>JAZARR010000206.1:0-1200000 GCA_037389465.1 Baylisascaris procyonis
TTTTTAAGCGTTTATTCCAAAAAAATTAAACATTTAAAAGCAGTCTATGTTATTGTGAAATTAATTTTGTTAAAAATACGCTTATATAAGTGTAATTGTTAAAATGCTCTTCATTATGCAATTTATCGACTCTTAAAGTATGTAAATTTGAGGTGAAGGCCACAATGTGGATACAAGACCCGGACCCGGCGTCATACCATTGGCAACGCAAATACAATCACGTCCACGTTGCACTGTTTGCCGCAGATTTCAAGACGGTTGTGTGCGATTATTTCGTTGGCCACGTGATCTAAAGGTGCGCAGGAAATGGTCTGTTCCTATTCGCTTTCTTCTAATCTTTGATTGTTTTTTTGCCAGTCATTCCTTCTCCTTCACCAAACTTGAGATGAGGCCTACTTTCATTTTATTTCTAAGTCACGATACAGTAGTTCTTTGTTTACACGCCCCGGGCTTTTGCGTTTATACCTCTCAAAAATTTACATGTGTTTTTAACGTAGAGCTTAAAAAAGCTCATTCTGTACTTATATAATATGTGGATTCATAGATATAGAAGGCCATTTTATGTATGTAGTAGATTTGCGACTTAAGTCTACTTTATTGGGAATATCGAGTTAAAAACGTTGTTCACCTCCGTGACGCTAGCTTCGTACGCTTCATCCGCCACCAATCGTCAGGGTCATTGCTTGTTGGCTTCGTCAAGGGGGACAAGAGGAAGGAATGTTAAAGAAGATTACATCTCGCCAATAAAGTATCTTAATGCTAAAATATGGCCTTTTTAAACTATTCGTTTCAAGCTTGATCTAATAAGTCAGCATAATATCGGCAGCAAAAAGCCAATGCGATCTTATTTCTGAAAATATGCCCATAGCCAATTACCGTAAAAAAGATTACGAAGTTATGTCAATTTTTTTTTCTTGTGAAATTAATTGTTTATTGCTATTCGATATGTGGTATTATTCGTTTATAAAGCGATTTATAAAAACTTATAATTTTAATTAAAGTGAATAGAATTTTCTAAAACAATTATAATAAATAGATGAATATTTTAGGTGTGCATTTTTTGGTTTAGATGAGAATGAAGTGGCATTAAATCTCGACAATAGTTATATCTGCTCATGGCATTTTGATCCCGATCAATTCCTCTATTCAGATCAAAAAGTTTATTGGGCGCCTGATGTATGTCCACGTCATAAGGTGACACTTATTAGAAATTTATTTGTACTGCTATTATTTTTTTTTTTTTTGTTATATTTATATAATCGAAGTCAGCAAAGTTGTAACCGTTTAGGTTCATTACAATGCTAAAAGTTGTCAGTTTTTGATCTACGTGATTCGATATTGCATCGTTGTTTAGTTGCGCTAGATGATCTGCGGTAGAAAGTCTCTCCGATGCTCCGATAGCTATGGTTCGACCAGAATCTGAGTTTTTTAGAATTGATGTAAATTAATAGAATCTATAATTCATCGTGGTATTTTCAGTCGATCTGGAGCTGTCTCCAGAGCCCTCTTAAGATGGATATGACGTATCAAACTCCATGAATTTAAAGCCATCGCTTCGGCTCTGAGCGCCGTGGTTCTAACTTTATTTCAGGTCGTGAATTGTTTAGTAAGTCTAAAAGCTGTCAACACAGAGGCGGAGCATTTCGATAATATTAGTGAAGTGAAACAATTGATTTGGCTATTCGATACTATAGATTTGGCTTGATTCGATGCAGTAATATGTTGAATGTCGATAAATTTAGATGGCTGGACGGATCGTTAAAATCGATCACCTCAATAGTTAATTTTCTGCAAATATGTGCAAAAAAAGGGTATTTTCAGATCAGAAGGCCAGCCAATTTTGAGCCATTCCCATGGGAATTAGCCGCTAATACGACAAATTCATCGGGTGGTTTAGTGAATGTGGATAATAAGTCGAGTCAACGGAAACGACCCAAACTTCCACCGCCGAAGGCAACCGAAATAGTCTTCAGACAAAGCAAATATCGCATTACGGTAAGACTATAGACTGCATCTGTTGCGTTTTCTGGAGGGGAATGATGATCATAGGCAACTAAAAAGCACAATTATAGTAATCGTAATAAATCAGTTGTTCGGAAGAATATTCCTGCATCGTTATTCGGCCTTTCATGGCAATCCATTGTTTGTGCATGAATCGTCTACGTTTTATTTTCACCCTGATCGTATATGATATTCACTGGCCATCATTCACTACGCCCCGAGGTTTAGTTTAATGAGTTGTTACCTCATCTATTTCAATTCTGCAGGGATTATCTAAGTGCATTCCTTCTAGGGATCATGAAAGCGATTATGACTGATAGTTTTTAGCAAAGTGCTATTGAATGGATTCTTATAGCCTAACTTTGAAAAGAGCCCTTCGGATATATGCTTGACCTAAGTTTTTTTGGAGGTATCTTATTAGGAAGGAAAGGGAAGATTTGTGGGGGTTTCATTCGATGCTGTTCGATTCGGAAAGCTCTCAATATGAAAGTTTACTGTCGTATAATAATATGTTTGAGGGAAATTAAAGAATTTTTTATTGTTTCATAGCAGTGAAGTGCACTCATTTTTAGCGTTCCTGGATATGTATAGATTGCAATTAATTTAAGGGTAAAACAAGGCATCCAGTGGCCGTTTTGCGACTACCGAATGATCCTTTATTTTGCTATGAATTTTCATACAATAGGACTTCGCATATCGATGGTACAAAGTTCTATGCATGTCTACAATGTCGTAAAGCAAAAGCAGAAAGTGAGTTTGTTTTTATATATTTTAGAGTTCTTAAGATCGACATCTTTTAATCTTGAAGGAGAAGGGAGGCGAGGGCTGAAGTGGAAAGGAGTAGATTAACAGCTTGAAACGGCAATGAAAATTTATAAAGCTGAATTTTTCCATGAACGAAAACGCAGTGAATATATCTTGCAATATTCGGGGATTTTTTAGCAATAGTGAAATATTGTAATCGTCAATAAAATTTAGAATCGATTATAATGCCAAAATCACAAACACCATCTCTAATAGGAAGAATATCATGCACTGACCTCAGAAAACATTCATACCGATAGTTGATATTGAAGCAAACGGCATTTTTTTTTTTTATTTCGACCATTTGGCGAATGCATCAAGTCACTATGCAGAACATGGAAGTCGTAGACCCGATTATGCAATGAACTTTTGAGATCGGTGTGGATTATAAGAAGAAGCTGTGTCATATCTAAACGCAATATTATTCTAATTCTTTTTTTAAAGTATTGCTTCATAATTCTCAATCATAAATCTGCTGTTTTTCTTTTCTAGCGCGTATAAAAGATTATATACGAACAATACACTTGGATGGGAATCGATTGTTGAGTCGTGGAGATCCCTTCTCGGGACATCATTTCGCATGTAAACCGATCTTCGATGCACCACATAACGACGATGATAACACTTCTAATGATCCGTATGTGTTGCAATTTTTATGTTTTATTACGCGTATTACGAATTCCTTTATGTATAAATGGATTATTTGGTCGCTCATTGTAAATGGCCAGGATGTATGGCGCTATCGAATTCGTGACCTCCTTTGTTTATGTCTTTCATTCTATTGGTGGTCGGTCCATTCACATTCAGAAATCCTCGGCTGTTGGTCGTGAAATACATGGGCGGGATTACTTAGCGTTTCTTGGTTACTGTTTATTTGAAAGCCACATATTGAGACGGATGTTTAAACCATGCTGACGGTTCAGCAGCTGTTGAATTATGTAATTGTAATAGAGGAAGGTTGAGTTATTACCTGCATTATAACTCATATTTCGCGAATCACTTGCTGCAACATAGCACAACGATTTTTTTATCATTGTTTCGAATACATTCTCCCAGAAAGACTCGTCGGTATTTAACTTAAAGAATGGTTTGTAAATCATATTATCGAACAGCCTAACATGGTTTACTGATAGGCTGTCGATTTATTATGCTTATAGCTATCCTAGGTTTAAAAATTGCCTAGATCTTTCGTCTTCGAGGTTGAATTTAAGAAACGCTAAATCAGTATGATATAAGCAGCTTGAATTGGGCATTCGTTTTCCACCTTCTACTGCACAAATGATGCGTGATAATTGAAATTTTTGCACGCCCTCATTTCTATAACTCATGTTCTATACGTTAAAACATTTTTATAACTTATATTCTATATAGGTTTGGGTTATTCCATCATTAAAAATTACATAAAGCTTTCTTCAGAAATGCTCTAACCATATTTGTTCAGTTTTCGCGGCGAATTCTCTTCGCTTTGCTCAATACTTTTGTTGTTTCTTATTTATTCCTTTTTTTTTCTTTTGTTTTTATAGGTTGCATTTGCTGTGATCTCTAATACGGGAATTGGGAAGGGAGGTAGGTCACTATCTGCAATAGTCGGTGAAGTAATTTAATAAACTTTTTTTGAGTGAGATCTAGGTAATAATAGGGTCGCAGACTTTAATTGCTAAGCGTTTTATGGATTTGATGGTGTTCATCGTCATAAATGCTGAATTGCAATAGTTTGCAGCCGAGCAAGTGAAACTCGTCGTGAGCATTCGTTATCGATGGCATCGTCATCGATATCGAGGCAAAGGATAGCAGGGACGGTGAACTGCAATGAGCCACCACAGCTGTCACCGATGCGGCCATTGGTCGAACATACTTTGGAAGGTGATTCCGGTCACATTCCCCATCGGCAAAGGTTTCTTTTCAATCTTTTATAGAATAAAAGAGAAAAATGTTCTTCATTTTGAACTAACATTGCGTAGAGGGGATTGATCTGGATGATTTGTGAACGTCATAGAAGTGTCTGTGTATGTCTGTGCGTTGGAGCCAACGATATTATCAGTAGTTCCGATAGTGTATGTGAGTAATAAGATGAGAAACGCTAAAGGGGCGCGATCTTTTTCCTTAATGGATTTATTTTTTTTGCCACCTTAGATCAAACTTCGGAGAAAATTCTGTGAAGTTTTCCTCAAGACAAAGTTTTGCTCGATATTTGCGATTTTTTTTTGCGTTTAAAACTGTGATTTTTTGGGAGAGAGAGAGAGGGAGGGAGGGAGAGAAACGAGAATGCGTAATTTCTTCATAACTTTTTTTTGTTTTTTCTCTATGCAGTTGTAGAACGTAGCATGTTTTTGACAGATTTTATTTGCTCTTTAAGCATTTATGTTGAGTGTTTAGAATGTGTGCTGAAAGGCCTTTGAATGTTCGAGACGTTGATGAGGAGCAATTTTTCGTTCTTCATTCAAGTACGTTCATTTTTTTATTTCTTTTTTTTTCCCGGTTTTATTATCTTAAGGTGTTTCCAGAATGATGTGGACCATCTGAAAAATATATTCCCAGCCTTGGTGGCCTTTAATCAACAAAATTGTAGTCCATGAATGAAGTGATAGAAGATTAGAAAAAATGCTTACATATATTAGCAGAATTCATTCTTTGTCAGAATCCTAGTAAAAGTAATTATGGAAATCTAATCGAAGCTCATTTATTGGGATCAATGTTTGCCACAGATTCGTCCGTCGTCGTCCGATAGCGGATCTCAATTCATTCGGCCATTAAAATTATCTATGCCCATAAATCAGAATTAGTTTTTTTGAGTAATGTAGTTGTTCCATATTTAAGCGATTTTTTTTGAGACGAATAAGGATTGGTCATTTGATGTATATTATACCTATCTAATTTTGTGACTCTTTCTATGGGAATTCCCAAGGTTTGCCCATAAAGAGATATGGAGATGGTTCCCTTATGGGGAATTTCACTAATAGTTTGTTCACTTATAATATAGGTGTATTATTGCGCATAATTTAATATTTGATAGCAATTTATAGAAATGCATTGTTTATTTAGACTAATGATAGAAGCGCATATCGTTTCATATTAATTTCGTTGGCTAATTTTTCCAGCATATTTATGAGACCAATTTAAGGATTACCATGTTTTGAAGGACGCTCGAAAGTCGATGCATCATCGTCGGAATGTGTAGTTGAGGTTTGTTGCTTGCAATTTTGATGGTATTTTCAAGATTAGATACACTTAAGAGGGAGATTATTGTGAGATAATTTGGTTGTACTTATAAAATATTGTAATTTTTGAGCTATTTCAATGAGTGCCAAAATTTTTCTGTAGTTAAAGAGACATATTGTTTAGGGGTATTCATAAGTTTACGTTTCCTCATCTAAACAGATGTAGAATTTTTTCATTTTCTTTTAATTTTACACTGTTTATTATAGGTTATCTCGTTTTCTTATGAACGAAAAATGATATTACTAAGGATGGCGTTGAGATGATTAAACAAACATAAACGCTTAAATTGCAACTGAATAATATTGAGATTTCTTTTTCAAAAATAAAATGCAGTAATGAGCTACCATTGAATCGGATGGACTCTACTGCAAAAGCTCATTGGCATAGCTAATTGCAATTTGACTAGTTGATTGCTTATCGTTTAAAAAATGTTTAAATAAAATATATAGGTTTGGTGTTTTTGCAAGGAGAAATGAGAGGTGTGCAAATGAGTTTAATGTGAAGTCAGAGTGCTGAATTGCTCATCGTTTCATATTTTCTTGAGCTCTTTGAAATATAAAATAAAACTATGCACTCGACAATGAATACTGACTGAATTTTATGTTGATATTTATCAGTTTTGATTTCAAATGACTTTGTTCCCTTAGGGGACGTTTTCGACTTTTTGGGAGTCACTGTTTTGAAATATGCTTGCAATTTGGTTCTTGAACAAGTATTTATTCATAGGTACTTGATGGTTCAACATCGTCTATCAAAGAGAGAGAAGGAAGCGAACAATATACATTGCATCGAGAGAATCGTTCTAATGGTTTCGCTGAAAATTTTCAACAAGCATTTAATAAGGTTGATTTTATGAACAAGAATGTTCGACTGAGAATGAAAAATGAAGTGGTTTTTGAAGACGATAGGATATTATTGATTTTCAAATATGAGCATGAGAGATTTCAGTTCTTCTCCCACGATGAATATTTTTCAGTTGTTTCTAATTTATGTTCATATTAATATATGAGAAGGTGGAGGTATGGTGCAATTTTTTTTTTTTTTTTGTGAATGAAAATTTCGAGTTTCGGGGATTTGTTTTGGAATTTTGACCAGTCAATTTATATTTACGAGAAAATTAAATTCAATAATCGAATTAGTGGGAGATTGGATCCCTGTTCTTAGAGACATTGATTCACATCTTGCATGCGAATAAAATTTGCTCATTAGATTTTGGGCAGATTCATTTCAAAAGTAGATGGATTACAACATTCTTCAACCGAAAGATGATGAGTTAGAGCATTCTTCGAGCAGAACTTGATGGATTAGAGGATTTCCGGACCGGAAAAGGATAAATTAGACCATTCTTCGATCGGGAAATGTTTGATATGGCTTGTCGATGGGTTTCCGTTACGAAACGATAGAAATCTTGCAGCGTTCACGGTTGAGGAGTACGAGGTCAAGTACAATGGGAGTTATACGATCACCTTACAGATATCTATTGAAACGTCGCACATTTAATACGGTATGATTTATGCTGGTTAAATTTTTTTTTCATATTTATTTACCATTTAGATTTTCTTTTTCAGTAAATTTTTTTTAAAATTCCATAGCAAAACTTAATGCAAATTCGATAAAAATTATCTGGAATTTTATATTATAGTGATGTTGATAACTCGTAGAAAATCTTTCCATATTTTTATTTACTTTTCCATGAAAATTCATGAAAAGTCTCTTCACGATCCTTCAGCAGAACCTGTAACGATTCATATTCATAAGGTCACTCTTTTGGCAGCGCTAATTGAATCTTTATTTTTATGAAACAGCGCATGTTTTATCGTTTACAGGGGACCACCTCAATAAATAAACGGCCAAGCGTTATTTGTGCTCTTGAACGCACGTGACACGTGATCAGCGTGATATCCACGTGATATGTGCGTGATATACGTGATACATGCTCTTTGCTGTTGCATATTAAATCTTTTGTAGACTGGAAGCATGCTTAAAGCACGATGCTATATTTGCCTTCGAATGCTTCGCGATGCAGCGCAGTTGGCGTCTCATTTGAGTCGTCACATCCGTGAGGCGCCCATATGTAGGCAATGTGGCCAACGATGCGATGCAGATGCAGCTTTCGATAATAGAGTGTGGCGCATATGTCACAGGTGTATGAATAACTCAACGAAGGAGTCCTCAATGATGATCACCGATTTATTGACGGTGGTAACAGACAACGTTGAGGTCCATTTCATATCCACTATTTTTTAATTTGACCAATGAAAACTGGTCATTAAAGTTTTGGATTTGAACGTTTTCGCAGTTATAAAACACTGCGATCGGAAACCTCTTCTTAGTCGATAAAATATAATGAAAACATTCTAATTAGCAAGATTTGCTGAGATACTGGTTTGATATCGAGATCACTGAGGTTAGAAGGAGGAGAGAGGATCGAGCCTGTAACGTTTCAATTGTATATAGCCTCGTGCAAAGATTTTAAGGAAAGTGCATATGTTTGATGTCTAGATGTTTTAGTTGATCTGATATATTAGCTGAAAATATGAACTCACAATGTGATAGGATCTGAGGTGATGGTAAGATCTCAGGTGTATTTCGTTTATTTATATCTACGCTTTCATCTTATTGAAATTTTAAATTTTTAATATCATTAGTTATTTTTGCAAGATCATTGAGAAGAAAAAGGAAAGAGAAATAATTATCTGAATATGATGATTTCTTGATTCAAAAATTGCGTCACGTATAGTTGATTGGGAAAAGAAGAGGAAAATATCGCGAATGAAAGAAAAGCTAGGTAGGAGAAGGGACTCCAGAAACAGGGTGCCTTCCCGATCTTGGCAACGAAAGGCTAGAAAAGTCTATCTAGCCCCAACTTCCTGACCTTACTGTATAGTAGGACTTCCCAAAACAACGATTACGTTTGTCTCGTTCGCCTTCGAGGAAGCACTGAAGGTGCACCGATGCAACCTGACTTAGATATTAGCTGATAGAACGCGTATCACATAAGACAAAGTAGAGCAGTTCGAAATTTTTTTTTCTTCGGTATATTTTTTTCCGCCTATCGTAAGAAAAAAAAATCACTTCAATTTCAACTTTGTTTTATGTTCACCTCGGTGGCAATTTCTTGATATTTTTTTTCTCTTGTCTTCCAGGTTGGATGATGTTTTCGCTCATGGTTTACAAAGCAAACCCTTCAAGCGGTTTATTTTACAGGGAAATAGAAGTTTGAATGACACTGGACCGGGATCAGCGCTATCGGTCGATAAAGAAAGTATGAATCGACGAAGCAAGGATCAGCTGATTGTCGTTGACTGAGCTCATTGCAGAGGTGCAGTATGTAGTGCATGCACTGATAGTGCTTGATACAAGTGGGATTTATTCGGCGATCACGGATTCGATCATCCGGTCATCATTGCATCTGGCCTGCAGATTCTTTGTTGCTTTAACTTTAATAGATAAGAACTCAGCATCAGTGCATGTTTATTGCTGTATATTTTCGTTCAGATATTGTAATCTATATTGATTGATCTTGCAAAGTCAACAATGAATGTGAATATTCGAACGGCAAAAAAGATTCAGATTTTCTAGATTATAAAGTTCCCAACAATTTGAAAGCGTGATCTCGTGGAAAATTAGGAATATGCGAAATTGCCATTAATTGTTGCTTAAGAGGAAAAAGAGATTATTGCGAATATTTTTATTTCTATAAAAGGTATTTCGAATATTTTTTTTTATTTCCCTTAAAAGATTCGATTATCTTCTAAAACGATTATATTTCGATGAGACTTACTGCTGAAGATTGTACTTACTGCTGAAGATCGTAATTGAATACTAGATTGGTGTTGTATCGTTTATCATTTCTATCTATCGTTATGTTATTCTATCGTTGCAATCGAATCTATGCATCATATAATTCATATATCGTTTATTTCTTTTTTTTTTTTTTGTCTTTCTTGATTTTTGTGATGTTTTTTATGTGTATACAACTATAAGATTATGATAAATGAATGCAAAAGAAATCAATCTTTTTTTATTAATGCAAATTGAATTTGATTCTATTAAAAAATGATTTGTATCTTAATAAACTAGTAATACAGTACGGCATTACCGATAAGCAATTAAAAGAGACTGAAAAAAGTCGAATTATACAACCATCCTTGAGAAATGTAATAGTGCCATCATAGATAAAAATATCGACATAACCATACTAATGTCACACAACAGTTCCTACATTTCATAAAGCCATGAGACCACCTACATAGCATAATCAACATGCTGAGTATAGTATCCACCAATCATCACACCTGTAACCAACGGAAAATGAAGTAAGAGTAAGACCGTAGCATGATTTTCAAAATCTTCCGCGAAAAAAGTGCTAAAGGAACAAAAACAAGTTTGTGTTTCCCATAATTCAGCGCATAGTTCACATTTTTCAAATTTTAGCTGTTCACATGCACAAATCGGAATTCCATGGCGTGGTCGTGTGGCGTAGTTGATAGGCCGTCTGAGTTCTAGTCAAAGGGTCGCAGGTTCGGTCCTGTGCCTCGGCTGGGAGTTTTGTAAGGTTTCTGCCATTTCGTGCTCGATTCTCAATCATTCTCCTAAACCTCTCTAGTCATGGAGAGTTCAGTTCCTTCAAAACCGGTTGTAATTGCTATCAGATCTGTGGGCTGAAGCAGCTTAACGAATAGACTGAAGTGAGTTGTATTGAATTATTGAATCTATCAAATAGTACTCAGGTTCGACCCCTGCCTGGCTCAGTAAGGACTTCGTCCCCGTCCGTTTAGTATCACAAAGAAAAGTGGAGGAGAGGATTCGCCCAGACCCTTATGTAACACACAAACAGGAGGGGGAACCGCACCCAACTTCCCACCCACGCAATCCCAACCAACAGCTTTAACCACTGAGCGAATTCTACCACGCAGTCCCTGTCATTTTCACCTGTCTTTATATTTCATAATGAAATTGTCGTATTTCATAGTGAAATGGTCACAACCTCCTAGCCTGCTACATTACATATGTATACAAGAGCGACTGTGTGCAAGGGGTTCACCTCGAAAAGTACTCTCCCTAGATACCAAATTTGTGGAGAAAGGCCACAGATGTGAGAAATTGTGAGCGTAGGGATTTTCCATCGAAATCTTAAGCACACATTTCGCCACCACACACGAAACCGATCCGGCTTCCAACGAGCTCGTCCAAGAAAGTCAGCAGAAGAGGGGATGAAAAAATTCAAAATTTGACCATTTTAAAGAGCGTTATCGTCGGAACAACGAAAAACTGGATTAATGATCTCCTGTACATATATAGATAAGCATCGATGTGCGTATCGATAGGCAACAGATAAAAGGAAAATCGATATTCTATTTGGAATAAGCGAGCTAGCTATTCGATACTGTACTTGATCGTTAGCATGCTGCAAAAGCCCGAATGAAAAAAAAGTGAGTGCGATCATGACTGTAATCACTGAAATAACCAAAGATTTATAGTAAAATATTAACCAAAGCCTGAGCCAAAGATATGTAGTAATGAGCTGTAGTAATCAAAGCGCAAACGATAACCAAAGGTGTAGACAGGGATGAGAGGTGGCCGAGTTGTAGTCGTCAATGCATCAAAACTAGCACGAAACGTAGCATACTTAAGAGGTCATTGGCGAGGTTAGCCGATGTGTTTGATCGTGCCGATATGAAAGGTTTGACGAGGTTAGCCGATGTTTTTGATCGTGCCTTGTATTGAACATAGTGGCGAATTTTGTGTAATTGTTTCGACATAGATTTGAAATGCAGTTGCGTGCGGCTATATTTAACCATCGTAAAGGGATAGGCATTGTGATACTATACGTGGAAACTATAGCACAAATTCCTCAGGAGGAATCTGCGCTATTTAAATGTATATCATTGTTATTTTACTATTCTTATTGAAGTTTCTCTCCGTTTCTGATTTAAGACTCTTTATGATCGGTTTTTTTTTGCATCTTATTTTTTTTCTTTCTGAGAATATTCAAGAGAAAACAAATCGAGGAAATATTTATGCAAATAACTAAATTTTTAGAGAAATTTGTATTAAATCTTATCGGTTATTGAGAGTTTTTAGTGATTGGCATTGTAAATTTTTCAGCGCTTCGAACGGTAAGTTCAATGTTTTGGGTGAATACGAGTTTGATTTCCTATGGTTGAAGTGTGGAAAATTTTCTCAGTCTTTCGAATACTAAAAGGAAATAGGTTCGATTTGGGTACTACGAAAGCATATTGCTTTTTTCTTTGATAAAACGTTTTGTCGTTATCAGTGGTTTATTTATGCAAATTGGATTATTTTTTATAGGCGTCATGCATTGTGATAATTGTTTTAATATGGATAGCGAATGATGTTACTAATCCAAGGCTTACATTTAAGGAGATTTGATGGGCTCACCTGTTATTTATATAACATTTTTGCGCACTTAGAGAAGAGATAAAAGGTATGCATAAAGATTTTAATGGCGAATTTTAAGAATAAAGAAAAAAAAGATGCGCATTGATAAATTCTGAGAAAGGGATCCGATGGAATACCACCAACGTAAGTATGATATCTCTATCGTTCGACAGGTTGAATTTGAATTTCGTGTCCGAAAGGAAATACGATGCATTTTCAATTGTGTCACAGCAATTTGCAAATTTGTGATGCCTTTATTAAGCTTTGTAGGTTGGAATAAGAATTGGTGGAAGATTAAACTTCGATGTATTAAGCGTGTTTTGCGATGAACTTAAAGCTTTACTTAGTGCAATTGATAAAAGCGTTGATAATAAATAAGCAACATTTGAATTATTCATTGTGGTGGATGAAATGAAATCATTCTCACTTAGTAATTTCATCTTGCGGGGGTTTTTTTCACTTTCCGTTGATTTTCTCAAGTATTTGCTTCTTGATAGAAATGTTTAGTGGACGATTAATGTACGTTTTGCTAAGGTAATATTCAAATTAATAGTGTTCTTTTTAGTTTTTTAGTTTTTATTGATCGTTATTCTCATATGAAATCTTTTATTTGTTTAATTAGTGAATGAGTTTTTAAAAAATCGAATTTTTATATTGTATGCTTCAGATGAATACGTTGATTTTCTTATGTTCTATTTTTATAATTTTATTTATTCATCCGAATGATATAAAAATTAAGATTTATTGACTTTTATTTTCACATATAAAATTCTTTTTTTTTTTAATTTGAAATGCAAAGCAGAAAATGATCTTTGACTTCGTTTTCCGCCACTTAATCTCATACTTCCTTTGTTGAAATCCTTTACGATTGAGTGCGCTTTAGTGGTGCGCTCTGTTGCCGTATTGTATCATAGATTTCATACAAAAACCTAAACTATGCAATGCGGCTGATTAATTTAGATGTCACTTCTATCGGTATCAACATGCTCGCAGTTTTCGCTCACGCCAACATTACCGGATGATAGCGAATGTCTGACGCCGACATACACAGACATACTCTCGAACATGTCGACCGCTCATAACCGTGCACGTGAGAAGCGTCCTTTCTTCCGACGGCCCTATTATCTGCCGTCGGATAACGACTGTTCGACGGCCATATTCAGTGCGTACGATCTCAGCGATATAACTCTAGTGGAAGAGAGTAGCCACGCGGATCGGCTGTTTGCAAGTGGTGATTACCTAGGGCCGCCTTTATCCAAATGTATCAATTTGTGATTATTTCTTTGTAACGATCACTTATGGCTATCAACGATATCTTATGCTCTTATTTATCGATTGACAGGGCTGTTTTTTTCTTTTTTTGAAAATAAAATTCTCATTTTCTTAAAACTTTTTCAAATTTTTTTGTCAAATTTTTAATTTTTTTCTGTCAAGTTGCCAAATTTTCCAGGTTTCCTGAATAAAAATACCACTTTCAGCTGCAAAGCATAGGAGCAGATTTTTTTAAAGGGACATTTCGAACTTCTAAATAAACCATTTAATGCTTTTTTCTGCGGAAAATTTTTCTGACTCATTCTTAATGGTTATCTCAATGATGCTACATTTTTATTAGTTGTATTATATTTACACGTAATGATAAATCCTCTCGTATATAAAATTCAATAAGTTTCATACTATATCAAAAGCTTCTAATTTACATATTTTGGTATTTCCTGTTTTTTGGGATGACGGATAATTAATTTAAATAATTATTAAATTGGAGTCTAATATTTTTGGTGGTTTGCATAACCATTTGTGCGTGCATGAAAGTTATAGCGTTGGAGAGTGGAATGCAAACGGCGAATAGTAGCTGGGCATTTTCCGAATATTGTGACCCTATTGAAGGTGAAACCAGCTCTCTTCGTAGCCTTGGCAGTTCAAAACCGGCGATCCGAACAGGTGAGATTATTCGCATTTATTCTAATCTTAAGCGATATATGATCGATCACATGTTTCATTGCTAATGATTTTGATTATCTTTTATAACGGCGTAGTAGGCGTCCACCTTCATCAAATACTTTTGTGTGTAGATTAACTGATGAATTCATAGCTGTCAGATATTCATGGGTATTGTTGAGTTAGGAAATCTTAGTTAGCGGGTTAATTTTTACTTGAATTGTTTCGACGTTTATCAGTTACTAACGGCTGATCGTTATAATGGACAAGAGGTGCCTAAAATTCGAAAATGACCCTTGGTCCATAGAGGCATGACGTCATTATGAGTTATTTATATGCGCTTTATAAGAAGCTGGTTCCTTCAACTATTAGACGATGCTATCTCCCTCACTTTCCCTACTCTATGGAACTGACCTGACACAGATTGGATAAATAGGATTCAGTGCAGATATATCAAAGCTGTAATCCAACGCTCACATAAGTCAATAATGCGATACGAAATAATATTGTTTAACTTGTCGGTGTTTGTTTTCAGGGGATGGTTACGTATTTCCAACATGGAGTTGGAGTCGACCAGCATTGGGTACATCGCCATCGGATCTCTCCGTAAAATCCATGTTGGTTAAAATGCGAACCCTTAAGGATCCACCTTCGTTCTATGAACTTCGTGACATGAACCAAGGACCAGGTATTTAGTCCAAATGCGATCGCTTTAACTGCACTTGAAATATGAGCAGCTTAAACTGCAGCTGCCCAAGTAAAATGGGATTTTTTCTTGCCAATTGCATCTGTTTTATACTTCAATGCGTTTCTAGTTAAGCAAAGAAAATATGCCTCTGATGGACGGACGGCTGTCAGCAAATGCTGAGACATTAATTTAAAGTTTAAATAGGTGATAGGAACTCATTTGAAGTACACAATTCATGTAATTCGAAAATGGCGCAAATAGCTGATCTCTGAAGTGAACAATTTAGTTGATGATGCACCACATATAACTCATATACCATCACAGTACGAACTTGACGATCTCAAGGATTATGCCCTCTTTAATTCAGTCGCTACAGCCGAATGTATGAAACCGGTACGAGGCTTCTATTTTTTTAAATATTAAAATTAGCACTGGATTTATAATTGAAGTCAAAATTTGCGGGTTTTGCATCATTTCTCGATTTTACTTTGCCATCCAGCATTTATAATAGTAAGCCTCGAATTTAATATGTCTCAAAAAACGCTTCGTATCTTTCCTTAACGGCTCTTGGATTGGTTTGTTACACTATAGTGTTGATCGCTGATGTTCGGATACGTAATTCGAAATTCACTGAATCACTCTACCTTCCTAATGCAAACATTACTGTAATAAACAGAATACCGTAGTTAACCGGAATGTTTCTAGTTCATTCGATATTTTAACTTACGGCTTTCTTATAAGTTTGATGCATTAAAAGTTTCCTATTTAGCTGCTAGCATTTCTTTGATGTTATATATATATATATATATATATATATATATATATATATATATATATATGGGAGTTCTTGTCTATGAGCTGAATTTCGTTGAGATTTCAAGCATCTTTTAGCGATTCTGAGGCAGAGAGGAAAGAGCGCAGCTAAAAAATTGAATTTCAGTTATTTTATCAAAATATTTCAAAACCTTAAGTTTCAACGTCAAATCCGATAATATTTCAGATGAGTCTACAGCTAATTTTTTTTTTAAATTTAAACAAAAGCAGTAATTTATTTGCGTATTTTAGGAGCCCTATATGCCGATGTCGGCCGAAATTGTTCATTCACAGTACGCATTTGGAGAGGTGTGAAGTTTGCATCGATCGCTATGTCGATAAATGCGTTTCGCATCCGAACATCTTTGCCATTAGGCATCAAAAATTTTTTGTTGTTATTTATATTATTTGAATAAAGAAAATATTTTATACATATGGGCATTTTTCGTTGATCACTTTATTGCATCGATTTTCTGCTATCGATTTATCGATTTTCTTCCAAGTCCCGTCTGATCACCGCAGAATTAAGCATTTTTTGCATAATTCAACGTTTATCATCGAATCATAGTAATTACATCGAGTAGTAATATCTGATCGAATTATATACTTTCATAAATATTGATTTATTTCAACTTTGAATACATTTCTTCAATTTGCTCGGCGAAATGTTTTTGAATATTAGGACGTCTTCCTTTTAACGTTGGTGTCAAGAGGTCGTTCTCGATTGTGAAACGTTCCGATGAAACATAAATGTCTTTTACCTAAAAAATTTGCATATTCAAAAAAAATTTTTTTTTACATATTCAAATTTCGTTTATTTTTCATTTATTCGGAATTCTTTGCTACATTACATTTTTTTGACTACTCAAAAATCGTAACATTACTTGTGTCATTTTTTAGAATTCATTGCGATTTTAGAATATAATCATTAAAATTATTAGAATTAATAATGTCAACAATATTGTATTCATCTCATTTATAATGGAGAAATACTATTATTTCTTCATTAACATATTGATACAACAGTTTTCGGTTCCTATTTAAGTGTTTTTTTCTTTGAATAGCTCTCGCGTCCATTCATTCCGCGCGTATAAAGTTACTAATAAGTCAATTTCAGTTACACTGTACTTCCCCCTCTCCCCGTATCTCTTTATGCTTGAAGCTGAAATCTGGTCGTGAGAGGTAAGAAGGGAACTGGGTCCTAACTCCGACCGTTTTTTGTTTGAAGAATGTATTAGAGTAAATTGGAAGATAAATACTTAAGTCTTATACCCGTGGTTTGATGAATTTAAATAAATCAATTATATTGATTTTATTTTCTAAAGTTGAAATTTGAAGAAATCGATGACCTACTTGTTCAAAAGATTGTAGTCCACCTTTTTTGCCGATATCAATCATATCACCCATTATCACCTTCTTGAGAGCTGCATTCGAACATAACTCTTCGAGTGTTGCATCTTGTATTCCCATTTCTTGGGTAGCTGTTTCGCGAAGTGTCTAGAATAAAAATGATCTAAGTTAGCTAATTTCTTCCGCTACTATATTTTAATATTTGGGTTTATTCACCTTAACGATAGAAATAAAATGTTAATTGAGCATGAAAGAGGGAATATTCAGGTTCGTTGATCGAAAAGAATATTCGAATTCATAGATGGAACTATTTTAATGCGGAAGTTATCGTTTAATAATCCGTCATTGACGATTTTATCATTAAAGTTCTCTCAGGAACGCCCTTTCATATGTTAAGATCTCTTTTATTAATAACGACACAGGTAAACTCATTAAAGAAAGTTTTAAAAACAACCTAATAAAGTTTGAAAATTTCTTTTTTATTATGCACTCATGAAACCTATTTAAAAAAAAAATTGGAAAGCGAATGCATTTAACCTTTTCAACGGGTACAACAATTGCAACAAGACATGTTTTGAGACTCTCTCCATGTACAAACACTTGTAATACATATTTGGAATGTTCATAAACATTCTCGATCTTTTCCGGAGCGATATATTCACCCTAAAAAAATCCTTTTTTAAAATAAAATATTGAAATCGACAATTTATTTCCGGTTAATATAGATAAGTGTTCAGATCTTTACAATAGTCCATGAAAAGTGGGTTAGAGGGACATAATACGTTAGCAAGAAATTCAGGCCTATTACGAGAAACACTGACATAAAGAGGCAATTTGATATATGAAAAATACTTCAAGCTTAGCTTTGAAATCATCATATTAATTTACTTCTGGTAAATGGTTGAATGTTTATTTAATTGATACGAAGTGATTAAGAAGTGGTGACAAATGATAATTTTATAAAAGAGAGGTGATAAAATATTACCTGTTGCAATTTGAAGATATGCTTCTTGCGATCGATAATTTTTAGCGTTCCATTTTCAGTCCACTTGCCAATATCACCCGAATGTAGCCATCCATCCTCATCGACTGTCTCTTTAGTGGCCTCCTCGTTTTTGAAATATCCTTTGAAGACATTATGCCCTCGGATACAGATCTCTCCTACCTGAAAAAACCGATCACCCGACCAACTTCGACTAAAATTTTATTAATCTTCTCTACAACTAGTTGTTCGCAGAAATATGATCTACACTTGGATCTAAACATCTACATTGCAACTGGATCTAAACACCTGTATATTCAAAGCAAATTGTAGAGCAACGTCCAAAGAAATAATGATGGTGTTGGTAATCAATTGCTTTTTGGGATGTTCTAAATAAATGCTAAAATTTTTATGAAGGGATTTTTATTCACTCTTCAAAATAAGAATATTTTTATCGGGTTTTCTACTTAATGCTTCTTCACTGCGAAAGGCGTTGTGTACATAATGCTTTATTAGTATAATTTCAAAGAACTAACATCATTCTTTGCGAAATAGCCCAACTCCGGTACATCGACAAGTTTAATAGCACTACACAATAATGGTACTCCGACATGACCAGGTGTAGTGTCCGCTTCCATACCCATAGTGCCGACAGCACTACATTCCGTTTGACCTTAAAGAAAAATTATTGACAGATGAAAATATTGACATCGAAGAACGTGGGATCATATATTGATGCCGAGGAAAGTTTTCGTGTAACGAATATCCGAAGTTCAATGGTCAGAAAAAAGCGCACTGCATAAATATACTGTCGTCTGTGCATATATTACGGTCATCTATTCAAAGGTCAGAACAACATACGTCAGGAATCATTACTTTAGTCTGCCAAAAATTTTCGGCAGAAACTGCCTCTCCCTCGAAAAATTTGCTTCTGAAATACTGCTTTTACGGTAGTGCTTAAAATTTCGTTGATCGGAGCATGATTTCCACCACGATGAAAAACAAGTTGAAACTAGTAGAAAGGCAAAGTTATGGAATTTTGATTTGAATGTAGACTGATTTGCATACCGTATCCTTCAACAATAATACATCCCATAGCAGCACGAGCAAATGTGAGCACATCAGCGGCGATTGGTGCAGAACCCATCGACATGAAGCGTACATTACCACCCATCTGCTCACGAATCTTCTTAAAGACTGCCTTATCGAAGAGCGAATCACTGCGTACAATACCCCTTAATTATTCAACCCGTTGATTTTGGCGTGAAAATTCTATTATTGAGCGTTTAAATACAACTTAATCGGACCAAAAGTGACCAAATTATATATATATATATATATATATATATATATATATATATATATATATATATATATATATATATATATTTTTGGGCATACAATACAATAAAAATGTGGTAAAGCTGGACCTATTAATCGAAAAACAGGAGTAATCAAATTCTTAGTTCTTAATTATTCTAAGATCATACACCATAATAAAACGTAAGAAATTTTGATATCTTCACCGTTATAATTTCAACTCTCACAGATTCCATTCTTTTTAAATTTTGAGTTCTTAAGTTCAACTAATTCAGCATTATCGTTTTCTGCTTTCTACGTAATAATCGTATAAATCTTACTTCTGCACTTGATGTTTTTTATAAGCAATTGCCACGTTGAAAACACGTTTTTTTATGAAAGATTTCTGAACATCAGCTATAACCTGAAAAAAAAAAACAAAGCATCCGTTTTAATATGATGCACATTTTGACAATGAATGGGTTATGAAAACAAAAATAGGTCCTCTTATTGCTTAACACAATTAATTATCAGACGATATCAATAATCACACGTCTACTAATGACAATTAAACGTCAAATCCACTATTTGCACTTGCGAACAATATTTTCGATTATATATGATAATATACGCTATGAGATTAGAAGTATCGAAATCAATACGTGAAAAGATCATTCTCGTTAGTGATGAGATAATTTAATTGAATCAATCAATAGAATTTTGATCAAAAAATTTGAAGAAACCTATCGCAAGTTGTTCGTGATTGAAAGTTGAAATACGTTCGATCAAAATATCTTGTGAATATCGAATATGCTCGTTGCATGTCTATAATATTTATAACGAAGCAACTCGCTTTATAATTAAGGCATTAAATATACCGAGAAACGCTATAAAACCTTTTTGAGATCAACTATAGAATGCCTATCACTATTGATGCATCATTTTATCTACATATTATTTGACCAAGTTAGCAATTTTTAAATATTTTTAATGTGGCCTTTCGTAACTGGATGTCAATATGCCTCTACTCAAGATTAGTAGCTCAAACGTCGCGCAAAAAAAAACTGGTTGAATCAATACAAATACATCCGCACTTTGAATGTTCATAGGAAGGTCCAAGAAGAGAGGGGGATCTATTCCGTGTTGTTGCGTTGTTGCATTAAAACCTGCCTACCCCACCCCTCCCCTTCCACCTCACCCTATCCACCTATCTCGCCACCCACCATGAAAACATCCCATTTGCGAATTTTGACGGTGCGGATGTTCGCATGCTATTTCCGTCGATTTGTCCATGAAAATGAATTGATTTGGACCCCCCACCCCCCTCTTCGTTTATGGGTTCGTTAGATAGAAGCAGAAAGTAACACTAGTAATAGCATCACAATGTCAATGACTATAGTGATATAATAACATACAGCATCGAAAATTCGTGTGAGTATACGAGGCACCAATGGTACGAATGTTGGTTTCAACTCTTTAATATCATCGGCGAGTTTTTTTATATCACCTCGAAAGAATCCAACTCGACCGCCAACTTGAAACGCTATATTTTCAGCTATTCGCTCATACATATGTGCCAATGGTAAATAGCTTATCAATATATCCTGAAATATGATAAATGTTTCATCAAATATATAATGCTTATAAATCTAGAAATCTATCATTTTTTATTATTATAAAATCAAATTTAGCTTAACACTTATGCCACTATAACATATAACGTTGTAATTTTATAACATTGTAATATAACAGACAATACTATAACTTCAAACAATATAAAATTATAACATTATATCATTAGAACATTACAAAATTATAACATTTATAATCTCATTTTCTCTCACATAAAGCATTTGTGAAGATAGTTGAACAATTTGCAGAATGCTTATATTATTTTGTTCTCCATTATGTTCAGATTTATTTCTATAATGGCAATAGATGACACACAAATTTACAAATATATTTTCGATCAATAAATAATAGAAGAAAATAATTTAACAAATATACTTATTTTTGAAAATATTTTCTCGTCGTAAATATCTTATAAATTACCTATTTAAAATTCAATAAACGCATACCTGACTAGAAAGTTTAGTATTCTTGAGGAATTGATAGATAGTTGTCGCTGCAATAATATTGCCATGCGTAAGCATTACACCTTTTGGTACACCTGTGGTACCTGACGTATAGCAGATTGTACACAAATCATTTGGCTTTGGTGCCTTAAAATACATAGCTTGAAACACCGATATGCGAAGCACACTTCAACCATTTCTGTTATCTCACACACCCCTCCCCCTCCCCTCAAATTCTTGAATAATTTCAGTGATCACTAGTGTTGATCAAAATTTGTCGCCAATGATTAATTTCGATCAAAAATTCATAATACAACTATATTTGTCGTTCAAATGCAAATGATTTCCCTGGAATCACAAAATTACCGTTTGATTTGATTGAAAGAAGTGATGAGAAGCAAAAGATCGGAGAGAAGAAAGGATTCGTCCACCTGTAGGTGTTTAAAAAGACGTGGTCCTTATTTGGTGATCAGATAGGATTACATATTAGAAACGTTCTAAATGAAAAAAAAAAATTTTACCTACTCATAATTTTTTAGCATGTTTAGTATCGAATGTTCCAAAAAAAAACAATCTCAGCATTGCAGCAATGTTTGATATATTAGACGACAGTGTTATTGTAAAGATATAAATTTAATAAATTCTACTAAATAGTAGTATAATATGAATGATGGATTACACAAATGTTTTCTGCATTTCAAGAAATTTCAAAATTTCAAACGAATATTTCCAACCGACAAAAATATAATCGCTATTGAATCATTTCGCTTATTATTGATTCCCCCTCAGCCTCCTCCCCGTCCCCCCTCCTCCCACCCTTCTGCTTCCCCCCATTTTCTGTGCCAAGTTATTCGACCATTTTTTGGTGCAACATTTAGACGAGTCTATATGTTCTTCTGAACATCGAGTAGAACCGATAATCGTGATTCTTCAATATATTGTTAAAAGCAATCATCAAGACCCATTGAACTATCGCTGATCACTTATTTGAATTACTAATCTATTTTTATAGATAATTAAATTACTGATCATATTAATGATCTATTGA
The DNA here is from genome assembly GCA_037389465.1 of Baylisascaris procyonis. Classification (NCBI taxonomy): domain Eukaryota; kingdom Metazoa; phylum Nematoda; class Chromadorea; order Rhabditida; family Ascarididae; genus Baylisascaris; species Baylisascaris procyonis. The sequence goes on from JAZARR010000206.1 coordinate 22,620, forward strand.
TGCTAATGATCTGATGATCTATCCTTCCTAACATTTTTTTTTTGCATTAGTGCGACAATTCTGATTTTTATAATGAAGAAATGCAAAAGAAAATTAAACCTTAAGTGGTGGTTTTGGAGTTAAATCGGAACCACGTTTCTCGATTTCGGCGAATTCATAAACAGAAATTCCAACTACGCTCGCATTTTCTTTGAAATCTTTCGAGAAGTCACATGTCATTATAATATGTTTCAATGTGGGACATTCATGCTTGCATTTCACTAATGCTGCAATAAAATAATTCGGTTTTTTTGGCGAAAATATTTCATTTTATAATTGATGAAATAAATCAGAAATTTATATATTATATTTATTCACACTTTTTTTAGAAATTCTATTAAATGAGATAGAGAAAACGGAAATGAAGAATTTTTTTTAAATATAAAGATGAAGTAATACTTGAATCTCACGACAAAGTTGTACCTACAGACAATCCATTAAAATGGGATAACAGAAGCGAGCTCCAAACGAATCTACCCATGACCAGGATCACTGCTGCTTGTATCTGCAGGGAAAATATAAATTAAACTTCTACAATTAGAATAAATGATACCACCGCAGGTAGACTATAAAGCTTATTTAATGTCTTAGAAAAAGGAAATTTCGAAAAATATAATTTGAAAAAAAAATTTGAAAAAAATTTGAAAAAAAATACAAGCTGCTTTTGCTTCATCGTCGCATATAACAACTTCAATAGAGCCTTGATTGATAATGAACGATCGTGATGTTGCTCCAAGCGTATCGTAGAGTGAAACAACAACACTGCTATTATTATATACCGCTAATTCACTGATCGTCCACTAAAATGTCAGAGAACTTTATTAAATTGCTAATATTAGCAAAATTTAAAACGTTTATTAGTGATGAGAATGGAAAAATAATGGAAAATATTGTAAAAAAACTATCTTTTCGCAATGTTTTGGCCAACATTTTTTTGAATGATAGACCAACCGTGTTGCAGCCTCATTCATCTGGAGTTAACTATAAATTAATCGAAATACAACAGCCTATAAACTGCAATTATAAGTATCAATAAACTCTAAAAAGCAACAATTATAATCATCAAAATTTTATTTCAGATTATCGCAGCAAATCGGAGATTTGTTGCGATAATCTGGCATAAAAGAATTCAGTTGAATTGTATATGTTATTTGTTCAACCTTTGTTTGCGAACTATTATAATCTTCGTTTTCTTCTTTGAACTTGCAATTCTTCGACGGATACCTTTCAAATTTTCTCAAATTTGTTAGTTAAAAGCCCCACCTTATTTCCTCTTTTTAGCTCGAGTTTTGAAATGCTCTATGTTATAATGATTAATAACTCATGGCTTAGTCTTTTGGCCAACTGCTGACATTTCTGATGGCGCGGCTCTAGGCATGACTAGAACCTGATCCGCGTAATTTCACATCTAGACGATCGAATTGATAATGTTCAAGAAAAGAACCCTAAACCGGCAGTTGATGTCTTTAAAAACAAAAATTAATGGAGAGAGGTACCCTATCGGCGGAAAAATTGAATTTTAGATGTCATATAATTTAGGCTATAAACCATCGAATTGCATTAGTGCAGCCTCGCTTATTGATTTGTTGATAACTTAGAACTACCCGTATGCTTCGATAGACAATCATAAGCCGACACGCATATGCTCAAACGTGATGCTACTATTTTGCATATTTACCAAAAAGTCATGAAAGTAATACTCACTTCGGGACGATTTTTTGCGTAGATCGCAACAAATGTTTCTTGACCAGGAGTGATGCCAATTGCGAGAAGTCCATATGCGAAATTGATCGACCTATCGATTACCTACAAAATGTGATAATCAAACACCTAAAAAATATGAGACAATCCATTTCCAACTTCAAAATATCTCCAAGGAACTATTCTCCGAAGAATTGTATAGACAACACCCTTATATAATTTTATTTTAGGAAATTCAATCGTAAACCTCGAAAAACGAATTGTTTTCGCCGAAAGAAGTTCTTTATTTGAAGAAATTAGTTAATTTGACTTTCTTCTATGAAATTTCAGATATGCTGTATTCGCATTTTTCAATTTATGTGCATCAACTCAAATTTTAAAATATTTTGTGGTAGTAATATTACAAAATAAGTAAGCAATAAAATCAACATTTGAAATAAATTGACAAAAAAGTAGATATAAGTAATCGACGTTCCTTAATTCTCAAAATATCAGTAATCTAAACATATGGAGAAGCATGCTAGAGAAATTGCTTCTACGATATAATTTTTTATAGTTGTGTTCCGATATCGCAAACCAATAAAAACTAATAGAACCCACAAAACAATGCATCCATCATTTAATCGAAACCAACCAATTACATTTGCATCAATTCGGGATGATGTTAAATGCAATCTTCGGCCATGAAATGCATGTAATTTTTTTTGGCATACTTAAATACCTCTAGCTCATTTCCAGTATATTAGATTAACTTGGCAGTTGATATATTATGTGGTACTCTGGTTTTAGGTAGAGGATGAAAATTCCTCAAATAATTTGGAATGCCACCCATAGTTACTAGCCAAAAACCTCCTAAACTATATAGAAGACGAATATATAGTTTTGGGCATTGTGCGATGAAGAGCTACAGAGCAATTTGTGTATCGCGAAAGGGCGAAACGGTTTTTCGCTATAAAGCGCGAATGCGTTTTGACCATGTCGGCTATACAAATGCCTATCGGCATCACAATTCGAAATTCCATTCATACTTGTCTATAAGTGAGCCAGACGTATGGCTGACTGCCATCAGCTTGCATTTGTCGATATCCAAGCATCGGACCATTGTTGGAAACACGCTCACCATGACGAACAGCTTCACACAATGTTCGCGCATCCTCGAAGTTATATCGCAGCAGCTCCTCACCGATAAGGCATGCCGCAACACGTGATCCATCCTACAACAATGCATCCACCTAATTACTTTGCTAGCCGTTCTTCTTTTACTACTACTTTATTGAAAGTTTTGATTGAATGGATCGACAATAAGATCCAATTCAATTTATAATCCTTGAAATATAAAGAAAAAAATCATTTTCATACATTTTCTGATTTGCGAATCGAAATTATTTTTGTAGGCGATTTCAAAGTGTTGCACCTCTAAGCTTTAATCATTCAAACTTCTTTCGTTAGTGATGCTCCCAGACTTGAATTTCACTATTATCAAAAATGTTTGGCAAAGTATACTATATTTGGTCAGGCGAATTTTCGTAACGTGAACACGCCTTCTTCCGTGGATTTCGTATTTCATGAATCCGCCATAGTATCAACGGGATTCTATGACATGATACTAAAAACACTGTCATTTTTTCAACTTTTCTAAAAATTTAGAAACTCATGAATCCTCTTATCGTAAAGCGATAGATCCCTCGAACTGATCTCTAAGGAGATAAGTTTGGAAGTGGTTTCGTCCGTGAGGTCAAAGAGTGACCTTATTTCAATTTATTTCAAAAATTTCAAAATCTCATAGCTTTCATTCTAAGGAGACAAATTTGCCCTACATAATGAGTTACTTAATGATTTGCTCAATCCGATGGGGCATCAGTATCGTTCTTGGAAAAATTCCTCAGTAATAAAACGCTTTCATTAGATATTGAGTTGCTTCGCAATTGCACATACACCACACATTATATGTCAAACACTTTCATACTTCTTTTTATGCGCCTCATTTTTGGAATATCACATTTAGATTAGCAGCTCATGCAAAATTCATAGTCAAATTCATTGAAAATGGAGTAGCTTAATTTCAGGTTATAATGGCATACACGGGGAAATTTGGCAATTTCTGAGGAAAGTTTGAAACCTTAAAATGTTTTTTTTTTACTTCAATGTTGGCGATTTAATAATATATCAAACACTTTCCATCAATTTCATCGCATTTTTTGCACTTTTTCCGTTAGTTTTTCAGATTTCCAATAGAATAAAAACTTTTTTCGAGTAATTTTAAATGATTTTCGACGGGCCATATTTACGAAAAAGCAGATGAAACGATGACTTCTTAAATAACATCAGCCGATACTCTATAAACAATTTCTATTGATACCATTCAAACAAATATCGAAGAATTACATCATTATGCCAATCATAAAACTTAAAAAACTATCAAAAATAATACTACTATAATTCCGCTACAAATTAAAAAAACCACTAACCGATAGTAATTTTGTTTGCGATTTCATATTCATTATTGGTTCCAACTTAAGCGAAGTTTTATTTTTACCGTTCGATTCGTTACCATTCAACCCGTAAAGATTCGATGATGACATTTTGTTCAAAAAACAGAAATAGACGAAACTGAAATATTGAATGATAATTTTATATTGAAAACATATATTTCAAATATAATAATTACTGTCAACAATATTCTTTAAAGCAATGTTTATAAGAAATCGTTAGCTAAAAGTGTATCATCGACTAAAAGAAAACCAGTACAAGCCCATATTTCTATAAGTCATTTAGCCGATAAACCGAAAGGAGCGGAGGAAAGGAGAGAGGAGCGCGAAGAAATTGGAAGTGGACAGAACAAAGCAAAAAAATCTATAGAAGAATTATGCAAGACTGTAATGAAAACTTATGAAAGGCTTCAAGTTAGCAATAGAAATATGTCATCGAATTGAATTTTTTGCAATCGAATATGGATGATGCTCATCATCGACAGTAGGGGGGAGGGGGGATGCGATTTTCTATGCTAATTTTTAAAAGTTTCTCTCATAGAAGAAAACGGGAAAACGCGCCAGAGATATTGACACGATGTGAGATTTTTTTGCAATTCTTTGCATTTTTTTTTTTTTTGCACTTCTACTCATATGAAATTGTATAAAGCCGATAGAAAGCATAGTATAATGTTGAAGTGATCATCAAATTTTCTTTCTAGTGGAATAGTTGAATACTTACTAAGCAATATTGCATAAAGAATTTTCCATTATCATTGATGAAATGCAATTGATGGTCAAAAAAAAAAGATTATTTCATTTACCTTAATTGTAAAACTTTTTTAGAAGTCGCAATTTATTTTTCGTAATGTAAAGAACAAATTTGAGAATTATTTTAAGTGTGCAATTGGCAAACGGATGTGCAAACAGACATACACATATATTTGCATTTGCAAGAAACATATTTTCTCAACAATGTCCTTTTATAGCGAAAGAAGATTTGCAAAAATGCAAAATTCTCTAAAAGCATATTTTAGAAGAGACAAATTTTAAAATATAACTTCAAAAGATTTGAATAACAAATCGAGACGAATTAGACAGACAGGACACTCATCAGCGTCTAAACTGGAAGATGCTTTCTGCTAATCAACCATTAAAATTCTCAAAAAAGAAGGCGGTCTGATGATGTGTCATCAGTTAAACACAAAGTCGACGTGATATGATCGCAAAGAATAAAGGACAAACGTTATCAGAAGACTAAACGAGAGCATCGAATGGCTGCATCAAAATATAATCACTTTTGCAAATATAATAATATCACTGAGTTATATGACGTCAATTTGTTTGCATTCATAATTGATCATTAAATGCCCATGATGGATTATTATTGAAAGAAGAAAATATTGAGCTCAAGTTAGAGAAGAGCATAAGACAATCTCAGTGGTATATGCACAAGTGAAGAAATTTTTGTGGAGAACTTCTCATCTATTTTCTTTGCTGCAAAAGCATACAGTTTCCGGTTGTAGACGTCGTAAATACCTTTGAAATCCATTGAAAAATTTTGTGAGTCTTCTTCAGTTATTTTAAATTTTAATATATAACGATAAGTTTTATTGTCGTCATATCACCGTATGCAGTGTGCAACTATCATATAAATTTCAACAATAAAGCTCATAAAATGCAAAGCCATGACTAGTGTTATCATTGATAAAACAAACTATATCGTTGCTTGATGAAGCGCTGATTGAAATCGATTGTGCTTCGGCATGACAATGGTCGATCTCAATCGCCCTTGTGGATATACTCTGATAGAACTATCAAACACTTATGCGATCAAGAGCACACACTTTTACTTCAACTTTAATATTGAATAAAATCTCGCATGCTTTTAATGGTAAACACATTTAAGTCGAGAATCACTCACTCGCCAAGAAACATAGAGCCACTTCAATAGGATACTTAAAGGTTGCCGGCGAATTGTAGAAGCACTAAAACGTTTATACGAAATTTATAAGTGGGAAATTTCACTCATTTATAATGCCGAATTATAAATTATCAAAGAAAATTGTGCTGAATGTTCGTTGAAACTCATAATTTAGAACTTAAAATTTAAAACTTAAAATTTAAAATTTAAAACTTAAAACTTAAAGCCATAAAAGTTCATTAGTAGACGAAATTTAGCTATGCAATACGAAATAAATAAGTTCATTCATCGAGAAACCAGTACGGACTTAGTACTTCTAAAATTCGAGTGCTGTTTCGATGTTGCTATGCTATGCGCTGTAGCGCACTCATCAATGAAGCTGACTTGTTTAAGCCGTTCTTCCCCGCATTCTTATGCAATGAAAGCAACTACAAATTCGGCAACGATCGTTGCATAATTTTGCAAAATTTCCATACATTCCCACACGTAATCAACAATTAGTAAGTACTACAACGTATATCTATGCTGTTTTAAAGAAAGAATTCTATTTTAGCGTTAAGAAAACCAAGAGAGAGTTATCTAATGGAGTCTACGTATTGATTCATTTGCGCTGACGATCGAACACAAAAATATCGAACGATTGTGCTCTACTTTGAGAAAGAAGATCAATGAGCGGAAAATTTTACGCTTATATTGACATTTTTTAATTGTAATTAAAACGATTGATGAACGTCATTGAGAGTTTAAAAAAAAAACTTTTTTTTCTACAAATTGTAATAGTGTAAAACGTTTAAAAATGTTGATTGAAAATTTCACACATTAAATACTGAAAGAAAAAATTATCTATGTGTATACCAAACTTTGAAGATCAAACGTATACGCTAAATAAGTCGAAACTTTTGAGGGCAATGCGTTTCTTTCCTCTACTCTCCTCCCTTCTCGCCACAAATTTATTCATCTCAACACAATCATTCCCAATCAGCTTCATACTTCTTCATCAAATGATGTGTGCAGCAAACCAATAGGAAACGTTTGCGGATGTTATTTGATAGTTTTACTCTTTACTTTCCAAATTTTGCAGAAAAAAAGAGCGTTCTTTGTCCCCTTTCATTTATCAGTTAATATTTCAAGGACATCGTCCGTTTTACGCATCAAATGTTGAATTGAAAAAATTACATAATCAATGTCGTTTTTTTCAGCTTATATAGTCAACGTGTGCATATACGACATAACGATATGCCATCTATCTCTTCAATATATACCTACTTAATGATGCGTAATTTATTGATGGCTTCTATGCGTTTCAAAAATTTTATCACTTCCGTACGTAATAAAGCGCTCTTTATTAGCTCTTACTTATCAGCGAATATTGCAGAAAACTTTATTCATTACATACGTCACATATGAAATTAAGTATCAATATGTTTAATAATTATTTGCTCAACGCTAATAAACATTCTTAAAACGTTGTGCAAAATCAAAAAAAAAAGTTGCAAAAATCGTAAACGCTTCCACTTTTCTTCAATATCACTAAATTATGAAAAATTTACTAAGAATAATAAAAATTTCGATATTTTTCTCAATTTATTGCAATCTTTGCATATATTTTTTGCGATATTTAGTATAATTTTGTAATTGAGTATAAAATTTTACTGCTACAATTATCAGTCTAGGCGAATCGGTAAATCAATTGATGTATTTCACTCTCGTAAGACCTCTCTAAGTCGGCAATAATAAAAAATTTTTTATTCTATTGCAAATTTATCCTTCAACGTGTAGATTTATACGCATAAACGAATAACAAAGCATACTGATTAAACAACAACACTTATTATTTTGTGACTGACTAATAAAGAAAAAAAAAAAGCAGTTTCAAAGTTCTGCAACCATAAGTTTGCAAAACAAGGAAACAGTATTGTACTTTCTGCAATGGGCAATTTTGCACCACTATCTTTCCCAAATTTTTCCTCCCTTTGCGCACTCCATCCCATTCTCCCCCTCCCCTCCATCACCCATCATCAAATTTAATTTCCGTTATCACAGCCAAATACGCTTATTTCTTGTAGATTGCATAGCCGGTACTTATTGATCTTTGCCGATATGTAGAGAGAAGGTTAAATTTTAAATTTTGATTGCCCAAAAATGCGTATAATAAAATTTAGACGTATTTCTTATCAATGAGGAAAAAAAAAACATCCTCAACGACGACCGTAGCCGATCGATAGTATGACAAAGATATCAACTGCTTAGAGCATTGAAAACGTCGAGTAAATATTAACGTACGTCATTGAATGTTATGCCCCATATAAACGAGTTCATGCTTTCTATGCATTCAATATTTATTTATGCTATCAACGAGTTATCAAATCCTTATAAGTCGATCAAATGAACAAAGAATAAAGTCCTACTATTCAATTCTTTCACCTTATAATCTTGAGAGCAAAATAATAATTTATGATAGTACAATTACCCACAAAAAATATTAGACGAATGCTACTAGATCTCGAAAATTTTTGAAATTCTTCAAGATCTATATGAACGAGTACAACTGCGAATATGTAGAAGGCCTCTTATATAAGGGGTTGAAATTTGCTCATTTCTTCATGTCGAATTACGCGAAGTATTAGTCTTTGTGGAATCGAAAATTCTCATTGAGAAGAGTTTACCACCCGTCTCGTACAATAAATTACAGCTGTAGTTACTAACCGATGAGACGATTTTATAGACTCATAGAAGCATAGTTTTAGCGATTGCTATTGCAGCAGAAATTTAATGGAAATTATCCACAGTTCAACGAACTACCTTGAATAGATGTCTTCATTATATCTCAAGAAATACATTGTAAATAATTTGATCTGATTGATTAAATATTTGATCATTTTATTCATATTTTTTTCTGACATAGCAATTATTAATATCAAAAGAGGTAAAAAAATTATAAATTCAATTTCGACAAAACGATTTACTGATAAATGATAATCATTCAACAAAATTAACGCATAAAATAAAGCGATTTAATTTCGATTTTTAGCACTATTTAAGTTTTGAATACATTTCAGTGAGTTGCTTAGCAAAATATTGCTTTAACTGTGATCGTTTATTTTTCATTGTTGGTGTTAGTAGATCATTTATTATGGTGAATCGTTCCGATGATATAAATATATCTTTCACCTGAAAAAAAAAAGAAGAATTCTTTCAATGATCCGTTAAGTTTTTTATTCAAATTGATTCTTGCAATTATTTAAAAAATATTTCATATTTAAAAAAAAAACAACTTAAAAATCTATCGATTTGAACGAAATATTTGCTTGCATATACAAGGATCGTTACGAATCAAATCGCATTGGAACATTGATTATTTTGAGGATTTATTGAGATTTAAATTCATATATGCGACAAGTATAAGACTGACTATAAATTAAGAGGTAATAAAATTCCACTCTGAAGGTGAAACTCGATAATAGGTTACACTTACCTACTTTTATTGTAATAACTCCCATTTTATTACTACAATAATTTACTGAACTAGTAAGTTATTGCAAAATAATTCACAGAAAAAAGACTAATCGAGTTGAATGAGGATTTAAAGAAGTTTGTGCTTCAGCGAAAAATCGGTAAAAAGTTATAGCAAGCAACTGCTATTATATTCGAATAAACGACGAAATAACGAAATTAAGTTCCGTAAAAATCATCGCTTCAAAGGAATTAGTCTCCGTTAAAATTATCCGTTCGAAGGAATTAAATCAACATAATTAAGTTTTTTCTAAAAGTAACCTGCTCAAATGAATTAAGTCCCGACTTGCGACCAATAGCAATCATATCATCAAAAATCATCTTCTTCACATCTGGATTACGATATATTTCAACAACTTTCATTGCTTTAAAGTTTAACTTTTCTTTAGCAGCTGCTAAAACAGTCTGAAAAATTCAAATTATTTAAGAAACAAAATTTTAGATATCGGCCGCATTTGAAAGGATATCCTCAAGGATACTCCATGAAAGTGCCTCTCATAGCATGGAAAAAATAAAATTCTCTTATCCATAACAAAGTTTTATTAAAGAAAGAATTGAGCTTTTGTAAATGTTGAAATATTAAGCCTGAACAGATGGAAAAATCCACAATAATTGGAAAACAAGAATAAGTTTCAACAAACGTTATAGGCGCTAATGCAAATATTGCACTCTATGATTGCTACAAGAGCAATAGAGCTGTGAATTGTACTACTTGTAAAGTTAGAAAATCCAAGAAAAATCGAAGCCAAGATAAATTAATGACGAATAAAAATGAAAACGTTTTTTTCGCTCAAATAGTTTGAATGGAGTTATAGGCAGATGAAATGAATTAGGCATGAAAACACCGAAGTTAACACAAAATTTCTTATAAAAAGTTCCAGAAAAGATTTTGATATCTTTGAAAGCTCGAAAACCGACAACTGCTAATACCTTGAGGTAGGCGACAAATAAGGAAGAAAAAAATCCTAGTGGACAGGAAAAGTAAGAAAGCAATTTTAGAGTATAAATGTTAAGGAAGTGATTACTACCAACTATTTTTTCACTTTAGAGTTGTTGAATACGAATGAAGAAACATAGCTGGTATTAATCAAAATTTAAGAATCCAATATATTCATATATTTTTTTAAAAAACTTCTTAAAATGAACCTCTTCGTTGGGTACAACGATTGCTATTAGACATGTCTTCAAACTTTCTCCATAGACAAATGTCTGTAGCACGTATTGTGAACGATCATAAATGCTTTCTATTTTGTCTGGACAAATGAATTCTCCCTGTAAAAGAAAAAAAGGCGTTAATCAAATAATACTATTATTTATCACTTTTCTATCATTAAGAATAACTGATATTTGATTTGCATAAATAACTATGAAATGATAGATTTTGATTAAATTAACTATGAAATGATAGATTTTCAATTAAATTCGGTAAAAGATTGGAAGATAGCCAAGAAATAATACTTCGCAACATGGAATAAATGTACTATGTAATTTCGATGAATAAGTATTTAGTAATTATTTAAATTCAAACGCTCAATTCAAAAGATATCACTTGCAAATGTGGTTCTCTACTTTCTTCCTTCCTTTAGATTTCTATGCTACCATTTGCATGAAACCACTTCTTGACCGCAGATATCATGCACATCGCATGAGCTATGTCCAAGGATATAAATACAGGAAGCTTAATAAATCTTTTTCGTTCTCTAGGCTTAGATCGAACCTATGAATTTTTATCACTTTATCTTTCTTAATTCATTGTTCTGATCATTTTTCATCGAACATATAAAAATAAACATGCGTATGAATGCTGAGCTATTCAAAAAATCGAATCTAAAATATGTAAATGATAAATAAAAAAAAGTAAAGCGATCACATTGGTATGTTTTTTTTAACCTGTTGCAATTTGAATATATGTTTTTTACGATCGATAATTTTCAATGTACCCCGTTCAGTCCATTTGCCAATATCACCTGAATGTAACCATCCATCCGCGTCCAACACTTCATTAGTAATCTCGTCATTTTTATAATAACCTTTGAAAACATGTGCACCTCGAATACACACCTCACCAGCCTAAAACATTCGTCATTTTTATCACATTTTTTTGAACTTTCTTTTAAGATCCCACTTTTGAGGAATACTGTGGGAATGGGGAAGGTGTGGGATGAGGTGGCCGCGAGTGTGAGGCATTAATTTTTAATTGGCACACTCAAAGAATTCCGAAAAATTCCTTAGTAATGCGTTGAAGCTTAAAGATCAACTGTGGTTCCTGAAGCGAATACTGAATACAATTGCCCTCAAACGCCGAAATTTGGAGGATTACATCGCTATTGAATTTACCTCAGCATTTTTTTTTTATTGAACAATCGTGGGCTACGAGTGATCATGCTGTCTTCCACTTATTCAAAAAAGGTGATCATAAAAGATAAGAAAAATCAACATTATCAAAAAATCTTACAGCACAAAGATTATCGGCACTATTTAACTCGCTAATTAATTAATTAATTAATTTTTTTTTGAAGGCAAACATTGCCAACCTTGTCTTTCACATAATAACCCAACTCAGGTACATCAACCAATTTAATTGCTGCACAAGCTAGCGGAATACCGACATGTTCCGTCAGCGGATCTGCCTCAACAACTGCCGTAGTCGCTGCCGCACATTCCGTTTGGCCTGAATTGTCCATTTTACAATCTCGTTGTTAACTACCATTAATTGGTGGCGTACGAATGGTCTAACAAGTGGTAACTAATGAATACTTTAACGTTCTACTTGGGTTTCGCTCGTTGAGTCGACAGTATCAACGAATGAAGTAGGTTGGTATACTTCACAAAAATGCTTCTCGTCACATTCCTATGTAGAGAATATCGTATATTTCGTAATTTTCGCTTTGGATTTATTTTCGAAATATTTACGCGTATTTTTAAACCAACAGAACATTTCACGTTGAAACTCTGTTTTTTTTTTTTTTGATAAATAATGTTGTGTATCAGTCAATATCTTTGCTTTAATTTCTCAACTAAACGATTTCTTTCTTCTAGCTGGAACTAAACTTTATATTGAAATATGAGATAGCACGAAATAAAATTAAAAAACTGAGGACAACAAATGTGAACCATATCCTTCAACGATGACACATCCAAGGGCAGCACGAGCAAAGCGCAATACTTCACCATCGACTGGTGCCGATCCAATCATCATGAAACTCATGCAACCACCCAATTCACTGCGAATAGGCTTAAAGATAAGCTGATCGAATAATGAATCGTGTCGAATAATACCTCTTAAATATTATTATTTTTTGATGGTTAATTCAACGTTTCGTAGATATGAAGAAATAATTTTGCCGTTTTTATGCTTATAGAGAAATGCAATATGGTCACAATATATGCTAACTACATCGTTCCATCTAAAAAAAAACGGAATGTTTTCTAATGTGAGAATATTGTAGGATGAATGAATATATCTAAGTCTAATAGGAGGCTAAAGATGAACAATTCGGTGGAAAAAACGATTTCAATTTCTTCGCCGTTAGTAAATTTACGTTATACAACATCTAGAATTTTATATATAATAACGACTTCGTTACTAATTACTATCAACATATCGTCGTTTATTAAAGTGTTGCAATCCGATATCATCGGCGATTCGCAATATATTTCGCAGCATAAAATCTCACAACGCTATGCGTTTTTAATCTACGGATGATCTTCAACACACTAATTTTCAATACAATAATATTACGATAAATCCACCTGTTCACTTCGATATTCTTGTAATATAGTGCAGCATTGAATAATAGCTTTTTTATTATTGATTTATTCACCTCTGTCATCACCTTTAAATTGAAATCAAGTAGTTAGTATAATTTTATCACAAATTTTTCAATGAAAATGTATAGGGAAAAGTTTGAATTTGTTTTCTATCAGCAATTTTTCACTGTTTAAAAATATCTTTTAGATTTTTATTGAATCTTAGTCGAAAAAAAGCATAGAAAAATTCTTGAACGAAGAAATATGCAAGGTCTTTAATATTGAAAGCTTTTATACAAGAAGAATAACGTCAACGATTATCTTCGAGAAGAATGGCTGATAGAAAGTCAATTCTGTGTTCAAATTTTACTCTCACTTATAGATAGTGTTTTGATTAATTTTTAAATAATTTGAGAAATTATGAATTCCTATTAGATTACAAAGAGGAATAAATTTTTATCGCTTAATCTCAGGCAAATCGATTGATTGATTATCTTATATTTTTGTCTTCATATTTTTGTCGGATAAATTCTGAAACGAAAAATATTTCAAAAATCATTCATTTAGTAAATAAAAATCACACGATCATAAAAACGATGTAGAACTCTTGGCACAAGTGGAATAACTGTTGGATGAAGCTCCTTAATATCGTCTATTAAGTGATGAATATCGCCTCTGAAGAAGCCGATTCTTGCACCCACTTGATATCCTATACAATGTAACAGCCTCTCATACATATGCGCCAACGGTAGATAACTTATCGATATGTCCTATAAAACAAAGAGAACGATTAATACTTTATAAAATTCACGAAAACATTATTGTGTTCCATGCAGTAAATACCGTAACGGATTTAGTGGAGGTTTTAAAAACAGGAATTCAGGAACAGTGGAGAAGGTGATTCTGTGGGTACGGTCCCCTCCTCCCCATACCCGAACAATTTTCGTAGGTTTGACTTTTTTCAGAGCCCAATGTAGATTACGACTCAGAAAGATAGTTGGAGCCCAGTACAAGTTTATCAAATGTACATACAGCGCAGTAATGTTATCAGATCAATACTCTGAAATATTCTTCTGGTTCTATAAAATTCTAAATTTTGCTCTAAACTACTTCTATGAAACACAATTTTATAAGTAAAATAAGCAATTTAGAAATCCAATGGTCCATCAATTTCAAGATATTCGTAATGTGCAGTTAAACCTGCAAAAGCATCTACCATATCGATTCGCTGTCCCAGTCAATTTCGAGCTATTTGATTAATCTTTCATTGATGCTCTTTTGCTTAATATGGTAATTCAGTATTTTTCGCGTTTCAGATAGGCAAAAAACCATTGCGAATATAGGTGGTACTTTATTTGTTAACTATTAAAGTTGTCGACATACTTTTGCACAAGTGCGCGAATTAGGAAAATGATCCAACGATAGAGAAGAAGCAATAACGTTGGCATGGGTTAACATAACACCTTTCGGCATTCCTGTCGTACCTGATGTATAGCATATGGTACAGAGATCATCCGGTTTAGGCACCTTAATTTGAACCAATATTATACGCAAGTTAATTGAATGTTTGAAACAAATTCAAATTTACTAAGTAATAAAGTGAAATTTATTTCGTCAGTAGTTAGCTGACGAATTTCAGATCTATGAGCGTAACAACAGTTGATCTATTGGGAATTCTTTTGACGGTAAGATTGCCTTCGAGCTCACTTATAAAACATCAAAAAGAATTGGTGCTTGAAAAGTTACTAAGAAAAAACCTTACCAGAAGTGCTGCTTTCGCGGTAGTTTCACGACCTAAACGTTCGATCTCCGAAAGCGGAAGTACTGTCACACCGACTTCTTTACCCATTCGAGTTAATGCGCTACTATATTCGTCCATAACGAGGATAAATTTCAATGATGGGCACTGTGGTCCATTAGTAATTAGACCTGTAATTTACATGTGATAGCCGTGGCAATTGTAGTAATTCATAAATAAGTCACTATCTTTGAACATCGTGCTCATAATAGAACAATCCTGAATCATGAAGCTATCTGTTGTGAGGTTTTGAACGTGCATAGCTAAACTCTATGAGCTGAATCATGAAGCTATATGCACAGCTAATTTCGAGTAGGTCTTTCATCTTTCAATTCTCCATCCCTCACGAAGGCTAAACTCCGATGAAAGGCCATGTAGTAGAAAAGGGGCTGAGAAAGGTTTAGAACGATGTGCCTCTCAAATTTTGAACTTTTAAAAATAGATTTTGCGCCTATCCCTCATTGCGGTTAAAATGCCTTTCCTAAGAGTATTTGTGAATGAAAATTATACTTTTGACTTCAAAATGCTAGAATAAAACGTCGAAAAAAATTGTTAGAATAGTAATAAAAAGAAATAGCACTTGGAATAAAAATATTGTACTTGCGACTTTTTTTTCATTATCGCATATTACGAGTTGAATATCACATTGCTTAATAATAAATGTGCGTGCATCAATGCCAAGCGTATCGTAGAGTGCGACAATAACACAACTATTGTTATAAGCGGCAAGTTCGCTGATTACCCACTGTAATCATAAATTTTAACGCAAAAACCGTGTTAAAATATGCGCAACAATGTAACATAATTTCATCCAGACTGTTTACTTAATGAGACATACAATTAAGCGAGACATACAAGATTTAAATGAAGCAAAAACGAGTATAACACCTTCTGGGAGGAACACAGCAGGTCTTCTTCAGAAACGATCGCAGTAGGTCTAAATAAGAACGAAGCAATTTAATTCTTTGTGATCCACTGAAGTGATACTTAAAAAGGAGTATTAAGGTTTATATTTGTTGCACTAAAAGAGATGAAATGAACATGAAAGATAAACCTCTGGGCGATTTTTTGAATAAATTCCTATAAAAGTCTGTTGACCAGGTTTTATTCCAATAGCAGAAATACCATAGCTTAGATGAATCGAACGATCAATCACCTATAATTCATAAAATTCTATT
The DNA here is from genome assembly GCA_037389465.1 of Baylisascaris procyonis. Classification (NCBI taxonomy): domain Eukaryota; kingdom Metazoa; phylum Nematoda; class Chromadorea; order Rhabditida; family Ascarididae; genus Baylisascaris; species Baylisascaris procyonis. The sequence continues at coordinate 38,991 of JAZARR010000206.1, forward strand.
TAGCATTCATTGCTGGATTTTTGCATACGAACGTTAAGAACATAGAATTTTTATCGATTATCATCCCTATCTAAGTCTATTGCAGACATTCACTGCGATTAATTTGCAATATTCGTTTCTAGCTTGAAGATTTAAGCTCCAAATTGACAAAATAAACTTCATGAAATTGTATCTTTACTCTCTACTTGATGAATAAAACGTTATTTTATTTATTAGGCTAAAGTGTTGAATACTTTTAAATCTTCATACCTCATCCTTTTTTTTTTGTTCATCGAAGAGATTTTATGTGTTGCAAAGAAAGCTTCATGTCTATTAGTCATTTACTGAAAAGCTTTCTGCGAGAGCTCATCTCATATTATATCCGACATGTTAATTGAACATTCAATTCATTTTTTTGGCTCATTCTAATACTCTCATATCAGTTTCACAAATTATTTTTTAATTTTCGTTAACTTGTATTTAAAAAGTTCGTTACTCGAATATTACTTAATCGGAATATTAATGAGTACTCATAATGATCATACAGTATGAAAGCCGAATCATTGTTATTTGATGCTTATTGCATATGATCCAACAAAATCTCAAAAAATCCCACAAACGCATTAATAAACCATTCTCATTCTTAAATACCACTCCTCCGGGGTTTCGGAAGAGACAGCCGAGGGGAGGGGATGGGGGACATAGGGAGGGGAGTATAAGTTCCTACTATTCACAACACTTAAATAAATGTTCCACTTTCCTTCATAAAATGTTCAGTGGGCAGCTACGTTAAAGAATACAGAATGGACAACTTATACGAGGAAGGAATTAGAGGAGAGTAGAGTGCGCTTCAGGGATTTTCCCTTCGCAGTATTGAAAATTAATCTTCAAAAGCTAATTTCCCCTCTTCCATGCCTTTCTTCCCTCTAAGGCAAAGTCGATGACTTATTTGGTCCCATTTGTGTAGGCGGGTAGGAACGAATTTGCCTCCTAGCCTATGACTGTGATCATGACTCATCTGTGGGAGATCATAGAGCAAGCCCATCGCATAAAATTAGATACTAAAGACAGTATAAAGTAAAAAAAAATGCCACGACGTCACTTCTTGATAACTGAGCCACACATATGGAGCACTTCCATTTGGCATTTCCTTTCGATAGCCAAGCATGGGGCCATTGTTCGACTCCCGTAGGCCTCTACGAACTCCTTGATAGATGGTTCTGGCATCTTCGAAGAGATACTCCCTTAAGTGACCGTCGTTGATAAAAGCGGCTACTCGAGAACCGTCCTGTAGTTGTGGAGTCTATTCAGTGTTGTAGGAAAAACGAAACGTCAAACATCATAAAAATGGCTTGCGATTTTCTATATTCATTTTTGCGAACTTAAAATACAACAATAATTGACTTGATACATTTAATGCAACACCCCCTCTATCATGAATGTGTAAATGTGTTTTCATTCAAAAAGACTCAATTCTTCCCCCAAGAGATCAAACCATTAGTGGATGGTGGAATGAGTTTAAAGTTAGTATAATGGTAAAGCATTTACTCGACAAATGAAATATGTTTGGTTTGTGACAATCTTCGATCATCAAAAACGAACATTCAACGTTACAATTTTATTCCTAATATTCTGTAATTTTATTTTTAAAGTCAAAAATAATCTCGAATTGCTCACAGGGAGTTCTTTGGTTTGATGATTCAAGTCGACGGTCACTTTTAGTTTGGGAGGCGACTTAGATCGAAACCACCAGAATGCAGTTATGCCAATCGTTAATGCGGCAAGCACTATCAGTAAATGATTATTATTTGCATTTTGATCCAAAATCTCGTTTAAAGTGGAATCCATTTCTGACCTGAAATATATTGTAGTATAAAACTAACGAGAGGGAGGGGGGGGAGTAAACTAGCAAGCGCCGAATAGAGCTAATTTACGGTAATTTCTTGAGGAATCTCTTTTAGAATTCTCTTTTGTTTACGGTAAGAATTTACGATAATCTCTTTTAGAATTTACGGTAACGAATTTTTTTAGTACCTATTCGTTCATAGAATGATTTATAGCCGTTATGAATAATTTACAAAATGATGCAATAAGCATTTATAAAAGATATAAATGCCACAATTTTTTTGGATATATTTCCGTTATTTGCACTTTTGCATTTGAATTATCTCGTCAGTTCTTGCAATACATCGATGTTCAGAATATTTTTGCAAAGTTTGAATGCAAAGTTCGCATATAAAATTGCACTTGAGAAATTTTAGCGCTAAAAATTTTGCATCAATTTTTCAAACATCTTTCAAAAGAAATAAAACATCTTCAAGAAAGAGGGATAAAGTTCACCATTGCATTTTCAATATCTTCTACACACACAATTGCGTTGCACGTAACATTTACGACCCAATGAAAAAATTAGATGACGTTAAATTTGACGTACATTGAAAACCGTAGCAATAAGTCGACCGATCGTTAGCCTGATCGTTGAGCACAATAATGAAATCAAAGTTTGCTATCGATTTTGAAAAAAAAAATGCATAGTGAATAAACTATTAGCGAACCATTTCAAAACTTATCAATCTTATCTTCAAACGTGATTAAATACTACATATTCATACATAATTATGTATGTGATAGCTGCGCAAATTAATGCTGCAATTAGTGTAATTAATGCTGGAATATTCAAACTTCGATGTTTTTTGAATGTTCGTTTGAGTTGGTTCGATAATGGTTTATTTCGTTCATGTTGGAATGGATTAAACTAACTCAACGATAGAAAAATTTTCCCGTTAATGAGCTCTATGAATTTATTATTTTATGTTTACCAGAAAAATTTTAAGGTATTAACAAATACACTCATTCAAATATAAATTTAAATGTAAATTTTACCAAAAGTTTTGATTTTTTATTTCACCATATCTATATTTTATGGTTTTGAAATGGATACATTAGGCCGTAAAAATATGCATCTTATCGCCCATATTTTCCGTTTTTTTATTCGCTTTTGCAAAACTTTTTAAACTTGCGAGCCAAGTTTAATTCTATTGCAAAAATGCCTTATGATGGGACCATCTCTATGCGTATTCGACTTAGTAACTAATGAAGGTAAATTTATGAAATTTGATAGATATATTCACACCAAATGCAATCCTTCTTATGTCATATTTCACTTTAATTTATCAATTTCGAAAACAAAAACCTATAATCATTTAAAATTATCAAAAAATTTTGAAAGTACTTTACAGTGATTCGAATTTTACTTTGAACTACTTTCTTATTGCTCTATAAGAAATGTTGAAGAGTCTTTACTGCATAAATAATATAAAATGTAATGATTTACACGTATATTAAGATAGGTTATCTATTGCAGACTGAAATATGTCAAATGGAAAGAAGCTAAATCATTAGCCAACGTAAATTGAACGTGAAAATTATTCGTAATTCAAAATTTCCGAAAAAAAAACAATGGAATTTCATATTTATATAGATATGATTGTGAATTGCTATTGTATAAGGCGAGGAGAAGTATTTTTTACGTCTTAAATGTTCTTATCAATTTTAATGATCGTTTGTAGCGAAGGCGTTAAGCATTTTTAAGTGATAGTTTGTTATCAATAGCGAAATAATACTTGAACACTTTAGGAGAAGCAATCGTTAATGTTCTATTTCGATGATTAAATATAGAAAAAAATTAGAAAATTAGAATATTATCATTTATAGTTGATTGAATTAAAAATATTGAAGGGGCAATTTTTTTGAATTAAATTAGAACAATTGGAAATATTAGCCTATATTAGTTAGAGAGGCGATTTTTTACTTTGCAGATTCAAGCAATAATTTGAACCTTTCGACTTTTAGAAGTATTTAGAATTTCATTGCGATAATGAGTAGTTGTCAGAGACACTGCTAAATGCAGTGGGAAAATGTGTAAGTTGAAAGGAAAAAAAGATTGCAAGGAAAAAACTTCTGAGGCAATCAAGTTTCGAACTCTATTTAATCAGCTATCCGAATGAGGCATTAAACCATTCAGCTACTGCTTCAATAGCTCAACACCTGTACAAAATCCTTTCACATTCCATTAGGTGTGAAATGAATATGTTCCTTAACATGCAAGACTCAAACATGAGAAATGTGAAAAGATTTGTTTAGGAAATTTGCCCATAGCATATAATCACAGTGACATACTTTCAATCTTATCCATACATTCTAAGCAGAAAGGCACATAATGTATGTGGTAGCGTATTGAGGTAGCAGAAGAACAGATCTACTTTCAACAGGTGATGCAAGGAGAGGGTATTACCTTGCGAGTGATGGGATGGGAGGAATAGGAACCGAAAACTTTGACCATAAAACCGCAATTCTGCATCATGCTTAGAAATCCGATCGAGAAAGGGGAACAACATTGGCCAATATAGAAACTCCATGAACGGGGTAAGCATCATCATATGCAAATATCATGTGCTCCTGAATGGCAGAAAAGTGATGTCAGGAAGTTAGTCAAAAGAGTTGAAGCCGATGACGTTTTTTGAAAAGAATACGAGGACCTAAAAGTGAAGAGTAGTTATGAAAAGGTAAGATGATTGGATTCACTAAAACGGCACTCAACATCACTTAAGTGCACAATGATCATTGTTAGGGCATGAAAATGTGGTTCAATTATAAAGGACTAGTTCTTCTAGCGCATCGATAGACGGAGTTGCTCAGTAGAAAAAAAACTGAAGTTAGCTTCAACTAGTTTTCCTATAAAATTACGATTAACTTCGAGATATTCGCTAAATCTTGAAATGACCTCAAACAGAGAGGACAAAATCCTTAATTTGAATCAGTGCGATTAAGTAGCATTTCAAAATGCTTAAAAAGGTTTAGTTTAAAGTTGATTCGAATTTTTCATCATTATTCATCATTATTTAATTATTTTTCATCATTTAAAGTCATCATTCATTATGACGAATTTAAACACTTTAGTTATAGCCATTATTCTTTTATTTTTTGATATAATGAGCGAGACTTCACGACGAGTTGTCTAACCAACGAGGAGGTCAAAAGGTCGGGCATCTGGCTTCCTAGACGCTGGCTAAGTCGTTAATGGGAGCGAATTTCGTACTGAATGGTTAGAAGTGCTGTGAAATGGTGGATCAAAAATGTCATGGCTGAAGTTTGCCAGTCGAACATGTTTAGTGCAAAATCGCTCTAAACATTCATTTCCAGCGAAGACATCACAACTAGTTGGCGATCATAGCGATATTTATCTATTTATAAAATCGATTCGACCGCTGAGCCTCAAGGGATACCATCATCGTTTTATGTTGTCATGGTGTTCATTTGTTTGCGTCGAATACCGATGCATTTTCTTAAATATACAAAAAACTTCACTTACAACTCCACTAATATATTTTTCAACCTTTAGCATGACGCACGTCGTTCCGCAGCAAAAATTCTTTTTTTTTTCTGACACTATAAGAGCAAAAATGCTCGATGATGTTTTAAAAATGTCTGAAAAATATGAAGAAAAACGTGCAACAAAATTTTGCATCCAATCTTCTGCGGGATGATGTGATCTCATCTTTTAAGTTGCCGCCTATGGGGCAGGGATAGGAGATGATCTTCTTGTCTCGTGGCAGGATCGATCCCTGCATCTCGCCAAATGACTTTCCGCTTCCATGGGCCACTTCCGTCGAGGATGTAAAATCGACTAGAGTTGGGATCATCTGCTATTGGCAGATGACTTTCGCGAGGTAGTGGGAATCTGCCAGGTAGCACTTTAAACGAAAAGATGGCTGCGAAAAAATTGCGCGCTGCCAAGAGTAGGCGACGCAGCGTCGGGGGATGACTATCGGCAATGGTTGAAGAAAATGCCGTGTGTTTGGCGATGATCCGCTGATGTATGAGCATCCCCATTCCTCTTCTGTCTTTCGAAGAAATCAATTAGCCTGGAAGTTTTTCAAGAAATTTACTTCGACGATTTGAAAAGCGTAACTTACTTTGACTTTTGACTTCTTTACTTTTTACTTTGACTTAGTTTGAATTTACTTTGACTTCGACGACCAGTACTTGCATGCATAATTTACATAGACCAATTTGACTTGAGAAGCATACAATATTATTCATAAATATATTGCAAATTTCTCTTATAAGTGAAAGAAAGTGACCGCGCCGGTCTTTTTCATCAATCTTTGCATCAGCGTAATAAAACGGTAGTTTAGGCAGATCAGGTTTACCTGAACGTTTATTCTCATTCAAGTCAGTAATAGCAATAGTAGTGATTGACCGGAACTCTTATGCAAATAAACCAATAATAATAATAAAAAGATTTATTGCATATGCACTAGAAATATTGATTTCAACGTTATTCATTAGCGAGAACAATACCTCATCACACTGTAAAATGGATTTCCTTGGTGGTTATTCATTGTCATTTTAGACCTCTATTGTTTTAAGAGATGTTAAGAGCAATGATACGAGCATATTAGGTTGGCAAGGAAAGGATGGTACAGAGGGATTGTCAAGAAATGCCTTTACGTTCCATCCTTTAAATCGGACGATTTCATAAGTCGCCTATTGAAAATAAAATCTACCCAACCAAAAAAGTTCGTATTTTAGTTGATGCAACTATTGATAAAACATTTTACAAAAGACTTTTTTTCGCTTTAACGGGAAATTACGATATGAAATATATTAGAGGTAGTCATAAAATATCCTATTGCATGAGACCAAGTGAATAAGCAATGAAAGCGAACAAATGAGCACTTAAAATACTATATTCGGCACCGGAAGTTGACGCTTGCTTAGTTAACGAGCCTTCATTTAGGATTCGTTCAGTCGAGTGTATGTAACGTGGATCACACATATTCGAAACGGGAATTTTCCATCGCTTTAGTTTATAGGGATGACCATCTGTAAATATAGTGACTAGCATATAAAAGTTCATATTATATATTAAGCATAAAGTACAACTATTCTTACTGCTGATCTGTAAAATCACTACCAATTATCCCCCAGGCTACATTATGTCTATATATATATATATATATATATATATATATATATATATATATATAATTGTGTACCACAAGAAAAAACAAATAGACAATCATGAAAGCATCGGAAACGACCAATTCAAGTCTGACAGCAATTGGAAAATTTTTTTAGAACAAAAAAATTACAATAGATAAATTAAAACAATTAAAAAAACTCCTCAAACGTATCATTTGTTTTTTGATGAAAGTACATTCGTCATAAGTGATATTTTCCTTTAATCAGTTAAGAAAAAGGCGTAAATACTTACACTCATCAATCTCTCCGTATATGAAATCAGTTGATTCGAATTTTGGTCTCTCCATTTCGAACCTGAAATCATCTCGGGAAATAAGAATATGAATCCAATCAGCCTATATCAAGTGATATCGTCAAAAAATTTTCAACATTATTCTTCCTCTCTGACAAATGCAGTCGAAGATATCTATCAAAACCCGGTGATGCGAAAGTGGCAGAGGGAGGGGACAACCGTCAATTTTTTCTCGCCAAATTTTTGCTTTTCTCACCGCTGTGCAAATCCAGCTGTAACCATTTCAAGCAGAACTCCGATGAGCCACACAGAAATGATAAGAGCGAAGCTTTTTTCTTTTGCTTAATCTTCTCTATTCGGCGATAGAGACTTCTTCCTGTATATTCAACGATTCTTCTAACAAATAAGCAAAAAAAGAATTAAAAAAAAACCACTTCTTAATAGTTGATTCAAAAATTTCTCTTTGCCTAACCTTAGCAATTTGATGTTTTCTTCTCTCAATGATCATATCTTGAACTTTGCTGAGCATACGATAGGTCCATTCAACAGCGAAAAATGTTGCCGCATTTGTAGGAAATGCACGTAAAATTGTGGAATTAAAACCGGCGAAAAAACCACGATATCGTTGTGTTTTATAGGTGAATTTAATTGTTTGCATATATGTGGTAAATTTATCATCTGATTGAAATTTCGATTTGATTACATCAATTGGATAGTTGATAATCCATGAGAGAACACCGGCTAATCCACCGGCAAATAGCAATTGAATATTCGTCAATGATTCCAGTGTACCATCACAACTGACTGATTTTGTCATAAGATCATAGGATGCAAAATAGACGCCATAAGATGGCACATCACGAACGAGTGTCGCAATTACTCCTCTATACAACTGTAGAATACCACGTTGCTTAACCATCTTCTGGATGCAGTCAATCGGTGAACGATACTTTCGATGGTTCGCATCAATTTGCACTTGCATCCTTAGCTTCAGAAGTTCGGTTGGAGAGGTGATCGCTGTTTGTACGAAACCAGCCACGCAACCAGATAAAAAATGTGTTGTGATGCATTGTTGATCAGTAAAAAGCTTCGCTGTATTACCGTACACACCGAATACAACAGAAGTTATAACCGTTAGACTCGCCAATGGACTCGATAGACCTTTGAATAGGCCATGTACACCCTCGTGACGTATTATTGAAGTGAAACAATGAATCGTACCTCGATAACCTCGTTTAATATCTTTATTTTGAGTTTGTGTTTGCAAACGAACTTTCACCGTATCTAGTGGATGACCTGCGATAACACCAGCCGCTCCGGCAACTAAACCAGCAAAATAATGAACGGTCGGTTCAAAAGTACCGAAAACTTTAAATTCCCGTTTATGATCTCCTTTTGACTTCCTCGATTCAACAATCGACGTATCTTCGTTGTTGATGGCCATTTGAACGGTAAACTTCTAGAAGAGCTGAGATTCGAAGCGTGCAGTCAACGTGGGAATTGAAATACGACGAAGCTGCACGCAGTAAGTGAATCGTGAAGACAAATCGTCGAAACAACCGTAGAAGGTTTGAACATTAGAAAATAATAGTTTGCCAAATGAAGGGGTTTAATAAAGACCTACCAAAATTCAAATATTGCAAGAAGTGTTTATTCAAATTATTTTCAGCAGGAAGTGTTTATTCAAATTATTTTCAGCAGTACTCGAGGTATGATTGGTGGAATCTTTAGCAATCTATTCTTATTTGGCGATTTTGAGTCTAAGACACCAATAGGAGTCGCATAACATCTAGATTCAGGCTTAGTTAAGCGTTATTTTCCGTATTTTCCGATGTCTTATTGCTGTATTTTCCGAGTCAACGCAATTGTTTAATTCATTAGGAACGAAGAAATTTGTTAAACTTGCATTGCATCATTTCGTAAAAAAGCACACTTATTTGCATATTAATTAAAGAAAACCTTAGAGCAAATCAATAGATAATTATTATAAATGAATTTCCTCTCATTTTTGTAGCATCACTTAGAATGACCTGAAATAATTTTTGCAGATTTTCGCAAAAGGTCAATTCAACCAAATTTATGGTAATGCATATTTTGAAATGAAAATTTAAAAGAATATTTATAAGTTGATTTATGCAAATGTAATATTACTAACCGACAATAAACTCTTCGTGAGTCACGAATTGCTTTGAGACGTTTACTACGTGGAGCTTTAAAAATATTTGGAAAACCATTTCCACTTACAACAATGAAATCTTCTGCTGTCACATAGTTCTTTCGTGAAACACACATAACTGCGTACTCATTATCCTGAAATATATTTCAATGTTTGTGATAGCAATTAGCGAGGGATATGAAGAGGACAAATTATTTCAGTCAAGAGGAGGGCGGAGGAGGAGCAAAAAAAAATGAAATAGGTAATTAGTATAGATGACATGAAAAAAAAAATTTGCTCCTTCCTGGTGTTTTTGGTCGGTACTGTTGCAGACAATTGCTCTATAGGATAATCAATGAAGGAAGGAAAGATAGATGGTACACGGATGGGAAACTGATCGCATAAAATTTTCCAGATCGGCTTTATGAAATCATTAACTCCATCATAAAGAAAGACTTGCATAAGCATTATAATTCCTTCCTCTGCGAATCTCGTTGCGTGTCAATTCTCATGCAATTTGATAAGCATTAAAAATGATTTAATAATAGCTTTAAACAAAATCTTACTATAGACAATCCAAACGATGTTAATTTGCCATTATGAACAGCATCCACAATCATAGAGTCTTTATAGCAACGCCATTTAAATGAGAAGCGGCAAGTATCTGCAAATGCACATCCATCATCACCCGCTTTGAAGCAACCATGCGATCGACCACAATCATCGCTTCTTACTGAAATTAATGCCTTAATTATTCAAAGAGACACAAGAATATATTTGACAATATTACTTCCTCTTTTATCTATTAGATTAATTCAATCATCATACAAACATGCGTATCCTATTTATAAGCCATTTGAAGCCATAATAAAGCAAAATAATAAATTGTAGTGTTATACGCATATGTGTCAAATTTAAAGTCTCATAACATATGTATAACACAAAAATTATTAGTTCAGAAGTTTTCTCATAATTGACAATAACGATCAAGAGAGGCGCACAGGAGGGAAAGGGAAGGAAGGGACATTCCCATATTTGGACCAAAGGACATATTTTATGTTCCCATTCCTCTAGCTGAAATTATATGCGTTTTTCATCACGTTCTCTAAATTTAGTTTCACATGTTACTGAGCCCTATGCATAAGGTGTTGGTTCGATTATGAAGCATGCATAAATAAATTTCTCTTTTGTATGCAAAGAGTAACTACAGGAATACACCCGAAAAGTGGAGGTAATTATTAAAACCTTAGCAAAACAATAGCCACATATAAGCGCCAAAAATGAAACTAACCAGTGATAAAATTTGTATAAGGCGATAAGAAAGCAGAGCGAATATGAAAAAGCTTCTTTGAATGAATGATACTAGCAAGGAAAACAATTGCGCCTTTTGCAATTGACGGTGGCTTCCATCGAACACCTGTATGGCGTCGTGTTACATGATCCTCATTAATAATTGCGGCACCTGAATTTTTAGATGACTTTTGAAAAGCTTTTTAGATTCAAACACAACGACCAAAATAATACAGCAAAAGTTGGATAAAGTTAACATGACAAACAAGAGTATCTCTTTTTGTATGAATGTAGCAAATATGCAGTAAAGATGCATACCTGGTCCGTAGAAAAAATGCGTCAAACTTAAATAAAGAATGAAATATAGTAATTTATATTTTTGAAGAAATGATTTATAGCTCAATTAATTTGTTCAAGATTTTAGATTGCCATATTTTTTGATTAATTCATTTATCAAGAAGAATTAGAAAAGGTTTACCTCATATATGAGTAGCAATGGATTGTACTCTAATAGATAATCGCAATTTATTTTCAATTCGTTTGTTTGTTGACCACGTTTCGAATCTATACATCGAAATTAATAAAGTATATTACTACTGCTAATGGTATAATTCTTTGAATGACTCACCATAAACACCACTGCAATTGACAAGTTTGAAATATTCAGGTGGTGGAGCGACAAAGCTCCCCACCTGAATGGTTGGATGTGCAACTGATCGTGCTTGAATATGTGCTCGTACGAAAGGACCTCCCTCTACTTTTACTGAAAATTATTTCACTCAATGGTAAGTCTTCGTATAAAACCGCAAATATTCTCAACGCATGAAAGGATTTCATTCAAATTTACCAAATACGGCGTATAGACGCCACTAGGATACTAAGAAGTGCTGGCCTATCGTACATAAGGAACTGCATATGTTGTAGACGACTATGGGAACCAATCCAGAAATACTCAAAGATATTTACGTTTTGGATGAATGCCGCTAAACACAGCACCGTAGTGCTTATTTTCAGATTACAGTATAAATCTTCCTTTCAAAGAGAGATGTAAACAACGATACCGTATATGCATTAGTAAGATATTGATGAAAAATAGGTAGTCAAAGCCGTCAACGAAGCGAACGTCATATATTACATTCCAATTTTTGGCTAGTAATCTAAGCCGATATTTTGATTTTTATCAACATTGACTGAACATCTAGTAATTTAAGCTATGGACAAAATCTAAATACAGATGCGTTGCAGAGAGCCTTCAAAATATACCGAAAAATCGATTTCTCAAATGCTCTCATTCAATCGATAGCAAAATTTCTCATATCGCTGCAATTTCTTTCACTTCAAAAAAAAAAAAAAAAAAATCATCGCATATTAAGCATTTCCATTTGAATTTGAATCGCATTCATATAGTGCCACTGTCATCAAAACAATGAAACACTTTAAGTTTTACTATATCTCACTGATAGGCTATCATACGATGATAATGGTGATAATCATTTAATGTTGATTGCTTAAACGTTATAGGCGATTTTCAATTGTGCATTTTCAACGAATATTGATAAGAGAATCGTAATATTATTACATCAAATAGAATATAAAATATATATTGTGATGACTTAATTACCTTATTTAAGTAATAAATATTATCAATAAAAAAAACTAACCATATAAAATTCGTTGATTTTTTACGTCATATTCATATGTTTCTTTACCGTTCTCATCGAAAATACGTATCCTAAAATTATTTTCATTCGTCGATCCAATAATATTTCGATTAATCGTTGGGATCATCGTATCACAAGCCGGATCGATTGTTGTGAAATCGATTAATCGTTGTAAATAAACTTCAGGTAGTTTTAAAATTAGCAGCATTAATAAAAGTAGAAGTCCTCGCATAGATATTACAATTGGCATCATCACTTTGTAAGTTGCGTCTCCACATTTAGCAATGATTGATGCAAATATTATACATAGTTCAACTGAGGTTTTGGCAATTTTGTCAATCAACTGAATTGTTTCTCGTCAATCTTGTCATATATCGCTGAAAATGACAAATTAATAGACGATTAAATTATTCAAAATCATTGAGTATAGGGATATACAACGTTGTGTTCAAATATTTTACGTCTTCGGTCCTATCCCTCACATTTTCAATACATATATCCATATGAATAGATCAAGAATGAAAGTAATCTATAATAAAGGCTATTTATCAATGCTGCCTTATGGTTTTGAATTCAATTAAACTACACTGTCATATTTTTCAAGGTTATTCTTCAAATTACGAATTATTTATGTAGGTCTGAAGTATTTAATAAGCGAAAATGATCTATTGTCACAGTTTTGAACGGCCAAAATAATACATCAGAGTGCAGCAATGTTCCCACCATATATTACAGAAAAAGGAAAGGGCATGATATTTCATCAAAAGGTGTTCAAACTCCTCTCTAAAGACCATATATCGGCTGAATTGAAAACTTAAATAGGCGTGAATTAAGCATCAATGAACAGAAACATAAACAGATTCGCAACAATTATAGCTCGTGATCAGTACCGAGTCCAGCCGCATGGCAATAAGCTAAGAAATATATTGCAATAGAACGACTCTTTTTTTAGGCGGAAAACTTTTTCTAAGCTTATTTAGAAAAGCTCGTACCCTATGGTATATATATTAAACACAGTCGACTCATTAGGTGCTTTAACAAATAGCTAAACTGGGAATTTTGAAGCGTTTGATGGCATTTCCAGCACTAATCCATTTCATTTTTACAATGTTTTCTTTCGAATCACTTCCTTTCCTCATGCCTACTTCCCATCATCTATTCACTTCATTCCATCGAATTTGCTAATTTGCATCCATTGAATCACAACTGATGAGCAATTCAAAAATAGAAACCAAAAAATTAGATGAACAACGATTGAACGAATGAAAAATGAATGTGTGTGGTAGTGATAGAAAGCGGAATGCTGAACCACACTGATGATAGGCCGGCCGCTCGTTTAGTTAGACGATATTGTTAGTGAAGAAACAAGCTTTCAGAAAGCAATAAAACAATGTCCCACTTAGACGATTCTGATCGCCGATCATACTGAGTGTCTAATGCTTTTAGTCGCTATAACATTGCCAAGCAATATCGAATTCACATACAATCGCTATCGTCAAGAAAAGCTTCTATAAACTTCTATAGCATCAATAATTTTTTACTTTTTTAAATCTAAAGCATTAACAACAACTCGAAATCAAGTGTAATTCAATTCAATTTATTCAGTTTCTTAGAACTCTTCACGTATAATAGACATCAATAAGTAATTAGTGAATATCAATATTTGTATATGCAGAAATTATACAAAAGATCAATAAATATAACACGAAAATATGGAAATTCTCAACAAAATAAGCGATTTCAACAAATAGAATAGAATAGAATCGAAAAAAAAGAATACGATCGAACATTAAAAGAGGAAATAAAAATGGAATAACTGAAAAATCCGAATGCGCGCAGATTGTTGAATGCAAATGTATATCAAGCGAGGTGACGGTGTTCGAATAGCGATTTCTGGTCGAATGAATTTCATCAGCCGACTGAGGGCCATATGTTACGAGCAACGCATTGCTGATGAACCTCGATATATTCGGATATGACGATCATAAGAGGTACCGCCACCTATTTGACACAAGTGGGAATCTTTTTTGACAAGTGAAACTGAACGGCTGCTGCTAGTACACCACCTTTTTTAGAGCTCTCTAACTATTCTCTTCACTACTATTGTCCATAAATTAAAATTTATAAGCTAGTTTTATTGAGGAATAAACTGTTAAATATCATGATATAAAAATTCCTATTTCTGATTTTATTAAACATTTTAAATCTATATTCGGTCCCTATTTCGCTTTTTTTTTTAAATTGAAGCATTGCTTCTCCATATGAGACGATACTCGTTTTTGCTGTGAAAATAGCGCACAAGCAAAAAGAAATATGCTTTGAATGCGCCATTTTTTCAGGGAAATTTTCGAATATTTGATAATATCTCAATTTGTTTCATGGCAAGGTAATAAAGTGAAAATTATTTCTTATAAAATTCAAGCGTAACAGTAACAATAATATCAGGAATTCAGCTACAGTTACGAATATTCGGCCAACACAAAAGCCATCAAACTGGAAACTTTTGAATAATATTTTTTATAGTGAACATTCAAATATGAAAATAATGGATTATGGGATTTTTTAACATTTAGAAACGAATTACTGTTATTTCAAAACAATTTATGTTTCTTTTTGCTCACAGGATAATCTCTATGACTTTCAACTAGCTCATCAGCATGGTTTCAGTTACAAATGCTGAATGCTTTTACTAAAAGAACAAGTTTTCACTGAGTTAACAAGAGAGATTAAAAAGTTAATACATGGTTTCTTCAAAGAACATCGTAAAATAAAGGTCTAAAAACTTTAAAAAATTTCATAAATTAACGAATTAAAAAGCTATGAACGGTAAATAATCAGTATTATATATATCTCGTTACAATAATGCTATTCTTATTGCAGACTGTATTTCATAGCGAAAAAGCAGTGGAAGCATTGCACGTGCAAATCATCTAGTTAAGCTGCAGCTTGTTTGGTGATGTTGTATCGGTTGCTTCCCGACCGCTAATTACATGGACAGCAGCAGCAATTATAAGCTTGTTCACTATTAAGCTATCTTGCCCTCCCACCTCTCATGTTTCAGGACTCCCCTAATGACCTTAATTTCAAATTTACATAGTCTGCATAAACTATTGGGAAAAGTCCTTTAAAAGTTCATCCTACTTCTTTAAAATGCCATGTCATTTCAAACGAGGCCTTTGAAGCAATGGGTGAACAGCGAGTATGCTGAGTGTGGCCAACTGAATATCGTTCACCGATTGTCTCGACAACGCTTTCTTCACGTCAAAATTCTCTACACTTGCTTGAGATTTGAATAAGCAAAGAATTCAAAGCCATATAATAATTATCGAATCCGAACATTCTTTATAGTTCGGTCAATGAAGCGCGTTCGACGTTCGACCTCTATATTTAATTCCCATTTGATAAAACAACTTCTGAGTAAAGCAGCTTAAATTTTCAACTTTTTCCATGCCGATCTGTAAGTCTGAGGCATTATCACCAATTTTTTACAGACTGTGGCGAAAAAAGTTGAAGATTTATTGCCGCGTTATTCAATATATCACATTCTAAAATTGAAATGGAAGAATATAATTGCCACTAAATTATCCATCTTAAATATAGGGTCTTTTATAGAATATTTATAGTATCTTCTTTTATCTTAATACTGCGAAGAATAAGGATGCACAGAGATGAAATTAAGTTGATCACTCATATCTCATAATTTTCTTCCGAAATGAATAACTCTAGACGATAAATGATCGGTTAATGCGGAAATACTAAAAAATTATTCCCATTCACTTATAGCAGTTCTCCATTCATTGTAGGATCATTTCAAAGCGGAGAAAAAAATCAGAGTTTTTAGAGCATAATAACAAAATATGTCGAAATCAGCCTTAAATGATTATCTTCCCCCAGTTTTATTGATAAATTTCTTGAGTATTATTTTCATACATATTCTTTTACTCGATTCAAATATTACTTCAAATTTTCTAAGAGAAAAAAATCGATTTCGAATTGAAATTAGATCGATAAAATGACTCTAAAGATTTCTAAAGCATAAATTCCTACGTCCAGTCTAATCTCGGATATGCCTAACGAAGAGGAAAATAACGACAGTATGTTTCTATATTAGTCTTAATATATGTTATGAGACCAGAAGTTTACCAATAGATGAATAGAACAGGTTAGTCAACTTAGGTGCAGCAATTTGCATATTGGGAGCGGATGACCGGATGGGGGGCATGAGAACGTTGCAAGATCTGGCGGAAGTCATAAATGCGTAAGGAAGACACAACGAGGCGTATTGTTGTTAACGCGCCATTTGACGCACTTAATTGCACTTCTTCGTGCATTATGAATAAACCTCACTTCTTTGACTTTCAACTGCAATTCATAGTCTATTAGCCGAAATATTGTTTATCGTTTAATCATATTTGCGTTAACTTTGACATTTTTATAGAGTGGACAGAAATTCTATAAAATGCCCATCAGCAATGTCAGTAAACTCGCATGCGAAATAGAATTTTCGCACTAAAATATAATTCGCCTGCGAATATTTTAACACAAATGATGCTCAAATTGAGCGAATTTGCATTAAGGCATAACGAATTGCGAATATTGATAGTAAAAAATACTGCACATTCATTTGAGAGAAAGCATGAAAGTTGTTAAGTAGGTTTGTTAAAGGGCCAATTCGAATGTAAATTATACACATTAACATGTGAAAGATTTTGGTTAGAGATGTGTGAAATTGTATGCCTCAAGCCAATGTAAAAACTCGATAATTGCTTTTCAGACGCTTCTGTGGCGCCTTGGACGATGAATAAAAAAGGATGTGACACAGAAAGTAATGGAAAATCTTAGAGAAGAAGAGCGAAACAGCATGGACACTTTGGGTTAGATAACGATTCATTTCGTTGGGAAAGTAGAATAAGTGAAAACGATTTTTGCATGTATTTTCGATTCGAATTTCTTTCTGATTGAGAGCTATTTTAGAAGCCGCAATACTTGAAAAAACATTCAAATTTGGATTAAAAATGGGAAAGAAGTTTGTAGATAAAGTTTCTGCTTGAAATAATTCTATGAGCGTGCGTTATATGCAGATTTTATGGCCTCATCGATAAAAATGCAGTCAACCAATATCAGTCTAAATTGACGAAATCTTGCTAGAAATTTAGGCTCCATTACTGGCATCCAAATCAGAACATATTTAAATCAACTATTGCATATGTAATTACTTTTTCCCTCCTTTTTCTCTTCCTCACTTCGTCACTTTATTCCAAATCACTCGCCAAATATGTAGGTATATTTATTTATTTATTTTCGAATAAATAAATCTAATATTAATAAGCAATGCTTATTTCAAATTAAAAAGAAATACAAAAAAAAACGGCTAGAAGCAGCTCTTTATCGAAAAAGCATTGATAGCAAATGAACAAATGCTTTAGAGCAAGAAGGCCGAATGGCGACAAGCTCGACAAGCTCAACAAAAAGTTTTGGTCAAATTCTACTATTTTAAATTAATTTCATTAAACGAACACCTACATTTAAAAAATTCTCGAAATCTAGTAGTCAAACATAGAAGTTTAAGCAACACTGCAAATTTCAACCAACAGATTCAAAAAATAGTTTCTAAACGCCTAATTTATCGTTTCTAATTGTTACCTGCTCGTATATCTACCTTAAGAGAACGAAAATAAACGAGCAAACGAAGAAAACAAGAGGGGACGACGCGAAAACGTTAATGTGCCATTCTATGAGGATTAAATAGCTTTAATGGCATTGTCATTGATACAATGCAGTATCGCATGATTGTTGAATACCCTCAATGAAAAGTGAATGAATTGTAGGTTAGCAAAATGGCTGTGTGCAATTTGTATGCGCAACCGGTAATGTGCCCATTTTCGCATGATACCATCTCAGATAAAATTTCCACACAACCACCTTAACTCGTTGACGGACGTTATCAATGTTGAAGGTACTATGCAATGTTGGTGGATAAACAAACAAGCGTGACGCTTTGAACGATATGACCTACCGGCGAACACGAAAGATAGACGAATCGATGATCATATATGAATATTATGACCTCGATTGGAGGGAGACATTTTTGGTGAAATCGAAGATCATATATGAATATTAGTCAAATGGAGGGAGACATTTTTGGTGACTCCGAATGGAGCATATATAGAAATCAAAAGCCCCGAAAATTATTGTGGCAGCTTTGGCAATTATGGAATCTACGCAAGGTGAGGGCGAATATTTCATCTAATATTTTGTTCGACATTGTAAGGAAGAGAGTGGAGGTATAAGAGACGAAAAAAAGGTAACGTTGGAATTTTCAAACATACTGCCATAGCCTCATTTCATTTCGTATTTGCAGCGTCATTGCGATATAGGGTGATATGAATGGTTTGAGTACCCGTCGAGATGAGTCAGCTAGTCATTAAGTCACAAGCACCACCACTGCTCTTCAAAACCAATTTCAGACTATCATTGCTTTACATGGCAATGCGCCCTATCGCATATTCCTTTAATTCTACTAATAGGTGATCGAGAAACGATATATCGATGTTGCACCAATTTAATAAGGTTTACACGAAGCGAAAATCAAATCACGGCGCTTCCATAATGACACTTCAACTGCGCAATTTCCTGGATCCTTCTATATTATTTACAAGTAATAAACTGAGGAAATATTCCATTACTTTTACACTATCGATTTAATTATTTCTACATTATCAAATTGATTCATATTTATATCAACATCAATTTAATTTCTAAGCTTACAATAATAACTTATATATATATAACTTCGTAACGCCTATGATTACAAGATTTGAAAGTCGATAATATCTGGCAGAAAATCGCCGATATTTTTTAAAATTACCAAAAATTGTTCAACAAATTCCATCATCTGACGTTCAAGCATAAGATCTTCATATAGAGTGTAGAGAGAATGAATAGTAGTTGATTATGCAAGCGCAAAGAAGGAAAAAGGAAATTCAGCTAGCCCACATGGTATGGCTAGCCCACATGGTGACACCTCCCGCGCTCACTATGCTGTTTGAGATCTTAATCAAACAATACGCTTGCAATGGGACATGAAAGCTATCGAATGACGGTTTTAGTGTAGCTGTCGATCTTGTTCGATTCACATATGTAAGCCATAAGGTGTAGCTAGTTGGACGTCAGCGTTCGTTGAATAGAACTGCATCCTCTAGACAGAGATTTCTAGATGTTTGGAAGCTTTTTTTGAAAGGTGACAAAGCGCACGACTCCCATATCGAATAAGCAATTGCATGGAACCATTATTGTTCAGTCAATAGAACGTATTCGGTTCTATTTATGAATTTGGGTTGCAGTCGTTTGAAGCGTAAATGTTGAATATGCTTGATAAGTCGAAAAATAAAAATTGGTCGTTTAAAATATTCGAATTTCCTCATGACATATTATCAGCAAAGATCTTTCATAGGCATTAATTTTTTGAAAGAGAGATATGAATTCTTCACAGGCAAAGCGATGCAAATCCAAAGGCATAAACTTTCGAGATTTTTCTTTTCCAACGTATGTAAGTTAGCAATCACATCAAAAATTAAGGGTCTCAAATGGAAATTGCAGAAGTAAAACAAGTGCAGAAGCATGCGGTGGCACGATATATGCTTCTAAAGTACCGTTCAGTTGACCAAACAACTGCGTTAAACGCAAGCAAGCGGTAAACTATGCCGAAAAAATGCATCTAAATAGTGCAAAGTGAAACTTCCACCGGGTGGAAATTCGTACAACTTCTGGACACTTTTAAATGCCGGTGATTCCTTTCAAATTTGAGAATCGATATGAAATATGAAACAAGACTATGATGTATGTTACACCTGCCGAATTTTGTAGTTTTTCTGTTTTCAGTGGCTTTCGACTTAACTTTACTTGGGAAATGAGTGAAGGCAAGTTGATGATAAATAATACTATTCAAAGGCATATGCTAATGTTTTGGGCTACCGGATGCTATTGCCTATACGAGCGAGTGAATGAACAAAGTGATTCGTGCAATGACACCAAAAGAGCGACTTGTTAACAAAGAACTGCTTGTATGCACAACATTTGTGTATCGAATGCTGTGAACACAGATAAACACAGCGCTTACATAATGAACTTTTTAGATCATCACTGAATAAATAGCACAATGATCCTATTCTTGACAGTGTGACTTACAGCGGAGGGTATCGATAAGGTCCAGATGACACTGTTTCGATAACATTTGAAATGTTAAAAAATATTTTAATATTTCATACCGCAGCAAAAACTATATATATATATATATATATATATATATATATATAACTGAACGGAACATGCCTTCTAACTCCTATTTAATCGGTGGCACAATACCTAAACATTGAGGAGGAAAAATGCAGCGAATACTAATACAAGTCGATCAGCACGGGCACTGCAATGTCAACAACACTTTTCACAGAACGTACTCCCTTGATTTTAGATTACTTTCATCGATTAATGAAAGCGCATATTCTTGAGTGTGGAAAAGATTTTTGCAGCAATATGAAAAAGTGTTCGATATTGTTTAGTGAACGCAAGACGTATGGGAATCTAAGAACCTCCCTCAGACAATACAGCTTAAAAGTTTGCCGATAATGCCAAATATATATTCTATGCAATATAGGAATAATAAGTTCTGGATTGTTTGCAATGAAATTTTGCAGGAATTCAAGTAAAACTGTGCGCTGTAGAAATATTATTATAATGGAGGTCGTTATGCACTGCCGTAATCTTAGCAGTTTTACTGATTGCAGGAATGTAAAAGTAACATACGAGAAGGCTTGCCATAGGAAGTGGATCAATATGGGCTTTCGGACTCTCCATTACTTGAGCAACCACTTTTCATATATTGTCATGAAAATGCTAATTACACAAGACAATGCTGAATTATTTGCACCGAATTGACCGTTGTCATAAAACTGCGACAGAAGACTTGTATTTTTGCGATCCGAGCGGTCCAAAATGCTTGTCATTCTGCATGTGCCTATAGCTGCTTGGAAATTTGATGGATTAGTGGAGGATACAATATAGGACCTCATCCTATGGCTTACATTATTTTTTTCTTAACCGCAGTTCCAGCGATTCCGAAGCTGGAAATAGAAATGGGCTACGGAGGCCGATTGAGTACAAAGAGTTAGTCAGGACTTGGTTTAGCTATTCAACAGTCATCGATTGCTCTAGCAACTAAGCAAATAAACGATCGTGCAAGCCTTATCTAAATATGCAGAATAATCTGAACTGGGTCATTGTCCACTAATTCGTCGACGGATCCGCAAGTGGGCCAACCGACGAACAGTCAGACAAGTTTACCGACGAATAGACAAAAAGTTCACTGATGAATAGACAAGCCTTTGAAATTATTGATACCCGTCCTGTTTCTTCACCATCATTATCGGTGGAAAAGCAACTCTCATATGCTAGCCTATTGCATAAAATATCTTTCTGTTCGTCAGCTATATAGAAAAAGCTATGCTTCAGCTCATTTGGTGGCATTATATCACAATAAGCAATGTGGCAATGAAATACAACATGCGTGAGAATAGTGGCACATTTTGCTTATTTCCCGTCACATTATACGAAAATGTTACCTCAAGTAAACATTGGGCTTTTCACTATTGTACACCAATTAAAGACTTAAATCTTTTAAATAGTAGCTGAAATTTGTAGCCATATGAACATATATATATATATATATATATATATATATATATATATATATATATATGGGAAAGAGACGTAAAATTTGAACAAATTAGAACGAAGAATAAATGCCTCAAAAAAGAGCCTCACAAAGCTTTCAAGAAATCTCTGACCAAGGTGCAACCGTATAAGCTAATGTTTTCACAAGTTTACTTACAAAAGATACCTTTCAAAGATTTTTTTCATACTTTAGCTCTTTTCTATTCTTGAGAACGCAAGGTTATTGTCTCTACAGCTCAGTGTGTTTTCAGTGTACTCAGAGGAACAATGAATGAACTGCTCAAGTAACTAGAAAGTTGCACTTTACATTAGAAATGGGCGCAATAAGGACACAAAACTATCATCTATGCAACAATAGTGATCCTTAAGCAAACTTGCCCCACTTTGAAAGTGTAATTCAAAGATCCTCTCAGCAGTTTTTAATGACCTGAAATGGCATTTAAAAATGAGTAGATTAGTGGTGGCTGAGTTAAACCACACATCCGCAATTCCCTCTCTATATCCCCCTTCTCCACAACTCTTCCATTCCTACCACAAAAAGAGGAATTCAATTGTGTTCCCCGAAAAATTCATAAAGCCACCTCTAATAGAACACTAATTAAGCGTTTGAAACAATAGAACACGTCGAACATAAAATGGAAGTATGAGAAAAAACTTCGATTTTCTTCCGGTTCTCCTCATTTTACAATCTTCGATTGTTTTAAATCTTTTTTTAATGAAACTCACTTTGTTTGATTAGACATTAAAAGAGGATTTTCTCTATGAAAAGATATTTTCTAATACTGTCGAAGTCGGTCACGCTTGAACGCATATGATTAACGTTTACTGCAAGCAAGCTGTGTAAACAAAAAATCGGGCAATCGACTCATATAGAATCTTTTATTTCCACATTTATAGCGAATACTCTCCTACGATTTGAGGTGACGATCGTTCTCTTCTTTAATTATAACGATTTATGCAAATTGCTAGATCTTATGCTAATAAAAATTTTTCTATGAGATTGATGAATAATTTAATATTCTTTAAAAAATAGGTAAATAAATATAAAAATTATAAAAATTCTAAGCGAAAGAACACAACTATTCTTTCTATTCAACGTCTATACTACTCATATAATTTCTAAAACTATATAGAAAAATCTTGAAGCTAGAAATTAGATGGTAAATTTGATAAATTTTATAAAATTCCAAGAGCTCACTCTAAGAAAAGAAATCTTTCATTGTGAGACATTTCGGCTATTTATTTGTTATGCGGCATATGGCGAACGTTTTCTTCGGACCTCGAAATATTCCTTCCGTCCAATTAAATAGCGCATAAAACCGGAAATGATGGACGCAAAGCAATCGAATATATCGGAGATTATCCGTGCAGAATTTTTGTTTCAAGTTTCTTGTCATAAAAGTTTTGAACTATGTAAACATTTGTTGATCTATGTGCTTTGCGCACCCGCATGGGGTTGTCACCAATACGTTGGCCAGGTTAAAAAGCAACTACCATAGGGTTTACATGTGCTTTTATAAAGCAGAACATAAGAAAAGATTTTTCTTTTATAATAAGAAGAGCTATAAATTTTCTATGCTATTATTGTATTATATATAAATATTGATAAAAATTTTTTGAATAAAATAATACGCTTCAAAAGGTAATATCATCAACAACTAGGCAACAAATGATGATCGATAAGTTTAGGTAAGCACTTTACGATATTAGTGGACCATAAACTAAGAAGAGAACAGCGGTTGAATGAAAAGCAATGACGCATACGTGATTTTGGCATTTATTGAATATAATGCGGTGGAGCCGATAATGTAATTCCATAAGCAATACGACATTTCCACCAATGAGGCTAACGCTAGTTGTATAGTGCCCCATATTTGATGGCATTTATAATGTATCACTCTAATTCTAATAGTTATATAATTACAATGTGCAACACATGTATTCATTAATGATATTGTTTAATTCAACTCGAGATTATATTTCTGAATACAACATATAAACACAATATTGCATACTAAAATTCCTGATCAAGAATTTCAATCAGAAATGAAATTAAAAGAGATGAGAGGATTTTGGTTTATTGCACATGGTTCATTGCTGAATTTTTTTAACCGCTTTCTAAATCCTCTCCCTATCAATTTTCGGCAATATTGAGATGGTCTAGAAGAAATTATATTAACCAAAAAGATTTACATAACTTTGGAGATCGCTGCAACTTTGCTCGTCTAGGTTCAAAGCGCTGAGCAAAACGACAATGACGGATCACAATACTCAATTTTTATGAGATCAGCATTTCGCGATACCAACTTGCACTACTTGAATGTGCGGAATAATGGCAGCCTAAATTTGCATAAAAATAAGGGAGCAATCAGAAATTAGAAAACAAGTATGAAACTCAACCGGTGGCCAAAATAGTTGTGGGACATCATAATTTTCGAAAATATTAATAAAAATTTATAACATCGATATTATTATCCATGTAATCGAGCATTTTTACTCAACCCTTTCCATGCCTTGTCATTTGTTCCACTTGATTATGATAACATCATAAAAAAGTTCGAAGATTATGCAGCATGCAAATATGGTGCTCGATTTCGCATGTATATAAAGACATTAAATCTTTTATGCATATGAATGGACATTTTTTAGATAACGAACCCTCAGGCAAATCGATGCAAATAAACAACACTCTCGTGAGCAATTCCCTGAAACTTCTCCGCACAACCTCACTCTCAAACAAACCTAACAACCTAAATAACATTTATATTTGGAACTCATTTAAAGGAACCGAGTGGTTCATAGTCGCGAAGCAGCGAGTCATATGTGAACTAGTTACGAATATTGCATCAATTAAATAAGTGCTGCATGAATGAAAGGAACCTTCGAGTGGAATTATCTACGGAGCACATTGGATATGCGGAACAGCAACAATCTACACATAAAATTGTGCATTAGGATATAACGTTGACTTAGACAAGAAGAAGCTTTTTAAAATATTGACGACTAGCAACACACTACGGCATTATCGATAAGCAATTAAATGAGACTGACAAAAGACGAGTTGTACAACTATCCTTGAGAAATATAATAGCGCCACCATAGATAAAAATATCGACATAACCATACTAATATCACACAACAGTTCCTACATTTCATAAAGCCAGGCGACCACCTACATAGCATAATCAACAGGCTGAGTATATTATCCACCAATCATCACACCTGTAACCAACGGAAAATGAAATAAGAGCGCAACGTGATTTTCAAAATCTTTGGCGAAAAAAAAGAATACTAAACGAACAAAAACAGCTTTATGTTTCCGATAATCCAACGCATAGTACACAGTTTTCAAATTTTAGCTATTCACATGCACAAATCGGAACGGCATGCGTGGCCGCGTGGCATAGTGGGTAGGGCGTCCGAGTTCTAGTCAAAGCGTCGCAGGTTCGGTCCCCTGCCTCGGTAGGGGTTTTGTAGGGTTTCTGCCATTCCGTGATCGCTTTTCAATCATTCTCCTAAACCTCTCTAGTAATGGAGAGTTCACTTCCCTCGAAAACCGGTTGTAATTGCTATCAGATCTGTGGGCTGAAGCAGCTTAACGAATAGATTGAAGTGAGTTGTATATTGAATTAAATTGAATCTATCAAATAGTACTCAGGTTCGACCCCTGCCTCGCTCAGGAGGGCTTCGCCCCCGCCCCTTTAGTATCACACATAAAAAAGTGGAGGAGGGGTTTCGCCCACCCCCCTATGTAACAAACACAAACGGGAAGGGGAATCGCAGCCAACTTCCCACCCCTCAATCCCAAGCGACCGGTTTAGTTAGCCACCGGGCCATTTCTACTACACAGTCCCTGTCATTTTCACCTGTCTTTGTATTTCATAATGAAATTGTCGTATCTCATAGTCGGCATGCGATAGTTGGACGAGAATCGAAATGGACGATACTTTACAACAGCAAACTTGGCTCGTGATATTCTCTGAAAAAAAAAGGAAAGTGCATTTAGAATATTGTTTTTGGCTACAGTAATAGTATTTATGTCACATGATTATATCTTCAGTTAGTTACTCTAAATAGTAAATTCTTACTCGTTTCGTCCTCTTGATCACCTCAAACTCTTCACTAAGTCATTTCCCTCTTCAAGTGAAGAATCACTTTGCTCTTTTTTCACGCTGGTCGCATGAAATGACAAGCTCCGAATAATCATAAAGCTTGGCATTCATTAAACAACGATAGGATTGAATAGAACAATCTATATCTATGTTTGGCAACATTTATCGACTGTCCGATCGTGAAATCATCGATCATCCACACACCCACTCTATGAACTAAATCAGATCGATGAAAAATAAGCCACTTGCATCGATTCCATTAAATGAATTTTACGAAATGTGATTAAACTTGAATGGTTTTACGTATGAAACTTCTATAAGAAGATGTCATAAAGTTATTAATTCTGAATTGTGAGCAGCTAATCACAACGAAGCAGTCCTCCATTTTATATTTTGTATTTTATGAATGAAACTAGGTTATCAGTTCAGTAATTCGTTGGAACAAATAACTGCATTTTTTAGTGCAGTAATTATGACGAAAAGTATTTTCGTTTGAACATTTACAACTCCTTATCATTTTATCATTTTTGATAACGTCTATATGGAAATAGATAGTGCATAGGGTATTAATATTGCTCGGAAATAAAATTTTTTTTAACAAGAGAAGCAACTTTTTAGGCCAGCATCTTTTTTTAGGAAATTCCTTTGTGAATTCCATCGATAAAAAAAATTAAATCACGATACACGCCTTTCGTTCTAGTAAAAAAAAAAACTCGACATACCATAAAAATAGAAATATGAGTTTAAAATATTCCCCATGAGTAAATAAACATCTGCGAACATTCGTTATTTAGCAAATGCTATTGATTGCTTCTATATGACTATCCTTTGGGAATAATTCCGTGAAATTTCTTGACAAGATGTGCGTGGAAAAAAAATTTCCTCGAAGAAATCTACTGCCGAACCCCTTAAAAAAGACAGTCATTGTCCATCTCATTGAAAGATTTGCTCGGCTTTATTTTAAATTACCAAAACAAGCTTTAAGTTGAAAATATTTTAAATGTGGGAAGAATAATTATAAAATCTGTGATGTTTCCTCGAGTACTATTACTTCTATCATATACGATGAGACGATTGAAGCCTTTATGTTGGATCGAATAAAATATGCACTAAAATCTCTTTTTTATAAATGCAATTACAACAAACAAAAATGGAGAATAAAACTTTTATAGAGAAGCACTCGCATGCAAGCTGAGAGATCGGAAAGCATTGGCGATTTCTTTCGTAGAAAAAAAAACCCTTACCTTTAAATTATAAAAAATAAATTCAATTACAAATACATGTTAGCAAACTAGGAATATACTAAAAGAAAAAATTATAATTTTAAGTATAATACAAGCAATTAAACAAACAACAATAATCGAAAACGCTTTTCAAACATCATTACCGGCATTGATAGTGTATAAGATTGCATGAGTACAAAATAAATTTCTCATGCTTTTAAAAATATACTCTAAAACAATATTCAAGCTTGAAGTGGAAGTCCGATTAAAACCTGAACTCTAATCTATACTTTATACAATGTGTTTACACTCCCATTTAACTATAGCGTTATTATACAAAATGCGAAACAGCGCATACCTCCAAGTGAAAAAAAGACCGAAATAATAGGATCGAAGAAAATTTCATTCGCAAAAATCGACAAAGAAAATAAAATAAAATCTGTTTCCCGCATATTTAGGAATAACAAGCGGCGACTTCATCAAGCTTTTAAAACGCTAACTTCTCATTTTCTCTCTCAATATCACATCTTTCAATTAATTGTTGTGTCAACTTATATAAATCTTGGCCATATCAAAAGAAATCAATGAAATAATCAATTTTATGCTTGAAATATTTAATCAATTCTCAATACCCTCATTCACCCAATTGCTCTACTTCGATAATATCCGTATTAATTTGCAACGGTAAGGAGAAGCGATTTGTACGGGAAACTCCATGGAAAAAAATGGGGATAGCAAGCAGGTGAAAGGTAAAAGATGGACACCCCCCCCTATCTCCTTCCTCAGTCATTTGGGGAGGAAGAAATGATGATTAACGAAAGGCCGCTGTAGTCGCATATTAAAGTAGTTCTTTTTAATCACAATCCATCAGCTCGTCGATATCGCAAGCGTTACTTGGCTGTCGGAATGCCGTAAATGAGAGAGAATTTGATGCGCACTCGTTGTTTGATATAACTCGTGAAGTTGTACCCTCTCTAAGTGGGTGTATCGCAGTAGTTTGTGCTGCTTCTCTTACTGAAATAAAAAACATCGGCTTTTAGAAGAAAAGTTCATGATAAAGAAAAAAGTTTGAAAAGATTTGAGAAAAAAAATTTCTAAGCGGCGGTAAATATTTTTCAAATTTTGGTGAAAAAAATGAGGCGAATTGCACTTTAGAAAAAAATAAGTAAAAATTTTGTAAAACAAAAAGAAATCTTTATGTTTTTGAAGTCCTGTAACTAACTATGAATATAAAAGGTTAAAATTAACTATTACAACAATTCTAAGTTATAGACTGAAAGGATGAGACAAACATCACACGTATATAATGAAATGTAAACGAATAACATAACAAATTTTAGCAAATTTTATAGATTTAAAAAAAAGAGACAATTAAACACCTATAAAAATAAATCCATTTCATTCACCTTCATATGGATTTCGTGTCGTTTGAGTGAATTCTTTGTGCGCAATATTTGGCCACTCAACGCTGCCCTCATTTAATGCGCTCAATATCTCTAATGTACCTTCTTGTGAGTGCTGCAATTGTGTGAAAATAGATCTAGGAATTATCACCTTTATTTTTCAATGGCACACTTGTATCTAGTGATTAAAGAAACTTTTTCGATTATATTTAACGTCAAATAATTAGCTAAAATTTTAAATGCATTGGTATGAGTCGAAAACCACAGGAAATCACCTAATCATGTTTCCTGTTGAGTTTTGGCCATTTGCTATTGGTTTTCATAAATTAATAATGTCAACAAGCGAGTGGTGCGGAAAAATTTCTAGCGGCAAAGAAAAATGAAAACCTAAAACATGGCGTATGCCTTAGGCATCTTTATTGAGGCAATGTCCTCGAGCTCAAATGCTGAGAGTAAAAATATATAAAATCAATACGGTAGAAGTTGACGATAAAAGCTTATAAGAAAAGTAAATTTTTAAAAAAATTGCAATCTAATTTTAATAGCGTTTCAGAGGTTTTCTTTTTTCAGCGAAAGCTCGATTACGCGATTCATAGCACGAATGGCATCTGTAGAAATGCTTATTTATTAGATTTTTTTTTTAAATTGCTGTTTTTAATTTCCGGTTTTTGCGGACTCTCATATAATGAATTACATCGCGCAAAAAAAAAGCGACTAATAATGCTTAGCGATGTAATTACACCTTGAGACACCTGTCCATTTTTTAAGTATCCGAGCACAAAGAAGATTATCGTTGTAACGATAGGATTGTTAGTGGATCGCCTAAATGGTTGGATCGACATGTCAACGAAACTTACAAAGGGAGGTGATTCGGTGAGAGGATTGGGATACGAGATTGAAGATGCGGGTATACCAACAGTACTGCATGCAGCGTATTGCCTCTCGTCTAGATCACCGAATCTAAACGGTGTATGACGCGCTGTTGGAGGTAATGATAACGCTGATGCACCACCCATTGATGTGCTGCTTACACCGACTTGAGAAACTGCATCCGCAGTACCGCTCATGCTGGAATAAATTTAAACTCAGAAATAAAACTTCAAAAGAAACATTGATTGATCGAGCGACCAATATTGATTATTCGATCACCAAAACAGTCAAACTGAAGGCCAGAAGATCACATTTCTCATTCAGCTGATTATTTCAATCGCAATTCGCGATCGGCTTTAATCGTTGCAAATAAAATCAAAAATTACTACTAATTTTATTAAACTGTCACGACTAAATTCAAAGTTCTATTGACACGTTCCAAAAATGCTAGGAAAGGAGTCGTTGGTCCTTCGAAAAGTGCTCTGGTGATTCGCATAGTATTTAATTCACAGTTTGGAAGCCCTAACGATGATAGTGACATTTGTGCAGCTATAGAACAACAAATGCAAAAAACAACAATGAAAGCTTCTATAAGCGCTCATTTATAAACTATTAGCTGATAGATAAATGAATTTGTTTGCTGTACAATAACAGTTCTAAAATCTCACAGGATGTTAGCCACAAGCTTTGAAGTTTACGTCAGGTACTTCAGTATTCGAAATGAAAAGCTTTTTTTTTTCAAATGCTTCGTAGAACAGAACCAACCCTTTGTTCATGCATGATGAAACCGAATTTGAGCGTTTTCGTTTCGTGTGACTGAGATGCGGAAGTACCCGACTTGAGCGGCGTGATGCACCAAACGATGGCCGACATAAAAGAGACTGACGAAGCGCCTGAAATGGGCAAGTTTCGTCAGTGGCACAGAGAAAAAAAAAGCTTTAACGTTTCCTGCTTACGGCAAAATCAATGTTTTCTTCATCTCTTCATTTCTTTATTAAATCTGCACGTTACATTACGACTTCAACATCTGTTGGCAATCCTTTTACCTTCAAGACAGCATCTCATAAATTAATATATGCCGATTCTTGAACGAACAAGAAAAGAAAGCGAATATAAGTGCAAGTAGAGCAAAACGCATTTTTCAGGAAACAAATACATATTAATTAGAATATGTGAATATGCTATGTGTGTTGCTTTATTTAACTATAACATGAATTGAAATCATTGCAGTGAAAACTTCCTTATACGAGCGATTTGATACAAATGAGGGCGTATTTTATAACTTCCGCTAAATAATATTATTATATATGTATCCGACTTTCGATCGTAAATTTATATGTGAGAAATAGCCGAAGACCACTCAATCGCTAAACTATGCAAAATTTGGAAGATATATTTTCTTAGAAGTTATTGCAAAAATCATAGTATAAGTTATAGTTGGAATCGAGAAAATTGCTTGCGACCTAAAACGAATTACTCGAAAATGATATAAAGAAGAAGGCGATTCTTCAAAAACTATCTTCAACATGCATATGACTTCCTTCAATTAAATCTTGTAACTGCTCATACTTGTAATTAAACGCTGTAGTTAAGAGAACCAACCATAGTGTCAAGTGAAGTGCTCATACTGAGTGGTGGTTGAGCAGGAAATGGCCCACTTGAGGTGGTCACCGATGTACTACAAGTGCTTTCACTCGGACTTGCCGACATTTCACCGCTACATGAGAACGAAGTAAGTGTTGCGGCTGAACCACGTTGTTGTATCTCCGCACCCATACCAATCGCCGTCGTTTCTGAACCCCTTTCCAGCTGCAGAATTATGCAACAAATATTCATCGATTTTTGCTCCATTATTTTTCATATACTTTTACATTCAACATCGCCGAATGCTAAATAAAATAGTCTCTTCAAGAGAACTGAATCTTTCGTTGTTATATAGCAGTTAGAGCACTACATGAGGTTCTCAATGGATAAATAAGTGGGATTAGGAATTGACGTCAGATGTTTGCGTGGGATGTTGCCGTCATTTTGTATAGACTATTATTGACCATCTCTTCTCTTTATGTTATTTGATGAAATGCTTCAGTCGGATTTATCAACACTCATTTCCACAACAACAGCAACAATGTCATTGATGTAAATAACTGACCAAGCAGCAGTTAATCCATCCTCTCTCTCCCTATGCCGTAATCCTATTCTTTGAAGCCACCAAGATTCATACTAAATCCCAAGTTAGTGGAAAAAAAATGCAGCGCTGCAATTTTTTTTCATCAATTTCGTCATCCATAAAAATATTCATTCATTGAGATATAAGAGGAGGCCAATAGAGCGAAAAAAAACGATTTGTTCTATTCAATTCTCGAAGGACAGTTAGTTCTATAGAACAAATTTAAATAGCCATTCCATCTTCATCAAATGCTACAATTTTTTAAGCGTATTGACAACTTCATAATATTTTTGAAGAAAAGAATTCGATGCGTAAAGATTTATAATGGCTATATATTCATGTATAAAGACGATTCAATCGTTAAATATTGTCGAATAGGACTTGATGTTTCCCCTCGTTGAAATGGACTCGATAGTCATTCTCGATCCTGGAGTATAGAAATGATAGCGACGAAGAAAAGATCGAAATTCGCTATCGAAACCGACTCCCGATGATCAAAAAAAAAAAAAGATAAAATGATAGAGTGATGTTTTAATACTGCAAAAGTAAAAAAGAGTCCACGAAAAAGAGCACTGCAGAACCGTGAAGCTGCAGAATTTCTTCACTGAAAGCTAGCTATTTTAGGTGGAATTACTTTTGGCCGCCATTCCTCAATTTTCTTAGGCAGCAATAACAACTTCTTGTGTTATCACCAAAATTACCTATTTTTTGCAATCTTTGTGGGATACAGCTTGAAAACCCTAAAAACTCCTCATTTCGCTTGAACGGAATAGGGCTGGGAGAAGAAGGAAGAAAAGAGGAATGGGAAGGGGTGAGGAGGGATCAGTGAATAGAAAGAAAGGGAATAGGCCTGGGAGAAGGAAGAGGGTTCTTTTATTTATGAGATATATGGAACAGAAATAATGAGCAGTTGATAAGCATGCCTGGCAAAGGTCGAGGGCGGCAATAGTTGAGCGTTTTGAGATGTCACTGATCCGATTGTCCTCCGGTCTTAGGATCACATCTTCGACAGCACGCTTTAGATCGGCGATTCGCATCGCGTTCCAGCCGGACTCGGCACAACGGCCACACGTCGTTGTGCGAGTATAGGACCCAGTTTTGTTGTATGGTAAACGGCACTCTAGCGTTGTTTCGTTTAATGACTGCTTCGTAGATTTGATAATAATAAAAGATCGCTTATTGAAGTTAATATACGTATCAATGATCGCCAGAGCTATTTCCGGCTGATCGTTTTGAAGTTCGCTATTGATGAACTAAACGAAATACGTTACGTTTATGCAGTCATTGGCAACGCCATCCAATGCCTAAAAACATCAACATCTTTATACAAAAAAAAGGGGATATTCGAAGGAAAAAAACGGCATATCGAACAAGTATGTAAAATAATATATCTTTCAATGCGCCAAACATATTGAATATTTCAAGCACGTTCAATAATATGCTAATTTTTTCATATGTTGCCGTAGGAGCGCGCCTGAGGAGATCGGCGACAGCGTGGAATTCTACTGTACGATCGTGCCGGGGATTGAAGTTATCCTAGTGTCCCTTCTTCTTTGTCACATTACTTAAGTGTTATACACTGTTCGCCCTTATACTTGTCGTCCCGCTGTTTATTCGAGCGCATCTCGATAGAGGGTGCAGATCTTCAAGGAGATCTGGACGACTAGACGAGCCAAGAGGAGCTTACCTTTATAAGTGTTCAACTTAATAACAGCAAAAAGAAATTTTATAAACTAAAGTAACAGCGTTGTTATGAAAAGATATATATTAAAAGGAAAATATTGAGTGCCTTATTGTTATACACTGAATTAGTTATATGCCTAACATCCTCGGATGACAAGAACGACAGCGCTAATAAAACCGTAAATCTCTCATCACTGGCTTCTTATTGAGTCAATTTAGAACTTTTCTCTCCACCACTTCCAACGAACATCCAAGATTTTCCCAACGTTCATACCATCGAAACGATTTACTGACTTGCGAAAATGGGGGACGGGAAGGAGAGTGGAATTGAGAACATTTTCCCTTCAGCTAAATCATGTCTATGCATACTTTCGAAAGTTTAAAATTTTAGATCAATCCTTATCATTCACGAAAGCCGTTATAACCCTTACAACCATGAACGATAGCAAAAGAGATGGCAACCATTAACAAAACCTCTTAGTTACGTTAATAAACATTTCGGAAAAAGTAAACAGGCAAAGTAGAGGGCATCACTCAGCATAACCGAAGATAGTGCAGAGGAAAACAATAAAACAACGACAACACATTCTAGATTGCCGCGAACATGTTGATCAAAGATCACCGCCTTGGGCAAAAAATAGAGAAGCGAAGCAGCCAGTGGGCACAACAAAGAATAAAGGAGCATCAATAACCATTCAAATGATAATATTCGATCAAAATAAAAAATATTTTAGAAACTTCTTCATATCAATTACACGCTAACTTTCATTTCACTTGGATGCAAATAATTCTGCAAAAAAAAACTGAAATTTTGCAGTATTCAAGCATATGCTAATTCAAATTGAGGATAAGGATAAATTCACTTGGGGGTAGACATCTTCACTGACAACTAGCTCATAGATGCATCTAACGGGATGGAATAGGACATTCATTAAATGCAGCACTCATTCAATGCGATACGTTCATCAGCAAATACAACTGAAAGAGTGTGTCCAATATGCAAAAGCTGTTTTCCTTGTGTTTTGGTCTTATATATATATATATATATATATATATATATATATATATATATATATATATATATATATATATATATGCGAATATTAGAACTTCAATAATGTGCTCTTCAAAAAAGCCAAGCCCATAACGTCGCTTCAAATTGATGGTAAACGGCCAAAGAACACAAAAACCCCTTCCCTCCCGGCTTCACAATTGCCGACTGATCGGTAACAACATCTGCGCGTAACCAAGTGGATAAATCATCTGCTTGGAATGCACAGGACCGGAGTTCAATTTTCACTTAAAAGTTTTTTTGACGCCCACTAGAAGATCAATCAACGAACGAAATTAAACCTCTCATAACGACAGTGCTGCTGTACACGATAAAAGCCATTAAGATGTGGAATATATTCTCAGCAATAAATCGACTTTGTAAACGGCTGACGAACAACATCGAAATTCTTTAATAAAGGGAAACTACTTTCAATAACTTGTGCAAATACAGCCGCCGGGAAAAAAATCTGCCGCGAAAGTCAATTAGCTCTCAAATTGAATGATGATTTTCGATGAAAAAATCGGGGTACCGAAAATTTTGAAAATTAATTTTTTTTCAAATCGGACTTCAAATTTGTACAGTAATTATTTAGAAAAAGAAGTCGAGTCTGAATCTGGAAAAAAATTCTGGAAAAAATCCTGGAATTTTTGGAAATTCTGCAAAAAATTAAACATTTTCCAGATCCAGATATAAAATTAAAATAATCTCTAAAGTGAGGCTCAGTATTGCATTCCTAATCACTATGTAGAGTAGATTTAGATAAAACATCCATGTATTGTAATATAAACACATAGAAAGCAATAACTGGGGTAAATATAGGTTTCTCTGTGGATAAGTTGAAAGTCTAGCAGTATCATATTTTTTACCAAATACTTTCTCGACGATTTAATACTTAATATTCCAAAAACGAAATCTACTGATACAAATCGGCAAAAATTATAGCGATTATTTTCTGCAATTTTAGGAATAGGCTCCATCTCTTCCTTTTCAAAGAAAATAAATTCTTTCTTCGATATGAGACGGCAACCGTCATCAACTCTATGCTATGATGAATAAAGGACGATTTTATTAAGTGAATAAAATTTGATTCAAATACAGCATAGAAATGGATCAACAATGATATGGTATAACCAGAATGATACCATATCACAATCCTCAATCCTTTATTGTATTCATTTAAGATATGAGTAACGTATCTATCGTAATGCCAAAGTTCGGTACAACTGAGACCGGAAATAGAGGTGGTCCCTTATATCCGAAGAATGAGGTGATTTTTTTAGGTGAGTATCTACGCTGCAGATTAGAAATCCGTTGGAAGCCCAACCGTCAGCCTTCTTCCTTCCCACTCCCATCTCCATTACTTCTATTCCTTGCCTGAATCAACACATATGCAACTATGACGATCTAACCTGTGAGATGTGATTACGATCGAACGTTAAGTTGAAGGAAATCAACGACGACAGTTGAATGTGCGTCGATGAGTCAGTGAGGCGATGAGGGGCGGTCGCATTAAAATGTGCACAACAAAACTGCACATCAGAAGCAGCCTTTATTGATCGTTGAGAAGATGCCATCCAATAGCTATATTAGCCTACAGCTTATAAGCACTTCCATTGTTACCCTTTCATTTGCAATTAAACGTTTACTTACATCCCTATATTATAATTGTTTATTTTTTTATTTATTTATTAATTTTCCGTTAATTATAGTATTTTTTTAAAAAATATATTCATATTTGTTCGTTCTAAAGATTCATATATGAAGGCTTTTTAATAATTGTGTTCTTTTGATGTTAGCATAGAATAATTAAATCGTAAAAACGATTGATTGAACTAATTAAGACTCGAAAAAGATTTTAATCATCCAAGATTAAATTTCTTGCAACTATAAAGCGCAATATGGCGACATCGTGTCCACGCCTATATAAATGAGCAAAAGAATTGTATGTGTTGTATGTGTCTGTCTGTTGTTGTCTGTCTCTGCCTGTGGTAATTTCAATCGTGGGAACCGTTGAAGCCAGAGTTATCAAATTTTGATCGGTATAATGTGCACAATAGAATGATCTCCCTATGCCATAATTCATAGTGATATATCGACCTTGAATAAATTTATAGACATATGATGTCGTGAAAAAATGTACTTTAGACTGTTTTATTAGCATGTGCTTAGAGTCTATAGGAATCGCAGTGAGAATTAATCCAGGTTCGTTTCAACTTTAAAACAATCCATCTCTCGGATTATAATAGCTCCAGGTGGAACGCCAAAAAAAAAAAAAAAAAAAAAACTATGAGTCACCGCAATCAACGAAAACTACAAATTGTACTTTCAAGAGTACGCCTTCAACTCTAACATTATTCCATATACCTTTTCATCGATTTAGCTCATTTTTCATAAAACAGCAACAAAACAACTAAAAAAAGGCGCATCAATCGCTTTCTTATCCAAGATTACAACTTTTTAGAAATTTTTCAATGAAATTAATGAATAAATAAAATATATGTGTATATGTATGCAGGTAAATTACTCGTTCCATAAAACATTTACGTTAAAATATCCAAATAAGTTTCTAATAAAATTCGCCTAGAAGCTAAAAATGGCAAACATTTTCCTCACATTTTTAATTTTTTTTTTTTATTGGCAAATGCCTTTTTAGTGTTTCAAAGCAAATCAAATCGAACAATCCTAAAATGTCAAACCCCCCTCCCCCAAAGTAAACCCATATCCAAAACAAAGTTCTCGAAATTTGTTCACTATAATTATGAGCGCATTTCGCACATCGAAATAACGCTATACATTTTAAATGTTTTATTTGAAAGTATAAAATTCTTTTCTAATCTATATTTACGCAATTGATGTGAATTTATCGATGTTGTGTTATGTGATAACGGAAGCGAATGACGTCATTAAAGGATCGATGTTTACACGCTTATTTATTTACATCCGCTCACCTATACGTTATTGCACTATTCTCTTGTAGTTAGCGATTACGATTGTGCAATTTTGCGAAATATTCAATTTATTCTCTAATAGGTATCAATACAAAAGAAAAAATTCAACAACGGAAAATGTACTTGAAAATCAGAAAGAAGGAAATATGTAAATAGTGAAACAGGTAACTCGAAAGCGAAAAAAAAAGAAATGTAATGTTGGATGATTATATATGTATTGTTTTAGAGGCAATCAAAAGTATAAGTGCTGTAAAGAGTGGAATTTTTTTTAACCCAGATATGAGAATGGATCGGCGGAAGCCAAGATGCCAAGGCTGGTGTCGAAACAAGGAAAAAAACAGGCCATCTTAGTCATAATCAATGATAATCTATAAATGACCAAAAAAAAAAATAAATGATGAAAATCACCGAAAAGAGAAACGCCTAAAAATAAACTCAAACATAGAACTGCCCAAAAAAATGTCCCCAAGAATCCACAAGTTGCAAAAAAAGCGATACTGGGAAGCCGACCAGCGATCCGTGGAGGATTTTATCGTGAGGCAATACTAATTGAAAATAAAAGTTACCACCTATAGGCTAATTAATGCGCCTAATTTTCAGTGAATCGAAAAGAGAAATATGTTTCATGAAAATATTCAGAGTAAATTTCTCCACTATAATTTATGTTGATCGAATTCATTTATTATTTAATAGCTAAATAATTGATTCTGCTCTCATCTGAGGGTTTAGATAAATCACCATTGAAATGAATTACCAATTAAGCTTTAGATTTAAGATCATTAGCAGCTAAAACTTTCAATGCTGAATAACATTATAAATTTAGGACATTCATCTCTTGCAAGAAATTCTTGTAATGTTTGGCTTTTAATTGCAAATTGATTGCAAATTCTTTGCTATTTCCGGTTATTAGTAGTGATACTTTCCGTTCGATCAACATTTTTTTTTCGTTTTTGTTTTTTTCTTTTCAGATTTTTTATTCAATTCGTTTTCGAGAAAATTTTTGCTGTTGAAAAATGATTGAAATGATAGAAGAATTGTTGAACTATTGTTGCTGTTAGCATTGATAGCAAATATGTTTAAATTTAATCGATTCAATCTAAAGTTTCATTTCGATCAATAATCGTTCATTTAGTCAAATGATTACAGGTGGAAAAATAAATTGCCCCTGAATCGAACTATGATTGCTGATTATGAGTATTAAACCCTATCGAGGAAAAGTTTGAATTATTGAATTATATTTATTTCCGAAAATTGAGTAAGCAGATTGATTATTGGATGCGAAATATAAATATTAAAGGCAAACAAAGAGCTTTGAATATAACTCCGAAAAACTCCTTTTTTTTTAAAAACTCCGAAACTCCGGAAAAAAACTCTGAAAAATAAAACTTCGAAATTTTTTTTTCAAAAAATTTTTTTAAGGAACTAAACAACAGCTTGAAATTTCAATTGATGAAAATAAAAATGGAAAAATGTTATTTGAATCAATTTTAAAAGCCATTGATAATATTTTCCAAATAGAGAGATGTGATGTTGAATAGCGATTTCTGTTAGAAGCGATTGAGTTTATTCCTCTCAAAATAAGAATTCAATTGATTGCCCTTTATCTTAAAATCGCTTACTAGCGCTTCGAATTGATGATTGATTCCCTTCGAAAATAAGTCCGATAACATTGTCAGCCAACATACATCTTTAGCGGTTGATACGACATAAGTAATAAAAAATAAAAATAAAAAATAAAATAAACGTAGGTAACATTTTCAGATATTCGATCAATATGAATGGATAACTCTAAATAAGTGAATATATGAATAATTCAGCAAACAGGCGAAGAAATATTGAATAGAGGTATCGTAAAATATTGAGTAGAAAAGTAAATAAAAAATTTTTCACTGCAGCCGGAAAAGAAAATGTCTCAAAGATTTTGTTTTTTTAAATATAAAATCATCTTCAAATCGTTTTCTTTAGTTTTTTTTTCATAATTTTTCATGGTTTCATTTCTTATTAGTTCCCTTTCTAGAAATCATTTTTTTATTAATTCCTTTCCAATTCTTATAATTCCTTTACAATAATTCCTCTTTAATTTCATTTCCTCTCATTTCTCATCAACAATTCTTATAGATTATTATTTGTTCCTTTATTTTATACTATTATCAAACAATTTCACGCTTATAATAAAGTTTATTTCTTCGCATATTTTGAAGACATTATACATAGTAATCGACAACTACAATAAGCACTGCTCTATAAGCTTCATAAAGCAACTCTCTCTCTAATTTTTTTTCAAATTATCCATCCCATGAGCATTATGGTCTTATTTTAATTTAATAACGTAAAAATTATCGTTATAAGCCTTGTGGGTCTAATTTTTTTACATAAATAAAGCATTCCGTTTAAGAAATCAAAGAATAAAAAACCATAAAACAAAGAAAAATGCTTTTTAAAGAGGAGGAAAATCAGCCTATAACACAACGTATACGAACAAGCGGTGCATATATATATGGGGCAGCAATCTGCAAATGACGTGCTCGCAACCACACAACACTCACACATGCGTATTGATTTGGAATTTTAACATCCAAGAGCAGCAAACTATTGCTTCAAAAATTTTTGCAGTATATTAATAAAACGTTGATGTACTTCCATGTAAAAAGATTAGATGAAATATTTCTTATTTTTGAATGAAAATGTAAAAAATGCGCATTTTTTAGTTGTTGCTGCAAATTGTACGGGTAGGCAATATTTGCAGAAGTGCATCTTTGATATAATGATCGATCATAATTCATTTTGGGGAAAAATTCTTATGCACATTAGCAAGAGAGTTCGATTAATGAGGAAGCCAACTATGAAGTGCGAAAGAAGCATCAATATTAAAATAAGCGAATAACCCTTGATCATTGATTAAAAAGATTCCGATCGGACAACTTACCTCTGAAACCTATAATATAATCTTGAAAATTTGTGCAAAATTGAGTATCAGCAATTCCGGATATCAATAAAGGTGATGGATGCCATATCTGTAGCCTTAAACCTTTGAACTATGAACTCAGAAAATACAAACTTTTCGTAGAGAACTCATAAATTTTTTTCTCCTAAAACAGCGGATCATTAGAAATATATGCAGCATTTTCATTCATCAATGCACCAATTTTGTGGATACTGTAATATAGCGCACCTCCTTTATTCACGACTGCTGTTTAAAACGGTGTTTTAAAATAGTGAATGTGTGACAAGGAAGACAAGGAATGACAAGGAAGGGAATGGGTTCGTCGACTTGACAGGATAAGCGGAAAGCAATGACTGTTAAGGAAAGTCGATGGTAGAGGTTGGATGGACCATCTTAATGGTTAGGATATTGGGGATCGTTGGGGTTGCTTAAGCAATCCATCGTTGACAGTAACTCGATGATTGATGGAGACTGCACCTCCCTGATGAACACACACACACACACACACACACACACACACACACACACACACACACACACACACACACACACACACACACACACACACACACACACACACACACACACACACACACACACACACACACACACACACACATGCCGCTACACTTAGTATGCGAGGTGTGCTTCGTGTATTATGTAACCCTGTAATCCCCCCTTCCCCCTTCCTCGCCTTCCTTCCCCTAATTCTACGATCCTCCTCTCTCAAGCACTAAACCATAACAGCTTTCTTAGCGGTTCATCGATTATTACTGCATTAATTTCGTCCTTCTCTCATCTTTTCTTCCGCATTGCGTATCGCTATTCTTCAAAAGCTTTTTTTTTCAAGTTTTAATGAATAAAACACATCGTTGGGCAGTGGAAGGAGAAGGATGGCACGGAGTAAAAAAAAGAACGACACATGGGAAGACAAAAAAGACAGCAAAAGTGGCATATAGACCTCAAATATGACGGAAGATATCTACTGTGTATGGTTTTTTTATATCGCCTAAAAGGATTATTTCATACTTTATTTAATTATTTAAATTTTTCAGTTTCTTTGCTCGCTTGCTTAGCATTAAAGTAATAATTACTGTACCACTTCTAAACACAGTAATTCTTGGCATTTCCCCTTAGAAAACTAGAAAAGAATCGATGGAAGAGGAGAGCGAAAAAGGAGTTTTTCCTAAATTCCTTTCTTATCTGCCTTCATAAGAACTGCCATCATTAGGAACGCTTCAGTAACTATAACGTAATAAACAAGCTAATTAATTGAATAATCTAGTAATATGGGAAGCCCACTTGATGAACCCCTACTTTCCCCCATCCTCCTCGTTCATAATGTTCCATCCGTTTATGTAAATTATATCAATGTAAAAATATTTAATTGTAAATGGAATTTCTTGAAATAAAATTGAGATTTCAATGAAAATAAACAAAATAATACCCAAAAAATATTCATCGCTATAATAAGTCCAATAAGAAGATGTTTTTGCTTTATTATTTCACTAATGCAAGACATCATGATAACCGTGTACGGTATACAGTATTCTCTTTGTTATGCGAAAAAAAAAGAAGTATACGATAAAAGCTGCCAATGAATTAAGCATTGCTAAATGGTGTAAAAATGAAACCTTCAGATGTTATCCAATCTAATGCTAGAGATTTTATCAAACCCATTAGAAAGCCTAGCCGAAGAATATTTAGTTGGCCACATTTGGCTTAGTGTATAAATTACTTTCACATCGTTCTTAGTCAACAATATTTGGCGAATTATGGCCTCAACCCAAATATTCTATCAATAAAATAATGCTTAAAATTACAAATAAACCTGAAAAAATGGTATAAATGAATTCAAAAAAAATTAAATATGAATTTAAAAATTAAAAATACTACTTCGTTCAACTTGTGGAACATTTTCAAAAGGCATAATAAAATTATTTTGATTTTTATTATCTATCGGCCAACCGATTAATTATTAAGTATTTGAATTGTGTATTGTGAATAGCGCACATTGCATAAATGGAATGGATGAAAAACTATGAATTGTACAGGTGAGTTTTATTTATAAATATAAAGAGATGAAAATAAAATAATTTTTTTTTAAACCAAAGACTGACTATGGGAAAGAGAAAGCTGCCAGGATTTAAGTGATATACAACTTTGAGATAATAAAGTAACAAGAACGTTGCTTAAAGAACAAAAAACCAATCGAAGTGAATACAACAGCTAATGCAAAAGAAATACGAAAAAAAAAAAAAGAATTCAGTGCGAAATAAGCGCTGACCGAATCAGTGAACGCTGAGTGACGGAGAGGACGATGCTGATGAGAGGTGACGAAGGTCAACAGTTAAGAACGACAACCGATCAGAAGCGATTTTTCTCTTGTTGATGGTGATAATTTTAAGAGTTCCCCTAGTCGACGGAGCTGTTTTTCTGGCGCAATCGTCCGAGGATGGACCTTGATTCCTAGACGCAGTTGATCGGATTATTTTTTTCT
Source organism: Baylisascaris procyonis (assembly GCA_037389465.1). Taxonomy (NCBI): domain Eukaryota; kingdom Metazoa; phylum Nematoda; class Chromadorea; order Rhabditida; family Ascarididae; genus Baylisascaris; species Baylisascaris procyonis. The sequence goes on from JAZARR010000206.1 coordinate 81,988, forward strand.
CGCACCAAAAAATCCTAGAGGGAAATTATCAAATTCGTAATGAAATTTCCATTTTTTTTCAACCTTATCAAGTTTTTATAATCATTGACGCTCGAAATGGAATAAAGTAATGAATGAGCAAATGCGTACAAATTATATACGCTGAAGTGAATAGTCAGCTGTTGAAACAAATGGAAAACAATAAATTGAGTGACGGCATATGCACTTCGTTCATATTGCAAGCAATCAAATCGCATAGAAATTTCACCTATAATATCTCTTATCGAAAATTCCCCCGTGAATTGCGATCAGCAATCAATAATAATACGAACTATCATAATGCATATTAATTCTTGTAGAATTTATGCAGCAGTTCATCACCAATAAATCTATTTGTAATAAAAATAAATAAATAAAATAAGTAAACAAACAAAAAAAAGAAAAATAAATAGGCTCTCAACTGCATTTTCTATCAATCTTTCTTTCGAAGGGTGCAGAATTCACTCGTCATCCCTTTGTGATGGCCATCCTTCTGTTGGGCTGATGTGGAGTCACAACGCGCAGAATGGAGATCAAATTGCTTGAGCTCTTGTGCGGCGATGATTCAAGTTCCCGATCACAGGACCCCAGGGGTATCCAAGGTTGACAATATAATTCCAAAAGACTTTTAGAGCTAAACTTAACCACCCCAGAGGGTTGGTTACCAGTAACTTGAAGTCAAGTAAGGCAATGGCCGATTACGAAACAACATAACATTAAGTTGTGCTGTAAGGTGATTGTCGACCGTCGATTTTGAGAGGCAATTCACTCGATGACCGACCACTAACCGAAGTGCATTCGTTGTTGATGCACCGATCTAATGCTCTTTAATTGCGCTTCCCTATTGCCAACTATTATATGCCATTGATGCAAACATCTCTCTAACACTCAATTATATTTTTGAATTTCTTTTTCATTCAAAGTCAGAATTCTCGAATTTTTCTATAATGGATTGATTCAAAAATATTGCAAAATCATCGCAAAATTGTTAATAAATGAAAAAGATTAAGTTTAATATATACATAGAAGTAATATAATAGAATCAGAAATATAATACTGACTTCGAATGGAAAAGAAATTGAAAAATCTTTTTTTTTCACTTAAGCAACAAATATTCAAAAGCGCATTAAAAAAATATGCAGATTTTTGTGATGCATATCGAATCTTATGCAAAACTTATTAATGGATATCAAGTCATATGCAAATTTTTTAATGTACATTGAACCAAGATACCCTACCGCTAAGAATAAATCTATAGATGTTTTGATCATTTGAGAGAATCTTCATTTCGAATCTCTATCAAATAATCGAACGCTATTTGTTATTTCAAGTGAAATGTGAATGGAAAATTTCAAATTTCGAACGTCATAAAAATTTAAAGAATAGCAAATGAAATGAAACCTACCATAACATATGGAGGTGTTTTTTTTTTCAAATAAAATCCTTTATTATCTATCAAATAAATATATTCCTTTTGACAATTGATAGATAGTTGTTCCCTTATTCAAAAATATATTAAAAAAAAGATAAAGTGCGCACAATTTTCTAGCAAGATTTAAATTATATATCATTGGTAAGCTATCATTTTTTCAATAATCAGATCATAGATGGAACAATTGAAGTTTGATTTCTGAAACTTGGCAAAAAAAAATTTTGCATTATTTATGAGGAAAGCTATTCGAATAAGCTTATTGGCAACAGTGCTCTCGCAGTATAGATCACCCAACAATACACATCGCGCTATTTTTTTCTACTCGAACTTGATAACAATCGAAAATTTCTTTCATCGTTATAATAAGCGTTTTTTTTCGAGTCAGAACAAAATTTATAACCTTTTGAAATGTTGGAACGTATTTAAATTATTTATGTTATTGCACAATAGAATATATTATTTTGCACTAGCAAATATAAGCGAAATAAAGAATTCTTGGCATTTAGAAATATTCCTTAACTTAACGATTGAAAAATTTTCTTTTGAATTTTTTTTTTCATTCTATAATAGCATTCTAGATGATATACACTAATGGATATTGATAAAAATTCAGGAAAAAAATTCAATGGAAAGAAAATTTCGAGGAATCACCACACGAGAGCAAAAAAGAATAGTGAAATTTCCTAAACATAACATTTCTAAAATTTGAAAATGAGTGAAAGAAAACGATCTGCGTATTTTTCCTATCTTTTCACCTGTTGTTGATCTTATCACGTATAGCAAGTGGAACTATTCGTTCAACTTTTTTTATTGATGACACGCGTGGTTACCGCGTAGGAGTCGAGATGATTTAGTGCTGCTGCACCGCTATTTTGATGTATTCAAACCGTATTAGATTATATCTTTGAAAATACTTACTCACTAGTAAGAAAACGGCTAAAAATCACTCACACCAACTTTGATTTGGTCAAAAAGTATGACTGCAACATTTTTTTTTTGAAGTTAAAGTATTTGCCATTCTTTTCATCGAATATAGTCAAAAAATTTAGAAAAAAAAATTCAAAGAAGTTTTTATTGGTTCCACTCATATATATTTTCTTATTCTAATTTCATACTTTCTAGGTGCCACATCAGCTGGCTAATAATATTATCAGCTGGCTATAATATGATGGACGTTTATAGCGATATAGAAAGAACAACGAATAAATTTACTGTTGAATTTCGAAAATTCACCTCTTCGATGCTAAATGAATTTATTGGCCGCAAAAACTCAAATACCACAAATTTATCGATGAATTTTTAAAAAAAATTGGTCGATGAAATTCAAAAATTTATCAAAAAAATTATCGAATTAACGGTATTGTTGAAAATTCGTCACTTTTCGCATTTCGTCGATGATGAAATTAACGCATAAAAATTTTTTTTTCACTTTTAAGTAGCAAATTAAACTCCAATATTATCATCTTTGAGAGAAATTTCTAGAAATTCTTGAGGAAATTTCTCATTTTTATTCTTTTCAAATAGATTGAAAATTTTTAATTGATTAACTTTTTTTTATTGGCGGAAATATTTATCTTTTACGCTATTTTATATCTAATTTTTTCAAACATTCTAAATATTTTTCCATACTTTTGCATCAAAAATTCAGCATCCAACTAGAAAAATAGTCGAAATTGAAGGAAAATTAAGTCAAAAGAAGAAATAATATCATAGTTTCGAACATTTGCTTTTTTTGAATGAAAACAACTAAACATCAAACAATATTATTTATATCTTAGTCCTCAAAATAAGGCTCTTTCACTCTTCCTTTTTTTCTTTCAAGTTAGTGGAAAAAACTTACAGTCATTTGGCAATGAATGAAGCGGAAATTTAGATTTAATCTTTTTATTCACATAAAACTTGAGTATTTACAAACATATGTAAAAAAGACCATGACGATGACAACCTTATAAAAGATGAAAGTTTTTTGACAAGCTAAACGCATAACTTCGAATAGCAACAATCGTTACTTCTGAAAGGATTTGAGCTTTTTTTTTCGAAACTCACCTTATTAAAGAATATATCCTAGTGTCACCTATTGATGATCTCTCTTCGAAATTTTTTTAATATGAAATTAATATCAAAAGAGAAAAAATTAGAAAATAATATGGGAGATTCCGAACTTTCGTTCCTTTATTTTCTGAGTGAAAACGATTTCATTAAGCTATCGTCTATATTTTTCTTCTATTAGCAAGGCTCTTTTTCTTTTTCTATCTGCAGATACTTGCTGCATTCTACGAAATCAACTTTATTAGTGCCAATCAAAAATCAAATATGAGGCACTTTATTGACTGTGCAACAACTAACCAAAAAATCGACACAAAGTAGAAATTGCTAGATTGGCGTTAGTGTAGATCGCCGTTATTTACATCTACACAAGTGAATTTATAAATCGTAAAAAATTTCTTAAAAATATGCTTCATACATCTCACCAAATTCATAAAACCCAAAATCAATTGAAAAATTTTATTGAATAAGTTCTCAAAAAAACTATAAATAAGTTTGAATAAATTTCAAAACAACAACGAATAAGTTTATCAAGTTTTTCAAAAAAAATTTCTGAATAAATTACAATTGGCATAAACGCGTAACTTTATGGAATTTACATTCATAAAATCTAATTGTTAACTATTTTGGTTGTTCCAACCTCTAAAAAAAAAACGTTTGTTTTCTTTGTTGCAATATCACATTTGAAACAACTGAATGGATATAATTGTTTTTATAGTGAGATTAAAAATACACATTTTCTTTTCATATTAAAATTTCTGAGAAAATTTAGCTCGAACAATTTGAAATCCAATAAAACGAACGAGAAAAATTTCACAAATGAAGATTGATCTGCGGATCGTTTGATCTGCAACTCTATCTTCAACGATTGCGCCAACGTGCTTTCTACACAGATTTTTTAACTACCTTCTCTAAACCATAGTTTGTACCTATTTCATTTCTCAGCAACCGCCTCCTTCAAGAACAAATTGAATACAATAAACAGGTAAGCAGGTAAATAGGTAAGTGGTTCAATCGCATATATATATATATATATATATATATATATATATATATATATATATACCGAAAGATGCACAAAAACCAACAAAACTGAAAGTGAAATAAGGTCAAACGACTCTTCCAAGGAAAAGAGCAGCTCAGCACTGACTCTATTTGCTTATCGATTTTGGTGCTCGAGAATACGCAGTACTGAAGCACAAAAAGTAGATATGAAAGCCGATATGATGAAAAATTGTGTGCTTCTATAAGAACATCCGAGGAATATTCCATTGGCACGCTAAATCATCATCATTTATATGCACCTGTACAACTCAACACTTTGTATTCATATTAACTTTTCGAAATATAGCTGTATATGGTTTTTCTCTCATCCTCTCTCCCTCTCTCCCCGCTTGTCCCCTCCTCTTCCCTATCTCTTGCCCATCCCCCTCCCCACTAAATTCCAAAGTTGAACACACTCCGGAAATAGGTATAAATCAGCTGCTAATTTTTACACAGCATATACGATATCATTATGCGAAAATGAAGAGAATAGGCGAAGATATTATTGGCTATTAAGAAAGCGGAAATAAGCTGCACATAAAGACCACCCAACTGTATTGATTTTACTTAATGAAAGTGTATATATTTTAGGCATTATCAGTTGAATTCTTATGACATCATATTCTATTATTCTATATCGATAAGTTTTTAAAGAGGTTTTCGTGACTCACTCGAAAATTTGTTTTAGTATTTTTAAAAATCTGTTATTCTCACTATAACTGGTGCTGAGTCTATTGAAATATGGCAATATAAGGTGAACTATAATGAATGTTTTGCGCAGCAGATTTCATTATTCTAACTTCAACGATTCTCATCTAGACAGGCTGGCAGACAGATAGACAGACACAGACAGACATATATGCAAATGCAAATATGACCAGATATGATGTCATTGCAATGCACTTTTGCAAAACAAATTTATAAGAGCATGTAAAAATTACAGCACAAAAAAAAAACAAAATAAAATCGTCGAGAGGAGTTACGAATGCAAAAAAAAGAAAAAAAAATGTTTCAATGAGGATAGCACATAAATATTCTCATATGCAATCAATTATAACGGCAAATGAAAGCAAAGATTTTTTTCAAGCTGTAATTTTCGTCGCTAAGTTTTTTTTTTTTTTTTTTTTTGTTGCACAAGCGAGCAAATTAACTCGACGTTTGATAAATAACTATGCTGAAAGACGGTTCATTGCTACAAAATAAGATCATAAATCACGCATTCAATGAATATCAAAAAAAAAAAAAAATCTAATTGCAGCTTTAAAGCCTAGTTCCTCGATCGCGAAAAAATAGAAAAGCACATTAGAAAAGATCGCATGAATATGTGCTTTTGAATTTCAAATCGCTAAATCAGTCTGCCAATCCAAGTATGAGTAGGTGATGAAAAAAGCCTAATAAAGCATTTCCTTCAAGAAATGAATTCGTCTAATCCGAAACCTTGAAATTCGACATAACAATTTTATTTTGTAAATTTTACGAGGCGATGGAAAAAAAGGATAACTACGATGGGTTTGTAACGCTATTAGTGCTTATTGCAATGATTACACAGCTTTTGTGATTCAGATTCATGAAAACGAAAACTGGGGAGAAAATTTTTTATAAGCAATTTCCACCAGTAAAATTTTCAATTAATCGACTGATGAGTAAGAAAATGACAACCATATATAGAATTCAAGTCGTGGCAAATAAATATTTTACAAAATTGCTGTCGCTTTTAAAATTTGAATTTTCAGGAAATAACTGAACTCGGACCATTCGCGTATTGCTCAAAAGCTTTCAACACTAGGCTAGACGGCCCTCAAATGGTTTTTTTTTCACTTTAAAGGACGAATGAGTCATTTAAGATTGACAATACATACGCTAGGAAATTTATTGTTTCCTAGTGGGATGTCTATAGATTTTCCATTCTGTGTTGTCCATTTCGAAGCCATTGCACGCTCACTGAATTCGATCATCGAAAGCCTTACTTGCCTATCGAATGCATTATGGAGAGAAGCTAACATTTCGAGGCAAACAGCTGTAAATCATTACGAACTGATTTCAGAACTTGTAAGCGAAAGAAACGCATTTTACCCAGATTTTCATTGCATTTCATCTTTGAGAACAATAAATGGACATTAAAATAAAATCACCACAAACAAGAAGGATACGATGCACAATCGAAGACAAAATAATTAAATTCATCATTTGGCAATCCTCCTGCCCTTCATTGAAAAAGCAACACAACTATTGCTTTTATTCCACTAAATTTTGCATTTTTCTAGGCAATATACCCCTCTTCTCAGACGATAAGGTAGAATAAGGAACAAGGCGGGAACAAACATGATGGGAGGAGGCAATAAAGCAGTAGAGATAGGAAGAAATGAGAAAAGCAAGAGGCGGAAAATAAAACGCAGAGAAGACAGCATGACAACGAAATGAAAGGATCAAAGCAAAGCATTCAGCCAGCCGTGTGGAAGAACGGAAAAAAAAACAAAGAAGTGAAGCGCAAAAATCGATTCCATCGGGACGCCATCTCAAACAATGTTCGTTTCGAAAAAAAATAGAGAGAGAGAAAGGGAGGAATACGCTTCATCTTTTATTCAGGATATTCAAAAAAAAATAAAAAATTTCACTCATATTTTTTAATCATATTTCAATTCATTTTGCGGAGTCATTCCCGTGGAATTTTTCTAACAACTAAACTTTTGAATTCATGCTAAAATTGTTCCGTTATTAAACTTGAAAGTTTTACTAATCAAAATCAACTTAAGCATCTATTTTGATTAGAAATGATTTACTTTTACTTTCGGTAATTAATTCTCTATTAGTAATAATTTTAAACTAATTAATTTAGATTTAAATCAATAAACTCCATTCCATTTATAATCAATATCTGATAAAGTAATTAGTAAAGTAAACAATTGATTAATCAATAACAATTAAAATTTTCGCGAAAGAGGAATGAAGTTTTTTTTTCTACGAAATTAAACAAATCTATATAATTTTATCGACAATTTTTGTTTATAATCTATAAAGGAAATCTTTAATTTCCGAAAAAAATTATAATTGTAGATGATTTATGTAGAAAATTTGGAATTTGCAATTTTCCAAAATTTGCATCTAAAAAAAGACAACTGAAAGATTTCTATTGATTTTCAAAAATGAACCAATGAGTAGCTAAGAGGGATGGCAATTGCATCGACTGCTAGAAAGATGTATTATGCATGCCGCAGATGTGCATTGAATGAGTCTTCATTAAATGATAGAGTGCACTACTCAATTGAAATCAACTCAATCACATTCATGAAGCGCCCTGAAAATTTTAAATTCACACACAATTTCAACAATCCCACAAAATTTATTCAGAAGAATCATTTCTCATTGATTTTATATGCATTATTTTCAAATAATTTCTTTTTTTTTTTTACATTTCAACCATTAGTAATGATATGAGAAAAAATGAGCGACTATAACAAATATGAAGAAGTATAACAAGCAATGATTCACTAAAGTTGTTAGATAAATATTTGATCGATAAAATTTTATAAAGCAATCTATTAGTGAATATATTCGTTATTTGAATAACCTTCGTTGATTCTTATTTTAGGATTCAAGTTTATGACGAATTCACATTGTAGAATGTTCGACAATTTAACTGTTACGGTAATCGCATTCAACACTATTTACCTAAGTGGGTTCTCCATCACTATGACCGTTGATTTAAAGTTGTACCTATAGCATTGTAAATGTTTCTCTTCGTTATGTGGTAAAGGTAGTTCTTGATATCTAATAAAGGTAAGTAAAAGACCGGGCCAGATCAGTTCGGATCAGATCAGATCATTTTAACTTTACTTTATTTCGATAGCCTACGCAAATAGAAAGATTCATGATAGTTTAATTGAGCTTTTTAAACTAATCATTGATGAAATAATTTACATTAAAATGATCGTTGAATTTCCTTTTATCTACCATTCACCTATGTCATATTGGAGACAGTAGGAGATCATATACAATTCGTATTATAATATGAGTAGCTAATATCGATATGTGGTTAAACGAGCGATTGCGATACACAATGACCATTTGATGGATTTCACGTCGAGATCCTCCACTTGCATTAATGCATCAAAATCTGCTATACCTTTATCAAGGTGTGCTTTACTTTTATCAATTTCTGCCTTACCTGCATCAAGATCTGTCTTACCTGTATAAAAATCTGTTTTACCAGTTTGTGGTGATGACCTGATTTTTTTTTTTACTTTTTAAAAAATTCTGCATATAATTTTCTTAGTCATTTTTATTACTCACCAAGGCAGATATGAAGCTAGTTCGCTAAGTTTTTCTCATCTACGCATAATCTAGAAAAGTTTAGGCTTCAGTTAGCCAGCGTAAATTTGCTCTGACAAAGCGAGAAGGAATAATTGAACAATTTACAAGGGTGGGTACTCATAAGATTATTCCAGTAAGCGGAAGCACTTTTAGAGAGTCAAATATTCTTTTATCATCTTACCTGATTTTAAACTTATCAATCTTAATAATTCATCAAATTTTGGTTGTTCGGTCTACTTCCTCTTCCCCTTTCCTCATTTCCTTCCACCCCGATTTCTGCCAGCAACAATAAACTGATTTGAAAATATTAATCTTAAAGAAAATCTGTACGCAAAAAAATTTGCCAATTGCATAAAAAAACGAAATCAATACACTGAAAATTTTCATTGAAGGCGAAAATTTTTACTATATTTAAATGTTCATAATTAGGATATGCAAATGAATATATCGAATTTTTTAATAGCAAAGAAAAAGAACTAATTCACTGATCGTCTTAAAAAAATTGTGGCTATGATGGATAAAAATGTGGAAAATATCTAGCAATTATACATTTGAAGCGTTCATATATTTGATTACTCATTTATATGCGAACAAATGGAAGTTCAAATTTCTCTTAGATATCTTTCATAATTATTAAAAATTATCAAATTTTTTGAAGAGAATGGGGTTCGCAACATAAGAATAGATCGATAAGAAAAACTAATTAAATATAAAGCTAATTAGTGTCACTCATTAGCTAATTGGTAACTTTTAAGAAGATCTCATTTGTTCTATTTTATAGAAAATGATTTCCACTATGAGTTTTCTCAACTAATAATCTGAATTATAAGTTGAACTTTATGAATATTGGGCGAACACAATAATGGTGTGATGAATTTGTCTATATTTAAAAAAAAAAAAAGAAACGTTGATGAGCACTTCAAAGCAAGAGAGGTATGGCGGAGACAACTCGCTACGATTGCTTTTTTATTCTTCTCCTTTCTGTTAAGCTAACCCCTCCCCTCCTTCCCCTCCTCTTCCTATCACTGAACTCATTCTTTTCGCGCTGATAATATATGGATTCCCTTATTACGCTTTTATCAAAAAACTGTAAATACAAAAATGGCAGTGTTTTCCATATCTTTGGATTCCATCGAAAAAAAAAAAATAAGAGCATACAGGATGGTCATTAACACTCCTATATGATTTACATAAGCCATATACCCGCAAAAAAGTCTCTCGTGCAATACGTGCAAATATAACTGCATCGTTTTAAAAGAATTTTTGAAGCACTAAAAAGATAACCAAAAAAATTGATAAAATATAGGGTCCAAGAGTCTATAATGCTTCGAAATAAGAAACAAATAGGAAGGTTGATGGTTATTCATCAAATCTTCATCTTATGTACATCTTTAATAATTAGTCACATTTCTGATCATTCACTTAATTGTGAACGAACCGAATTTGCATATTCAATTAGCCGTCTTTCACAATAAATTTGATTGCATAACTCTGCGATATCGACATTTTTGACGAGACCCCTCCCTCTTGCTCCTTCCCCTCACTGATTTCATGCAATTATTTTCTAAATTAAAACACTAAATTCGTTGAGTTTATTGAGATTTCAAAGCGCAACGAAATCGAGAGCAATGAAAAACGAACATCGAACTTTGAAGCAATGCTTTACTTTAAGCGAGATGGATGTGAGCGAGTGGGGGCGCAACGCTCGACGAAGGGCATTTTCAAGCCGATGAGGGGAGCGTGATTAAATGCTCACACGTGAAAGAGTCGTTCTTAGCAAAAACGAAAGCTTCTGGCTATGAGCCTAAATTATTTTTTTTCTCAAAATAGTCATTTTCTTAGTGAGTCTGCATTTGTTGGGATAAATTTCAACTGCATAAAATCTTTCTCAACAAAACGAATGCTTATTGGCAACTCAATGACGTCATAAAGAGGGCAGAGATAAAGAAACGGGAAAGATAAATATCTATGTTGGAAAAACAAATTTCAAAATTCTTTGCTAGTTTTAAGGAATTCTTTAAACAGACTTATGCTAATTAATTTTTTTTTTTTGGAAATATATGTTAATATTTAATAGTATTTAAAGATGAAAACTTATTTAATAATTCCGCTACCGAACGACTTTTATTGTTTTCGAAAATTATCTCGACGAGATCGATAGTGATCGCGATTTAAAGATAAAACTGGAAACGAAAATAATATATTATATCGTAAACTTTCAATAAAAATCACTATTAATCTTTTAAAAAATTTCTTAGTTTTTCTATTTAAATGACCACTCTCTATTGGAAAAATTAGTTTATACAAAGTTGTAACGATAGTTTTGCAAAAGAAAATGAAAATTCTTGCGAATAAAATATATCGTTTATCGTTACGATTAGCTATTGCCAAACGATTGCAATTCGTCCTTTTTAATATAAGCCACTCGAAAATAGCACAAAGTGAGATGTGAATCGACGAGAGTATGCAATTGCTATGCGGAGAAAAAAAATAAATAAATATATTCTTGTGTACGTGCACTCTTGGAGATCACAAGCAAATCTTAAGGCATGCAAAAAAAAAATTGGCATAAGGAGATTCAAATCGGGTTACGGCAACAACATAAATCAACAACACAATTTGTGAAGAAGCTCTAAAAGCTATATCCTCTCCAATCAATGTGCTAGCTCAATTTCATTAAGCTATACATCTTTTTCTGTAATGAATAGTTATGTTACTCCTTTTTTTTTCTGTCCTTCTCTTTTCTTTCTTGCTATTCTACTTAGCTCTCAATTATTCCTATCTATTATTTATTGTATAGCTTCAAATAAATTTTTTTTGAACTAAAAGTTTTTTTTTTTTTTTGATGATTATTCATTGACTAATCATATATCCAACCTCATCTCCTCTCCTCAAATATTCCTTTTTTTTCTTTTTTCCTTCTTCGCTAATAAATTATCAAGAAATGTTTGTTTGTTTTTTTCGAATATAATAGAAAGAAGCATTTATTTAGTAATGCGCTAGATTAAATGTAATAGGCATTTTTAACAAGTGCAAATATAAAGCAACTTGTAATCAACGCTTGCTCATTTTGAATCAGTCATCAATTGATCGTGAAACTGTGCACATCGACTCTAATCAAAATGCAGTGAAAACTACGTCCTATCTACATAGTGCATTATTGTGAACCTGTATTTCAAAACGCATTATTGCAAGATCATGTCTGAGCTCTTATATGTATGTCTGTCCGCTTGTCTGTTTAGTAGCTGCATGTTGGAGAGCAGTGAAGCTAATGTTGGGGAATTAAGTTAAGGATATTAATATAGAGTGAGCTGAATGAAAATTTCAATTTACAACCTGATTCATTTTCAACTTTTTTTTGATTACATTGGAAATATAGATATAATCTTTAATGATATGACAGTCTGATAGTAAGAAAGACGAGAAAAGGAGAGTTCAATATCTAAACATTCATTTAAAAAATATTCAAGCCGTTAAAAGTGGAATTTCAAAAATTATAGCAGTCACTCTGACGAACAATGATGATCGACTCCGAGCTGTCGACTCCGAGGAGCTAGATTCATCTAAAGATTCGTTTCGCTTAGTTAATTCATGTTTAGCAGGTCAGTTGCTTACTGTCAAAAAAACAGTAGAAGTGCTATACGACCCGGGAGAACTCCAATTAACTAAGCACAGGAGTTTTAGACAAGTCAGACTTCAAAACGCATGCAACTTTTGCAAAATTTTGCAAAAAGACATCACTGTTAAGTCACATCTATGCATGTCTGTGTATGAGAATATCTGTCTGTCTGTTAAATTCATTTCTTCGATCAAGTAAGCCATGACATAAATCTAAATCTGAGTTTGATTTGTTTATTCAATTTTTTTTCCAGGCCATAAAATTGTTGGCGCGTCAAATGGTGATCTCTTCATTCAATTTCATTTCTGGCAATCATCAATGACGTATATGAATTGTTAAGACCTAAAAGGTGACTTTAATGAGCCATAAAATGTATGGAATTATTTCTGCTCAACAAACGATCAGATGCGATTCAACGATGAATTTTTGCGTTGAGGCATTTATGCGACGGGTCGATTTCACAAGCATTCTGTCATGAACGTTTCATTTTGAAAGAAAAAAAAAGAATTGAAAGTTCTATTATCGTTTTTGGAGATTTAACAACTAGTTAGCCTGCTTGATTGAAATACTGAAAATTATACGTCATTTTAGCACTTTTAGTGCGTTTTTTATCTTTTTTGTACTAATGTTCATCAAGGTCGCCATTTCAATGCGAAACGTTCCACATTTAGCATCTGCGCATACAGAACGTTTGACCCCCCTTTCTCACTCCTCTCCCTCCCCTTCTTGCTTTCCTTCCCTCCATCCCCTTCTCTTCACGTCTTTCCTTTGCATCGTATCCTCTAACTATACAAATATGCACGTTGACCGATTTTAATACATAAAAATTATCAACATAAACTGCAATTAACATACAAAGTAGAAATTAATTATTAAATTAAGAGCTAGAGTTAAATCTATTGTTGTCCTAAATTTCATTTATTCGTCGATAGTTTTGCTAAACGCATCGATTGTGTTCGATGAGATTTCAGTCGATCAAAATTTATCTGAAAGTATAACGTACAATCATTATCTTTGTGTATGAAAGATTATAAAAGATTATCAACGGCAATATATTGTTGCAAATAATGAGTATCATTAAAAATGTTGTAATTAATTTCGTTGGTTTTTTTTGTTGGATGTAAAACCGCTTTGTGGATATCGTTAATATTGCTAATGATATGAAATGATCGATGCAAATATACAATTAAGTTGGATTAATCGATATTATTCACTAATTTTGATAGTACAAAATTATTTAATCGTTACCTATAAAAGTATTGATATGTTCCATTTCTAAACGATATCCACTCGTTAGCATTTAGAGTGAATTATGTCATTTAACGACGTACAAATGATGCGTTCTTTTTTGATGATCTTCGTTGTTTCGTTGTTCATTACCGATCTACTTGGTAAGTATATTGTTGAGAAATATCGATGAAAATTGTAATTTTTTTTTTATTCTTTGCCTTGAAATTATATGCTTTTTAGCAATAATATTACTCTTTTTTTGGTTGCAACATTTTGAACCAATTGCCTCAGATGCTTACTAATCAATAATGTTGTACAACATCGTACAACATCACAATATCTTATTATATCTTCTAGGAGATTTAAAATGAACAAGTCAGACGATCCTCAAAACCTTAGCTATGATAAAAACGCTCATTAATTTCTAAACGCCTCATTTCCTTCAAACCTTTCAAAAAAAAAAAATGTATGAAAGCAAAACGTTTCTAATTATAGGTGTAATGCGAGAGTATTTATATTTTACAGCTGAAGATGTTGCATCTCCAAACGAAGCACTCGCATCCAATGATGAACAGGCGCCAGATTTTGTGCAAAAATTGAATCCAGAATCGCTTCAACAACTAGCGAACATCCTTGAGAATTCATCAATAACAAAACAGCAACAAGATGACGCAATTAAAGAATGGGCTGACGAACAAGGAGGAGAAATACAGGTAAAGCAATTTTCAATTATGCGAAAGAGAATGTTGACGAATGAAAATTGGAAGCTAGAAGAATACAACTCATGAAATGCTTGGAAAATTAAGACATAACTTCCTGAGGAGCAGAAGTTATAAAGCCCTAAATCGCAAACGGGCATTATTCAAAGCCATTATGTCAGATAAGTCTTCCGTATGATTGAGCGGAAGTTAAATTGTGCCTTTTAGTGGTCTTATATATGGGCATGACTTCTAAAGCAACAAGCTGGACAATAAACGCCTTCAATGTAGTCCGCTAAATGACTAATTTTTTTTTTTTCATTTAAAAACATTCAAGTTGTTAACAGCTGCTGTTAACGTGTTGAAAATCTTGGATTATTCGTTGCAACTGTTAAGTCTAAGAAGATTCGAGCTAAAAATGAGAAGTGTGAAGGACCACCCGGGGGAAGGGAAAGAGGGAGGGGAGTTGGAAAGGAGGGAAAAATAAAGTAAAGGAGGTTTTAGTAAAGAGGTTTAGACAATCTTGATAAAAACTCTCACACACAGGCTCGATGAAAAAAAAAGTCATTTTAAATGGTACTATAACGTTTAACAGAATCTTGGAGCAAAGACGAGGAGGTAAAGTGGAATGAACGAAGAGGTGGAAGGAGAAAAGGAAGGGGAGTAGACAGGATGGAGAGAAGATATATAGAGCACTAGAAAAAAATCCGCCTAAATTAGCAACTAAATTAGATTTTTTTAATGATGACTTTTATAATTAGTGTTTGTCTAATCGATGAGATTCTTCATCTAAAATATGTAAATCTCGAGATTATTCAAACATTTGACGGCCATATGATCAGTAATATGATTAAAATTTGCATATTCACGTCGATTCGACGTACAAATAAACCCCACTGAGTAAAAATAAAATCTCTCAACAGAGTTTATGCTCACCAATGAACTAGTCGATAAAATTCCCTTTCACTGTACATTTCGTTTTTCTTCATACGAATTATTCCGGTGGATATTTCTTTAAATGAGAGAATTTTTTTTTCACAGATTATACCTTTCGATTCGAAATTATCCTAATTCGTTTTATAAGGAATAAAATATTAATTATCATTAAATATATTTCTACCAGGACAGGTTCATTGCTATTTTTCGTCTACTGACAATCTTTCACAACGGAATATTCCGTTTCCTGCATTTATTTAGCAAATATATTTATTCATTCAATTTCATTCTTTATAAAATTATATTTTTATTCCCACTCATTTAAATTTTCCAATTTTCACATAAGATAAATTAAATATTAAATAATTTTTCAGAAATTATTTACGGAACAAATGAACGAATTGCATAATATGATCGAAACAATGAATATGAAAATCGACGAATCGAATATGAACGATATAACAAAAGATGCTGCACATAGAATACAAGAAATTTTCAGTGATATGAATATTACAGTTGGTGAAAATGTGCAAAAATTTTCAAATATTATCAATTCTTTACCATCCGATGAACAAAATCAACTCAATGAATTTTTAGCTTCAATGTTGAAACCAACAATCGATTTAATGCAACAACAAATACCATTATAAATATTACTAAATGCATTGATATGAGTGAATAAATAATCGAATCTTTTTAGTATCTATTGAAGTGTTTACTTTTATAACATATTTCCGTTCGATTATTTAACATATTTCAATTATAGATAAAGATTTGATGTATTCTGATTGTTGAAGTGCATATTAGTGAGGAAACCTTGTTCCAAGAGATTTAAGTGGACCACTCTTTGTTCGACCAACTGAAGAGTGGAGGAGAAGGGAAGTGGAAGAAAGGGGAAGGAAAAGCAGGTTTCTGCTTAATATACATATTATAAGGTGTACTTATTCTGAAATCTGCAATAAATGAAATAATGAGATAAAAATATTAATCCATTATCTTAACCGAAAGATTGAAATTTCTGCTTTACTAAAGGCGAAAAATTTATAGAAAAATTGAAAATATAGAATAATTTCATTCATATCTAATCTAACTTAAATATAAGAGTTGAGAAATAAACGCCGTATGTTAGAGAATCACAACAGCGAAACCCTGCAAAAATATACCAAAAAAAAACACTAAAGATAATTAAATTAGTTTCCACTAAGCTAATGATATAGTAATAGCGCTCGTCGCAAATGTCTTTATAATTCCACATATGTAATTCCACTTCTTTCACTCTCGGAGAGAAAACTTAACTTAAAAATTGAAACCTAAGCTTTCATTTATATTCACTTCTTTTTTCGTTAATTTATTTCATAATTTCTTCAATAAAATGAGAAGAAAAATGATTTCCATAGAGTACAAAGTGGGGGATATTAGGGATACTGTGGGAATTGCATGCTATCTCTGTGATTTATGAGTGTCAATATTGTTGCACTTTTAGAGTGCTTGTTGTAAGCGCTCTACTATTGAAGAAAATTCAATTGAAATTTTTAAACAACTCTAAACTCTATTTATTCTAATGTAATGAATATTCTGAATAAGCTCCTTAAGATGAAAGGTTTTTTTTTAATGGAAATGAAATGCAATATTCTGATCGTTGTCGTCGATAAAAACATATCTTATAATCGACGTTTTCTGAAAGAAGAGAGATCATCAATTGATGTTCATTCCATTCGATCGAATTCCTATCTCCATTTCGATCAAATAAACAACACTTTTATCATTTACTTTA
Organism: Baylisascaris procyonis; assembly: GCA_037389465.1. Taxonomy (NCBI): domain Eukaryota; kingdom Metazoa; phylum Nematoda; class Chromadorea; order Rhabditida; family Ascarididae; genus Baylisascaris; species Baylisascaris procyonis. The sequence continues at coordinate 99,096 of JAZARR010000206.1, forward strand.
TTGCATCATAAATATTATTCATTAGGTTACATTTCGTATATGATTCCATCAAACTATGGTATATTTTAACTTAGCCTAGGCTTTCTATATCAAATATCAGGCGTTATGATAAAATACCAAATTAAGAAAAATACTAGGACCATTTATGAAGAGTTGCTCAAATTTAAACGATCCATAAAGATTGAAATCAAAAAATTACAAGTGACCGATACAGTCAAGCAAACGGCTTCGCGTTAACCAGTTTAACAATGTCAGCGTAGATCCATAAAAATTATTTATAAAACCACCATCATTCTGTAATTTTTTGACGTTCGAAGTTCACCAAGAAATGCAGTAATTTAATGCTTTTCAATTTACACGATTTATACAGTTTCTGTGCGATTATTTTCGAACAATTTCTTCGAAATTACCAATGCATTAATAAATAATACGAATGTGAATACAATTATTTCTTCGATTACATCACTAAAATTGAAGAGTAAAACTTTTTGAACAAATTTACTATTGTCAATTTGCGATATTATTTATTGTTTTTTGAATATATTAGAGCAAATTTTGAATATAAATTGCTTCAACAAGGAAATATATTACTTTCACATATATACTACTTATTTAAGCAATATTACTTAAAGAATATACATTGATTTACTTGAAAAGAATAAAAAAACTTTTTGAAGCGCCCATTCATTACTTCCTTAGATATTCATTTTACTCTTTATACATATTAAAGATATTTTTAGTGCTAATTGTCTATTATACTTGAATCATATGTTAGCTATCGCAATTTATCTTCAACTACAGCACAATAAATGTTGAAAATTGTTTCATTCTTATGAAATGTTCGCGGCAGTATGCTCATTATATCGACTCACTCAATTTTCGAACTGTAATAAAAGCAGTGGGAATAAAACTTTAAAAAAAAAGTTACTTATGAGAAAAATAAAAATTACTTGTGAGAATAGAATTGCAAAAAAAAAAGCATTTAAGCCGAATGTGAAAAAAAAACTGTCGTTGAAAAATTTACTTGTTGCGGAATCTTTCAAATGAGCCGACTAAAAACGTTTTTTTTTCTCCATCATTTGCCAGTTTTCGAATAATCACTAAACCAGTAACGAAGCGCATCGTTGAAAACCTATAAAACGATCAAATCTCTTATTAATTGAAGATTGAACGCAGAATGCGCATCAAATATACCTTCATAGACTCTAAGCGGATAAAATTTTTTTTTCGCACATAAAGTGTTTTTTTAAGCGCAATTAATATTATACACGTAACGCATTACTCTTTGAAATTGACTAATTCTATAGCAGATGACACATTTATTAGTTATAATACTAGTAATATCACATTTATTCCATCTTTATTCATAGTCTAATGAATTGCAATGCTGTACTAAAGCAAAATAGCGATGTAAAATTTGTGAAAAAATTTCAACGGATTCTTTGAAATATTTGAATTGTTCAGAATTTCAATTTTTTTTTTTTAATGTTAACTTCACTGAAGACGACACAAAATAGTGAAAATTTTCTTGAAGCAATATATAAATTCCCAATAAGATTTTATTTCTCGATCGTTGAAAGCTCTAAAATTTGATGTGAACTTAGCAAGATCAACTCATCAAAAAATTCATAGCTCAAAATGCCACTCATATGTTGCGAGATAAATCTGCTTTTTTTAAAAAAAAAAAATGCGATTTTGTATTAAAATGATGATTTTAATGAACTGATTAAAATGAGCTCTCAATTGAGGGTCTATAAATATCGGCTATAAGAGTAATCATCGTCTCATTAGTGAGCAATCGAATTGATTCATCGTGTTCACAAATGGCGAATAAATTTATTCTTATTGCCACCATATATTTGTTCTGTGCATTCAATAATACTTCTACGAAAGCACAACCGGATTCGGTAATTAATTAATAATATTTAGAAAAGATTAGCATTTATTTGTGTTTTAACATATGTGAGCTGTTTTGAGAATTTCACTAGTATCCTAATAAAGTCATCATCACTATCACTATTACTATTACTTGCTATTTTACTGTTAAATACAATCACAGATGGTAACGTTTTAGTAAAATTATAGGCGATCACAGTTTTGGTAGCGTTAAATATTGATTGCTTTCAATTAATAATATCCTTTACAATGAAACTACATAAGTGTTGCACTGGCTATATATTATTGCATCTTCTTTGGAATTATGTGATATTATATTCCGCATAAAGAGTAGTTGCAATAGAAAATAGTAGTGGCTTCCGATTGAGAGAGGCATCCGTTTGAAATGAAGCAACGAAAATGGGCATTGAGAATCTTTATTGGTCAACTCTGACAAAATTTTTCACTTCTTCTTCAAGTTAATAGCGAAAATTTTTCAAAATTCCTCAACTTAGAAATTACGAAAACCTAATAATCATCGTTTCCAGCTCTTTACGATAGGAACTATGGAAAATTTAGTCACCTTTGTTCAATATGCCAAATTTAGAAGCAAAGATTGTTTATTCATTTTCGATAGGTTGAATAATATAGATTGCTAGCTATATCTTGCACTGATTACTCTGGTGGGGAAAAATTCATTCAAAGTGAGGATGCTATGAGTTAGAAGCTACTAATTAACATTCATAGAGTAGAAACTATTATTTAACTTTAATCAACAAACTTATATAGTAGTACAACTTAAAAATAGATCTCTTTACGTCTTTGAAAGTACTTAGGCAGTCGGTGCATTTCTTTCCTATTATGCTAAGCAAAATTTCATTTTAAAAAAAGCTTAATAACTTATTCATCAGGAGCAATAATAATTTAAACTACGATTGCAGGCAACCGATGAGGAAGGATTGCTAAAAACAGATGAATCTTTAGAGTCGATGATCGAAAGGATCAACGCATCAAATATGACCGAAGCGGCGAAACAAGTCGCCACACAAATTGCCGGCTTCCTCAACAATCATACAATTGCGCCAAAGGATAGTGCAAAGATTTATGCGGAAATACTAGCGGAAAAAGATCCCGAAATAGGCAACGAGGTCGATAGATTTTTTTTCCGAAAGCCTAAACCCCTTACACAAACTCTTTTTGAGTGAACAATATCATCCAGAGATAATTGATCACTGATTAATTATTTTCGATGATTTTAATTATAATCAATGTTTCAATAATTTCATTTATTCGATAAACGCTCAGTTGCGATGATCAAACACTATTGAATGCATAACTATTTCAATTTTTTTTTTTTGAATTTCATTCAGACAGTTGAAACCCTTCATCGTCAACGCATTCGCCAAGTACTGTGAATGCTCTTTAGCAGTTTATCGAACTGTAGATTATGCGGCAAATGACCAATGGTCACCACACACGCTGACCAATCACTCATGTTACAAATCAATAGGAAAAAGCATTGGAAAGAAGGAGAGACGAATAGAGTAATTGACGATGACCACCTCTCACAGCACTCCTCAGTTTGGTCGCCTTCCTCGGATATAGTAACGACGACCATCGACGACACATTTAAAAACTATATTGATTCGGATATACTCGTTAAACTATCATATATTACAAGTATGTCACATCGATGATATCTTCTTTGAAGTCGATCTTATGATTACCTTCAATAAATATTTGACTTCTTCAATAGTATCGAACCACTCTTTTTTTTTTTGAAATCAATGATTACCCTATTCCATTCCCTTTGTTTCCCTACCCATAATAACCGCTTTCCTTTGCTTATATTCTTGTCACTGTAAATCTCTCCTATCATCCCAATATTCCTAAGATCCCAATGTTATACATGATCTCCTGAACACTATGGGACGTATTTCTCTCAGCTGACCTGATCGTTTCGACTCACTTAGTGATACTTTCAGAAACCTAACTCGAAATGGCTATCATCCAGAAGGTTGTGTTCATTGTTCTACCCCGTTTGCCTTCTCGTCGAAACATCCTTCTGTGCATACACATCTCCCCGTAATCGGTATATAGACATCAATAATTCAACCACTCTTACACCTACCCATTTGACACTTTCCCTGATCATTAACGAATATAATCCCTTCAATTCGTATTGTTGTTATCATCCTTTCACTTATTCATAAAATCTTCATTAGTAAACGCCCTATATCATTAGTTGTGTTCAAATCCTAGATTTATTATCTGCTCCAAAACAATGAAATCAATGACTATTGCCTTAAAGACATCTTCTGTGTTGTGTTGAATATATTTTGCGCTATAAATATTCTATTTATAAAATTAGGCACTTTCTTTATAATTCCCAATGAAAATCCCTCAAGCATCTTTGCACACAAATAATCCGTTAGGTAAGCACAATATTCGAACGTATAATTGGCGATGAGGTAGATATATATCAGGGTCATCGTTAATATAACTGATCATCGCACATTAATCGACAATATAAAAAAGGCAATGTGCAGCTTTCTTTAATATAAATTATAACGACATCATTATGTTATTATTTATATGGTTGTTATTCGTTGCATCATCTCCACTTATTGTCGATCGTACTTTCTTGAAGTACTATGGTGGAAATACTTGTTATTACTGCATTATTTCTTTTTAAGGGTTATCCGATGCTCAGTTGCCTAAGCAGAAAAATTTTCTTAAAAAGCATCTATTGTAGTGAAAACTTCGATCAATATATTCTGATCAACATTGCCGATCATATATGCTTGCTTATCAAAACGATGACTAATCATGTTATAATTAAAGATTACTTACGATCACCGATCAAGCATGAATACGCTCGAAGTCGGCGCTGATATTCTTTGATAGCGTTTCTATAATCACTATCTTATTGTGTCCTGTATAACGTATCATATAACTGCCGTTGTTCTATCATAGATCACTAACTAATCGCAGAATCAATAAATCTTGATATAAACGACTTAACAATGGTACTGCCACTAGTTTAATATAACGTTGTAGGATGTATGACTAACAAAGTGACTCTTTTTTCCATAATTTACATTTTATTGACTATTTGTTAAATCTTAGTAACTGTAAATTCAATTCTATTGCATTTATTTATTTATTGTAAATTCTATTATCATTATGCTTTTTGCAAAAACTCTAACAGATACTTACATCCACAGATAGAGACACGGCGTTATGATGTCGTATCATGTTTGTGTGTATATATACATGTGTATATCACTTCAATAATCCTATATGATTATGACAGTTTTGTTTGTCACTGAAATATAACAGAATGAAATGCGATTAAGCAGTATTATTTTATAAAACTTTTAGTTTGCTAATCGTGGTTTGTATATATTTCAGAAAGCGATTCTTAAAAAAAGGAAACTAATATTAATTGTTCAATGCTAACAACAACATTTCTACGCAAGTGCACTCATTTGTCGTTGCCTTTGCGGCTATTTGCGGGCACTCTAAATAACTCAAAAAAATTCCTATGCGCAGCTTCATCTTCGAATAAACTCATCGACAATGTGCTAAGTCGTGTAAGTATTAACGTATCTCTTCAATTTTTTTATTTCTAATTCACTTAATTTTACTCAAAATTTTCGTTTCTAAGAAATTAGTGCGTCTAGCACGTTGATATACAAATTTAGAATTTCCACATGAATCAGGAAAATCCTCATATTTTCCTCGGTAAGAGAGGGACAGGGGATAAATCGAAATGGGGAACGATTGAAAAAAAAGAAGAGGTGTTTATGAATAGGATTGGAAAAAAAAATATTTATATTATAATCAGAGGTTATCATTTCAACGGAAATATTTTTTTCCGCTATAAAAAAATATTTTCATCCTCATCTTTTTTCTTTCGATTTGAACACCATCTTGAAGCTTAAACTCAAAAGAAATTAAGCATTTAATCTGAAACGAAGTATTATTTATGTCTTTGTTTTTTTTTTCTAATTTTTATATGCTGATCAACCCTCTTCCAATAATTCGATAAGAATATAGCAACAAAGATTTCACTCTTGAAAAATGGTTGGTTCGATCGCAACACTCTAATTCTTGATGTAACGATCTAATTACAAACTGTCAGCACTTTATTATTAAGGTGCTCCATAATTTAGACGAACTTTCTTCCTCTTGCATTTTTTTTTTAATTTCTGCACATTTTAGCTTCTGAATTTTGGAGAATTCAGCATTTCATTATTTTCGACCAAAAAAAAAATGCATCTTAGCAATTGGCAAGTTGCCAGATAATTTCTTATATAGCGAGATTAACCGTTGATTGCCGTAAATGCTAGGGAGAATCAAAATCGAATGAATATCTTTAGTGGCTTTTTAAAATAAATGTTTATATTGATCGCACTATCAACCGGTAGAAAATAACCGTTATTTCAGGTTAAAGTTTTCGCGGAACGAGAAGGCCGTCAGCCACGAATCTTACTTTCACGAATCGACAAAAATGGTCTCAACATAAATACAACGGGAATTGCAACTAGATTCGCAGATCTAGGTGCGTATGAGTGAATACCTTTACAACTTTAATACAAACCTCCAGGTATAAGCCTCTTGAGGTAAACTAACAGGCAACCACATCGTTGCCCAATGAACTTGAAATGTGAATAGAGTTTCGAGAGTGTTCCTTTGTTCTCATAAGATTAATGTCGCTAGTTCGACGTAAAAGAACTAATGAACCACGAATCTGTTCATTATGAAGTGCGCTGACTTCAGCTCAATAAAAATACGACTCTTGACACAGTAAAGCTTTGGTTGTAGCAGGAAAATCAAATGTTTTTTTTTTTGCTGATTCTATAACAGCTAATATTTCATAAAATTTCTTTTTCTATGGAAATGTGAAAGTGTCGATATTCGTTTATTTGAGACTGCAGGATTCGATGTCGATTTGGGTCCACAACATTTAAGTCCCGAAGAAACTGCACGGCAGAGTGTGAATGCTGATGTACATATTGTCGGTGCATGCAATGTGGCCACCGAATGTCTTACATCCGTACTTGCACTTCGTAGAGAACTCGAAAGACTTGGCAGATCGTATGTCCTCTAAATTTCATCTTTTAACGATTTGCCATCGTTGCGATCGCGAATCCTTTTCAACGATTCTTGCATCGTAAAACCAAATTTTTGCAAAAGTGTCCCATGCAATGATCATATCTGTCTTCTGCTTGTAGTTGTACATATGCTTGCATATGTGTCAGACAGGCAGTCCAGTGCCCTCCAAAGCTAAAGCAGTGCAAACTAACTATTTAATCTACCCCCTAGACTCAACGGTCTTTCATATTCAGTCTCGAATTGATACAGCATATTCAAAAGAAATCATCGACGCTTAAAAGATCAAATGCATTTTCACCGCTTCTGCCTCGAAATATTTCTAAAAATTCTGGAATAGTTGAAAAACGAATAAGTAAATTCGCAACTTTTATTACTTCATTTGTAACTTTTGTGAATGACTAATAAGCGCGACTGTAAAAAGCTCATATTGTGCCATCCTTGGCGCGCTTTCCCAACTTATTTTCATAACTGTGTGCAATCTGTTCCCAGTATTTCCGTTTTGTATCGCTAATATTACTCGATTTTTATGCAATCTTTGTTTACTCAATTTGTTGTAATTATTTCATATATTCAACATAACGAACATCCACGATGAGCCAAATATTTTAATATATTTATAGGGATATCTTAGTAGTTGCCAGTGGTGCGATACCAACGGAATATCACGAGACTCTTTATGCGGCTGGCGTTTTCGCTATCTTCATTCATGAAGGCGATATCCCCAATTGTGCACTACAGGTTTATTTTGTTAACAGTTGTTTTTTTTGCGACACTTGAATATTTATCGAAAAATTTTATCAAATTTGGAGCTATCAACTCGTGCATTTTCCATTTATTTATTTATTTATTTATTTATTTATTTATACGTCCGCTCAATATATCTTTAACCGATCTTCAATGTATGTAATGCTCATAATAAAAAATAAGTAAATAAATAAATATATAAATAATTTCCGGCAAACATTATGGAATAATCGTGCTTCACATTGACCAAGTATAAACGGGAATATCACCATACTTTCAAGTGTCAAAATTTCCTCTCTTTTTCCAAAAATATAGTGGCCCGAAAAGCTTGTAGAGAATATTCTTATTTCTCTATTATTACTTTTTTTTTAAACCATGAAATATATCGCAATGAATTAAAACCCTCAAAACTGGAAGGAAATTCCACAAATTCAATATTATAAAGATATATTATAAAGTGTTCATTGCTTAATGATGTTTATTTAAGGCACTCGATGAGCTTGAGGCATTACTTCCGTCGGATGATAGTACGGCTTGTTCGGCGTGAATATTCCTCCAACAAGGTCACTGTATCTATGAATAACTTCTACCGTATGTTACTACGATGTATTGATTTGTTCTACCATTGTCTTTTTCTGCGACATAAATAGTGACTGAATCGCATAGACATTCATTCTGTTCTTGTCAATTTTCTTTGACAATTGATAGCTTCAAGCATTTCTCGTTTCATTTATACTTATTTATATTTTTTTGTTTTCAGGTTATTTTTCATTTCATTTCTTTGACCAGCTTATTCTATTCTCAAGTGTTCATTTCATCAAAAAGTAATTACAACTCGAATATCTTTCTTCCTCAGTAAAAAGTTATAGAATCCGGGAATGTTAATTTCCTCTCGCATTTTGTCTCATCTGAATTTTCGACTCATTCTTGCATGAATATTTGAAGTTTTTTAGCCTATTTTTGTGTGCTCTACTTTTGTTATATTGTTGCTGAATAAAGTTTCCCATCGAATAGTGTTATTGAATTCTGCACTATTATCATCAATGACCCCAATATTTATTTCGATTGCTTTACGAAAATCGTCCAACTATACCCATCGAAACATAAGAAGGAAATGGCCTAAGGCTAGTGGAAAGGTCTGAAAAGCACACTTTCTGCCGTTCGAGTCGAGATTAAACTTCCATCGTTCTAGCTTGAGACTTAATCCGCCACAAGTACACTAGATACACGAGTAAATAAAAGGTACATAGAACGAAAAAAAGTTGTTTTAAAAGATCTACTGTTGTGAAAAAAAAACTTGAATTTTTCAAAGATGGGCACAACAACAATCACATGCACCACCATCTTCAGTTTGCTTTTGAGCTATAATACCCTTCACGATTGTCTTAGTAAAAGATTACCTCATCATAGCCTAAAAACTTCACCGACTAATGTCCTTATAGTGGACGTTCAAATCCACGCTAAGGCAAAGTAAGGCGATCAGCATATGTGTATGTAACCTTCTTCAGTGCTAATTTGCAACAATTGGTTTATAAAGAAAAAACATTTAAAAATATACAGGTCACACTCATACTCCGATATGGTTATTCTGCAAGAAGTAAAAATCGATGCTGAAAGAAAATCGCAAAAAACGGTATAACTTTAAGTTCAAACAATAGAAAAATACGCTCGAAAAAGAAAGTGAACTTTCATAATATATGCCCTTCCAACGTTTTTAATGCCTTAAAAAAATCCGCTCATGGATGCTCCACGTATTGCTTGCATGAACACAAGTCACTTGTCTTAGGTGATCAGCGAATATCGAACAATTCGATCTAATTAATACTTATACTATCAATCACCCCCTCGTATAATACATGTGCGTTCAATATTTTAGTATATTTATTTGAGGATTTATCGAAGAATTCAAAAAACAATAAGACTACAATGAAAATCGCACAAATTTTTGCAGCAATGATAATTTTTTAAACGAGTCAATATTAATAACAAATCAACTTCTTATGAACGAATAACGGTGATAACTTTAGGTAAATGTTTATCGACTATTGCTATCATTTTTCAAAACAAGTGAAATTGAGTGATATTAAATTTAAGAGACAGAATAACATCTTACTTTAGAAACCACTTATATGGAAGTAAATGGCTTGAATAAGAAAAAAACGCTGTTTGCGGCAGCTAATTTCGTTCATCGAATTATGAAATTGAAGAATATTTGAAATAAATTGGCTAATAATGTATGCATTATTTTATTCGACCAAAGGCCTCCGACCTGATGCGGGCCTTGAAAAATGACTAGGGGATTTCACAAGAAATTAGCGAATTGGGAGCTTATATATATATATATACATATATATATATATATATATATATATATATATATATATATATATAGCGCATGTTCAATTATTAAAAAACATGCACATGCATGTAAACAAGTAAACAAAAATACTTTATCTACACAGACATACATATATGTGAAAGACAACAGCTTTTAACGACTACAAGACACAACTCACTCGTCACTTGTCAAACCCTTATCGCTTAGAGTTTTTTTCTCAAAAACGTAATTTCCTGATCTAGCTGAGAAGTTTCACTATAAGCTTATTTTAAAAAAAAGGTAGAAGGCAAAACGACAAGTACATCTTAATCTACCACGTGCCCCTATTCCTCTCTAATATCTATGTAATCTACTTAACAGGCACAGAAAAAGGTGAGTATTCTGATTATTTGTGTAGTAAGGCTCCACCGGAAATGTTTATAAAAAAATAACAGCTTTGACATAAGAAAATGTTAAAAAATTCATGAAAATACAAATCGCTCTTTAAGCAGTATGATAACTACTTTCTTATTGTTGTATATGTATATACCCTTCTGCTTATACTTTAAATACAATTTTTTAATTACAGTATATGACAGGTGCCAGTAAGCCTCTACGTAGTAGTAAAACTTTAGCATTTTATGATTCATAATGCTCCTACTTTGCTCCATCTCCGGTTGTAAAATCTCATCAACCGAAAAAAGACCCTCTAGAAAGCTCCAAGAAACCACTGCCTCAGGATTCTGGGATGAAAATCCCAATGCAACTCTAGAATATCATAATCGATACGAATCGATAAGGAAAATCTCGCTGCAGAAATCTCAGCTCTTGCTTGTAGTATTTTCCTCATTTTTCGATGGTTGCTTCGTAGCAAAACCGGCTGGACTACCTCTTTTATCGAGTATTCCTTTAAGCGTTTTAGGAAAAACGCTCATCACTTTGAAACGTGTTCCCATGCCTTCTTCAGACATTAGCATATTATACGATTTGATTAAATTCACTTGATCTTCTCTCTTCGAACATTTCTCAACGAGACGTCGTAATCGAACACCAATACCCATTTCGGCAAGAAATTCCCTGAAATTTAACCAAGACGATCCTAATTCATTTTTGCATAACGCATATACAGTTAGACCATGATGGACTCTATCATAAATGGGCACAGTTCCTCTCCTCACCCTACCTTCTGACAAACTTCCAGGCGGAATTCTCACTTCACATGCCTCAAATGTAAAGATGAAAATATCACGAATAAATCACTAAATCTGTTATCTGTAGTCTTTATTAGCCACACCAATTTTCACAAAAGTCTAAACTAGCCCACGACGAAAAAAGAAAATAAAGGGTTTCTTCGATTCCTCTCCCTCAATATTGATTTAATGAGAGCACTACAAAACATTATGAGGCACAACATAAACGTTATTTCTAATTCTTCTATATAATTTCATGCATCTGTTTTTCCAAATATTTCCAAACTTTTGTTTTCTTTATTAATTTTTTCAACATTATCTCAATTTTTGAAGGTTTTATTAATTTTAAAACAACTGCATAAATGGTTTATTGATACATATTTGAGTTCGATTCTCTAGTGTTATTATTGTTCGAAAAGGATACTCAACAAAATAATTTGATGATCTTATCGCAATTTTTCTCATCATGCGAACAGCTGCTCCAATTAACAGTTGAAATGAATAACAAATTACAAAGACGAAAAGCTGATAAATCAGTAAGGATATTATCACTAACCTCTGATCAATGGGTCCATAAATTAGAACTCTATCTTCGATAAGACTTTTTAAATATCCAAAATTGACATCGGCTGTAATATCGTGTTCACCCGGATTCTCCAATGGATTCACGATTTGATGCCTTCGATAAGCTCTTAATGAAAGATCTTTCCGTGATCCATCATGACCATAGTCAATCATCAATCCAAATCCACCGAACTGCATTACCCTTTCTGCGATCTTAAATCATTTTATATGGTGTCAGTTTCTCCAACAACGACTACTATGCCCTTCTTCATACGCCCAGCTCTTATTGGTAAAGCGAACAAAAAACCTTTAACTATATAATCTTTCACTAGGCAATAAACCAACGAGCATCAAGCAACATCAGATAAGACGCACCAATAAATCTATGATATCTTAATTTATTACCGGTAGCAATAAATGGATGCCTCTATCTCTTTAAAAGGTATTGGTTATGGTTTTGGCTTTAAATCCCTGCTTCCTAACAGCGTTCCTCCATGTTCGATTATCATCGGCATGTAATGAGTCGGATCACGAGTAGATCTAATCATTAATCAGTAAAATCGTAGCAACTACTACTAAACAAAAAAAAAAAAGAAAAACACCACAATTACAAACCATACTTCATTGACGTAGGTACCCGCATCTGGTGAAACTTCCCATTCGGTTCGACTAGTTTCGTTACGAATTGATTCAGGCATTAAACCACTAAAAATCGTTCTTGTTTAAGTTATGAACCTGTTGGAAATATTTGGACGCTTTGCAAAAAATTATAGTACACCATTCATATAAAAAGACTAATAATACCACTGTGGGAAAGGCTCATTAGATACTGTGCCATATCATAAACCCCTTAACACCAAAACCAATTAAACGGCATGATATATTTGAATATATAAAAAGAACAATCTAATAAAGCTCTTAAATATTTCTGTATGTGAAAGGCACAGAAAAAACACGCATCTAAAGCAGGAAAAAATTTTCAAAACATAAGTGATCTTCTCTCCATGTCCTTACGGGGTGCAATATATTCATTAATAGCTATTATCTCAAAACTTTTTTATCCAAAATCAGAACTGCAATAAAACATATCAACCTAATATAATATTTAGTTTATGGAGGCCTGAATTGTTAGCTGTTATTTTCATTCAGTATAGTACCAGAAACGAGGTTTTCTTTTTTTTTTCAAAACTCAAAAGCGCATACGCTATGAATCAAATTTCAATCAAACAAATCTTCCACTATATCATATATTATCTTCTTATCAGTTTTCAATGTAATAATCTTAGATAAAGCATCCTATCATAAGCAATTAATTTCAAAATAAATAAAAATAAATAAAAATATAACTAACACAGTAAAAAGAGTTTCCATCCGTGATAGCATAAAACATAAATCTTCGTTATCATTCATAGTTACATAAATTTCATGCCAATTACCCGTTTCGTCCTTCTTGAATTGATGTACGGGTAATGCATCCAAAAATTCATTCGCAATAAATACTGAGAACTGTAATGACCGAATTTTATTAATAACAATACGGGATTAAGGAAAAAAAATTGAAGTAAAATAAGCATTACTGGATTAGTATAATCACTGCATATGCACTCATTTAAGAGAAATGCTGAGGTTTTAAAAAAGAACCGTATGCCTGACAGATAACAACTTTAATATAGCTAGAAATTTTCCACTCCTTTGATCATCCATCAGATATATATATATATATATATATATATATATATATATATATATATATATATATATATATATATATATATATGATGGATAATAAGCTTGCTATGTGTTCGGTCAAACTTAAAGAATTGGGGTATGATCGACACAGAATCTTACGTGAGCTTATATAGCAATTAAAAAATTAAGAACTCACCTTTTCTGGCACTTCGCTTAATGATCGATACCAATAGATAGGTATACCACCTGTTGTTGTATTGTAACGAATATGTGCGTTGTTTTCGATGAACTGTGACGGTCTCGAACAAAGGGTTTTCTCTTGTTCCAATATCAATGAATCGGACGTTTCGATCAAATGAATAGAAATTTTATCTTCCTTAAATGCATCTGAATTCTTTAACCTCTTTCAGATGGTGATGTGATTTAATAGCAAAAATGGCATTTAAATGCACCAAAATTTTCGTCGAATTTTGTCGTGATTTTAAAATTTGAAGGCTGCATGAATATGAGGTTTCACTCCTGTAAACTTTTTAACGAAAGAGAATGCTATTTGCACTGGTAGGCGGAAGTGGACTCTATCGGTAATAATTACTAAAATTTAGTCTTCTCTTAAAAAGTTCCACAATTATGAAAAGCAGAACCCAATGTTTCTTCTTTAGATGACATTTTTCAATTGCATTGAATTTATTTTCTGCATAAAAACATAAAATCGGTGACGCGATACGTCAATGATTCCGGAAACTGCAAACACCTTCGTTCTATCGAAAACCATTCACTTATTGAATTTGTTTGCGAGAGATAAAAAAGAAAGCCTAGTAACTTCGATAAGATTTCATTGTTAAAACATCGCCGGCGGTTTTTTTGAGCCTTTGACTATGACGAATTAAAACAGGAATTACGAACGATACGAATATCGATCAGATATATAAGAATTTCACTTTTAAATTGCACCTGATTGAGTCTCAGTTCAAAATGCATTCGATCTGGTCGACGGTTTCATCCCACTATTTCAACTATTCGGACCATCATCCACTACCTCGGATTATTATTTTCTATCAAAATCCAAGGTATATCTTCCTTTCAACATAGAAAAGTATAAAACTTCCGGAATAAAAGAGAAACAAAGAGAATACCTGGAAACGTTCCATAACACCAACAATATCCTTCATAAGCTGACCAGTTCCTGGACCACTTTCAATCAACTGCCAATGACCCTTGTGACCTGAAATATATCCACTCAGCAATTGAAACTCAAAAATATGGGGTTGTGATGTACTGTCATTTATAATAATTTTATTGTCGAATTACTCCAATAAGCGAAAAAATTCCGATTTCTCAAATCTCGGAAGGAGTATTGATAGCTTCCTACAACTCTTCATCTATCCTAGGCCTTTCTCTTCTCCTTCTTAACCTTCATATTCTGATATCGTTCGTCGGGATATAATAAGTTTCAGATCACTTTCATCCTTTCTGCCTCACCACCCCCCCCAACCCCTACATCAGTGCAAATATTTGTTATTGAGCATTTGTGCATGCAAATCGAAAGCGTTCACTAGTAGAAGTACAGCGATGCCCATTGCAAAATTTCATCTTGCACATGAGGAAAGCAGAGAAAAGTGAAGTTTTTCGTAATAAATGCTCTAATTTATGCTAATATATTTTCAAAACCAACATAATAATTTCTTCTATAATGTACCTGTATTTGCAAGTTCATAATAACACCAAACACCAATCATTTCGCCAAACATTTGACTCAATTCGGGAGCCGTGATGAAATCACCTTTTTCACCGAAAATTTCATTATTTTCATTCCTCGAGAATTGAGAATAATAGCCGACAGATGACGATGAAACCACTGTTCGCATATAATCGGCAACTGGCATCGGACCACGGAGACGAATCTTCTGCTTAAAATAAAACTTTAGATTATTTACAAGAATAGGAACAAGAAACGAAGCTAAAAAGAGTTATGAATATTACACAATTGTTAAAATCAATACCGACTAGAAGAAATTAGTGAGTATATATTGGAGAAAATCAAATATCAGCATTAAAAAAATAATCGGGAAGCAAGAAGAAGGAGGTTGATGATACGGCGACGAAGTGATAATAAATGTTATACACCAACAATGACCCTCTAATTTTTCAATAATAACAATCTAGATAGAACCGTCCTTTACTTTTATATAATCTTTTATATTCCACCAATGAGTCCGTGTTAAACCTAGTTTCAGTTGCGACCTTAACTAAGACCAAGCCTCATCCATGACCGCGCAGCGACGGGATGTGGTAAGGCATCTCTTTTTATTCGCCTCGGATCAAAGCCGTTTATCTCAACCTCAGGTGGTCATTGGTTAAATTCAATCCTATTCCCGATTTCCAGCTAGTGCTTATACGTATAAACCTCTTTCTAATTACGTCATCAAATGTATTTTTTTGCTGCCGCCTCTTTATGCAAAAAATCTTGTGTATCGCGAACGTTTACCACTAACAATTCTCTGTGTAAGGAACTGTGTAACAGTAGGAGGGAAAGGTTGACCCATTTAAGCATTCAACTGTGATTACCATTTTCTTTATTACCTTTGAAGCGGCGAGTCGGCCTTTCATAGAGGGCGTTCCTGAGAAGAAATTTGATGGGGGGGGGGGGAGGGGGTAAATATCAACCACCAGCAGTGCCCCTCGAGAAGGATAAACGAAGATGAAGCGGGCTAGACAACGTGAGTGGCGGAAGTTTAAAACACATAGGGGGGAAACGGTTGGCGACACAATAATAGCGATCAGCTGGATAGGTGCTCGGGTAACTTGAGTAACAAGGAGCAATCCTATCGAAGCGATGATTAATAAAAATGTCGATATCACGTTGACTGAATGGATGAAATAATTAACGGATATATTATTTTGATTATGCGAATAGCTTAAAGTATAGTGAATATTTTCACTGAAATCTAGTTAATCAATTTCTGAATGATTAAATATATCAGTGAAAATATTTAAATAACCACCTTAAGGAATCGAAGAAGAGCTGCCGATTTAGATACTTCATTCGTAGATGCATTTGTTTGAGAGCTTCTTATCGTCGCTGCGTTCATCGAATTTGGAATCAATCGTTCACCGACGGTGAATACTCGTCGCGATAAAGGAGGAACTAAACATGTCGATCTTGACGCCATCCATGCCATCTATAAGCATGTAAAATACAACCGTCGAGTTAAGCTTTAATGAATGCATTCCATCGGTGAATGAACACTTCGTGTTTCAAACTTCTCTGAAATAACCGTTAACACATAAACGTATTAATAATATTTAATCAGTCAAAAAAACAAAAAAAAACAAGCGAACAATGCTATGGAAGATGGCCCGATATGCGCCCAGAAACCATCAATAAATAATAATACCCAACAATAATTCATTCATTTCTAATTGATCCGGTAGTCCTACACGCCTCCAATGTACTGGCTCCTTTTCGAAGTTCGACAGGTGCAAAATACAGACCTAACCGATTACCAATATATGAAAGTTTTTTCAACGTCTTCGAATGTAACTATAACTTGTTTAGAAATTGACGAATCGATATATATATATATATATATATATATATATATATATATATATATATATATATATATATATATAGAGCACAGTGGTACAGCACTCGCCCGGCAAGCGAGAGGTACAAGTTTTCATTGGTCATCAAAAACACTCAATATATTCTCAGTCTGAGCCGGACTTCAGTTGGCTCAAAACTCAAAAACATCCAACATATATATATATATATATATATATATATATATATATATATATATATATATATATATATATATATACGGGACTCATCTGTTAAATGAGAAAGGCTGGATAAGCTGAATAGCGTCATACCAGAGTTCTTATCTGTTGATAACATATGCATCCCCCAATCATGTGCTCGGCGCTGCACATGAGCAGTTTTGCATAATACTGACTACACCGTAAAGGTTGGGTGATTAAATATTCATATCATAACATAGTGGCTAGAAAAAAGATGACAGGAATAGGAAATAAAGGAAAAGGATCAATTTGAAGCAGGTGATTAAAAATTATGGGCGTAAAAAATTACCACAAAACCAAAAAGCTTACTCGACTCGAATAGCTTTATTGAGAAATTTAAAAAACATACATAGTGTATGTGAAGAGAGATGCACTAACGATACTGACAAAAGGTTCCAGTATCGTTAGTGCGTCTCTCTTCACATAGTGTGATGTCGTTTCAATAACAAAATATATCTGTCATTTATGTATAGTACAACTAATAAACTTCTAGTCTATAATTAAATTACTCAAGTTTGATTATTCATTACGAAAGTTTGAATGTTTATTATTGAAGTCCGCTAAGCGGAATAAAACTCTTTGCCTTAACCAATACCACAACCTTATTATATCACATATACGAAAATTTTGCAACCCAAGTTAAAAGATTCTCAAGTTGGTGCTATCAGACAGACATAAGACAGACACACATGCATGCATACACAAACACACACGCATCTGAGAATTACACACTCACATACACGAAAAAAGACAAGATCCACAAAGAATCAACACTTAACTAGCTCAGCGTTGTGTTCCTGAAAAATAAAGTGCTGCAAAACTTTAATGAGCAATTGCAGCTCTATTACTGCGGTGGCGCCATCGAATTATGATGAAAAGTAGTAGAATTAAATATGAGGAAATAGGAATCTATGTGAGGGCGATTTAGTGTGGAAGAAAGTGCTGCGAGACATGATCTAGAAAAATTCGAAAAAAACTGGAGCACATCTTTAATTGAGAGCTTATACAGGTGGGAGCTGGAGTGGGAGGAAGGGAGGAGGGAAGGAGGGAGGGAGGGACGGATGTGAGGAGGAGGGGGACTAGTTTTCTTACGTAGGATGATTTCAAGTCGATGAGAAAGATCAAAACAGCCGGTGCTAGACACAATTGGCTAATGGGTACCGTTAACAACTATACAATTAAGTACAAGAGAAGAAAAAACTGTGCGAATTAATGCGATGATTTAAAACCGTTCCATTTAAATTGCTGCACATTTGTTGTGTTAATTACAGTTAATTGTTACTTATTACAATTAACAATGACATAGGTGAAAATCCTTCGATATATTTCATGCTTTTATGAAATGAACCTATCAATCATCATATCTACTATCCAATTTAGTCGATTACTTTTTACAAAAATTTCATTGCTTATATAAAATTTCAAATAAGTCAATCGAAGAGAGCTACGAAAAGAAAATCATAAAACATTCCTATCCTTCTTTTTTCTTATTTCTCTGCCCTCTGTTTTATTCTATTCCTTTGTTTCTCTGCCAATCTATAGCGTCAAAATCAAACCGGGCGTCCATAAAATGCAACGACGCATAGGGTACATACGAGAAACGGACATGACATCTCTGGTTCCTCTGCATTCAACGAGAAAATCTTTCGCCTTTTACTAAAGATTTCCGTGCAGAGGAACGTCTATGAGTATATAACAATTTTTGGAGTCCCGGCTTCGGCCAGGGACAAAAGTAGTGCGACATGAAGTTTTGGTTTGTTTAACCTGTCCCTGTTTTGCAGGCAATAATATGGAATGTGATCGTAGCCATTCATGCCATATTTCTTTCTAAACTTGAACCTGATGAAGTGCTATGTTTCGCATGAGTGGAAATGACGAATCACATAAAGTACCATTTGGAATTACGTATAAGATTTTGACAAAGATCGTTTCTCGGCATTACCACATATGAAATGTTTCTGTGCATATCGTTTGAGGTCTTCCTCGACTTACTAAATGTTCTTGGTCTTAAATTATAAATCATAAATTTTGCACCAAAAGTAAGCGAGCAGGTGTCTGACTAGATACTTATATGAATATAAAGGTGTGAACATATCCGTTGGTAATCTTTCCGCGATACATACACTTTTGAGAAAAATTGAAAGAAAAACGAAAAATGCCGATCATCAAATCGATGTTTCCGTTCATGTAATCGCCGACTGCAGGATGCAAAACAGCAGAAAGCGAATTATGTTTCGTGCTGTTATGCCCAACCACTCTGAGAATCATTGGAAACGATTTAATTAGTCGTACGGAATATCAAAAGAAATGCAATGATTTGACCTTTTAATACGCACATCCAAGCTAGCATAGAAAAACACCATTTTGTCCCTGGCCGAAGCCGGGACTCCAAAAATTAGCATATACTCATAAACGTTCCTCTGCACGGAAATCTTTAGTAAAAGGCGAAAGATTTTCTCGTAGAATGCAGAGGAACCAGAGATGACATTACTTCAGTTTGGCGCGGCCAGCAGTCCGTTGCAATCTATGGGCGTTGGGTTTGCTCACTATAGGTGTTAGAGAAAGAAGGGGAAATTCTTCTCTTTCCACGTGAATTGCTTTCTTCAATAAATTGGTATTATCCATATTCAGTGTCACCAGTATCACCGTGTGAGCACGATTGTAACCGTGTTCTGCTCTCGCAGTCCTTCATGAATTAACTCCATATATATATATATATATATATATATATATATATATATATATATATATATATATATATATATATATATATATATATATATATATATACCATTACCATTATTTCGACCATTCACTAAACTTATCAGGATCACATTGAAGATACTGTTAATTGATCGAAAGATCATATGAAAGACAGTATATTTGAGGTCATTTTCAGGCAAATAACCTACAAGCACTCAATTGGTCATTGGAAACGATTTAATAGAGGAATCATTTATATAGACCTAAAATGCGCCATCAAGAAATGTTCGCTTCTAAACCGTAGTTACCCCTAGCCTGGTAATCCGGTCACAGATTTGAGATTTGAATTCCGGCATGGATCAGGCACGAAGTTCAAAGTTTCGAGCGCGGGAAGCACACATGACCAGCTAACTGAACCGTTTCGATTAGTGAGACTCTGCCACATTCCATGGGCGGTGGGTTTGATCTTTTCTTCTCTAACCATCAGAGAAAGACAGAAAAAAACTTTTCGTTCGCAAGTCTACTTGTCTACTCGCTAATAAACGTGTTATTTTAGTTCCATTCTCCATAAATTAGCATAAGCATTATCAGTGCTGATTATCATTGTTATTATCATTATCACCTACAATCAATGCTAAAGAAAGCATTCTTCATAAATTGCCACCGACTAAGTTTCGATTAAAACCATGGAAAGAGAATAATGAAGAGACCGGTACTATTCATTAATAGTATAAAAAAAGCATTCAAACTATTATTAGCTACTCTTGACATCCAAAAAAATCCATGAAAGTGAGGAAAGTTGAGAATTATCCGGCCGCAATCAGTTTGAAGTTGTATATGTATAAAATAGAAACAGAATTAAGGCAATGCATTAACAGATCGACTCGAAGTTGAGACAAAGTAGCTGATCGACAATATAATACGCAGCACCAACCAACGAAATTGTGAAGGCAAGATAACATATTGATATGAGATCAAAGTGTTGTAATTGGCATTCAAATACTGACAAATTTCTGATAGGAACGATTTCGAAACGGCTGCGCATTCGAGGCGTAAATAACACAACAGACGTCGTTGTGTTGTACTATATTCAAGTATGGCGATCTTCATTTTAGATGAATGTAATGAAAATAAGCTGAAGAAGCATTTTTAAAAGCGCACAAACAAAAAGAGTATCGCAAAATTTCTGTTTCAAAGTCATGAATAATCTGATTAGAAAAAATTAAATTCAATTCAACTTGCTTATGTTTTAATATTCTTATATTCTAATATTCTAATCAAGTTTTAGGACGAAGCAATTAAAAGATGTGCAACATTTTCCGGAAGGTATTACAAGTAAAGTTCTTCCCATACAAATTCCTCCATTGCCGTGTTAAATTTCTAGAGCGATGAATATGTCCATTAATGCCATTTAAGGATATGCTGACAATAAACGATGAATACATTTCCATAGTGATCAATAATTTTATAGCCACCATCCTGCATGAAACGGTTTGTAAAGTTGAGACATTTTTTCTTGGGAAATATCGTAATAGTGCATTTTTTCGTTTCATATGAAATTGAATGAAAAAAAAAAGATGATAGTGGTTATAGAATAATAAAGATCAAGAAATCGAAATTTAGAGCACTCTGTCGGTAATTGTGTACGAACGTCGAATGTTTTCTTATGCAAGATTTTTTTTTGGCTTTTGTTTAAGGAATAGGTGATCAGTTTGCGATATGACCGATAAATATATCCATTGCTAGAGGCTTCTATCTGCCCATTGCAACTATTGAGGCATAACTCTTGCAGCAAATGATTTCTCGTCAACTCATAGGGGAGTGAGGAGATTATAGGAAGTGAGGTGAGCGGAAGGAGGAAATGGGTCTTCTTTCATCTATCAGCATGGCGCTGGTGTTTTAGTCCATTTTCATTTCTCAAGATAAACAATCGTAGAACAACGATTCTGCAAAACCGCCGCACAAAGTTTTACGCATTATAAAGGACGAATGAAGGTCATCCAGGTCAATAGGTTAACCCTGAGGTGCAAAAGGTCATAGCAGTTCCACGTTATTGAGAGAGAACTGGAGAAATGGAGGGAGAGAGACAAGCAGGGAGAAGGTCACAAAAAGGCGCCAAGGAAGGCGTTATCCACTTGTCCATTTGTCCACTTGTCCACTCGTCTTTATTTCGTACTTAGGAAGGCGCCACTTGTCCTGCGTATTTCATAGGTTTTTTTCTGATCTCTTAGGTGGCTGCAATGAAAAATCGTTTTTCATTGTTTCATTAATTTCATTTCCATACTAACTTCGAGAAGTATTTGGTTGTGAATAAAAATTTTGTCGACAGATGGGAATGAACCGACGACCTCTCGCTTATTTAACGAATATGCAGAATAATAAAATAGCACAATTGCAATTATGATTTCTATGATTAGCAAAACTAGACTTGCGAAAACGCTATACGTTTTGAGCATCTATTGAGACTTTTAAAAAAGAAAGCATGAATTTTATCTTCAAGGATGTGAATTCCATGGTGACTATATTTTATTCTAGAAAGTTGGAAAGTACAATTGGTTCGAAAGAATTCGGTGACGAGCGAGTGGTAGTACTATGTAAAAGCCTTTGTTCCTTCGTTATTACATAGAGGGCATTCGAACATTCGAGGGCATGCTTACCGTATTTGATCTAGTATCAAGGCAATGTCTTTCAAGATTTCTTTCCCCTGAAAATGCCTCATAGTGCCTTCAGTCATCTGTTATACTGTTGTGGTGTTCGGTGGGGTATTGCTGATGTCACTAATTGTTGGTGTTGTTGATATTCGTCTAACGTGTACATCTTCTTTACGTTTCGCTATTAAACATAGAAACGTCGCCTTTTTACAAATGTTTTTCCGAAGCCCTATTAAAATAAGCATTTCTTTTTCTGCGTTTTCAATTTTTCAACACCGAAAAAGTTGGCCGACTTTGTTGGATTGGAGCTTAATTTGTCGGTTGTTAAGAACTCCATCTTTTTAGATCTCTATCACTGCTTAAATTTATTTAAAACGACTTCAACCTACAGAGACTGCTTTATTATAGATGCTCATTCGGTTCCGTTTGAACACAAAAGCTTCGCGAATTTATGAAATTTTATTATATCTATTATGTGTGCACCGTTTCAATCTGCGCTTGCAAATGTGTTCGTATAAAAGAATGCATCTGTCTATTCGATGGTTTCGAGTCTTGAACCGTTGAATTTCGAGTAATGTAATTTGATAGATGTAGTATGTACTATAGGGTGATCTGCTATGCCACTAATTCAATTTGTATCATCGATTTTAAATAAACACTTAAATCGAGCAAAACTTTGTATAAATCTTACATGGTATTTTATGCTTTTTACAATCAGACGCATCGAATTCTCTGTTTTAAAATATGAGCCTTTAATAGATCATTCATATAAATGTTCGACTTGATTGAATTAAGGATTAAATCGCATCTTGCAAAAAAAATAAATGAATAAATAAATAAACAAAACATTCAAAAATTTACTTTCATCATCCCGTATATTTCAAAACCGATCGGACGATTCGTTTTATACGATAGATCAACGATTTCAACTAAGGGAGTTGAACAATTTAGTGATAAAAGCAAGTTTCTTAGTAATGCTTTTATTAGAAAGTAAAAGTAAAGAGTATATTATATTATTAGGGACGCTAACAAACTGCTCTATTCCTCTCTTAGTTTCATCAAAATTTCGAGGCTGAAAAGAAAAGGGTTCAATCAATCACTTTCCAAAACTTGAACTTTGTACGAGAAATTTAGAACTTTGTTTTATTTTTTGTTATCTGATTACTTTTAACGTTACTATCAGTTACTACCTAAATATATAGATTTATTTTTTCATCATAAGCATTAATTTTCTACAAGCTTTTTTCGTTGTAAAATTCTATATTTCAGCATAAAATATTAGGCAAAAATTTAGTGGAGAAAATAAAATAAAAGAAAGGCGAAATTATTTCTTTTAAGTAAATAAATATTGGTTCTTTTTAATGCTGAAAAAAAGCCGGAAGGTACTAGTGAAATTCCTTTTCAAGGGATCCTATTGAACGATTTTGTTGGAATAAAAAATTAAATGACTATTCACGATCGGCGAACGTACATGATTTCAGTGAATCCCTTTTTGTTGGTCGAATTATTCCAAACGGGTAGTATTTGTGGCAATACACTAGCATAGTATTGACCTTCAAGGAAACATCGTTTAAGTTAATTGTTTTTAACGATCCACTTTTTTTGAATGATTTACTGCCTATCTTCTATCTTTTCACTGTCTTCTGTTAACTTTAATTTTATTAAAGTTTAAAAAATGTCCTTAAGTCTAAAAAATATTTTAAACTCTCGCTCGCTATATCTCTTACATCTTTCAAACAGTATCACCTTTATGCTTAATCATAGCTGACTTAGGCAAATTTCTTGCAGCAAGTTTTTGAGACATTTATACTAAAGTTTTTTGATTTGATTCCTCGGCTTATAGAATTGCTTTAAACTTCTTGGGCGTAGGGTAGCTATATATAGGCTACAACTGCCGTCTCGCTTCGCATCGGTTCTTTTGGGGCATTTTAGGACGCTGTATGGTTGGTTAAACAGTGAATAAAACATTACTATTGAATAATCAAGCGTCCATTTACAGATTTTTCTTCGTATAAAATCATTTCTCCTCTTCAAAAGATTTTCTGTTTCAGTTGAGTCGGATGAATATTGTTTATATGCAAATTTTTTCGGGAATAACACGAAAGTATTTAGTTATTTATTTGTTAACAATCGCGTAAATGCTCTTGTTTAATTGAATTTTTCTTTTTCTTGAATGAAATCATGAATGCTTCATAGGAGCTAAAATATTCTAGTTAGATTATTTGGTCGAAAATTTCACCAATGTTTCACGATCATTTGCTCGATTCATGACGTTTTATTTGTTCATTCAGTATTTTATTTTTATTAGCTAGCAGAGATATATTCTATTTCCAATTCAGATGTGAAAATATTCGAATTTAATAGTGAGAGAGTTGAAGAATTTTCGTTCATTGTAGTTCATATTCGATTTGTTAGTATACTTGTGAAAATAAATGTTTGCAGATGAAACGTTCAAGTCGTCGCATTGCCAAGTCGAGATCATCCTTAAGAAAGCATCCAAGTACCACTCCAACTCTTCCATTCACAAGGCACATATCGTTGCTTTTACGGTGAGAATGTTTGCATATTTGAAATATTCAAATATCGATCTATACGCTGAAGTATTTTCATTTTGCATTATTCCTATAGTGCTCAACTCTCCAATGTTGACCGCAACTAATTAAAAACGATCTTTATCTTTCAATTGAATGAAAATATCCGATATTTATGTGTGACTTTCACATACTGAAAAAAAAATGACTCGATTCATTTCGACAGACTAAAATGAAGATGCCGAATAATTAGGCTGTTTGTTTGTACGTATGTATGTGTCTGTCTTTGTCTGTTCCTACTTATCTAAGTCTGTCTTTTGTATAATTTTCCTTCTGAAAGTATATTTCTTGTTGTTGTGAAATTGGGTGAATAAAATTGCCGCAGATGATAGACCCTCTGCATCAAAATTCACGCTGATCCACCATCACTGGTAATAATTGCGAATCTTGAAGGTGACAGTACTTTTGTCTTCATTCATTTGCAGTATTGCTAGTATTCTGACATTTAGGTTTTGTTGATAACTCGTATAAATTGTTGATCAAGTGATATATGTATATGTGAAATATATATGTGAAAAAGTATATGTGAAACCTCATATTCTGCTTGCTGTATTAGTTTTCTTTCTAGCTGCCGATTTCTGAATTCTTCCTAGCGGTTTTCACACTTACTTGAGAGAAACATTAAGAGTACTATAATGACGGTTGATAGTATGGTAATTCCGATGAACGTCCGACCCGAAAAGAACAAATACAAGAAAAAGCGCGGTAGAGATGTCACGATATGCACTTTTCCATTTTGCTCAGTTGGCCAACCATTTCTGTTGGTTGAAAGCATTTATTTAAGTCTGCAAAATAACGCCTTCAGATTCTAACTGGTTCAAAAATTTTTACTAAACTTTTTCTTTCGAAGTTGATAAGTTGTTCATGAAAGTCAGCTGTAATGCAAGTGGTGATACTAGCAGTATGAAAAAGTTCTACAATTACAAGCAAATTTTTTCATCGTATTCGTGGGTTTCTTTCGGTTAATCCACCTCTCTTGTTCAACCGTTTTTTTCGCGGAATAGGAAAAGAGACGAAAGAAAATGATTATGATCATGTAAGAGACGATGTTGTTGTGATCTCTAGTTGACAATCGTTCACATTACACACCACATGTAATTTGCGCCACATTGCGTTGATTTATTTGGTGGGTGTGTCTTTTTTTGTTGTACTTTTCCATCGTTGCACACAACGGATATGAAAACGAGGAACTGAGAACATCACACCTCTGTGATGATCTCGTTTGGTGGGTTATTTGCAAGTTGACTCGTTGATCGAGATAATTTCCAAGGTATAGGGACAGGTAAAATTCACAGCAAATTGCTTTCAGAGGGCAGTCGAATTTTTTTTTTTTAAACTGTCTCAGTATATTAGATCACTTGCTTAGATCTTCTGTTGATCATCTTCAAAAAAACTATTCCACTGTATTTTAAGGTTTTCATTTTTATAGAGCACAAAATTAGCACATTCAAGGTATAGTTCTTATAAATGCTCTCTTTAGGAGTACCATACTTTTTGAAAATTTTTTGAAAACTCACGATTACGATTGATATAAAACTATCAAAATTTTTGCATTTCCTATATTGAAATACGCTTCAAATTAATGCACACATATTACGCTTAGAAGCTAAATGTTCGTCTGAATTTAACTCATTCATCTATGATGAATACTATCGCTATGGTGGAATCGCACATTATATTTTTTTATTAATCTTTAATTTCCAGAATCTGAAATTTCCAATGAGACTAATGAACGTTGGTCGTTCAGGAAAAAAGTGGCGTGCAAAATGCGCAGCGCAAAAGTCGATTCGGTGGAAATCAATCAGTTCGAAGCAGACAAAAATTTCTTGAACCATAGTCTACCTATGGAATCGATGGATACCACTAAAACGAAACGAACTCTTAATCCGATACGCTCGTTATCAAGGATTACACGAGCAAGATCGGTTTGCATTTTTATACTCTTTTCAAATTCTGTCATTATAGCAGGTCATCTATGTAAAGATGAGGTTTTGTGGTCTCTATGAAGAGATAATTTAGAAAGAAGTGTTTGGAAAAACAGCATTTTTCATTGTAAACGAGGCTGAATTTAACCATTTTTTAAGCTTTTTTTCCTCAACTTTTCGTCAGATATTCATGCGTATCAATCGACTGTATACCAAAATCGCTACGGCAATCGCCGGCGCCAAAATCGCGGCGCCGGAACGCCTTGATGATGATTAATCGCGCCGAGGCGTCCTGCTGCAGTGGAAATAGGTTTTAAAAGGAATCAGGATAATGCAGTCTTGTGAGCTATATTTATAGAGGTTGCGGCTCGCTTCATTCAAAATATTTGAAGTTGTCAATGATCGTTTATTGACCATTTTATGGCCATCCCACTGCGATGCATAGGTTGATAGCTGCATAGATTTACATGATAACCATTTCAATGATCCTTTCGGTTTCATTCCTCCTTATTTGCTCTTTGTATGTTTTTACTTATTTATTAATCGCGCCGTGGCGTCCTGCTGCAAAGGAAATTGGTTTTGCATAATTTTTTTCCGTTTTTTTTCGTTTTTTTTTTCGTTTTTCTTTTCCAATTTGCATAATTGCTAGTATAATCTATACACAATTCATTCTTATCTTATCAACAAACTATCAATTTCTGTCCATTTGAACTAGATGAAATAATCGTTCTTAATAATGCGCCTTTTATAAGCTTTCATGATTTAAAAATATTTTCAAATACCAATGCATCTTTAATAAAATATTATAAATCCATATAGCTGTTCTCAACGCTTTCTTTTTTTTGAATAAATAAAATTGTGTTAGCTGTATGGATTCAAATTTTTTGTCTCTAATTTTTAGAATTCCTATCGAGTATCTACACTTTTATCATTTCGTGACTTCCGGTTGCTTATCATTTCCTGACCTTTAATTATCAGTTCCTTATTTTTGCTTATCAATTTATTACTATTGCTCACTAATTCCTTTCCTTACCGGCAAAACTTCTCTATATTTTCTACATTACTTCCAGAGTTGTCCCTCATAACTATTTGCACACCATAATATCGGCCTTTGATGCTTATAATTGAATGCATTAGCCGAGTTTAGTTGGTTATTTCCCATCAGTGATGTTATTTTTTCTGCGATGTGCTCTTTCCAGAAAAGAATCGAAACTTCCAGCGTTCAAAAAAGTGGTTTCTAACGTGAAGATTGATGAAGAACTTAGAAAGTTATTGAGAAGGGTGCCGCGTTATTTAATTCTCTTTCATTTTTCAACATAAATATTTTCGAAAACAATTGCACGCAATATTTTTTTTGTTTAATTTAGCGTTAAAATTTGAAATTTTGCTGTTATTAGTTTATTCATCAAATATAATTGTGAAATATGAGAGAGAATAAAATGAAAGGGATGGAAATGAATTAGGAGGAAGGAGGAAGAGAAAGAATTGAGCAGATTGATGGAATATTATCTCAAAAAATTTTGCGAATTTAATGTAATGCATTGCTGATATTTTTTATTAAATTCGCTCATATGGCGCATATTACATTTTCTGCGCAGAGGTAAATTTATATGCAAGTTTTTTTTGATTATCTTTAGTATGAAGTATGAAGTAACTTAGTACGAAGTATGAAGTAACTCAAAGTCAAAATCAAGCTAACATTGAAATTGCTAACTTATTTCGCACCTACTTTGTTAATGTAGATGTGTAGCTTGATTGATAATGTTAAGAAATGAGGTGAAGATGGTTAATGATAACAAGCTTAGTGATATTACACTAAAATTGATAAGTTTTAATATTCGTTGTTTTATTGTTTATTTATCATACATATATGACTAATAAAAAGCACTCTTTCGATCTCCTCGAACATAGTTTGCTTTAGAGATTTTCCCACTCAATTTTCACACGCTCTCTCTTTTGTTTATTGACTCAAATATAGAATTCAAGTGAGGCGAGGAACCGAGTATAAAAGCTATACGATATCTTGGTTCACATAGGGTTTAGCTAGACCCCGTATGGATTAAACAGATATTCTTGTCGTTCTTCATCGATTTATCTATCTTATTTCATATTTCTAGATGTATTCATTAAAAAGAAATCAAATATTTCATTATTTGAATGGCTACTCAATGGCGATAAGCTTTAATTTGGTAATAAACTTGCCAAGAATGCAAACGAATAAGGGAATAGCACGACAGGCAAGATAATAGATTTTGACTAGTGAGTACAATGCGCCATAATTCAAATCGAATGTTTGCGTGACCCACACCGCTTTATCGAAAACTTGCTCGCAATGCTCGAGACTAACGGCATTTTTTTCTCTCATTTCACTCTCGAATACACCTCTTACCTGGTCTATAAGAGATGTTTTAAAAATTTTAGATTTATTGCGTTTTTTTTCCTTTATGAAATTAAATGAGAAGGGCAAATTTTATGTTAGTAAGTGATAAAATATTCCTTCTTCGCCGAGGAAGTGATAAAATATTTTAAAAGGATTTCCCTTTTGACTAGATTTCAGTTTTTAAAATTCATCAAATTTTTTCATTTCTATTAGTCATACTTCTAGGTAAAGTTTCTGTTTACTTATAGATGAAGTTGTGTTTGTTCACTGATTAAATCTGGCTTGTTTACCTATTCGTTTAGGTGCTCACCTTTAAGGTTGACCAACTCTATGTTTTTATTTCTATTGAGTTGCTTCTTCGAACGAAAATGTTGCTATTTTTATTCCCATTGAATGTTTTTTTTTCGGTTTCCATTTCTACAAACTTCACCATCTTTATTCGATATTAGTAATCAATATTTATCCGTTCAAATGTTCGAAAAAAAATTATTTTTAATTGAGACCCGAATGAATTTTAAATTCAAAGACTATCAATTCCTATCAAATTTGATATTTATTCCACTATTTTATTATGAATTTTATAATATCGACATTCACATCGAATAATGGGCAGAAAATTTTGTATCAAATTGGTTATAAATAGGGATTTGTCCTTCAAGCGGATCTATTTACGAGACGCCCATAAATGTGAAGTATTTGATTGGTGTTTATTGAAGGAATGCCCGCTTAATAGATGAATGTACGAAATAAATTCACATTATCGTTCTATTCTTATTATTTGCGCTCTTGCAATTCCTTATGCAAAAACTTTTTTCAATTCAGCTCATGTACTCATCACTCACTTAGATACTTGAACTTCAAGACCTTCTAGAGTCGTAACTAATAGATTTCAGTTCATATTTTTAGGTTTTTTGAATGAAAAATAAATCACTAATTTCTCTTCATCTCTCATATTAGATGAATAGATTCTTTATCTAGTAATTGAACTATTGCATGTACGCAATATAGTCAATTTGCTTCCATTGGCGTTTTCGTCAAGCTATATATTTGTCAATGATTGATATTAGCAACGGTAGAGGTGGAATATAATCCAATAATTGTTCGAATTTCACGAATAGTTCAATTCGTTCAAAAATTCGAGTGAACAAAAAAATTGACCAGATTAGCTGCAGCCACTTGTACACGGGGAGTCTGTTTCGTGACTGGATCCTCGCTGAAAGCATTTCCTCAATTTCCACCCTCTTTCATCGCCAAATTGGCTTTGAGCTAGCCTACTTCATCTTTGGCTTGTGTTCACGTTCTTGCATTACATTAACGCGTGCAATTCAATATACAACTTCGTTTGAACGTTCGTTTCGCTTATTAGTTGTGTATTTATTATTGCTATTTTCGAATTTCGAAATTTTCGAATTCCTTATTTGGTGAGAAGTAAGCGTCCATTCGGTTATTCTTTACTGATCACGAATATTCATTATATTGGAACAGGTGTGGTATCGATTTGTGAGATTAAAGAACATTTATGAACGAGCGACGAATCGAAACGATTTGCAGCAAGTGCAAGCTGGTTTGTCACTTCGTGTTAAGTTCACTTATTTAGAACAAAATTAGAACTCTTAACAACTTAGGAAATGAAATCAATCTTTAATTCGGACATTTAGAAAAACGTGCATATAAATTTTTTTCCCTTTAATCTTTGCATTTTTAAGGTAATTGAAAGAATTTTTTGGCGTAATGAAGTTTTTCTATTCCGTACAAATTTTGCATATTTTGGTGCATGAAAAACTGAGAAAATTTCTTCGAAAAACAAAGAAGAAGGATAAAAAGCAATTGATTTTTATTGGGAAAAATATATCGTGAAATGAAAAGGAAGGGAGAAATTTTTTGGACTCAAGAAGAGAGTGAAAAGCTCATCCTTTTCCATGTGTCCGTGTGAATAATTTGCATTAATTCAATGAAATTAAATTAGAAGAATCTCATAGGAATCATTGCACGTAGTTTTTAACGTTTCAAAAAGTTTCCTAAGTCTATTAGGATCTAATGGTCTCTTACGTTTGTCAAAATGTGCGCTTTACCAAAAGTCATAGCTATATCCACTGTGCGGTATCTTCCGTCCTTTAAAAACCTTTGAATAAAGAGGGATCTTAATTTCTATGAGAACAATAGTGGAAATTAAGTGATCAAAAAAATATTTGGTGATTTATTTCAGAGAACTCGAAGAAAATATTTAATTTTTAAAAAAAAAATTCATGAAAATTTGGCAACAAATATTTGTATATACATAAGAGAGCAATTCTTAAACGTTAAAATTGCGGCTAAAAATAAGCGGCTTCTTTATTTATTGCATGGAAATTAGCATATAACGGTGATTTCTTAACATTTCAAATGAATGCCGCTTGTCGTAAATGATCATATAAGTAATCGTCTAGATGCCACCAACCGAATTCGACATCTAAATTCATGTTGTTCAATTTATATTTCATCGTGAAAATTTTTTTCCCAATTTTCAAATGATCATTGAAGTGGAAGATGGCTCTTTTCTCTTTTATGAGCTCTTTTTTTTTTTTTGAAACGTTTCATTGAGCCAACTCTCTAAGTATCATTAAACCAGGCTTAGGATAAGTGCACTTCAATCATC
Source organism: Baylisascaris procyonis (assembly GCA_037389465.1). Lineage (NCBI taxonomy): Eukaryota > Metazoa > Nematoda > Chromadorea > Rhabditida > Ascarididae > Baylisascaris > Baylisascaris procyonis. The sequence goes on from JAZARR010000206.1 coordinate 131,285, forward strand.
TAACCTTTTTTGTAACTATAAAAAATAGTCTTTTTTATGTTTTGGATCGTTGTTGTTGTAGTTAATTGAAACGTAAGCAATGTGCGAAATGCGTCATAATGATAAAAATTTAGCTAAAATGTCCGAAAAAATTTGTCAGATATAATGAAGATTTAGTCTAACAACATGAATGACGCTTTCAAAAATGTGGAATTTTCATTTGCGAATAAAAAAATTCTATTATGGAATTGGTGATAAATTGATAAAGATGAACAAAAGTTGATCAATTTGATTTATCTCAATATGAAATATTTCAGTGATAAAAGATTGGACATTGGCAATTTCGATCATAGCAACTATAACGATAGATCATTTAATACTGTAAAAATTTAGTCGAAATATTTTCGGTTAAAATTATACCAACAGTTGTGCAAAAGTTTTTTTTACGAATTAAATATTATTGCGTAATGAAAAAGCGGGGAGTTTCGTACTAGAAGAGTTGGCACGTTATGTGCTTTTTGTATTCTGCACACTTCACCAACCAACCAAACAAACCTTTGATTTCTTTAAAGCTTTATGCGCGCCACTATGATATGTGAAACTTTGCCCATCTACATAATACCTGCCAAATTTCATAAATTTTTACATTTGCTTCCGAGTTGAACCTTCCGCACATTCAGATCAGCATGAATATGTAGACACCTACACGATTAAGCGATTATGCGCTTTATCAATAAATCGTTGAACATTTTTCCATATCTATTCTAACGGAGGGAAAAAGCAAATATACGAAAGAAATAAACTTTATTTTTTATGTTTTGATTTTTATATCATTTTTATTATTCTATTTTCAATTTTTTTTTCCAATTTTTTGTTCATATCATTCATACTTTATTTATATATCGTTTATATTATTCAATTCAATTTATTCAAATTTTTATATTTATTAAATCTTATCCACTAATAGCTGTTTATATATCCACCAATCTATAACCGGCTGGAATAGAATTGTCGTAGAGAAAATTATTGCAAAACTTTTCTCCAATATATTTTATATTAGTTATATTTTCCTCAAAAAAATTTTCAATTTTTCTTAGATGATACGATCAAAAATCGATTTTTAATAAAAATTCGTTGGTAAAATAGATGTTGTTTACGCGAATTGGGAAAATTGCTCGACTCTTGAAACCTGTTCAATTGGGCTGAATATTTACTTGCAACTTATTTCAGCGTATTTTTATGGTTTTCCTCACCATTTATTATGAGTGTTTTCATTTCTTCTATCATTGATCTTCACTGTTGTGTTCGTTACTTTCACCAATAAGGAATTTTTCCTTAGAAACGGAGAGGAAAGGATAGGGGATTGGGGAGGTGAGAAGGCACAATAAACGCTTCATTGCTTTAAACTATTCATATTGTTTTCTTTTCTTTTCTTTTTCTATAGTGATCTTTATTCTTCCATCACAACAGAATGGACTGCCACGAATATTTATGTAATAGAAGAAAAACCATCATAGCTGTAATACTACAGAAGTAATTATTTGTTTATAAAGTTGTCACGTTTTGTCAATGTGTCGATTATTTGAGCCAATTCAACAATAGATGAAGTTTAGGTTGAAAATAATTAAGGTCGATATTTGCAAGATGAGCTGAGAGTATTGCAAATAAGATTCGAATTTTTGTTTTACATCATTCCAATTGTAGGAATAAATGTATCACTACTGTTCCTTCCTCTTATTTCTCTCTGATTTAGTTTAATTCGAGCGCGCTGATATTAATTCCATCAAAAATACTTACTTATGATTTGTGATCTTTTATATCGCTTGAATTTTGCTCTCTATGCCACTTTATTAAACGATGACTGATACTTAAGATATTTTCCTGTTGCACTAATTTTTTGTGAATTTCGATCTTTTTTTTTTCTCTCTTTGATCTATTAAAATTCATTGCACTATTGTGAGGTTACTTTTGAGATGTGCTTACTAGCATCGAATAAATACAGAAATTATTTGTGAATTTCCATTTCAATCCATTACTATCAAATATTCTTTTATTTATGATTATTTGTGTGGAAGCGTTCATTGAAGCATCTCTTTATTAATGTGAAGAGTTTTAAGAGTGTTTTTACTAATTAAATGAAAGGGAAATGCGGTGATATCGTTATTGACAGATTGGCTTGTTATATGGTGTACATTCGATGTGCGTTAGGGTTGTCAAAAAAAATTCTATATAGCGCTAATAGATTTTTGATGAGGTTGGTGACAGCCTGTTTGTTCGGTGGAGTGAATTTTATTGTATCATCGAATACAATACTATTTTATGATTTCATCTACGTGAATAAATTATATGCGATAATATCGATGATGATAGCTTTACTAAAAAAAAAAAAATTACGATCAAATGAATAGATAAATATAGAATTAAATAATTAAAATATAGACGGGGAGAATGTTTTAAATTTTTTTCGCACTAAATTTTGAGGAACGATGAATAGAGGAAAGATTACTAGAATCTTTTTTTTTGTTCAATATTTCTACAGAATGGAATTTATTCTTTAAAAAGTCCCATCTAAATTCTGCTAAATTGAAGGTATTTTTCATTTTTCCTGTTTAGCATGACACTTCTATAAGCTGAAGAATTCGAGTTTCTGGTTTTCTAAGCGCCTAATTTCTTTCTAACTTATAACGAATTGAAAGAATTATACGCAAACATATTTCAGGCTCATTTTTATAATTGAGAGTTTTTATAGTTGTCATCATCGGAAATATATCGCCAGGAAATGCGAAAATCATTGCAAATGATTCGATTTTAAATCTTTTTTTTCCCTAAACACTAAAAAATGTTATGCTGCACAATGATATTCCCTAATTGCGGATTTTATTCAAATGCGTTATTTCCAAAATACAATCAACATTCTTGTTTGTTGTTTTAATGGCGCATATTTTAGCTCGAATGCATATCATGCTGCACAATTATAAGCAGTTGGTTTTGCCGTATTCATGTGTGAAGTAAAGTGCCCATCAAAATGTTTTTCCAGCTTGTGTCGTTGATCTAGAACAGTCTAATCTATGATATTCGCGAAAATGTTCGCAAAAAAAAAAGCTGACAAGTTTTACGCTTTCTTTATCTCCCTCGACATTCAAAGGTGAGGTAGAGATGAATGGGGAAGGGGAGGGGAATTCAAAATATTCGAATAGCTTCATCTAATTTGATCATGAGCAGTGTTTTGTGTTGAATATGACTCTGATTTAATTGTTCGATAGAATGAACAGAATCAGCCCATCACTGAGCAAAATAAACAAATAGGAACGGATGAGCTCATTACGGATATGACGTATATCGGAGAGGTAATTTGTCATTGAGTGCTATTATTGTTGTGATGAAATGATGATAGTGCGTTGTGTTCGATGCGTAATTCACTCGAAATTATTGAATGTCATTCTTGTTTAGAATGCGCTATTCACATGTATTGATTTGTGACGATACTTTTAAAGGATTTTTTTTTTCATACTTTAGGTTTTTCAAAAATTTCAGGCGTTTATTTTAATGTCAATTCAAATCCAACGCATCGTTGATTTTTGTTTTTAAGTTCAATTAGATCATGATTTAAATCCAAGTTTATTTGCTTCAAAAACAAATTTATTGCTGTATTCCACTAAAAAATTCGTTTTTAGATTGCATAAAAATTTTGAAATCAAATTGCTTCATTAGAAAGGTGATCGAATTCTTCGAGATCGATAACAGCGATCTGATACAAAATGCAATGAGGGCAATTTAAATGCAAAACGCAGTGCGAAAAATACAGATTGCATTGAGTGTAAAAATAAAGAACGATTGTTTGCAATTTTATACCCTTCATCGTTTCTTAATGAATTTTAAATTTTATTTACTGTGTAAGCAATATGATCAGCAAGATTATTGGTCACTTTGCCTATGAAATTTTTTTTCAATTCGAATCGAAATTTCGCGAAAATATTTGTTTACTGAAACGATTATATGTTTTTTCTGCACACATCAGCGCAGGAAGCGTGCTTAATTAGCCGCATTTTAGCAGATAGTTTGATCTCTTCCCATCACTCCGGAAGCGGTCAGCATTTAATGCGGAGTTCACATCGATGCGATTACTCTCTTCTTCATTAATTCTCTTTTTTTTCAACATATAAGTTGCAGAATCATTTAATACTGCCTAAAAATATAAAAGTTTTTGTCCAGAATATTTCTAAAAATCGGTTGAAAAAGAGAAAACTTTTCCAAGAAGAGAGGGATGTGATGCTAGGGACGAGGAGGGGATGGGAATAGAGAGGGAAGGATGAGTACAATTGCCCTGATATATGAGTACAATTGAATTTGGAATTTACTTCTTTCCACATTCATAATCCATCCTGATTCAGGCAGCACGTTCTTTGGTAACTGTTGCCGTTTCTAAAAAAAAAGGAACGGTTAAAAGTTAAGTTTTTCATTAAACGGCGATTGTTTACTTCTTTCGCCATTTTTTGTCATTTTGCTGACATCCTCCAGTCTCTATGAGCCTGGTTTGTACATTCTTCGTTTGTCTCTTCATTTGTCTTCCGCTTCCTTTTCTCAGCCGTAGCATCTCCATAATATTCAGCAGCTTCAGCTTGAGACTCACTAACCTTATCTTAATGTCCTATCAGCCTTACCTTATGACTCATCAACTTCTCGTTATGATTCAACAACCTCACCTTGTGACTTAAGAAATGTATATTCATGAAGACAAAAGGTGGGCCCACATATTCCTATGCTATTTTTGTGGTATCACAATATGTTGTCTCCAATCATGAGTAAAATAGCTTCCAACGAAACGTGTCTTTTACTAGTTCCAATAGCATCGTTGCCCACTATCGATACGTCCAAAGATCACTTTGTGCCAGTTTTTCGATGTTCTTTCACTTTTTGATTCATTTTTATAATGAACGGCATTCTCTTTCATTATTTGTTATTTAGATTTCCGTTGATTAAATCTTAAAAAATATTCCCACTTACAATAACTATCGTCCAAAAATTTTACCATTTCAAATCGCCTCTATTATTGTGTCACTATTTCGCAATAGTTCTTTCTTTTTTTTCCAATAGCAACAATCCATAAGTTCAACAAATTCGATTACGAGAGAGAGCGATATATCCGCTTAATTGTTCTCAATTTATTTATTATCCGTTTATTCAGCTGTATGCTTTTCTCATTGAAGCTTTTGATCAGTTATTTGATCGTTTCATTGATGTTAACGATTATGTTTCTAACGAATATCATTCGTTTAGTGTTCTGAGATAGGCCACTATGAAATAAGACGATAAGATTCACTAGGATAGCTCGTTATGAAACACATGATAAGGTCTATTTGCATAAAATATTCAGTTCATGAAGTATTCGAAATTTAAATAAAAGTCGCTCTAACCTTTAGACGACTTTAAGTTTATTCAAATTTCTCATATGTCACGTTTCCGTCCACGGATTCTTGATTGTTTTTCTTAAAGAATTTTATTCTTTTTAGTTTTTTTTTTGAAGTAGAAAATTTCCTCGACAGTTAACGAACTCTTCCAATAATTCACTCAATAAGATTGCTAAAAAATAACCGAAATTTGTAAATAAAAGTCACTATGAGTCTAATGCGTCGTTGCATATATTTATACGCGAGAATCGCACTCATTGTGGCAACGGAAATGTCAAGTTGTGAGCACATAACCACTTTCGTTGCAGTTTTATGCAAATGTTCGACGTCGCATTGTCCATTCGGATTTATGGCAGTCGACTGTAACGTTGACTAAAATCTGCGCTCTATTATTTCTATTTCATCATCAAATTTCTAGTGTTCAATAAGTGTTTACTGCATTATTTTTAAATATTTTATGATATTTTTGGTATATAAATTTATTTTGCTAACTCATTCAGCAATAGATCATTTTATATTATCGATTCAGCTCTTGACATTTATTTCGATTCCCTCAAATCTCCATTGTTAGATTAGATCTTATGCAATTGCAATTTCTTCTCAATAAATGTTTGCGATATGATGTTGAACATATTTTCTATGCGAACTTAGACATTTCTAAAGAAGCTACTAAGTAAAAAATGGGCTTTCTATTTATGTTCATGAGATGAGGGGTATTGAGAGTTCATTCACACTTCCGGTACCCTTGTGATGATAACCGTTGAAGGTTTTGTTGCGTCGGTAAACCGCTAAAAGCATTGTTTGCAGCCGACTGGATTTAGACAAAATGTGGATAGGTTAGCAACCAAAAGCATTCGGTAAAAACCGCATTTGCAATCGAAAAATCGAAAAAAAAAAATTCAGACGATAAAGACCGGTTGAAACCGCTCAGTAAGGTACCTTCATTGCGGTACACTACTGTTCAATAAATGAATGACGTCACTTATTGAGAGCACAACGATCTCACTTACAGACTCTTCCACGTACATTTTTAAGCTTCTCCTGAATTCGGAATTATTTATGCCAACAGGAGTGAACTATGAGAATAGTGCTTTTAATACGAAGTTTTTGAAGAGTTTTTGAGAGCTATGAAAGAATGTCCGGTAAAATTCCTCCAGATTATGCCCTTTATCATTTCTATAATTGGCCTTGTTATTCTCACTTCGTTTATAAATTATTTGTATAAATTTATTTCTATTTTTTTCAACGATTCGAGGCAAATTAATCAAAAATTAAAAGAAGCGATATAATTGCAAAAATATTTAATGCTATTTGCGATTCTCTTGATCCATAAAACGATCATAACGTATAGCCTGAATAAATAGTGTTTTACAGTCTTTTGTAATAGAAAGCTTTTATTTGCTCTTATCCATTTTTTTTTTCTGAACACCTACTATTGTAAAGGGCATATATCTGTCAATGGCAATGCACAATTGGTTTTGATATCTTTATAAAAGGGAGTGTAGGGGATTTCGAGAGTGATGAATCGAACATGAAAACGTTTATTGTGCATAGAGAAAGGATATTTGTGGTTTGCCTGAGGACATCTTTCTTCTTTTACGTCCTCTTTTTTCCGTTCCATCCCCTCCCATCTTCCTCGGCTATTGATTCTGAGTTTCTAAAAATCTATCCTTCTCATCACTGCTTCTTCCTTTAATGATGACTTTATCAATATGCAAATGAAATTGTGAATATTAATAAAAACTTATGAATTATTAAATCCTTCTCATCAAAAACTTAATGAATTGTTTTTTTTTCAATAGTTCTAAATTGCCCCATTCCCCTTCCTCCTGTTTTCCTTTTATTTTCAACAATACTTCAGTGCTGCTGATTATTTGTGCTTGAGAGATGAACTTATATCGTATATATGCTTTTTGATTATATATAGTGCATTGTTTTCGTCATATGACACGTTAAATACAAGCCATATTGAATAAATTTATCTCTCGGCTTCTCGCTTTTGTATTTCTAGGCTGCTTTTTTTCAGAATCGTTATTTAGGGCTGTATTTTGCATAAGAATATGAAATTTCTGCCTGATGCTTCGATTTTCTCGCAATGATTGTTTGAATGCTCAAATTTTCTTAGCGGGCGTCATTTTCTTCATCCTTTGTTCGTCGTTAGCAATCGCTCATTGATGTATTTCTTTTATTATAATCCTCTAAAATGAGTTTATATTTAAGGCTTCGAATTATTTTTCCGCCTTTGTGTAAACCACTAGCATGCATCGCTCGTGTGCATAGAAATCATCTATTTTATTTATGTTCATTATTTTGCAAAATTGATGAGTTTTTAAACTTTCGATTCCTTCAAAGCTAAATGGAAGCATAAATGGAAAAATAGCGCTGCATGATCGCATTTGTAAAAAAAATATAAACAAGATTCAAAACCACTAAATTGATTTGCTTTTTCTTTGAATCGATATTTGAAGTATATTTTCATTTATTATTTCAAGCTATAAAGGGGAATAACATTCTATGAGGATGCGTAATACGATTCAGCGTAGAACTGTGTGTTTCTCATCTTTTATGCAGTTTCTATGATACCGTTTCTAATACCGTTTCGTAGTACCGTTTCTGTGCTAAACTACAATAAATTTCTTAGTGAAAATTTTCTTTTTTAATGAAAATTGGCGGATTTGTCCTTGATTAAAAAAATCGGAAACCCCTCAGTGGATCCTTCTATCATTCAACATTCAAGTATAGAAATAGAAATAATTACCGTTTCTGTTATCGGGTATGGCACTGTAATTTTTAGTGATGAAAATGGGAAAACGATATAATTTGGCGACAAAATGCCGGCAATATGTTGAATGTCCTTTTTATCAGCGAATCGTTGTAGGATCTTTAATCGCAAACTACTTGTTATCTCTAATATTATGAAGTTATTAGTCTTATAGAAAGCATTGCCTAAGAGCTATCTTGCTTAATACGTCTCACCTCCCCCGTCCGCATCCGCCGACAAGACGATATTTAGATGACGAGCGATTGACATTGCAAGAGGGAAGGGAGTAGACCTCGGCTGTGATAGAGTTATCGTGTCGAGAAGGGGGACGTGGATTTAACACCTTTCATATTCATCAGTTCAACCTGAAAATATAACAGCTGCAATGCACAATAGAAGAAATTACAGTAATTAATCGATCTAACAACCTGCTGGAGTATAATTTAAAAATACTGTAATAGCTAGGTAACATTCTCAGTAACGGTTCTAGGGTAGATTCAACTCTCTTGCGACGAAAAACTTCTATGCACTTTCATATAGTCTTTTCATAATCGAATAAAAAAGAACCATTATTTGCATCAGTTTTTGTCTGCTTCCTCGTTAGGTGATTGCTTGTGGACTGCTGTTCACTTCTGACTTCTTTACTTATTTGAATTTCAATTCATTATCATTTTTTGATAATCAGTTCTCAATGCTGTACATAACTTCAAAGGATGTGGAAGAGGAAAAACCGAATATTTCAATAATTTTCTTACAGATGATGGATTCATCTGCAAAGGTCGAATATGTCATTTCATATCGTTTTGATTAGATATTTCAAAAGTTTTTCAATATCTCACAATTCATATATTCTTTCAAAGAGGTAAATTTAATGTTAACGAAATTAACGAATAAAAAAAACTGAACAATTGAGGGCGTCACTTTGGTTGCAGAAAGTTTAAACCCAATCGTTGAACACCTCTAAGCGATCGTATAATTAAAGCAGCCGGCCATATTAGTAAAGGCTGCCATTATATAGTTAAGGCTGCTGGCCATATAGTTAGGGTTGCTGGCCATATCCCGGTCAACATTAGCAATGGTTGAATATATCGGCGTTTAAAAATATTGTTTACGTGGTTGATGTGACACTTATAACGCTCGCAATAGTTGATAAATGCTTTTTTCCTTATCGAATATGAAGTGTAGAATTTCAATCACTTTATTGACGTTTTTTTCTAAAAAAGCGCTCCGTTTTTTTTCAACTTTTGCGAAGTTGCATTTGCAAAGCGCATTAAGATAGTATCTTATCTGTCTGTTTGTCGGTGTTCCTGTCTGTTTGTCGGTATTCCTGTCTGTTTGTACGATTGTTTCCATTAAAGATCGATTGAAATTTTGATGAATGTATTGCGCATCATAGGATGATCTCTTATGCCATTTTTCATCTTCAGCAATCAACTTCGAAATAATCCATCAAATGGGCATTTAGCAGTGGAAGAAATCGGCGCCTATTTTACACTGATCAATTTTTCATTCGCAACCACTATGCTTGATAAAATTCTTTACAGAAATTTTCAACAAGCAATCCTATTATTTAAATAAATAAGAAAACTTTTTCTCTCGCATATTTATTGATGGAATCGGTCGGTCAGACGAGCGGAAAGCTAATGCACATCTACAACACATCTTTTCACTTTTTCCGTGAAATTTCATTTCTTATATTTTCAAGTTTTTTTTGAAAATTTCTAACACAAATTTTTTAAGATTTTTTCACGTTTGAGCTATTGAAAAAATTCGCTAAAGAAATTGAAATGAATGAAGGAATCGAAAGATACGCTTAGTGAATCGATCTTCAAAAGTACTGCGTAGGATGTACGAAGATAAGTGCCGACTCTTCTCCACTTAGTAAATATTATTTGAAGTGATTGTCTCTCTCTTTTTTCTTTTTCAACATCGAACTTGTCACTTTGCGGTGGCATTCAAATCTTGCTTCGATATCTTTTTTTTTCAATAGTTGCATCGTCTTCCATTTCTTGTCCTATTTTTCTCAATGTATATTTCTATCACCTTTTACTCTTGAAAATTTCTTGAAAATTCAAACTCATTTCATCGAATTTCAACAAATTTCTAATCGAAATATAGCCGAACGATAGAATATCCTCTTATATCATTAAATACTTATTGAATAATTGAATTCGTTTTATTTATCGCATAAGGTATAACGTTGATTTCCTTCTCACATATTTGCTATTGACATTCTATTTTAGCAATCAATTTTTTTCATCGTAAGAAAATTCAAAAAATTCGAACTTTCATGTCGTTTAATATGATAGCTTACCGTTATAATTGAATTTGATGGACTCATTGATATCTGTGATGCATCTTTATTGTTATATATTGCTGATTTATTTTTATGCATTTGGTTAGGTGAGGGGATCTAGAGGGGGCGTTAATCTGGTAGAATTTATCGTTGTTAGCATGTAGATGTGCAATAACGCAATGACCTTTGACCTAAGTTGATTTGATAACGTTTTTATCTATACTAACCCACATTAGAACGAGTTGACTCGTAGCAAATATCGTTGAATTTTGCTCGATTATTTTGAAATAACATTATCGCATACTCTTTTCAAGTTGCCGATTAGACCTTAGATATCACCTCATTGCATATAATGAGTGTTTTAATTCATATCAGTATATTCTTTGATTTTAAAAGTTATCAGTAAAGATTAGCGAATTGTCAATAAATAACAATGATAAACTTTTAATTATCAAATATTTTATTTCTCTATCCGAAACAATCCGATATAAAAAAACACTTAATGATGTAATTGATTTACGCTAAAAAAAATTTTTTCTCCTATTTTTATTTATTTTTCTCGTAATGCTTTTTGAGCAAACTTTTTCGATAATATTTAAAGAGATTAATTTGAATTATATCTTCTCAAAAGATCGTTAATAATTTCCTGATAAGTTTCTAGTAAATATCAAATGATAAGAGCATTGTGGAATTTATTGATAAGTGTATATTTGAACGCTACTGCATGCGATTATACTAGACTATAACTATTATATTGTTTACTTAGTTATACCAATATTCGTTCTCTCGGCGATTAAATCAATCGGTCATTGATATTCGTTTGTACACCGTGAATACTGACTACCTTGTTTTGGATGACGCTTCATTTTTTCCCCTTACTATAAATTTCTTCCATTTTCCTTCATTTTCACAACTCGTTGACCCTCTCCCCTTCCGCAATTCCTTCACCTCCGCATTTGGTCACACCGAATATAGTTCTACTCAAGTGCTCGTCGAAAGATGTTTATTTTGCCGAACAAGCAAACGGTAGCAGTTTTATTTAGCCACTTAATTGCTCTCTGTAGTTGTTAGATTCGTTGACAACCGTTGCCAACTTTTTTTATGCTGTTATATCGAAAATTTTCATCTCCTTACAAGCTTATAGAATATCTCTTAGATTATTTTGGAAATTTTATGAATACGGCAATTTGGAAAAAAAAAAATTTTCTTTGAATTAAGAATTTTTTCAGAAAAAAAAATTTTTTTTAGTCACATAGTTGAAATATTTGAACATTGGAATTTTTAAAAGTAATTTCCATTGACCAACCTATTGCTAATTGATGATTTCTATTGTGCTCATAGATTATTTTATTACTAGCTGTTTGATGATTATATAATTTTTTGAATTTTTAGCTAAAATGTTAGCGCAGATCAATGTTGATATTTCTAAAGGAGTTTCGATGAAATTATTCAACAATTCTGATATGCTCCCTGTCAACTCAGAAAATCATACTTGGATATTAGCCAAATAGTGTAATAAACGTTGTGTTAACATTTTCATTGATTAAGAGCGTCATTAGCATATATGGGAATTAGGTCGCCTTGGCAAACAAAAAATTATGTAACAAAAATATTAGTCATTGTCATTAAAGAGGTCGTATCCAGAAGGATGAGGTCAAGTCAATTCATAGAAGAAGTGCTAATTTTGTAAGAAATTCGAAAATTGTTTAATTGGCTGATTTTATTGGCACAATGAAACCCTTATAAATTTTCATTTGACATTTCTTACGGTGAAAAAAAAACACCCTGAGAGGTTTTTTTTAGATTAAAGTTCTTCTTTTGGTTCATAACTGCTGCGTTTCATTGGTTTCAAATTATTAGTTAGTTAGAATTGAGCAATTAAAATATATGCCTCGTTAGCATTGTGCAATGAAATGGTCTTGCTTCATGCTCGCGACACTCGGGTTTCATGCTCGTGAAACTCGGGCTTCATGGTCGTGGCTTTCGAACGTTTCGATTACTGTGATTGATTTATGATTGAGGATAAGAGAGAGTTCGCCTCTATTTTCATGTACTAATAATTTCTCTTATAAACTCGTAATTTTTCAACAATAGTAAATGTCCGCTTCATTGCTCTGCTGCACATGCGTCGAGTAATAATCGATGATATAGACCAATTTTTTGCTTGCCGTGACTAATTTCTCATGGTGATCAAATTTGGGCATCTTTTCTGATTTTTAACTTTTTTCTCTTCTAAAAATATTTTTGATCAAACATAATCTACAACTCGAATAGGCAAACAATAATAGATGAACGAATAAATCAGCGATTGTATTGATTATAGATGTTAAAAGTTATAATCATTATTACTTTCTCCTTGAATTTAGCTTGAAAAAATTCTGCAAAAAAATTTAGTTGGAGTAAAAAAAAAATTTCACAATTTATGACGGTAATTTCGCAAGAATTGGGAATGATTTCATCGCTTCACTCAATGAGTTTCTTTTAGATAATGGAGGATGAGTGGTGTCCTCTCTTTGCTTCTCTCTTCAACTGGAAATATCTTTTTACTGGTCTCATCTTTTTTGATTTATTTAAATCCAAATTTCTATCATCTAAAATAATTCAGACTTGTTGGCATTTTTGCACAAATTCATTTGCTAAATATTTTAGTTGCTTTCGCTAAGAGAGAGGAAAAACGTCTCTTTTTTCTTTGCTGCATCAGATTTAGTTGTTTAGGATGTTCGATTTATTAGCCGCAATTATCTTATGGAGAGTTGACTTTATGGCTCATTTATTGTTTGTTTCACTCACTTATTTCCAATGCAAAATTTGTTCATTCTGGTTTTCTATTGCAGAAAAAATTGCTTCCTATTTCAAAACACATTAGAGTGTTTTCATTTTTCGCATCGGCCTACTCGTTTACTTTTTATTTCGCTCCTAATTTTATCCGTTCTAAAAATTTGAATATTATACAAATTTTGAAATTTTATGAAATATTTATTGTTAATCATGTGAATAAGTTGAGCAACTTATATATTAGTTACTATTTATATATAAATTAGTAATGCCTACGTTGAATCATTCCCTACGCACATAGATAACTCATAGATAAAATTATTTAGTAGAAGCATAGTTCATGGCGTTGTATGTTGTATAAAAAAAGTGATGATTCATATACCATCATACTTCATCAATGCATATTTGAAAGGAATCAATATTCGGAAGCTTATTTGTAACGAATGAAGATTCTGAAGCTTGTTTGAACGGAATCAAGATTCTGAAGCCTGTTTGAAGCACTTCTAAACGAAAGCAAGATTTAGAAGGTTGTTCATATCGAATGAAAATTCAGAAGCTTGTTCATATGGAAACAAGATTCTGATGGCTGTTTGAGCGGAATCAAGATTCTGATGCGCACTCGTATAAACTTAAGATTTTATGAAACATTTCGCATTGAATATATCATTATCGCTGTTTTTTTTTTTCATAAATCTTTAGTGTTTTTTTTTCAATCTCTTTGGAGATTAACTCAAATCTCAAATGAAATCGCTCTCATATTTGAAAGGTTGTTATTAAGACGGATTATTTGATGCAAAATTTTGTTCTCATCGTCTGTCGAAAATGTTTCACCTTTTCATTCATTAATTAAATTCCATTAATGCAAACATAGTGGAGATATATTTTTTTTTCTATATAATCGCTTGAAATTAGCTATGAGATTTATAAAACGGCATTACGCACATTTTAATTTGGATAATTTTGATATTATTATCGTTACAATCGTTTATTAAGTTACATCATTCGATTGGTGAATATCCAATGATATCCTCAACGAATGCATTTATAATTACAATCGGGATATTACCGGAGGGATAATCAGTCATATAAACGAGCGTTGCTCAACTTTTTCTGAAACTTTAATTTTTTTTTTGTTCGCTGCTGAAAAATTTTGCAATGAGATTGCTATTGCTGCAAAAAAGAAAAAAATGTTGTTTTTTATTGTAAAATATGCATAATCCATAATGATATATCTTCAAGTAAAGTATAGATCAATTTTAGTCTCGACGTTTGTGTCAGTGGCATCGACAATTAGCGGCCGAAAAAGAAGCTCTAGTGGAACGCAAAAAACGTCGCATTATGGCCGAAGTCGGCAATGGCGAGACCCATCGTGTACGTACCAAAAAGCCTGAACCAGGGTTAGTATCCTCTAAAAATAACCGGAATGAAGGATCTGCAACGGTTTATGAACGTATTATATAGAAAAGATATTAATTAAAACTTTATAATGTGATAATAGTTGGTAGACTAAGAAATTCGTTGAATATAAGATTTTTCTAAATATTTAGAAACTTTCTGTAATATACGTGTATTTTTTTTGATATTGAATTTTTTTTTAAATTAGTGATTCCACATTAATGCTGTCAGGTTTCGGCTAAAAATTGTTATTGAAGCTGTGCGACACGATGAAAACAAAAAACCGTTAGCGACTCCCCAAGTGTAATCTCATTACCAGGTCTTCTCATCCCTAATCTCGTCCTGATCCCTAACTACAATCCATAGAGGTGTTGATGAGGTCGGGTCATTGTTAAATTGGTAAATTACGTTTACGAGAAGAGTCGAAAATATCGTAACACATTGCAAAGCTCTCAGAAATTTACTAACCTATAGAAGCATTGTTTTTTCTATAGATGTTGAATTGAAAGTTGGAAAGAGGGAGAGGGGGTCGCTCGAGACTTCAGCTATGTGCAAATATTTTTGACTTTCAGATGGATCAACGGTACATTAAATCATATCTCAACAACATCGAGTGGTCCAAGTAGGGCTCGTATTGGTGTATCACATTTGTCTGTGCCACTGGCATGGAATAGCGATGAACATTTCGGCACCAGAGGAGGTAATTTTCGCATTCGTCGATGTCTCTTTAGGGAATATTAAATGATTAATTAGGTTATTTCCGACTAATTGATTTATTAGATTCTGAAGTAATCATAACACTATATTAGAATGTAATTTTGAGTTTTTGAAGCAAAAATCTTTTAGTCGCCTTACTCTTCTGATTTATGCAATGCTCATAAGACTTTATTTTGGAGACTCGTAATTCAGAAGGAGCTTTCATTCCTAGACTATCGTTAACAATCACAATTTAGTTCAATTCCTCAAAAATACTACAAGCCACCATCTTCCATAGGTAGTGGATTCATGGAAAGTATTTACATGACCACCTAGTACCACATTGAAGAAGAAAAATATTAGCGAATTGCATAACCGTTTTGCTTTGTGAATTTATAAATGAAAAGCAATCGCCGTTAGCGTTATATAGTTAAAACGATTTATTCGGAATTTTTTGTTCCATTCGTAACACATTTCAGAGGGTCGAATGTATTCGATGTTTGCTGTACTACAAACAACAAGTAATGTTATCGATAGTCGTATCGTAACGGCAATCGATCGTACATGCACCGATGTTAATTTCCCTGAATCGTTCATTTTGTAAGTTCATATATTCATATTCGCTTAGATATTCCACAATTAAAGCTTTACTTTATATTTAGTTCCGATGATAGAAGTAAACATAACTTGATAATATAAACTTATTGATGAATAATTTCACTTCTCTTATTTCGGTAATCTCATCGAGTTGATCAACCTTAAGTAGCGATGGTTTATATTTCTACATTTTGCAGTTATTGTTATTATTATTATTACGTTGTTATGGAATATTTATCATTGTAATGTTGCCATTTAATATTCGCTTTTCAACAATAAAATTCACAATAATCCATCTTTGTTTAATCAGTAGCAGTTATGAGAAATGAATTAAGAAAACATTGAATTAATTTTTCAAATATTTTTGGAAGGTTTTTAACTTTTTTTTAATTCCAAGTTTCAATTTATTTCAACTTTAAATTCAACTTTTGAAAGTTCAACTTTTTTGAAGTTTTTATTTTTCATCTAAAGTGCTCACTCTTTTCAGCGAAAATCAAACAGTGGATTTTGAAATCGAAATTTCATTATATTCGGCAAGAACCGACAATCATGGCGATATCAATCAATCACTGAAGACGAAATTAACTCGTTCGTTAGGGAGAAAGCTGGGCGCCGCCTATGTACGCTTATTTTTCTTATAAACATTGTATGCATGGAGTTTCTTTTGTTCATCGTTGAAAAAAAGGAAAGAAACCTTTGAGGTGGCGGAGGGGAGGGGGTGCGAGATGAAGGGATGAGAAGAAAAAAAGAGGTGCTGAAACATTTTGGATACTCGTGAGTAAGGGAAGAAAACTTCAGAAAAAATTTAGCGATGTTATGTAGGTTTGAGTTTCCCCGCTGTTCGTTAACTAAATAGACTAGTTAGAAATCACCAATATGGAGATATTTAAGGGGAAATTTTCAAAATTTCATCGAGAAAATCATTGCAGAGATCAAACCTGCCAAATGAGGATGCAATCTTCGATCCTTCGGTCACATGTCCGGATACGGCCGCAAACGCTAGTTTTCGATTGTTAGGTCGTACGGTATTAACTTTGCATGATGCGAAACCCAAAACTGGCATATATGATTTACGATTGTCTTCATCGGGTATATTTCATTCCCATTCTTCAAGACAGTTGCTGTTTCTTTTTTTGTGAACTCTATACATATATATATATATATATATATATATATATATATATATATATATATATATATATATATATAATGCTTAAAATCTACTAAGTATAGCTATCGCTAAATGTTTTAATTTTATTGTGATAATTTTTAATACGTTAATATGTATTATTTACATGATTTATAGATGAATAATCATCTGTTAAATGAATATGTAAATATTAATGTCACTAAGCTGTCATCTGTAAATTAATATATCATTAGAAAAATTAAGTTAATTTTTAAGATTTAAAAAGTATCTATAGAAGCGCTAAACTCTTTCTCTTTTCTTGTAGAAGTGCTAATTTGCTTATCGAATACATTCGTGATAGTCATTTCAAAGGAAATGTCTTCCCTACCGTTTAAACAACTGTCTGGACACTGTAGGAACAACAATTTCTTTGTCGTTTCATGGATCGTTTTTGACCGTATATTGGGATCAGCCAAAGGAGGCGAATACAGAGCAAGACTTCCTTTCGTCGCTTGAGGACCCCGAACGTCGTCACTGCTTCAGTGCATGCAAGTCCTGACAAGGACATTCGTACTATCAGAGTCACATCAAATGCAGTCCAACGGAATTTTTGCACGTCTCCATAATAGACTTCATATGTTCATAACCTTAAATTTTAGTTCTCCGCCCCTCATCTATCAACCAAGCGTTTTCTCGAAGCGCAATAATAATAATAATTCAATTAACTCAAGAGTAGACGGAAGAAAAGTTTTCAGAAGCATGCAAGGTAACATTAATTAAACATCGATTACAGCTGAAAATTATGGACCACCTCTCTATGGACATATTCGATGCCGAGTGGTCGCACAACCAAATTCGGTTGTTATGCCACTATCTGAAGGTTTACTTACGATACGGCCATTCGACGAAGAACGAATCTATCGTAATGTACGATGTCGTCTTCAGGTTCTGTTATATTTTCCACTGGTCACCTATCATTTTTTCAGTAATACTCTCTTGAATAGCAACTCATCTTAAATGTAAGTTTCTCTCAAAGGCTTTCACGTATATGTAGCTTAAAAAATTTCGATAACATCATAACAACTGAAAGTGTCTTACTATTATAACAAGTATGAGTTGATATGGAAATGTTTCACTTCTTTTTAGTGATATAGTAGCTTATCAACTAAAAATAGACTGGACTATTCTATTAAAAAAAATGTCAACAAAAATGAATGTTCCATATTCCATAAAGTTAGATAAAATCTATTAAATTTATTTATTAATATGCCGATGTTATTTAATGACTTGACAGTAAATACTTTTCGTGTTATTTTGATTGAATTATTGCCTCGCTATGAAACGTTCACTTATTTCTTTTCAAGAAATACGGAATGATGAGCGTCTTTTTTCATTGATTGCTGATTGCCAGCGTATTCTTTCTTTACTATTGTTACTATTTGTTACCGTATAGGTCTTTATAGATGTTACTTCATAGGTTTTATAGGTGTATCGTTGTAATGTCAAAGTAATATTATTGACTATTCGAAAATTCAAGAAATTAGCCTTTAAGTGCTTTTAAAATGTTCGTTTTGTTTCAAAGATGAAATCCTTTATAGGCAAGTGTCTTGAGCTGTTCAACATCCGATTCAGCACAGAGCAATCGTAGTGAACAAACTCTGCTACATATCTACTTCACTAAGGTAAATAAAAAAATTACCTTTCCTTTTTATCAATTTTTTGAATTCCTCGTTCCATATGTCTCAGACGATGCAACTATACTGTAAGAGACTTATTCATATTCACGGCATTATTGAAATCCCTTTTTGAGCGGTAGCAAAATTGGTGGCTAGTGGTTGCGCAGTGAGATAGGCCATCATAGAAGATTGGGCACTAACGGTCGTTGGCTTCACCTTTCTTCGTAGCTTTGCCCATTTTCAAAAAAATTTTCCAAGAATAGCATATGTGTATAATTCACATTTTAGCTAACTTTTCTGGAAATCGGTCTCTAATGGCTTTCTCTGAATTTTCTTCTAAACTTCCCACATGCATACCATCGGTGAAATCCCATATCCTCTCTATACTTCCTTCAGTGTCAGTATGTGGGAACTACCTTTAGAATTCAAAAATTTGATCAATGTAGGGATGAGAGCCGCTTCTCCGGCTATGGTCCTGATTAAAGGAAAAAGGGTGTCACTGTTCTTGAATTTTTACATTGTAAATTTCAGGTCAGTCTAAAAATTTCAAATCAATTTCAGGTCAATCACATTATTCATTCGTCATAAATATTTCGCTCTCATATTGAATTCGTTTCACTCACACAAACATTTTGAGTCTTTGAAATTTTAGATCCTCTTATCGTAGATATCTTTTCCATTATCTTAGCACCAATTTCTCGGTTTTATTAAAAATTGAAAATTTTGAGTGGAAAATTGATTTCCGCTTGAATTATTCTTCGAAGTTTTACTTTTGAATTTGCCTCTTTTTTCTCAGTTATTTCAAAATATTTTTTATTGTTTTATTTCTATTTACGATGGAGATTTTCATTTCATTTCTATCCAGTGATCTTCAGATCTGTTGTTTTCAGGATTCAAAGGTGATCTCAAGTACTTACGCAAAGAGTATCATCGTTACATCGGATCGATATCTCTCAAATGGAAAACGCGAAAAGCAATATTTATTAACGGCAGATAGTGAAGAGGATATCGCCGCATGGAAACATGCGTTCAATTTGCAAATTTGTGATTGTGGTATGTCATTAAAAAATTTTTTCATAATTCAATGATTTTGCATAAATAGATTATAAAAATTTTCAAAAAAAAATTGGTAAGAAGCCAGTAAAATTGGTAATTTTTGTTTTGTTTTTTTTATGAGGAAGTATTGCAGATTTTAAGATTTATTGCTATCATTGTAGCAGTGGTAAAGAAAATATAAATATTTATTTTCTAATCTCTTTCGAATGTAATCGCCCTGAAATGTAAATGAATCAACGAAGAATTTTACATACGTGATCAACGAAGAGATCACATTTTCTCTCTCTCTGCCTCATTCTATTCTATATTAGCTCTAATCTTTTCTCATCTTTGAATATATACTAAAACTTGTATGAAAATTTAAAAATTGCCGTTGACTTAACAGCGAATTTCATTAAATTTTACACATTGCCAATTGGTCTTATATTCTAGTTTTGATGCGTAACATTCATTGTTGATCGGTAGATTTGTAAGTGCGCATTTATGCTTCGATTCATTGAGTAGCGATAGAATGAAATACAAAATGGCGCATTTGTCGGAACTCGTTTTGCTGCTACGCTGGGATGATGAGAACACATAGGATTCTAATGGCTGAACTATGATAATATTTGTGATTCACAAAAAAAAAACTTTTCATTGTAGAACGGTGGGGTGAATTTGCGGTTTCATCGGTGAAATTAACCAGTGAACCTCGAACTACACAAGCAGCCACAGTGAGTCGGATGAATGGTCGAAGGCTCTATGATGAGATTCAAATCAACAATGGTATATATCCTCTTTTATTGTTCTAATATCACTTTTTCTATTGATTCTCATCACAAATTCTTCAAGTTGTTATTGAAGAAGAACTGAAAGGAAACGAAAGGACAAGGCTACTAGAAAAAAATGTCAATATCGAAGGTGAATCGCTATTGCGTCTTCGATTAAAGCGCTACATGAATTTCAAGTTGTATGACAATTTCTAATGCACCATTCCATACGTATTCCTCAGCTACGAATAAATAAATAGCAATTGAATTTCTTCGTCGAATGTTGAAAAAAATTACGGTCGTTTTTTGTTTCTTTATCCATTCGGCGAACAACCGAGCGCTCATGATGCGCATTCTATGTTTCCCATCCTCCACGGTTGATCCCGGCTGATATCTGATTTTGTCGCATTGATATATCCTCTAGCATGGGTCCGATGCGCTTTCTGTAGTTCAGATCACGGCTAGATGTGGTGCTTCTTAAAGTAGTAGTCGGTAGTATTAGAGGTTGGTTCACGAAGGTGAGATATTATGATGATTTTAATGTTTCAAATTTCATTGGCTGTTGTTCGTCAATATTTTTGTGCGGAGAAATTTAGTCGATATTCAATCCTTGAAACTTTTTAATGATTCGTGAAAAAAGTTTTACAGGTGTTTGATGAATTTGGGAATTGAAATTTTTTGAAGACTATAATGGCGGTAATCTTTTTTTTAACTCTCAACTTTTTCTCCTTTCCTATGTGTAGCATTTGAATTGTTTTGAAAATATTTTGTCGATAAAATACTGCACATTTTCAGGCAGCACTTCAGTACCCAGCTGTTCAATGAGTACAGTACGTGAAACATATAGCCCCTATCGATATCTACCTGAGCCATCAACATTCGCACCATTTTCACCGCCAACAAAAGTCCACCAAACTGCACCGCCTGGAAGGCGAAGAAGCAGAGCACCTGTGCAAACGCTTTTCCAGGTAAATGTTAGAAAAAAAAAGCTTTCTGACTATATTGAGAAGCTTCTCTCGTACCCGCTGCAAATTGTAGAAAACCTATCGACGAGTCGATCCACCAGTTGTTTCGTAATATTGTTTTATAATAGATCTGTTTTTTTAATTCTATTTTATAATAGAGGCAAGTGATTCCACAAATCTTTCCATTTGTAAATATAACGATGAGATGCAACAATATTTCATATAAACATATATTAGAGTGGCAACAGGTATGAACAATTTGGACACACACACAAACACTTTTCTAGATTTCTACATTAGTTGTAATGTAGAGGCTTAGCAATGCTTCTGGCTCATTCCATTTTTTTTTGTGGTTTTTATATCAGAAGATCTTATAAAATTTTTGCACTTCCGCTTTTTGAATATCGCCACTTAGAGCTTTTTTATTGCACTAGTTTTAAGAGTATCCTTAATTGCGCATAACACAGTGTTGAAGGAAGGGAGGGGAGGTACAAATCGGCCATTAGTTCATACATCACTCGGGGCAGTCCTTATCAGAGAGTATATTCTTGCGGAGATGTGTATTATTAGAGGGTTAGAGTGAGGCATTGCTGAGAGGTTGCCCTCAGATCGTTGCTGAGAGGTCGTCCCCAGGTCATTGCTGAGAGTCGCCCTCAGGTCATTGCTGAGAGGTCGTCCTCAGATCATTGCTGAGAGGTTGCCCTCAGATCATTGCTGAGAGGTCGTCCTCAGATGAGGTGAGGAGGTGAGCTGTATGACGATGTTTTTTGATGCTTTATAAATTCTGCAAATATTTATTTGTTTAAAAAATGCATTATTGCAGCCAGCCGCTGATGATGAACCACGATATATTATCAACTTAGCGGTCGGTGATGTAAACGATTCTTCATCAACTCCTAAATATTGTATGATAATTTTCTTCATTCCACATCACTCTTTCATATATATATTCGAATGCAGAGAACTTTATTTGCAACTTATGAATTGCATTTGCTAATTTTAGATTTATATTGCATTGTAGATTTGGTCAAGAATAATTTTAATCATGAATTTATAATTCATTTATCTTTCACAGTAACAATCCCTTGAGAAATGTTTGTTTGCTAAAGATATATATATTTTTAATTTATATTTGTTTTTTATTTTTACCACTATTTATGCAATTATATAAATTTCGATATTTCGATATTTATGTTTATATTTATACATTTATATATATTTATATATTTCAATTTTTTTCTCAAAAAGAAAAAAATAAATAAATAGACTGAAGTTTTCATCAAGATTAATTGATATTTCACGTATAATTAATTTTGAAAAAGGAATGAGAAAATTTCTTCAATATTTTCAACTCTTAATCATTAATAGTTACGATATCTTCGTCGCATACATACGTTCCGTGGTCGTGATTATTTATTTTAAATTTATTCATTCGAATTTCAAATTTTCGCCTCGTTTAGATCGCAATTCTTATCTCTCATATAATTGTAATCAAGTTGGAACTAAGTTTTTTGCATAATTAAGTTAAGTCAAATTCTTAACCTGTTGGCGATAAATTTTTGGATATTTGACTCACATTTATTTAATTTTTTTTTTTTTCAACAGGTGAAACTAATCTATCACAACGAATTCAAAATGATGAGCCAACGGATATATGGCGACGAAGGAATTATCAGGTTTATTTACGATAAAGCCTGCATTTATATATTAGCATTATATGGCAGTAAAAGAAAAAAAACCTTTATGATCCTTTTTCCGTGAAAATTCGTTAAATTTACTGACAATTTTTTTTTGAAATATATGTTTCAAAAATATCCTTTCGAGAAATATGTTGAAAAAAATTCAATATTTATTAAATATTTCGATCAGATAAGTCAAAAAATAGTGAATACTGAATAAAAAAATAATGAGCAGTATAGTGAATCAACAAATCTTCGGATGCTATCATATTTGAGCTCGATTTTTTATGTCTTTGCAAATTTTTGTAATTTTATTCATTGTTGGCGAATATTATAGGAGGTTCAACGTTAATAACTTGAAGAGTCCATGCTGCAGTTTTGAGCTGATTGCTCGATTATGAATGACTAATTGAAGTCTTTCTACCCAGTAAGAGGAATAAGGGAAGTGGATATTAGCCGTTGAAATTTATGAAATTTGACACTCAAATCTATTCATTCAACGACTTTATCTTACGTCTTCTATACGTAAATAGTTTTTTGACGACTAAATCAAATTATAT
Source organism: Baylisascaris procyonis (assembly GCA_037389465.1). NCBI lineage: Eukaryota > Metazoa > Nematoda > Chromadorea > Rhabditida > Ascarididae > Baylisascaris > Baylisascaris procyonis. The sequence goes on from JAZARR010000206.1 coordinate 155,006, forward strand.
AAAACCAAAAATTCATGACGGATTTTTAAAATGTGATATATCAAAATATTTGTGTCAATCATCTCATTTATTATTTATGTATAATCAAATAGTTTTCGTTTATATTTATTGTTAATTTTTTTTTTGCAGCATAGTGAATCGAGTGAATCACAAGATAGTGGACGTTTTAAAGGTTTACGTAAAAGTTGGCAACGTTCATTTGGTGCATTACTTAGTCGAAAAACGCCAATAGAAGTTGCACGTTTCTAAATGCCTCATTGTATTTTTTATACTAATTTTTTTTTTTTTTTTTTTATAGAGTTGGTCATTGTTATTGAGGGAATTTCCATTTTTTTTTTTTTAGTTTCGCATTTTTCTTATCTTTTCCGTCCCGGTGAACTATATTTTATTTTCTTAATTGTTAGTTAGCATTAGTTGTAAAGTGAATTTCTTTATAAAACTAAATTTGACACTAAAATTTTTAGTAAAAGTTTTTGAAAATTTTTCCTCAATTTTTTCTCAGTCATTCACTTTATTACATCATCATTTATTTTCATTGAGTTCAACTTTTAACCTATTGCTGTCTATTTATTGTTAGTTGTTTCGTTAGTTGTTCTATCACATTTTTTTTCAATATTTCTATCATTTTAAGTTTTGTTATTTGGTATAGTTTTTATTGTTTAGTTGCATGTTATTATTTGTAAATCTGTATTCAGATAATTGTCATTGATGAGTATGTGAATATCATAAATTACGTTTTTATGTTACAGGGATTGTTTTTTTAAATCTTATAGTACTTATGCTTTTCAAATTACTATTGTTGTATTTCGATATGATTTATAAGCACCCTAATGGGATATTTGCTTATCAATTAAGCATCTCATTAGTTATAATATCATTATCTTTTCGAATATTCTCGTATAGAATAGCTTTTGAAAGATGATGAGCAAGATGAAATGTTAGATACTTATATAAGACGTCATGCGGTCGATTTGTAGTTTTTTTCTGCTTCACTAATTGCGCTCAAATTAAATCGACTAATTTAACCGGACGATCATAGTGAGAAGGATGATCTACATAAACCAAATTCCATATTAAACTCACATAAATTCTTCATTCATTAAATCTCGCATAACGTTCATTTCAAATAACCCACTAAAGATAATCTGCAACTCTCTTTTGGTTTTAACTGAAGCATTCGTTCCGATTAATTAAGCTACGAGATAAGGTCGTGGTCTAATTTTACATACATTTTCTTTTATAGCGTTTATATCTTTGTATTCATAACGGAAGTAGTTGTTTTTTTTTCAAATAGAACCATTCTTTTGCATTGATTGCTATGATTTTTTATTAAAGCCGAACATGTTGTTATTTAAACCCTCTCTTTTTTTATTATATTCATGAAACGAAAAGCAATGGCAACTATGAAAGGAAAGAAATGATAGTGATAATACTTTCATATCTATGATCATTGCACCTATGAGAGAGCTGAATGATTGATGCATTTTACTCGTATCTATTACATTTACATTCGAAAATACTCTTTAACTGATTTATCGCATCGAATAATTTAAGAAATATTTTGTTATTTTATATGATTTTTATGAGATATAAGGGGAATCTTATAGACGATGTTTCACTATGATTATATTGATATTTGCATTGAATTAATGCATCTATGATCTATTTCAGCTATTTGCGAACACTGGGAAACCACTCGAAATGTAATTTTAATGGCGTATTTAAATTAAATATTGAAAATATTGCCAAATTTCATTTTCCTAGAAATTTCGAATAATTTACCACTAAAAAATTTTCTAAACTTTCTAAGAGAATCATAAGTTTCCCCACTTTTTCTTTTCTTTTCATCTGCCATTGCTTTTAACAAGTTCAGCTATCGGTCGACGATTTGCGTCTTTTATTCTCTTTTTTGTTCTAACTATTTTCGAATTGCAATTATGGAAGTAGAGAAAAAATTCGTTGCTTTCCAGATCTGATATTAAGTTTGCCTTCCTTGGGCAGATACGTAGCGAAAATTTTTTATAAATTCTTTTCTTTTCAGTGAATGAATTGACTGACTTTTTAATTGCACATTTTTAATGGTTCCAAAATATTTTACATTTCTGAAGGGGTAATCAAAATAAAAACTGTTATAATTGAGAATAAAATTTTAGTAGATATTTATTCGTCTACAAGTGCTTCTTTCAAAAGTGATTGCAAGGAGCATTTCAGGTGGATGGAGGGGGGGATGGGAGGGAAAGGGGGAAAAAGAGGACTACGTGAAGCGAAGGCAACACGGTATCATTTCATCGAAATGAGTTTATTTCATTGCTGCTCTAGCGCAATATTTGTGTTAAGGGCAGTGTTTTTGATGATGTTGGTCTCGTATTCTCATTCATATTTCTTTGTTATTCGAATGTTTTGATGAATTATCGTTGTTTTTTTTTTGATTTCATCTGTATGTTTTATTTGAGGTGCCAAATCATCTCTCATCGCTTTCCAAGATTTTTCGCCGACGTGTTTCGTTTCGTTGTATGTAAATTTTATGCAATTCGCATATAAATTACATGCAGACAATGGAGTTTAGACACATACAATTTCGTATACTGAAAGTCCTTTTTCAGGTGGCCTGCAAAGTGACCAATGACTCCTTGATCGACTAACATGTGACTAAGATTCTCAAGAAGGCACATTACAGGACCAGTCATTTAGAGACCACTCATTCATGACTCTCACTCCCGAGGTTTTAAATGTTACGCTAGCAACTCGAGTGGAGAGCGGTTACGTGGAGGGGTTCAGGAAGTAGATTATCCCAAGCTTAAATTGCATTTAAAAATTTATGCGATTCAGAGTTGCTGTCCGCTTTATATCATCGCAAATGAATGAGCTTGGCATAGTGTCATATCAGTTTTACATGTTCTCCATTAATTGAATGGTATTGTGTTATAATTTTAAATTATGTGTTATAAATTTTTTCACTTGTTATCGTAAAATGCAATACGATATTATATTCACTCACTGAAAGTCTGTTATAAATTTTGCGTTACAAAAAGAATCGTAGAATAAAGTTTTTTTATCTTTTTTTTTCCGGTATTTATATCAAATCTCTCAAAGAAAATAGGCAGATTCATTAAGCAATTATGTAATATTTGGTGCACAATTCCAGATTCAAGTTATTTTCAAAACCATTTCAAAACTTGTACATTTATTTCCCTGTTACCACATTTGTAAAGTTTTACGCATCGCTCAGTAGAGGAGATGATTCATATCCTTCGTATCCTTCACAAGTACAGGAAATTATTGCAAATTTGGGGAAATAATTTACGATGTGAGGTATGAATTTGCATATGATAGAGGTGGAGGGGTTGTATATTATAGCGTATTTTCAATATACTATACATAATAGATACGGCGATGACTAGAAAAATCGTTTCGTAGAGTTGTTGTAGATTTCATTCGTGTTGATTACGGAATGAATGCTTCGCATAAATAGTCGAGCAAATCGCTGGGCGCAACAAAATTTCAAATATAAAGATTTTTTCTTCACTTCTTTATTGAATAATATTTATCATTGTCTCCTTCTTTATTTTATTATCGTTTGCAAATAAATTTCGTTAAATATGCAAATTCATGCGCGATTTACATGCAAATGATGAATTTAGAAATTTATAGATTCACATAATCAAAATTTTAAATGATAGTTTCTTGGGATGGAAATACTTAGTAGAATTATTGAAAAGCATTTGCATTAATGAGTCCAGCCATTTTATGAACAATATTCTCGGTCATCATCGATTGTGCAGTTTCCTCGAGACGTCGTTTCGGATCGAGATGTCCCACTTTGTTTACTTCAACTTCAACTTTACTCTTCAAATCTTTCTCGGTCTCTTCATTTGCAACTTCCTATCAAATTAAATGATGCCATAGTCTTATATTAATAGAAAACAATATTCATACTCATAACTAAATTGGGACATAGTTTTGAGATAAAAGTTTGAATGTTCTTGATCACAGCAATTTATGATCTAAAACACGGAACGTGCAATTTGGATTATTTTTGGACCATAATTTCGAAACGTATCAGCAAGAGGACACTAAGGGTCTCTTTTGCTTGAGGAATCTTTTTTTCAAAGAGTTTTCTATGAGCAGACTTAGAATTTATTATTAATCGATGTGAGAATGGAAGTATTTTTCGTAGTTTCTTTTTTTTAAGGGGAGAGGGATATTTGAAAACTTGAAAGTGAACCAAAAAATGCAACAAAATATAAAATATTTTTCTTAAAATTTCAAGCACATAATCACAACGTAATACCTTAGTGTAAAGTTTGATAAGTTTGACCATCTCAAGCATATTTTCGTGATTCCGTTTTACCACTTTAGCATATTCGTCATGCATTAAACCTTCGGCCCAATTCATTTGATGCAAACATTGAAGCATCTTTTGCTCTTGTGGTGTTGGTTTAAAGCTGATCGTTACGGAATAATACCTGCAGTGAGTAAATTCATTCAAAGACAAACGACTGTCACTATTGAATTATTGATTTTTATTGAAATATCGGATGTGAAATTAATAAAATGACAGCTGTTTTCTATATTAAGGAACCGTATCAACGAAAACCGTAATCATAACGTTTCGCCATTAATGGCATCATTAAGTGACAGTATATGAGCTAATAAGTAAACGGTAAACGAGGAGGATGGGGGTGGGGAAGGGGGGGGAGGGAAGAGGCTGGGGAATCAAAAGGAAAGAGATGGAAAATTCATAAAATAGGCTAATAAGTAAGGTGATTTCAGTTGTGAATGAATGGATACAACAATATTAGAAGCACACTGTTCCATTCGGTCGAAATGTCAAGCGCTCATTGTCGTTTCCGTTGATTGTTAGAAATTTTGCTCACCTATTTTAGCTGCTATGTAATAACTTCAATTCTTTTGGTAAAATACAGTATATTATGCGGAGGTATGCAAGATGAGACAGAAAATAGCATGATTTTGAGGAGACACAAATGACCTAGAGATATTATTCCTCAAAGATAATACGGTATGATAGAGTGTTATAAATCATCTTTATCTACCATAAATTATGCTGTTTTCTACCGTATTTATAATGCTACACGCCCATATATCCTTCCATTCCTAATAGCTCAATGGAGCTTTTATTGTCCTTTGAAATGCAACAATGAAGTGCAACACTTCTCTAGTGGTTTTATGTTTCGAAGCATATAAATATTCTTACGTTCTGCCAAGTCCATGAAGAGCTTCAACAATAGTATGTTTCACTAGATGTCCAAGATTTGATGTTGTTTGTCGTGACTCCTCAGTTGGAGTGAATGTCTTTTGTGCACCTTCCGGAAATCCGATATCCATCGCTTGCATACCAATCGTGCGGAAAGCATCGATCACCACCTATATTGTTTGATTGCTTAATATCTAATATAATATCTTATCGCATTAAACAGGGGCTATATATAAATATTAAGGTGATTTGAAGCAGAAAATCGGTATAAGCCATGAATCGATGCTTTTTTTTTGTCTTTCTAATTCATTCTGCGTCATAATTTATATCCATTGTGCTATGAGGAACCTATAGTTTCCAAGAGTACGTCTTGAACGTATTGTGATTAACTCATCGCTATGAAAGGAAGAGAGGGCACAATGTAGACTCTGTAGACAAAAATAATCTTTACCTCGCCCCCAGCGCTCATATTTCAATGAATACTCTTCAGCCTTCTCTCTCTTTAGTTAATATTCACCTCTTCCGTCTCATTAAACGAACATTAAAATATCCCCGAGTAGAAATACGTTCCTTCCTGGTATGTCACAGATCAATATTTTTGGGCAAACAACATTAAGAAAGAATATTCGAACCTTGCCCTTGACCGATTGAATGGGATCAACGACAACGGCGATCGCGCGTTCACTAAGTGCTTCGAAACTTTTTTGTGTGGCTACATCAACACTCGATAGCCAACAACCGAATCCAGGATGAGAGTGATACCATCCGACGACCATCTCCGTACGACATACTCGATTCAACATATCGAGCATCTTTGTTTGATATACTGGATCCACTGCTTCCACCGATACTCCCTAAAGCTCATACTTAGAATCTACGCTGAGCTTTAACTCTCTTTAAAATTTAGACTCAGGTTCAAGCTGACGTTTTCTCAACTGCTAAAGTTTTCTACGCATGCTTAATCAATAGCGAGCAAAATCCCGATAGATTTATTAAACGTTTGACTATGAACGCAAACTACTTTATATGTTTAAAAAAAATGCAGATAAAAATATGATATTTAGTAATGCAATTTTCGGAAAATCTAAGGACTAAACTATAAGATACAACTGGTCATAGAGCTTCGTTTCCTTTACTTTGAGTAAAAACAGTAAGATTATAGGGATTTGAATGATCCATATATGTGGAACTAAGACTTCTATCATATTCGTTTGACGCCGAAGGATACCGTACGTAATGCACCTAAACACAGCTGTGTAAGCCTTGAGGGCTCAAATTCTTATCCCAATCCCCCTCCAGCTATGCTTTTCCCCTTTCAGCCACAAAACTACTCAAAAAAGGAAAGAATTCAAACAAAAAAAAGAAAACGTACTGTTCCAGATTGTGGCATCGCAAAAACATCAACCACATTGACGGTATAATCGTCTACAAATTCGCCAAGCATTAAGCCCATTACCTAAATAATTATTTCCAAATAAATCAAATAAACTCCAAAAATTAATATTAAATAATAGCGCAGGATATAAATATATAGAAGTAGAGAACAATTAGCTCGACTAATCCAGAGTTCTTATGGATTCCAAAAAAAATTTTTTTCAATTTTTTAAAGATCCAACTCAATTTTTCTTTTCAAGAAAATGTTTTTTCCGATTTAACTACTAGAGGAAAATATATTCAACCTCCATTGGAACACCGGCACGACCATGACGAAGCATTTTTAGCAATGCAAGTGATGAGATATAAACTGTTTCACTGGTATCCGGGTGACGTAGTACATCCTCGGGAGGTGCTCTCGAAATGAACTGCAATTGAATATTGCATTTCTCTTGATTAACGCTCAACAAGTTCGATTCGTTCTGTAGAAGAGTGTCACTTTAAAAAATTTTTTTTTAATTAAATTAAATTTTTTTAAAATCTTTTTTTTAAATTGAAAGACACTTTTTCGACATTTACTGAAACTTTTTTTGGTAGTGATTAAATTGGCTCACTTTATCCCCAGCTCCATCTCCTTCATTTCCTCCTAGCAGCTCGATAAAAAAGAGTTCGCAAAATTCATCCCTCATTGGGCTCTTTTTTTCGATTACAGGCCTTATAATGCTATTGATATTACTGATGAAGCATCAGACTGGTCTTATCATCGTGGTTCTTTCGAAATTGTTATGGGATAATGGTTTTCCCGAATATTCTTTTCGAAGTATTTTTGAGTATTTTTTGATTATTGATTACTTTGGAGGTTTTGGAGTAGTTATAATTTAAATTAACGAATGAGATGATCAATTACTGATTGTAAAATATATAGAGCATTGAAATATATCGGTTTTATTTTATTTAAATGCTACTATGAATGAATAAACACTTTTGCGAATGCTATATATTTCTCGCATATCATTTTCAATTTGAATAAGCAAAGATAGATGTGTGTGTGTGCGTTTTTTTTTTTAATATTTAAGATTATTAGATTGTGGGAAATAATAAAAGAGCTAAGAAAAACTATATATTAGCAATAATATTGACTAACATTTGGGAAACCACTGAGACGAAGAAGTCGATCCATTTGTTTGTTTGCTTCAACAATCGACCGATCTCCGCTGATAAACAATCACCAAATAGCGTGCGTGCACAATTGTTTTACGAGTATTGAAATATGGAAATATAATTTTAGAAATTTAGATTTCAATATAAACAATCTTTTTTTTTCGCATCAAATATTGCAAAATTGGTATGCGACTTCAATAATTCAGCAATATTCAATTGCAAATTCTCTGAATATATATGCAATGCGTTTATTGAATTGAACGTATTATTTGATAAAAATTTAAACGATCGATGATTTTTCAATATATCTATTATATCAAAGAAATTTGCATATAGGTTTCATCTCATTTGAATGGTTATCAAACTTAGCACCGCGATAAACGCGTTGGAAATGTGTCCATAGATGTAAATCGATCAAAAATTTCTCTATTTATTCAAAATTAAACAAGGCCTGACATGCCAAAATGCCCACAAATCGGCTGATAGGCTGCTAAGCAAGCCATGTAAATTTCAACTTGTTGTGCAAATGTGTCTACGATCTACATTTGAACTTGTTATGCATTAAGAAACATTCCTAGCCAGTCACGTAAAAGCACCTACATGAATATTAATGATTTGCGTGTATCGGTTCGTTAATAGATGCATTCATTTATGATAACATCTATATTTGCTAAATCATTCATTGTAAACGTATATATGGAGACAGTAGTTTACAAATTAATGATATTTAATTGATTTTTTTACCCATAGAATTCATAGTTTAAAAACATTCCGACTGCTTTCATCTCTACATAGATGACTCTTTTAAGCGATGCTGATTTATTGAGGCGATGATCGATTAGCAAAATTTGTGCCGATCGTTGTTCTATACAAATATCTAATATACTATGTATGTAATGCTTTTGTTTATTCGGATCGTTTATTTTGCGATCATTATTCAACATAATTCATGTAATAATTCAGCGCAAAAATTTGAAATATTGAAATATAGGGAAATAGCTAAATGAATGCTGGCTGATGCAGCCTATATGAACATATCATATCACCGCTCTCGCCCTTCCCTTCCTATTGCAATTCATATCAATTTCAAAAAATATTTCAAAAATTTAAAAAAAAACGATTCGAACTATCGCAACAAATTAAACAATTTCTATACTACAATTACTTACTAGTAACAATAGTAAATCACTGAGAAAATCCATTAATTAGCAGATTTCAATGATCATAACTATGAAATATTTCAGATTTTCGTCGAATAAAAATCAACACTAACAGATGCTAAAAACATTGTCGATTTAGCCAACAAACTGGCCGAAAGATTTAGCCAATATTTAGTCAATATTTTCAATTCATATTTCTCATTTTATTTATCGATTAAGAAAGGTTAATTCCTACTCTTCTCCCAAAATAAGTTCTTTATTACGATACTAAGCTGAATAAACTTTTTAAAATAATTGTACTTAACAGTAAGCAATATAAAAACAAAAAAAAACAATTCAATAATATAAAATAACACTTCAACAATTTAAATAATCAACTATATTCATCGCAAATTTCATTAAAGTAAATTACAAGATGCGAATATCACAAAAAAAAGTGACAAAAATATAAAATCACCGAATAAAACAGAGTTTCGAAGATCATCTTATTTAACATAAAGTGAATAATGGCCTCTATTAATGTGTAGGCTCTTTCATCGAATAAAAAAAAAAGCGAAACGATCGTTGCACGATCTCTGCAACCAATATAATTTCCCATCGTTTCGCAACGACTGCTATATGCTTATAACTACTAATTTTGACATTTTTATGTTAATGATCCAGAAAAATCACCGGAGTACCATAAGTGAGGATAAAAATGGCTTGGCTCGAGCGGATCAAGAATCATTGACAAATCATGAATATTGACCAATTTTAAACTATATTCAACAAGATTTAAGTAGTTTTTTTTTGGCGAGAAAAACGAATCGATCAAATGCTTCGATTCAAGAGCACTTTCAACTAATTGAACCTCCTTTCCCCTCTTCCTTTCTTCCAAAATTCTCTCATCTTATAAAATTCTTCCTCAACTGTTGATAGCATTTAGACATAAAGTTCCTCTAAAATTGCAAGCAAAGTGGGGATTCCATTAAAGGATCTAATTAAAGAATATAAATGTCGCTCATATTTCGAAAAGAAAAGACTATAAAAATTCAAAAATTATGTATCACAATGGCAGCAAATATATGTAAACGATATGAAAGCTAAATATAACTGCAATACTAATATCGCAAGTAATATCTTTATAGGTATTTTCTCTTCAATTCAGCTTGCAATTGCTGCAATTTAAAGAAGATATGGCTATAAATTTAAAGAAATTGTTTTAAACATGTCATATTCGACTCTTTTTCCTCTCACCTTCTCCTCATCACTTCTTCTTTTACTTGCGACGAACCACTAATGAATTAGAGTGTTTTTACTAGAAAGAAATAGAGGTAGTGAAAAGAAAAAGATATAGAAAAGAATTAATTAAAAAGGATAATTTATTTCAGAGATGAAAACATATGAAGAAAAAAAAAAGAAGTGATTTGTTTGATTAATTTATTAAAAAATATACGGCAATTACGATCTATGCAAATTTCAAACAGGCGATTATTGAGTGATCTTCTAATGCACTCAATAGAATTTAATAATAACAATAATATATAGGAAATGTGAAGAAAAAAAAAGAAATAACAATGGAAACGAAAACCCGAAAAAGAGATGTGAAATCATTGAGCATTCGGTATTGAGACGCCAAAAATTGGTGTCGAATTATACCGTTAACGCTGCATCAGGGTATTCAGAATCCGATAGAGACCTTTCTGTTTGAAGAAGTTGAACTCTGAAACGCTATCGACGATTACATATATTCGATATGCCTCATTCATAAAACAAAAACAACTGCACACTAATAAACAATTGGCAAATTAAAGCACAAAGGATTGAATTATTGCTTATATTATTCGCTTCTTTCAGCATAACTTCAATTTAGTTGATAAAAAATAAAAGACGAAAAATAATATAACCCCCTCCACCCCCAACTCCAAGATTTTCGACTATGAAAACACTATGAGTTAACGTTTGAAGAAGATGGTTGATCTTGATTTCCGATGCTATACAATTTCTTTCATCGATACATCTGAATTTAATAGCTAACATCGTCCATAACAACACTTCTATTCCAGTGAATTTCAAAGAAACAGCACAACAACGACAAGAGATATGCGTGACACAATACAACAGAAAGCCACAGGGATCAAACATGATTGACTAAAAAAAAAAAAAAAATCAATAAGCGATCGAAATTCGATTAATGCAATCAAATAACAAAAATTCTCAGCAACAAAATAAAATCATGCAAGCGGAAAGCAGATTTAAAAGAACACACCTCATCTCCTCCTCTACCTGTGATTAAAATCCAGATCAAAGAACTTTTGACGAAATTATCTCGCCCAAACAGCATGGGAAAAATGATAAACACAACGATTGAGAAAACCATAAGTGACTCATAATTTACATACTCTCTCTCTCTCTTTCCATATAACTTCATCAAAACATTCATGAAAAATTCATGAAAAATTTTTTTATATTCCGCTTCCGGAAATTTAACATCAAAAAATGCCCCAAAAGTAGCGATTTTAGGCATAAAAAACTAGCAATAACAAAGATCGTAAGTTTCCTAAACGATACGAAGAATATGTTGCCGTCAGTGCATATCGATTATTCTTTGCATTTCTTTAATAGTCGAAAATATTAGAGAGTGATGATAAGATGGATGATAAGAAGCATAACGAAATTCACAAGACAAAGGGGTAATTGGTGACAATGAGGTGTTTATTTAAAAACAAAGAAAGCAATTTGCTAGTTTAGTTTGATGCACATGACGTGCAACAAATCTTCAACTTACAAATAATTGCGATAAATATTGGTCGCACTGCTAGGGTTTATAGAAGTGAATTGTTGCGTTGCTAGATGCATAGATATATCCTTCATCTCCTATTCGTTTTGCAACGTTTCTCACGGTATTACGCTAAACGATAACCTTTCATAAAAATATCGCAATTTTCTTAAAACTTTCATAAATTATTTCATCGAAGAGAAAGGAAAAAAAACTAAACAGGAAAAAGGAAAGAAAAAAGGATGACAGAAGAGAGGAGGAAATATAGTCCTTCAAACATATACACTTAAAAAATTAGATAAATAAAATATTTCAAGCACCAAAATAGGTAAACACAATCAACGATGACGTTCCGATATATCAAACATGCATAACGATTTCTGATATGATCTAAGAACCATGCGAAAATGTGGCGAAGAGGAGCAAAACAATACCTGTCGCCACTTCAAGAAAGGTAAACTCCAGCTTAGTCAATTCTCAATCACTGAAGAAGACTAGGTCATTTCCATTCCATAAAAACAACGGAGTGACCTTTGACCCGCAAAAAAAATCAAACTACAATTTTTCGACGTGAAAGACCATTTTCAAATAGCATCTCATATGATTCGCCGATCGAATCCCCAATCCCCATACTTAATGAATATGCACCCATTGAGAAAGAAAAAATAATTGAACCTGTCTCTTGGTTTGGGTCGATTCACACTTTGTTGTGAGCCGAACACAGAGTTAATACTCGAGATAACAGATGCTACCGATAATCTCGAAGTGGTTCGCCTTACACCACGATCATCCAAACCTCGATGAACCACAACATGTGTATTGCCCGTTAATAATTGCGCTTCGTGACGACGAAATTCGGCACTACTCAACGAAAGACGAGTTGGTTTCCTTGAAAAAAGGAATATCAATATGAATTTTAAAAATATCTGTTCAACTAAGTTTTTTTTTTCTGATGCCTTTTTCGATGTTCTAGAATAAGTGGGAAGAAGTACCAGCTAAGCTATGATCTGTGCTTTTTCGTCAAATGAGTGAAGCTAACACAATATGCGTTTTTGCATTAATGCTTCACACGAAGAAAAAAACTTTTTGGGAAAAAGAAAATGCAGCGAAGCTAAAACATTACATTACTCTCAAAAAAATGCATAATTGAAAGATTGCCAAATATTTATAATTATAAAAATATTGACTCCTATTCATTAACTGCTAAGAGTTTAGTTGAATTCATGCCCAAAATTTCACTAGATATATATATATATATATATATATATATATATATATATATATATATATATATATATATATATATATATATTTCTTTGACATTTTATATTGGTAAACGAAAAGGAAGAGAAGTGAAAAGTGCGGAAAGCAACTGGAACTTGAACATGGATCGTTGCCAAATTTTACACCAAATGAAAAATGCCAACGTTCAATCATTAAACTCTTCCTTGTGTTTCTACAAAGCATTAGCTCCTTTAGCCGAGTTGTTTCTTATCCCTATCCCAATAAGGCTTTAAAACATTGCCGCCATCAAATTATGCACAATTTAAAGATAGTCAATCATACATGAATAAAAATTAATTTAAAAAAAACCCAATAAAGAAAATAAAGCATACTTGAAAGTTTTTAATAGCAATGATGAGGTGACGACGCTTACTGATGACATCGCCATTGCTGCAGCTGCCATCCACGGTTGGATAGAAAAACCCAACGGCAGAAATACACCTGAAGTTTATTGTTTGATAACAGGCGACACCATATAAGTACACCACAAACTATTACTTTCTTTAAATGAATTGCGCAAATAACATATGCACTCTAAGGTATATCGTTACTGCAATAAGCATTCGATGTTTTGCATTAAAATCCGTATTTGCTCATTGTTCATATCACATACATACTCGCAGAAAAAATTTAAAGAAGAGTAAAAAAAAGAACATACCAGCTGCAATAGGGATACCGATAGCGTTATAGAAGACGGCGAAAAGGAAATTCAACCGGATCCGACGTGTCGTCTTTTTCGATAGTTTTATCGCAGCAACCACGTCTATCAAGTCATTCTAAAAATTACCGTGCAATATATATGCAAATTTTGTGGGCTAATGGCTCATTAAAAATGCATAAATTATCAACACTATGAATCATCAATAAGCCAAAATCGGCCTTGCCACAAAATCCTTAAAATTTTCTATTTCATTTCGCAACAAAACCCCTACAGTTAATGCATTCTAGTTCACTTGCGCATAGCTTTCTGATACGATCACTAATAGTTACATATATTACTTCCTTGCTCTGCGAGCTCGAAAATACACCGGTGAAATCAAATCAATTCATTCTCCACTAAAGCGAAACACGATCGAACGCTAAATAAAGATAAGGAACTAATTAAATGCCTTGGAATAGGCTCAAATTTCTCACAGAATATAAATAATATTTACTTCGGAAAAAAGAAAGTATTAATTCGTCTCTTAAAACCAATTTTACACCAAACCTTAACAAGAACAATTCCTGCACTCTCGATCGCTACATCCGAACCGGCCGCTATTGCAATTCCAACATCTGCACTCGCCAATGCAGGACTATCGTTTATACCATCGCCGACCATTGCAACACGCTCTCCTACCTCCTATACACATCTAATATGTATTACAAATATCATGATCCAATAATGCAGCTTAAGAAAGATGGAACGGTGATTGCCGCCTCCGCAGCCATAGGTTTACTTCAGGATTTCATCCGGCCTTAGCATACACGAAACGTATTTTTCCAGGGACTCTTAAATAAATATTGCCTCAATATGACCGCTTTTCTTGGGGAAAAGTTTTTGTGTTGACTGCGAATTCAAAATTTCGCCACTAATAATGGCTATAAATCCCATCATCGTTCCATATAACGACTATACTGCAAAAAGGTTTAGAACGGAGCACATAATTCACTAAGTACACCTTCACTCATTAGGCACTTTAATAAGAAATATCCAATAGTTGTGATTCTTTTATACGTGAATATAATGGTGAGAAAATTACCCGTAAATGGGATCTGAAGATTGGGTAATAATCTAATAGCATATTACCCTACCACTTAATCTAATGGATCATATTCCTCTGATCCTATCCTTTTCCTAGTTCCAAAATACAACACCGTATTCAAAAAACATCTCTAATCCCTTAAAATCTAAATAATCGGAGGTCTCTCTCTCTATTCAAGGAAATATGACGCTTTGTTTCGTAAGCTTAAATATCTCAAAAATACAACCTTAAATTAAATTTTAAAAAATAAACCCGAGAAGATTAAATCGCTAACTTGTAATTGCTCGATTTTGAGTTGCTTCTGATTCGGTAACACTTCAGCGAACACCTCCTTTATGCCGACTTGTTTAGCTGTCGCTTCAGCAGTGCGTGCATTGTCACCTGTGAGCAGTACCACTCGAGTGTTCATCTTCTGCAGTGCCCATACTGCCAACGCCGCCTCACTCTTCACCATATCCGCTATACATATCACCGATACGCAACGTCCTTTAACAAATTCTTTGCAACCAAATCACTATGAAAGCCATATAACCTCAGGGAATGATTTAGCAAAACAGCGAGACAGATACCTAGAGAAAGGCAAAGACCTTAATAAAGACAATAAAAGTGGAGAAAATATATAGTCGATTTGAAATATCTACTAAATTGGATTCCAAAAATATCACTTAGATTTCAGAATACGCGCCTTTAAAAAAAATATTTTGTGCAAAATAACAAATAAGGTTTGGATTACTGTCTAGAAGAAATAAAAATATAAGCCAAAATACTATTAAGCCTTTATTCCTTCAATAAAAATTCCCTAAAAATTTCAAGAAAAATTTATTGAAAGTTTTTCTCTCTTGAAACTAACAAAAAACAAATTACCATTAATAGCGCAGAGAACAGCGATGTGACCTTTTGCTTGTTCCTCCACAAGTATATTGGTTGCCGCCTCATCGACGGTCACTCCATTTTTGGTCATCCAACGCTCATTTCCTACCACCACCCGACAAACTTTCGACAAAAATTCATCCTCGTTCGTTGCTAAAAC
Source organism: Baylisascaris procyonis (assembly GCA_037389465.1). NCBI lineage: Eukaryota > Metazoa > Nematoda > Chromadorea > Rhabditida > Ascarididae > Baylisascaris > Baylisascaris procyonis. The sequence goes on from JAZARR010000206.1 coordinate 170,733, forward strand.
TTAACGGTTTGTAGCCAAAATGAAAATGCTTTTCGAAGACCTAATGAAAAACGATATTAAGTGAGCGATTCGGTTCCCTTGCCAAATGCATTAATCTCTTCCCATCCTCTTCTCCCTCCAGAAGAATCTCCTCACTACAGATTTAGCAACACGTAGATAATCACTGATAACTTATAATGTTACTGATAATCTAGCAATTTCGTAATCACCACTAGTGTTCAACTCTCCGTTATTTTCCTTCACATTGACGAACCGATATTTAAAAGCAGTTTCCTATAAAACTATAAAAAACTGCTTCAAAATTTCGATTTTCCCTCTTCAATTGTGCGATATTCTCCTTACATCTGTAGTAAAGAAATAACTGTTCGCAGTCGTTAGTCGTAGGGGAATTGCAACATTAGAAAAGTTTAAAAGCATCAATGATCTGTTTGATTAGACTTCTTTCTCGAGAATTCCCTTAGTTAAAAGTTGAATAACTGTGGTTAATTCTTTTTTCTGTACCTAAATTTGATTACTAAACCGCCTAAATATAGTAATATTTAAAAAAATAACACATACAATATTTCTTTGAAAACTTACATTCATTTATTGTTCCTTGAACAATTTCCACATCATGAGGAGCAATACGAACGGTACAACCATGAGCATTAAGTTTCTGTGCGTAATCTTCTGCTCCACTTCGGCAACTTGCTAACATCTGATCAACACTTGATACCTCACATGATATACCGTTACCTGCCGATGCACGAAAACGATTTGCCATCGCCCATTCATCCGTTTGTAAATGCTAAATTAAAATTAGATCAAAAAATAACCAAATTTTTCCAAATAACCAAATTTCTTGATCAAAAAACATACGAGATGTCCTTAACTCCTCCCTTACTCTTCAATTCCTTCAATAGTTTCATATATTCCCCATCAAAAGGTCCCATTATCCATACATTTGAGCTTGCAAACAATATAAAATATACAAAATTCGAATGAAATTAAGGAACGAATGAAAGCGAAACTTTGTGAAGGTGAGGTGGGAATTCGGCGATATGTAGATAAAAGACTGTCATGGTCCTTTGACCAAAGCTATTGATCACCTTTTATATATTCATATTTTTGCGGCCACTAAAGAAACAAAGATAAGGCAAACCTCTTTGACAAAAGAGGCAATAGCTGCACCAATCGGATGCTCACTATTCGACTCAGCGGATCCGATGATAGCTAACATCCGTCTAAGAGGGAGTGTGACTTGTGAAACGAACGTATGCACTCGTATTAGACGTGGATGACCTTCCGTTATTGTACCAGTCTTATCAAAGACAACTGTTGTTACCTGCAGATACGAGTTAACAGTAAAACAATAGCAATAATATCTAAGACAAATTCATTAGAATAACATAAGCATATGTTTGGGTTTTATCAAGCTGCATACGGTCGGGTGATCTCTCCAACCGTGATTATGATTTTCTTCTTCCATGCTAGAAGGAAGTGGGAGTTCCCAATTTTGCGGTCGCTAAATTCCACAATTAAAATCTAAAACCAAAAACCCCGTAAATGAAAGCTAGAGAGGAAAGATCGATCTAAGAGAGGACTGATCGATATATCCAAGAAATAATGCCTTGAACTCCTAAACTCATCACATATCTTGGCCAACATTAATAATATAGAAACAATACGAACCTATTACATTTTTAATATTCTAGCTGTATAAAACATATGCAAATGTTATATATAAAACAAACATTAATGTTCAAAAATTTTTTTTGAGGTAAACGGACGTATTCCGAACACAAGCATTTTCTTCACCATAATGTTTTCACAACTACGATGTAAAAATCAACAATATCAACCGATATTTCCCTCACTGATGGGTAATTTCATCAGGAAAGTAGGAAATAAAAGATGGGGAATAATTATTAGTGCTAATAAGTGAATGAAGTTCTTCATTTCATATAACAACTAATCGAAAACGAAAATGCAAACCTTATGAGCCATTTCAAGTGGTTCACCACCTTTGATTAGAATACCATTACTTGCCCCGATACCTGTGCCTACCATTACTGCTGTTGGAGTAGCCAATCCAAGTGAACATGGACATGCAATCGCGAGTACCGTTATTGCCGCTTCAAATGCCCTCTTTAAAACCGCCTCAAAACGTTCCGTTTCGCTCTAAAATATAACAGTATCACATATACTAAAACATAAAATTCAAAGGCTTCAGAGAGCTTTTTAAAAAACGATTATATTTGGGGCAATAAAGTAGTTCGTTTTCGTGATATTCGATGCCGAAAAAAAAAGAAACGTCTTATATAAGATAAAACATCACTATTTAGCCTTAGATAGCCCTAAAACTGGAAATGATCAGTACCGTCGATGAAAGAAATACAGTTGATAGTACCACTGTCTCGACGGTCTAATAGAAAGGGAAGGTGTATCACTAATAAGATCAAGTGCTCCAGAGTGTCTCACATTTAAATGGATGCAATAATTTTAACAGACTAGTGCAATAGTAATAACCAACTTCATAGGGTCTATCGATGAGATAAAGTCCAATGAATATCCATGCGACGAGAGTGAGTACTGCAAGTCCGATCACTGTTGGCACAAAATAACCCGCTATGCGATCGGCAGCCTGTTGGATTGGTGCCTAAAATAGGATTCATCAATACAATGCAATATTGTTATGTTGCTTAATAATAGCAATAATACTTGCTAACTAATGAATAACAAACAATACAATAGATGAGGGAATAAGAGATAACTGGAAAAATATTTTACAAGAGAGGAATTGCTTTAGGAAAATGAAAGAAACGAAAATAAAGAACTAAAGAATGAAAGGAGACATGAAAGAAGTGAGGATTAAAAACGGGAAAGAATTTTTAAAAAATGGAAAATCGTCCGAAAAGGAGAATCTACAAAATGAATGAACATCGTTTATGATAGAAATTCTCACTGTTACATTCCAGTGAATTGACTCAGTTAAGGAATCGTTCAAAGGAATACGTTTCGCTCTTCTTTAGGCTAATTTCCACAATCGACTATCTATACTCAGAGATGGTCAACTTGAATAAGCAAATCAAAACCTTAGAGGTTTGTGCCTCTTCGACCAAACGTACGATCTGCGCAAGTGTTGACTCTTGACCAATGTGTGTCGCTTCCACGATCAATGTCCCCTTTTGGTTAACTGAGCCACCGATTACCGCACTACCTGAATCCACTATATCTTTCAGTATGCACAAAAATTAAATTTGGAAGTAATTTATAAAAAAATTGAAAATACTTCAAACAGAGATTAATTAGTGTAGCTAAAACGAATGCGAATATTACATTTACCCTCTCGTTTAACAACGGGCATCGATTCGCCAGTGATGAACGATTCATCTACGGAGCTTTTCCCGTCGATAACAACACCATCAACAGGGATCTTTGCACCTGGCATCACCTTGATCAAATCCCCTCTTTGCACCTTAATAATCATGCATTAGTTAGCGAGCGGGAAATTTTCATCCATTATTCATTTGCATATAAAAATATAATTCAATGTATCATTAAGTCGGATAATGTTCCACTTTTTTATATAAAATATACTTGGAAGGAAACAACTTAAGAGGCGGGATTGATTCTCAACGACAATGGGAATGTAAATGAGGAATGGAGACTGCCGCGGAGAGATCAAAACTTCAGCCATTCCAGCTGTGGATTCGCTAGCTATTCTTTTATCTTTGTCATTATTACGTGATTATTAATCTTAGATAAATCCTTAGCAAGTTAGCGTTAGCTTACGATTCTGATCAAACGGCTATTTGACGACTTTTAATCAAGAAGGCCGAAGATTTCTCAACCTTAGTGGAGGAGGGGAGGGAGGATGTTGTATAACCAAAATGGGCCTAACATAAATCTGAATCATTTAGGGAGCATCATGATCAGCAATTAATTACCGTCGTCGTTTTATTATATATCATATAAAATGAGAAATAAACTAAATGATATTAAATAATTATAATAAATGGAAAAAGAAAATAAATCCAACCAGTTCAATATCGATGCCTCGTTCCGATAATACACGACCTTGATCATCACGTGTAATTAACATAGCCTCTTTAGCTTGTAGAGACATAAGTTTACTGAGTGCTTCCGATGTTTTACCTTTCGCTTTATGTTCTAACCATCTTCCCAATGAGATGAATACAATCAACATTGGTGGTACATCGAAGAATGTCATCGGACTACTTGGCCAACTGCAAAATAACCGTCTACATCAAATGTATATCCTTACGGAGAGAGAATTCATAGACGGCCTGGACGAAAGCGAAAAAAAAGATCTTTGCTTTACTTCAAAATTCCTTCATTGGTACTTCCAATAAAACCCAGAATTCCTCAACCCATCCCCTCCTCAGTCGAGCTAATAACGGCTTTCGTATCCAATTTGAAATCCCATGGTACCGCCAATCGGGTTCGTCTTCGGGATCACAATATAATTTCATCCACTTCTCGCAACATTCGAAAAGCTAAAACGTTAAATAAAACCAAAACTATCGTATCCACCTCAGAATAATGGCGACCATTAGAACAAGAATTGAATAGACATAAGCGATAGTGGTAGCCAATACAATTAGTACGTCCATATTCGCTGTTCGATGCCTTAATGCTTTCCAACTATGCACATAAAAATAGCGACCACCAAAGATCTAAAAATAACGAACATAAAACATCTAAAAACGGCGAACAACAAACACCTAAAACATCCATCACCGATCGATCACTAAGATAACAAAAACAAAAACAAAAAAAAAACAACCCCTAATGAACTAACCTGAACAGGTGTGCAAAGGATGAATAGTAGCAAATTATCGAGACTAAGTGCTAGAGTGAATACTGGTATTTGATTTTCTGGATGCATAGGTGTATGTCGTATCCAATGAAAATAGATCATAATTGCCATCACAGGGATTCCGAACACTAGAGAAACCATTAACGATACTTTCCATCTGCAAGATTCCCTCTTAACTCTATTAATTTAATCTAAAGCAATAAAAGAATATATATTTGAAGGCTAGCCATTTCTCAGCTGTGCGAGAGAGGGGAGGGGTTTTAATTAGAATAGAAGGACTGAAATATATTATAGATGAATTTTTTCTTAGAAGAGAAAATTTCTTCGGTACAAATAGTTCATTCAACGCGAAGCGATTTTCGTTCGTTCATAATCTGTTCAGCTTCAAAGAAGCATCTTTATTTCAATGAATATTTCAGTTGATACCTTCCGAAGAACAGTGTTTTCAATCAAATGTGCAAGAATACGAATTCAACTCAGTCGACGCTTATTTTTTATTTCATCTCATAAAATCCTATTAAGCATTCTTTAAAATATTTTAAAATTCCCTTTTTAATTTCTAGATTAACACAAATAGAATTAAGGACTAAATACTAAAAAAAGATGCAAAAAAATCTCAATTTTTTTTAAGTTTGTAAATATTTTCATTGTGCAAAGGCTTTAAAGAGGAACGAGAATGAAACATACTTTGCCACTTCATCTGATTGGTCGAGACGTTTCAGACGATCATCACCATCAGCAAGAGCAGCTGTATAGCCCAAACTCTAGAATAAGCATCACTTCATATTGAAACACAATTTGGGAAAGTGGTCAGCCACGAATAAATAAGAGAATTTAATTCTGATCAGCCCAATATAAATTCATAACTTTGCAAATGAAAACACTATGGACATTCGAAACTATTCAATCGCAATTTATGAGGCATAAACGTATAAAGATGATATATATGGTGTGAGCACTCCGGAGAACGAGATGGAAGTGAAGACATGGTCAAGAAATGACAGGACAGAGCCGAGAAGGAAATAAAATGGTGGGAGGGGAAGCAGAGAAGGGAATGATAGGGGACAGCCAAGGAGGAAATTATAGGGGATAGGTGAAAAGAAAATGATAGGGGATAGTCTAAAAGATGTGATACATAAGATATGATCGTCGACCATCGAACGAAACCTATTTTTCCCCGATTGCCTCAAACGCTTCGGATGCAACAACCTATTAGAGACAGTCTCAAGTTGTATGATGACTAACGAGCTGAATACCAATGTGAAATCTACGCAAAGATAAATGCAATCAACGACTTTATTTGTTTATTTATTATTTATTTATTTGTTTCAATGAAAAGAGCATTCATTACGAATACATGTCTCTTCATATCGCTTCCACTTGCTCTGACACAATGCCTCTCTGGTCCATTTGGCTCCTGTGGTCTTTAGGTCAGCCTCTCCTTTTCGCAGGTCGGTCGCGTGAAGGTTAGGGCTTAGACTCGTCTCCTGCCCGTCGGATACTGACGAGGCGATCCACCATCGTTCCTCCTATGACTGTCGGGACTTGTTCGGCCGCTCTTATCCCGATGAGCGTGCTCAGTGGAGCCAACAATTCTGGCTGGAGCTTTACAACCGACCGCGCAGTAGACAAGGGAAAACGATGAATGCATTCGATGACACTCACCTCGATTAGGTTGATAATATCACGGGGTCCTATAAATGCGGGTGTGTATTCAATGAAGGCACTTGATGTGGACAGCGATACGGTGCACGATTCGATACCCTTTCTCGCGATTACATGTGATTCGATTCGTGATACACATGCCGATGATGATATACCACCGATCTGAAATCACTTAATAGAGGGATAGAATCAATGATCACAAAGGTAGTTTGCAGATTTATTGAACGATAGCAATTGAACAAAGGTTGACAATAATGTTAGATAATGGCAACAAAATGATAGCTGTTTACAACGAAGTATTGAAGTGCTTAGCTCATCACATATGGTAAAATGACGACTTCTGCAGTGATGCAAGTGAAGCGATAACCCATTCCCCAACTCCTCCTTAAACTGCTCAACACCTAGTCGACACCTTTTACAGTGTCTTCCTAACTCAGCCCTTTCTTCTCCCAACAATTTTCCTTTAGATGTGAGATCAACAATTTCCTTTGGATGCAGGATTAACACAAATGAAGGCATAAATATGCCATATTGTGGTAGAAAAATGCAACAGAATGAGGGAAAGGGAGATGAATTCAGCATTGGAATCGAACTAGAACTACTCTGCTTCAATAGTTCAAATTTTAGCCGCGAGGTTACATAAATTAATGAAATACAACGTCCGTGTGTTAGCAAAGCTGAAAGACCCAAAAAGATCGGCTGAAGAAAAAATTTATTTAGACAGATCAAACCAATTATAGTTTCTTAGTGCATCAATGCCAGCAAAAATATCACCTTCCAACATCTTTGCAAATAATACATCTTTAAACCTTCAAATTGATAGGTACTCACTGTTAGGTTAAGTTTATTATGATTATTTGATCCACTTTCGATCACAGATGATCGATAACCCAATCGATTGATCTCGTCGGCAAGTTGTTCAGCATTAATTTGAGTAGCATCATAAGTGACATCGGCTTTTGAGGACATTAATGCCACCACAATTGAATGCACTCCTACAATTTATTTATGCTGATATATACATATATATATATATATATATATATATATATATATATATATATATATATATATATATAATATATGTCAGCACGCGTCACAACATACGAAAATGCACAAACCTTTTGAAATCATCTCAAAAATTCCGTGAAAAATTTTTTTATCTATCAAATCGATATGAGACCTATCGGTTTATGATACATGTCTACAGATTTGCATAGAGGAAAGGGAAATGGTAGGATCTCTCTTTTACATGAAAACGTTGATGAAAGATAAAGCAACTGTCATCCCTCCTTCAACAAAATGTAGCTTCAAAACGCCAAAGAAAAAGATTGAAATCACCAAAATCAAGTCAAGCGCACCTTAGCTCAGATTTGTTCCCAACCATAAAATTTTCAGTTTCCTTTGCTAATCATAGCTAGAAATTTTGGACTCATTAAAATCGCTTTTGCTTAAAATCTCCGGATCGGTTGGACTGTCTCGCTTTATTAAGTCGATATTTCTTAGAATAATCTGTTAGAAACTTGTAAAAAAAAAAAACATTGGGTGACCGTTCCGATCACCCAATAAACTATACATTCAAAAAAAGTCGCATTGGGCTAACCGTTAAGCTTGCCGATGTTCCTTTCGATATAGGCAACACATGATGCGCATGTCATACCCTCGATAGCAAGTGTGCACTTCTCAAGGCTATCCTCAACGCTTTGCTTAAATTTAGCGCATCTTTTACCGATGCGAACTGAGTTCGAGTCGAGATTTATGATCAGTTGACCTCCATCCTCTTTGTTGTTCGTTGATTTACGAAGAATTGAATTCGGAGTAGATATCATCGGTGTAACGCTTTTATAGTCTAGTAGAGTATTGCTATTTGATGTTTCGGCACTCAGTGCTGGTATTAGTGGACTCACATCTAAAATATTCCACCATGAAATCTTTCATACAGTGGGAAGGGGGAGGTAGAGGGTCAACTTAGGCTCACGCCACAAGTAAGGAATACTTTTCCAGATGCCATCACACCCCTCTAGCAAAGCAATCATAAATGGGCTTAATGTTTCGAAATATTTGACGCTGATTGTGACCCCAATTGACAGCCGATATTAACAAACCGCCGTATGAACGATTTTTTCTCCTTCTTAGCCCTTATTTTCTTACACTATTCCGCTCAGTGCGACTGCGATCTCAACCTGAAATCAAGCTGTGGCTTGCGAATATCTTACCTCAGGTAGCGAAAATGGGCTGTGGATGAAATACGCAACCAGAGCAATGCAATCGGTGAGAAAAAGCAGCCTTTTGATATATATATATATATATATATATATATATATATATATATATATATATAGCACTGCTGCGGTATGACGTTTCAAGAACCTATTTGGATGAAGAGTTCCCGAGCTTAATTGATGACTGTTTCCACTTTTTATGAGGAACTATTATTAATTATATCCTTGAGAGGTTAATTAAACAAAGAAGAAATCAAAAAAAAAACAGCAATTCATGCGATTATAATACCTTTAACAAACTTCAGCGTCGAATCGAATCCCATATCGTCAATTGCTTCAGCAATTGATTCCCCATCCCATTTAGCGCTATCGAATACCACCCGACCTGAAACGAAAATATCAATGAGTGTTCCGATTGAGAAAAAAAAAATTTGCATTCCACTGAGAAAATTCCAATGTTACTATTCTCTTTTCCATCATTATCAAATCATCAAATACCATAAATCAACATTCCACAGATATATTTTTTTGCAACGAAGCGAGGGGGAAAAATTGGACAAAGAGTGTTACTTCGAAGTAAAGTAAAATAAAGAGAAAAAAATTTTCGCAAAAGTTAATTAAATAAAAATATAGATAAACAAACCTTCACAATCTTTCAGCGATACCACAATATTCTTAATGCCATCTTTTGAGGCAATTGTACTTTCAATATTATTGACACACGAATGGCATGTCATACCTTGAATATCAACAATTGCTTCTCGTAATATCAATGCATCATTATCACTCTCCAATATATCTGAATGTTTCATCTATTTAAAAAATAAAACATCGAATAAACAAATAAATAATAATTGAAATAAAAAAAACAACTCGGAAAATGCCTTCATTGTTTATGATAGAAAGCAGAGTGTTTATTAACGAAATGACGCCGAGAACTTAAATAGAATTCATTGAAATAGACTTGAATAAACATAATAGGATTATTTAAAATCATTCATTTCCCTAGAAATAATCGCTTCTTTCTATTTATTTCTTTGGTTTAAAGGCAGAAATAAAAGAAAAAAAACTAAACACAATCGAAGGATTTATAATAAATCCCATTATTCCACGACTAATATTACCTTTGATATACTTCAATTTCGCCTCATAACCCATATTATCGATCACTCCTGCTATATCTTCGCCAGTCCATTTCGATGTGTAAAATTCGATCGTAGCTGAAAGAATAAATTTTACGAATACTGCAAAAAAAAAAAAAAAACGAAGCGAAATAAATCAATGTGGGTGGCGGAAATGAACAATAGGAAGGTGAAATGGCATGGAAAGATACGAGAAAAGCGAAAGGAGTATAGTAAAGAACTAATGAGATGGCGGGAATGGAATAAAAGAGGATTGAATACGAAAAACCATACTTCCAAAGAACTAGTCTATGAGTATTAAAATCAATCTATATTATTCAATATTAATTATTATGCATTATATTAAAATAAATAAAATTCACATAAACATCATAAACCTTTTCGTTAACGATATATTTCAAAGAGTAATTAAAAATGGGAAATTTGAACTGAATGGGAAATTTTTTTTTTAAAAATGGGAAAAATCGGAAAAAATTTCAAAAAATGGGAAAATTTTTGAGTGTCGTGAGTTAGTGTGCCTACTATTCCACTCCATCCTTCTTTAACAATAACTAAAAATTAACTCAAAGAAATTGAAATTGTTGGCAACGTGAAATACTCTCATCAGTACACTATAATATTAAAAAAGCGTGGTAGATGCAATTCCCGCAGCCTAATTCCGCAACAACAGATAACATTTGGGAAAAAAAACATTTTGCGCTTTTTTTGTACAGTTTCCCATAATACGCATCGCATTCATTAACACAAAAATCTTGCCCTGAGGGCATTTTTAACTTACTTTCTGCAAATTTTAGCATTATACATTCACAAAACCCTTCAATCAACACCTCCCCTTTTCCCGAACATCTCTCAACTTCAACGAAAACTTGGCTCGAACGAAACTTCTGAACAATGCAAAAGTAGAAGAAAATATAATTTGTAAAAATATGAGTTTGACTTTGTTCGAATGTTCATTGAGCCTTTTAATGAAACCTTGACAAAAGCGCCAATCGACAAAAGCGCCGATTATATTTCTCTAACCGAACCTAACTGCATACGTATGATTTGATAGTTTCCACAAAAGATTTACCCATCAACAATTTTACTTCAGTACTCCTATAACCATTAATCAGTTACCCAAAAAATCGACAATATTGTATCATGAAATTAATCGTGCAACCGATCTTCTTTGGAACCCTAATATTGCACGTCAAATCTGAATTGCAAAAAAAAACTCCCCGACAGCTTCCAACAAGCTCCGATGGAGCTTGTTGGTCGTTGATAATAACAAGAGGCAAAAAAAACTCCCCGACAGCTTCCAACAAGCTCCGATGGAGCTTGTTGGTCGTTGATAATAACAAGAGGCAAAAAAACTCCCCGACAGCTTCCAACAAGCTCCGATGGAGCTTGTTGGTCGTTGATAATAACAAGAGGCAAAAAAAACTCCCCGACAGCTTCCAACAAGCTCCGATGGAGCTTGTTGGTCGTTGATAATAACAAGAGGCAAAAAAACTTCCAACAAGCTCCCGATGGAGCTTGTTGGTCGTTGATAATAACAAGAGGCAAAAAAAAACTCCCCGACAGCTTCCAACAAGCTCCGATGGAGCTTGTTGGTCGTTGATAATAACAAGAGGCAAAAATAACTCCCCGACAGCTTCCAACAAGCTCCGATGGAGCTTGTTGGTCGTTGATAATAACAAGAGGCAAAAAAAACTCCCCGACAGCTTCCAACAAGCTCCGATGGAGCTTGTTGGTCGTTGATAATAACAAGAGGCAAAAAAAAACTCCCCGACAGCTTCCAACAAGCTCCGATGGAGCTTGTTGGTCGTTGATAATAACAAGAGGCAAAGAAAAACTCCCCGACAGCTTCCAACAAGCTCCGATGGAGCTTGTTGGTCGTTGATAATAACAAGAGGCAAAAAAAAACTAAACTACCTTCACAATCTTTGAGTGAAACAACGACCGATTTAATGCCATCTTTAGATGAAAGATTATCTTGAATATTGTTGACACATGAATGGCATGTCATTCCTTGTACATCGATAATGGCCACTTTACAGGTCGATAGAGAGGACGAAGACGCCGATTGATGCAATATTGAACCATCCAATAAACTTTCCACTCCAATATTTTCGACCATTTCTGCAAAATTTGCTAGTTTTTATTCGAATAAATAAACGGAAATAAAACGTCTTTCAAATAAAACGATATTTTTAGAAATACTAAAAAAAAATCTTTAGGATTTAAATGTATACCAACTTATTCATTTATAAATTCGATAATTAAAACATATAAATAAATTTTGCATATTTATAAATAGTGAGCACATATAACTCAAATAAAATAAGACAAATAAAGACTTCAAAGTTCAATTGCATGGCAATCAAATATTTCATAATAACCCAGAGAAAGTAAGCTTACAAATAAATATGAAGTAGTGAAACGAGAAGAAAAGTTTCCATTCGAAGACAATCCAGCAGATTGATATCGACGTTAGATATTGCTATTAATGAAGATATAACTATTAGCAAATATAGGCTGTCAATAACAACGCTATCACTTATTTCTTTAATTTATAACAACAATCAAATGCCGGATAAATTCAGCATTAAAAACTATAAAATTGGCAAAAATTGAATAATTGAAGCATTTTCCAATAACATTGAAGATGTGCAAAAAAGTTTTCAACTAAACGATAAAATAACAATCATCGTAAGAGAAGATTATTATCAAATATGCAAAAAAATAAAGAATCAGCTAAACGCAAAAATGCTTCCCTCTCTACGTTCAACCTCTTTCCCCCCTACCTTCCACATAAAAGAAATGCTTAAACGAGTTATTCGTTGCAAATAAACAGAAAATAATATTTTTGTAACACATTTGCTGACCAACTAAACACCTATTTCGCATTCACCGAAAGAGTATTGCAGCATAGAAATGATCTCGATAACGCTGGAAAATCATGCCAGTAAGGACGACGACACGTTCATTCATAAATAAATAAATACAGACACCATTATCAGATCCATTTCGTATCTATAAACGAATATAACCTACAGGATATGTAAAAAAAAAAAAAACAAAATTTCCGGAAAGACTACATATTCAATTTAATTCATTTAAAAAACATTTATAAGCAGAAACGTTCGCAATATTTAGCAGCAAAGATGGTGCCGAATTATGTTTCCAATGCAGAAGTATTCAAAAGCTTGATGTCTGTACTCAATAAATACCATCGGCACCTCTCACCAAAACTTATGAAAGGGAACGTCCTAAAATTTCCCACATTGGGAGGGGGATCCTTGAATTTTTTATATTCGGAGGGATACTAAAAGAGGGGGATCCTTGAATTTTTTATATTAGCAGGGATACTAAAAGAGGGGGATCCTTGAATTTTTTATATTCGGAGAGATACTAAAAGAGGGGGATCCTTGAATTTTTTATATTAGCAGGGATACTAAAAGAGGGGGATCCTTGAATTTTTTATATTCGGAGGGATACTAAAAGAGGGGGATCCTTGAATTTTTTATATTAGCAGGGATACTAAAAGAGGGGGATCCTTGAATTTTTTATATTCGGAGGGATACTAAAAGAGGGGGATCCTTGAATTTTTTATATTCGGAGGGATACTAAAAGAGGGGGATCCTTGAATTTTTTATATTAGCCTTGAATTTTTTATATTCGGAGGGATACTAAAAGAGGGGATCCTTGAATTTTTTATATTAGCAGGGATACTAAAAGAGGGGATCCTTGAATTTTTTATATTCGGAGGGATACTAAAAGAGGGGGATCCTTGAATTTTTTATATTCGGAGGGATACTAAAAGAGGGGGATCCTTGAATTTTTTATATTCGGAGGGATACTAAAAGAGGGGGATCCTTGAATTTTTTATATTCGGAGGGATACTAAAAGAGGGGGATCCTTGAATTTTTTATATTCGGAGGGATACTAAAAGAGGGGGATCCTTGAATTTTTTATATTAGCAGGGATACTAAAAGAGGGGGATCCTTGAATTTTTTATATTCGGAGGGATACTAAAAGAGGGGGATCCTTGAATTTTTTATATTAGCAGGGATACTAAAAGAGGGGGATCCTTGAATTTTTTATATTCGGAGGGATACTAAAAGAGGGGGATCCTTGAATTTTTTATATTCGGAGGGATACTAAAAGAGGGGGATCCTTGAATTTTTTATATTAGCAGGGATACTAAAAGAGGGGGATCCTTGAATTTTTTATATTCGGAGGGATACTAAAAGAGGGGGATCCTTGAATTTTTTATATTAGCAGGGATACTAAAAGAGGGGGATCCTTGAATTTTTTATATTAGCAGGGATACTAAAAGAGGGGGATCCTTGAATTTTTTATATTCGGAGGGATACTAAAAGAGGGGGATCCTTGAATTTTTTATATTCGGAGGGATACTAAAAGAGGGGGATCCTTGAATTTTTTATATTCGGAGGGATACTAAAAGAGGGGGATCCTTGAATTTTTTATATTCGGAGGGATACTAAAAGAGGGGGATCCTTGAATTTTTTATATTCGGAGGGATACTAAAAGAGGGGGATCCTTGAATTTTTTATATTCGGAGGGATACTAAAAGAGGGGGATCCTTGAATTTTTTATATTAGCAGGGATACTAAAAGAGGGGGATCCTTGAATTTTTTATATTAGCAGGGATACTAAAAGAGGGGGATCCTTGAATTTTTTATATTCGGAGGGATACTAAAAGAGGGGGATCCTTGAATTTTTTATATTCGGCGGGATACTAAAAGAGGGGGATCCTTGAATTTTTTATATTCGGAGGGATACTAAAAGAGGGGGATCCTTGAATTTTTTATATTAGCAGGGATACTAAAAGAGGGGGATCCCTGAATTTTTTATATTCGGAGGGATACTAAAAGAGGGGGATCCTTGAATTTTTTATATTAGCAGGGATACTAAAAGAGGGGGATCCTTGAATTTTTTATATTCGGAGAGATACTAAAAGAGGGGGATCCTTGAATTTTTTATATTAGCAGGGATACTAAAAGAGGGGGATCCTTGAATTTTTTATATTAGCAGGGATACTAAAAGAGGGGGATCCTTGAATTTTTTATATTCGGAGGGATACTAAAAGAGGGGGATCCTTGAATTTTTTATATTAGCAGGGATACTAAAAGAGGGGGATCCTTGAATTTTTTATATTAGCAGGGATACTAAAAGAGGGGGATCCTTGAATTTTTTATATTAGCAGGGATACTAAAAGAGGGGGATCCTTGAATTTTTTATATTCGGAGGGATACTAAAAGAGGGGGATCCTTGAATTTTTTATATTCGGAGGGATACTAAAAGAGGGGGATCCTTGAATTTTTTATATTCGGAGGGATACTAAAAGAGGGGGATCCTTGAATTTTTTATATTAGCAGGGATACTAAAAGAGGGGGATCCTTGAATTTTTTATATTCGGAGGGATACTAAAAGGGGATCCTTGAATTTTTTATATTAGCAGGGATACTAAAAGAGGGGGATCCTTGAATTTTTTATATTCGGAGAGATACTAAAAGAGGGGGATCCTTGAATTTTTTATATTAGCAGGGATACTAAAAGAGGGGGATCCTTGAATTTTTTATATTAGCAGGGATACTAAAAGAGGGGGATCCTTGAATTTTTTATATTCGGAGGGATACTAAAAGAGGGGGATCCTTGAATTTTTTATATTCGGAGGGATACTAAAAGAGGGGATCCTTGAATTTTTTATATTAGCAGGGATACTAGAAGAGGGGGATCCTTGAATTTTTTATATTAGCAGGGATACTAAAACAGGGGGATCCTTGAATTTTTGATATTGGGAGAGATATTAAAGAGGGGGATCCTTGAATTTTTTATATTAGCAGGGATACTAAAAGAGGGGGATCCTTGAATTTTTTTATATTCGGAGGGATACTAAAAGAGGGGGATCCTTGAATTTTTTATATTCGGAGGGATACTAAAAGAGGGGGATCCTTGAATTTTTTATATTCGGAGGGATACTAAAAGAGGGGGATCCTTGAATTTTTTATATTAGCAGGGATACTAAAAGAGGGGGATCCTTGAATTTTTTATATTCGGAGGGATACTAAAAGAGGGGGATCCTTGAATTTTTTATATTCGGAGGGATACTAAAAGAGGGGGATCCTTGAATTTTTTATATTCGGAGGGATACTAAAAGAGGGGGATCCTTGAATTTTTTATATTCGGAGGGATACTAAAAGAGGGGGATCCTTGAATTTTTTATATTAGCAGGGATACTAAAAGAGGGGGATCCTTGAATTTTTTATATTCGGAGGGATACTAAAAGAGGGGGATCCTTGAATTTTTTATATTAGCAGGGATACTAAAAGAGGGGGATCCTTGAATTTTTTATATTCGGAGAGATACTAAAAGAGGGGGATCCTTGAATTTTTTATATTAGCAGGGATACTAAAAGAGGGGGATCCTTGAATTTTTTATATTAGCAGGGATACTAAAAGAGGGGGATCCTTGAATTTTTTATATTAGCAGGGATACTAAAAGAGGGGGATCCTTGAATTTTTTATATTCGGAGGGATACTAAAAGAGGGGGATCCTTGAATTTTTTATATTCGGAGGGATACTAAAAGAGGGGGATCCTTGAATTTTTTATATTCGGAGGGATACTAAAAGAGGGGGATCCTTGAATTTTTTATATTAGCAGGGATACTAAAAGAGGGGGATCCTTGAATTTTTTATATTCGGAGGGATACTAAAAGAGGGGGATCCTTGAATTTTTTATATTAGCAGGGATACTAAAAGAGGGGGATCCTTGAATTTTTTATATTCGGAGGGATACTAAAAGAGGGGGATCCTTGAATTTTTTATATTAGCAGGGATACTAAAAGAGGGGGATCCTTGAATTTTTTATATTAGCAGGGATACTAAAAGAGGGGGATCCTTGAATTTTTTATATTAGCAGGGATACTAAAAGAGGGGGATCCTTGAATTTTTTATATTCGGAGGGATACTAAAAGAGGGGGATCCTTGAATTTTTTATATTCGGAGGGATACTAAAAGAGGGGGATCCTTGAATTTTTTATATTAGCAGGGATACTAAAAGAGGGGGATCCTTGAATTTTTTATATTAGCAGGGATACTAAAAGAGGGGGATCCTTGAATTTTTTATATTCGGAGGGATACTAAAAGAGGGGGATCCTTGAATTTTTTATATTCGGAGGGATACTAAAAGAGGGGGATCCTTGAATTTTTTATATTCGGAGGGATACTAAAAGAGGGGGATCCTTGAATTTTTTATATTAGCAGGGATACTAAAAGAGGGGGATCCTTGAATTTTTTATATTCGGAGGGATACTAAAAGAGGGGGATCCTTGAATTTTTTATATTCGGAGGGATACTAAAAGAGGGGGATCCTTGAATTTTTTATATTAGCAGGGATACTAAAAGAGGGGGATCCTTGAATTTTTTATATTCGGAGGGATACTAAAAGAGGGGGATCCTTGAATTTTTTATATTCGGAGGGATACTAAAAGAGGGGGATCCTTGAATTTTTTATATTCGGAGGGATACTAAAAGAGGGGGATCCTTGAATTTTTTATATTCGGAGGGATACTAAAAGAGGGGGATCCTTGAATTTTTTATATTAGCAGGGATACTAAAAGAGGGGGATCCTTGAATTTTTTATATTAGCAGGGATACTAAAAGAGGGGGATCCTTGAATTTTTTATATTAGCAGGGATACTAAAAGAGGGGGATCCTTGAATTTTTTATATTCAGGGATACTAAAAGAGGGGGATCCTTGAATTTTTTATATTAGCAGGGATACTAAAAGAGGGGGATCCTTGAATTTTTTATATTAGCAGGGATACTAAAAGAGGGGGATCCTTGAATTTTTTATATTCGGAGGGATACTAAAAGAGGGGGATCCTTGAATTTTTTATATTAGCAGGGATACTAAAAGAGGGGGATCCTTGAATTTTTTATATTCGGAGGGATACTAAAAGAGGGGGATCCTTGAATTTTTTATATTAGGAGGGATACTAAAAGAGGGGGATCCTTGAATTTTTTATATTAGCAGGGATACTAAAAGAGGGGGATCCTTGAATTTTTTATATTCGGAGGGATACTAAAAGAGGGGGATCCTTGAATTTTTTATATTAGCAGGGATACTAAAATTTTGTATGTCATTTCTATGCACAATACTATATCGCATGAAAGTTTCAAGCCTACAAGGCAAAAACTAACCAATAAAAACACTTCACTAACCATTAACGTCTTATTGTGCACTTATGTACTAATGCGGTCAACGAACGCGACGCGACACGCACGCACGCACGCCTATCTACCATTATTGCGAAATTTTCCCACCTAAATGCGAAATGATGACGAATTTTGAATGAAAAAAAAAATCGATAAAAGCGACTGGGCAATAGTGATGGTAAAAATTTTCTTCCCTTCAAACTTAGCAAGTAAATAACCTGATACCAGACGATATGAAATGAAAACACATTCAACAAGAGCGTTATTCAATTGAAATTCCTTGTGCTCCGAATATAAACAACGCATATTTTGCGTATTCTTTTTTAGTAGGGAGCGAAAAATACGAGAGATTTTAATTCGAAATCGTATTAATCATCATCGTGAATTACTTAAATTATAGAAAATATGAAAAGTGGATAGTTTTAAATAAGTTTTTTTTTTAAATAACTTTTAAATAAGAATAATTGTATAGCATTGAATAACAATCTATTTAGTAGGGCTTTCTTATTTGCCTAAAGAGTTGTATTTACTCATTGTGATTTAAATGTTTCTCTGTTTCTTTTCCCCTTTCTTTAGTCCCTTGATCTTGTTTTATTGACGTCAAATGAATATTCGATGAAAGGGGAATTCAAAATATACTAACTATGATAAATAATAATTCACTATTCACTTGTAAACATTCTCTACTCTTATCGTAGATCAAAAATGCGTAAACAATACAATACTATTGTCAATAAATATTCAAATGAACGTCATCGCTAATCTTCAAATGTACTTCAAGATCAAAGATGACGTTTTTCGTCGAAACTTCCATCAAAATATGCACTTACTTGTGTATATATTAATGTTCTATACAATATCGTAATCAATGACCGTATTCGTCAGGGAATCGTGATAAGACACCGACTCTATTTACAGCAAAACACTTAAAATTCGAGAAAACCCATCATCTCATAGATATGTTGCCCGGCTTCAACACTATAGAAATGGCCATCTGCCTACCCTTGTTGATGGTTTTTAAATCAATTATCAAATACCATTTAATTCTATTACTTCAATCCAGCATCGGCTGCTTTTGAATTTGTGACCCACGGATGCAAATACTAACACACTAAGGATCATGTACCTTAAATAAACAATGACTGGCCGTAAAATCTTGCATAGGAAATCTTTAATGATGGCAGTATAAAAATTAGGTCCCTATTTTTTTCCCATCCAGGGGATGCTCTTGCCTCCGTCCCCCATTTTGCCTATCACTCGTCGTACGAGAGGTCTTGAACTTCGTCGGCACCTCATATATAACGAGTTTCCGCCGCTTAATGCAGAAGCCACCTGAAGGGTAGGAAAGGCGGCATATTTTGATATAATCAATACAATAGTACATGAAAATATTCAAATATTGAGAGAAAATGAACATTAATGATAAACAATTCCGTGATGGTTGATAAAACGATGCAACACATCAGCTCAATGATCATATTTGTCAGTGAATAGAATATATTAATCGCTCAAACGTTGTGGCGCTCTTATCAGCACTATCAATACTGATAAGAAATGAACGAGTCTTAGATATGTGACACAAAATAAAATTTACGTGCGCACATATATATTTTATTTATAGTCATATAAAACTTTAAATAATTCGATAATTAGGCAAATTTCAGTGATTTATTAGTAAATTTTTGGAAGGAAGTAAGAAAAAAAAAAATGAAAAACAAGGACAGCAATGAATATCCTAAATTATTTGATATACAGATCAACAGAAAGCTTAATATAGTATTAGTATCAATACTTCCATGAAGAAACCAAGAGAAACAGATTAAAGTGAAGAATTAGTGAGTACTTAAAACAGCAAGGTGACTGACTACAAAGTAGATTGTCCATTGCCGTATGCGTTGCGGATTACTGCTTTATTAGGCAGTAATAGTAATAGTTAAAGATTACTATTTTACTAACCAATAACCAACATTATTATTGTTTTCCTAGCCATTAACAAGTATTACTACTCTGCTAGACAATAATAATATTTTATTTTAAAATATTCAAACTGCAAGTTTATTTTTGTACTTTTTTTTTAAATTTTGTTGTTTGATATTCATCATGGTTTAATGATTGATAGATAAAATAAACTAGTCAATTTCATTACTTCGATATTTCCAGTGAACCATCTAACTTTTTCTGATAGAAAATGATGGATACGTAGCCCAACTTCCGGTTGATAAAATAGTTAGAAAAACATAGACGCTGTGGGCCAAATAAGTACACTGATTTCGGTAGTACTTCTTATAAATCGCAATGCTTTTATATGGTCATATTTTATCAGTTTCATATGTACGTCTATAGTTTCTCTGGCTGCCAGCTATATTTTTATGTCTAAATAACAAAATTAATAAATATAAACGACATTTAATTATAAAAATTATATTTATTCCATAAAATTCAAGTTAACCCAAAATATAGGGTAGCCATTTACCTCTCCCCCTCCCCTTCCCCATACGCCTATCAAAGCAATTATGAAAACCCATGGGAAGTAGGAAAAAAATAAAAACTGAAATCAATATAAAAATATTTCGAATGAAGCAAATGAAAAAAAAAAAGTCGAACAATTTTCTCAACTATTAAATGATAGTTCATAAGCGATAGGGAATATTCTTACAAAAAAAATTACTTGAATAATAACTAATCGATATTTTTATAAAATTAAAAGTATTTAAAAGAATTTATAAGTAATATTTAGTAAAAAAAAAATCAATATACCCAACATTAGTAATTATCATCATAGAGGTAAGCGCATTAAAAGGTAAACAACGAATGAAGTGAAGTATTGGTGAAGGCAAATATTGGCCACCACACTCATCGTTGAAACCGGAATTGCAAATGTGCTTTTTTCACGTTTCCTTTCCACTAGGGAATGTTCTCGGAAACATGTCCGTTCACCGACAGCGATGGAGAATAACTCAACGAATAGATCTTTCATCTAAAGGTGGCAATTAAATATTCATAAATAGATATTATAATCGTCGATAAATTCAAAAGACATCTAGAAATTAAATCCCCCTTTCCTTTAATCCAAAAAATTTCCCTTCAACCTTCTTCTAATCGAAAATTTAATGAACTTTGAAATTTAATGAAATTTAAATTTAACGTTATTTTTTTGAAAATATTTTTGCGCGGCATGACCATAACTTGCAACTTTTAAATATCGCTGAAAAAAAAAAGAGAGATCAGGGAACCATTCAAATATTTTAGAGATATCTCTGATTCTCCTATTTTACCATAATATCTTACCATAGCATTATCTAGAATTAGAAACGATAAACGTGAGTTGTTGAATAATATCGATAACGATAATTTATATGATTAATAAACAGCTAAAATTTTAAAGCGTATTTTTATTGAAAATATTAAAAAGTTTATTTTCTATAATAAAATATTTGTTTAAAAAATATAATTTAAAAAAAAATTAGTTATAAGAAAAAATTGAATTTGTAAGAGAGAAATTATAAAGAACGATTAATACGATGTGCTATATTTCATAGAGAAATTCGATGCTTTAAGGATCTCTTCATCGATTAATAGTGAATTGTGCTAAGATTTTGAAGAAAAGATATCCAACCATATGCAAATCGAATAGAATGAAAAAAAAATGAGATAATTTAAAAAAAAAATTGAATAAATAAAAAAATTAAATATTTAATTAAATATTCTCGGGTGAATTTTTCTATGCGGCAATTTGAAATATTACGCTATTATTTGTGTAGAGTTGAGCGTAACTTTGAGAGTTATATCATTTTATTGGCTTTACTAATGTTTATCGTCTTCCTTAGCTAAAGAAGGAATGGTTATGCCATTCGCTACGCAGTATTTATAACTTGGACAAATGCGCCGTTAACCCTTGGAGCTGCATTACTTCACAACCTGAAGTGCAAAAATAAAAGTAACCGCACAAGGGGAGAAAATAGCACTTTGCTCATATACGAACTTAGGAAGTATAAATACTGATAGAGATTTTCGCATCAACGATAAAATTTATGATAAGGTCGAAAATATTCGATGATGTAAACATCGAATACGATCTTAGATAGTGGGTAATAATTTCTTAGAATACAAAAATACCCGGCTGGATGGATGAATTATTGCCAGCTGCGTCGATAAAACTATAGCTACCATAAAAAAAGAGAAACAAAAAGGAATAAAAATATAATTGAAACAATAAGAGGCAACTAGCAAACAAATATCTAGGTCCAGGGAATCCCAGTTTACCCGAAGAGTCCTTGGGAAGGAAGTTTGCCCATCCCCTTTCCCGTAGGTTAATTCAAAAAGAAAAACGCAACATTTAAAAGTTCTTTATTGAAATATGTTCCAGTGATATCGTATGATCAACAATAAAAAAATTTGAGAACATAGTTCAGCATTATTATTTATAGATAGAGCAAAGTAAAAATGAAAAAAATTCAAGCCAGAATTATTTGAAAAAAAAAAACGAAAAGAAAAGACTAAAAAATTGAGGTGTAACGCTTATGTTTAAGTGAAATTTCCACTGTCGCCAAATGTTTTCCGCATGCATATATGGCAATGAAACATGTTTTTTGGGAAACTATCGAAGAACCTGTTTGCATTACGTATCACACCAACATCTAAATAATCACCTCATATGCACAAATTTCCCATACAAACTACTAGAAAAAGGGAAATGAATTTCAATTACATTGCCCAAAAAAATTATCAATAATAGTAAAAAATTTGTATACAATATATATATATATATATATATATATATATATATATATATATATATATATATATATATCAGTGAATTTTATTCGACAAGTTTACCAGCTCCGGTGATCCCATCGAAATGACCACAAGACCAGGAGCAAATATGTTTTGATATTGAATAACGGCATAGTGAAATAACTAGGAGCAAATAAATAACGGCATAACGTGTTTTGATATTAAATAAGATAACGATCGGCATAGTGAAATTGAAGGACTGTTTAGGAAATGGGGCGATGGAGGAAAATAAACAAAAAGAATATTCCTAAATATATTCAAAGAAATAAAAAATATGGAGGTGGGGGAGGGGAGGGGGGAACTTTTTCAAGATTCTTATAAACTGTTTGCCCGTAATCTCTCTTCTTTCTTCAAAGATCTTTATAGGCACGAAGATTAGCGCAATAGGTATAAACAAAAAACTAATAATGCAAATAAAAACAGAAGTAAAAGTTGGGTAAAATTTCCGGGAAATTGAGAAGAAAAAAATACAAATTTCTACTTTATTTGTATTTTTTATTGCTTGGCGCAAAGTTCACCTGTATATTATATTAAGGTAGACAATATAAACAGTGACAGCCGGTCTGAGATTAAGATCCAGCTGTGCACACATGATGTGCACAAACTAAGGACAGAACAGAAAATGCAAATTCATATCGGCTAATAGCGCAACTCAATAATACGCACACATATGTCACATGCACATCTGAGTTGATGACGTAAGCTGACGTCACGCACTTCAGAAATGTGGTCGATATGGAGCACTACTGCATCATACCAACGGCATAGCAAGGTCGTCGTGTCGAGCGGAAATGACGTCAGAAATTCGAATCTCGCAGCAATAAACTTCACTTGTTTTAATTGTTTAATTCGAAAGCGTTCAGTTCGACTGAGCGATCTGAAAGTGTTCGCTGAATTTCAGAATATACAGTAAACGTTCGCAGTAATAACTTTTGTGATAGATGCACAAAGCGCATATTATGAGTGAGAACAGATGCTTTCGACCAGATTCTTGCTTCAGATTCTTTGTTGTGAGTGAGGATGAATGCTTTCGACCGGATTCTGACTTCAGAATCAAGGCTTACGATGAGTTTCCAGGCTTTGTTACACCGGAAACCACTGATTATATAATAAATCAACTTTTAAGTTCAAAAACTGCAAGGAATACTAAGCAAAATTTTACCAATGTAATTGAAAATGCATGATAGATTACAAGTAACCAACATAAAAATCTCACGCATATGTTAATAAAAGCTTGTGATCACGAAGGTGCATAAATATTTTCTAATATGGCCTAGAGGAAGTAAGCATCACAGCCGTTGATTTATAACAGATGCTTCAAGCTAAAGTTTTCTACGTTGAAATAAGCACCTGTTCAAGGCAGATTTTTATTGCAACAAGGAATGTAAGATACGAAAGGGTATTATTTTCATGCTTCTAAGCAAGTGTATTCCAAACAACGAAATAAGTGTTTTAAGAGAATTCGGTTTTTAATTATATATAGAAAAAATTTTTGAATTTTTTTTTGTATTTTTATATATACAATTAGCAACAATGTGATAAAGCATCTTTATTTATAAATTAACAAAAGAGGTGTAAGTAATATTTAAAGGCGAAAAGATGGAAAATTATTGTTATCGAATTAATGAACAAAACAAGATAATAAAGTCAACTATTGAAAGGTCAAAGGTCGTACACAATGATGCCATCATTTACTTCCGGTGTCACCTTAAAATCTACAAATCAGCTGTAATAATAATACTTTGGTTGATATTTTTTACGCGCTTCTACAATTTTTTGTGGGGTCCAACCGTACGGCAACATAATGTCTGTCTGTGTCTGTATCATGTCTGTCCGTGTCTGTATTGCATATCTATATGTCTGTTTACCTCATAATTTCAACACGAGGACAATTGTGACTAGAGTAACGAATTTTATTTACTCTTATATGCAGCATAGAATAATCTCTATCGCTATTTCATAACGATCTATCAAGTTTCAAAAATGCTTTACAGATTTATTCGTATCGAAAAAATTTGCATATATTTTACAAAGGTGAAATTTTTATTTTTTTACTTTCTTAGTTACAAAAAAAATCGAATTATTCGCCGAAGATTTATATGAGTGAAGAATAGCGTTAAAATATTCACCACAAGTTTTATATTGTTTATTTTATATTTTATTGTTTATTTTAGAAAATGAGCGTAATTGCAAAAGCACACATATCGTATCGACCGCCTGGCGTGCTTTCCCACTTTTTTGGATTCGTAAAAACATAACAGTATTCTTTTTTATTCGCTGATTACCTATTGATGATGACAATGAGCGGGATGCTTTCTCCATATTGGAATGGTCACTATAGTGCTACAATAGTTGCCGAATGCGTCTCGAACGGAAAAGTGCTAATAACAAATAGATGTGAATGTTGATGAAATGAATTCGCCCCAACGTTCTGATGGAAAACGCGGGAAATTCGTGCAACAAAGCGTTGCGAGTACGATTTCGATCGATTGAGTTTCTATTTGAGTGCATTGTTGATGCCGGATGTTATATTTATAGAATTGATAGATGGATCTATGGGTTACAGTGATCTATAGAATTAGGCATTGTTTGTGGCTGTTAGGTTTTGTGAATATATACTTGCTGATTATGCAGCTATAGAATGATGGGGGATAGAGGGGGGATGGATTAGTGGCATTTCAAGATCAAGTCTAATCCTAAAGTGACAGGTGAGGTTCTACCAGCTCGGTGTTTATTCCGACCGTGGCCGTTATGTGCCTCAATTGTTGCTGATTTACCAATGATAGTAAATCCTTTGTTTGTTTTTTCTTTCTCGTTTACGAGATATGTGACTGTGTGATAATTTGATCGAATTGTTGACCAAATTTATGTGCAAATTAGCAAGATATTGGAGATATAGCTGCTAAAAGGTGTTGTTTTTGATAAGCTTTGATAAGCATCTCTAATTTTACTAGTTTTATCAGAATTTATTCAAAAAGGTTGCTACGTGTTTGGCATAAACGTCCCTAAAGAACCAGTTACGGGTTTCACGGAGGTTTGTGCACCTGAATTTCGTCGAAGGTTATAGGAAGGGTGTAACTGCCGAAACGAATATCGACTTATTAGGTTTTGCTAGTGCATATTATCACTTAATACTATTCTTGATGATGTAAGAGTTTATAGCTTAGGTTGACATGAAAAGCTAAACGCATTTCTGCTGTTTCTAGATCATTCTTGCTAAAAAATAGATCAATTCATTGTTTGAATTCCAGGTGAGTAGATTTCAGGTCAAAATTTTTAGTTTAAAAAAAACATTTTTGATCTCCATTTCGAGACTTTTTCTTAGACTATTTTCATCATTCGTTTATTTTATTTACCTCTATGATCTGATCGGTCAAAGTGCACTGTGAATTTCCTCTTTAATTATCATTGATAATAGGATTATCTAATCATCAACAAAGTGTTTACGATGTCGATTTCATCGGATAAAGAAATAATGGAAGAGGCAAAAGTAGAGGTGAAATTCTCTGTACATGACGATGATGACGATGAGCAAGAACAAGAAGAGGAACATGTCGATGCGGAGGAAATTGAAGGAGACCAAGAGGAAGATGGTAAACGTTCCCATATATCGCAAATTTTATTTTACTTATGAGTAATAATACTGTTCGATAGAGGTTGTAGTATGATAGTGTTTTTGGTTATGACCATGTAATGCGTCAAGTTAAGATGGTATAATAATTTATGCTGACGTTTCGTCTCTTTGAGCCATAATCAGAGCACAACAAGCTGAAATTCACCATAGAAAATGCACTTTTCTACGCTTCATAGAGTTGCGACAAACAGCCATAATATAAATGTTAATGCAAGAGAGGGGGGGGTTGGGGTTAATTATATTTATTTATTTTATTTATTTATATATTTATATTTATATATTTATATTTATATATTTATATATGTGTGCGCAATAAAAGTGTGAAAGAAAGAAGAAAAAAAATTGGAGTCAGAGTTCGCAAGAGAGAAGATTGGTGAGGTTGGATAAAAAATTCGATATCTTTGTTTTTATAAAGTTTATGAGGTGAGCTTCCCTTATCTTGCGGATTAGTGTGCCTTTGCCACGAGCAAGTATTTCGGCCATGGTGTTGCTAGCCTCAAGGTTATGGTCTTCGGCAAAGTGCTTGGCGCCATTGGGCATGCAACATATCATCGAGATTTTTTTTTTTCTCAAAGAGCCGAAACGCCAGCATAAATTATTATTACATCTCTAATTGACGCGCTACATGGACGTAACCAAAAAATTGTTGTACTATTTTACAGTTCGATTGTTCAATGCTTTAGTTCTTTCTTTTTTTTCTAACAACTTATCAAGTTTAATGTGCTACCAACTTGATAAGTTTAATATGCAAATGTGATGCCTTTATTATGCAAATTTAACACTTTATGAACGAAATTAGCAATTTCAGTATTGCCGAAAATCTATTCAGTTTTTAGATTTTTCAGTTGTTTTTTTTCCGCAACAATTTCCTGAGAGTAATTTCAACTTTTTAGGTCTTTCATGATTTTTAGCGGGCGTGCTTTCCCAATTTTTAGGTTTTTTTTGTAATTGTAAGTACCATTTCGAATAATTAAATCATCATTGCTACGTTTTTTTGCATAAATTATGTGAAATTTTTTGCGATAAAATAGTGCATTATTTTGTAGATATAGAAGTTAGAGAGAATTACTTATCTTTTAAATTACTTATCTGTAGATAACTTTTCTATTTTTAATTTATATTTACTGTTTTACTTTTATATTTAATTACTGTAGAGAATTAACTATAATTACTTATGTGCAGTAAAGTAGAAGTGAGAAAATGACAAATTGTAATATTTACTCATTTTTATTGTTTCCATATTTTATAAAATTTTCCGAAGGAATTATTTATTTTCAGAATTCACTCAAGAGATGCAATTCGAGAAAGATTCATATAAACGTTTCGAGATGCTTCTTAAAAAAACGGAAAATTTTTCGCATTGTCTTAGCGCAGGTGATATCGAAGCAATTACACGTAAGCTTACATCATATATTTATTTGAATATTTGAAGTGATTTTTATTTTTGAAGATTCTATTTTAATATAATATCCCAAAGTATGGAAAGGTGAATATATATAAGCATGAACACAAAAAGGAGCAAAATGCTTGCAAATCTACAATTCGGTTAAAGATTTACCATGTAAGAGCAGATAATATGTTAGTTGAAATGGCTCAGCCGTGATTTAATAGCTGAAGAGGCGGATGCATTAACGATATCGGCGTGAATAATTCTAGGTGATTTTAGGTGCCCTCATTTGAATGACGAGCTTGGCAATATGGCTTGTCAGAATTTTCTGAGGTGGTATTTTTTAATGTTTTTGGTTGAATGATGGCATCGCTATCGCTGCTGTCATTGAATAAGGAAATCATAGCCATCGCAAATGTGTTTGGCTTGAGCATGACCACATGTAGCTTCAGTAATCGACCACTTTCACGTTTAAATGCAAGAGTTTTTCACATTATTCAGCTTTATTTTAGCAAGCTCACCAGTAAAAGGCAGTTCCCGAGGACGGGTAAGTGTGCCATCGTCGGGGCAAACACCAATCAGCGGTGTGGGCGATCATCGTCACCGCAAAACAGAGAAAGAAGAGGATGAAGAACTGATTCATCTAGCAAGGAAGAGTGAAACTCTCATAAGGTTAAACATTCTTTGGAATTTCTTTAGTCTTTCTGTTGGTTTGCATCCTAAAAAGATTGTTGTAGGTGAGATATATGGCGATGGATCTTTCGACGTTCTAAACTTTTATTAAATATCAGCGGCCAAATTTTACGGCTCGTTAATTTTTTTCTAAGATTTATAGCTGAATATATTCTATTAGCGACCGATCTCTATGTTGGGAAATTGAAATTTAATTGATTGTATTAACGAAATTAATCCTTTTCCGCCCACTCATCATTTAAATTTAAAGCATTTGTATTTTGCAGTATCATATTATTACGTAGTGTGCTATGTGAATTACTTATATAACGTATTGCATTCTGATTATTTGTGTTATTTAACAGTTCCAAGCGAGTTATTTTAAAATGTTGTATTGTATTGTTTAAAGATTCGAGAAAACGCCATTTTATATTGAGAATGGTGAAATGCGAGATTATCAAATTCGTGGTTTAAATTGGTTAATCTCACTTCAACATAACGGAATCAATGGTATCCTCGCTGATGAAATGGTAAAAAAGTTTTTTTTTTTTTAATTTGCCGATACTAAGTAATTGTTAGATATATTTGAAACAAAGAATTTATATAAGGAATTACGGAAGTATGAAAAAATATATAAATGGGAGAGGACAGGAGGGTCATTCTCAAGTGGGGTCATTTGCCTTAGTATTGGATGCTATAGTTGTTTTCTATTCGAATGGGTTATTTATTTGTTGTTATCTAAAATTTGAAATAAAAGCATCCAACTAGCAGTTGGGAGTCGTTGCTGATAGAAGTTAAGGCAAATTTTTCACCTGTATCTTTTAATCTTCTTTAGGGGCAGCAGAGGGGGGATATAGGCATCCGTGGCATTTACGAATTACTTGAATTTCTTCCTTCTATCAGATTTGCCAGATTTTTTAAGTTTTATATATTTGTAAATAATTTGGCTAAGCTGACGACGTATTTTGATTAACATAAAATGGAAAGGGATGTAAATTATTGAGCTATTTTATTAAAATATTTAATTTTAGGGTCTTGGTAAAACATTGCAAACGATCGCAATGTTAGGTTTTATGAAGCATTATAAGAATGCTGCCGGTCCACATTTGGTGATCACACCAAAATCGACGCTACAAAACTGGTTGAATGAATTTGAAAAATGGTGTCCTTCACTCAAAGCGATCGCTCTCATCGGTCACGCTGAAGCCAGAGTATGTTTTTTTTAAATTGATTAAAAAATGTTTATTTTTTTAAATAATAGTGTTGAAATTTGGTAAGTGTTACATAAAATTTCTAGTGGATGAAGGGGGACCTTTATTTTGAAGGTGACGAAGTTGTGGTTCTAGTTTTGGGAGCTAGCAAAGTACTTTTATGACTCACTTTCATAACAAATTTAATGAAATAGCGGGACTGGAAACGTCCTTTATATAACAAATTTTTGAACGATGGCTGAAATAGGAGATTTGCAAGTCTATATCTCGTTGCGAAAACATCCTGCAACGAGGGTTGGTCCATCAGCTTAATCGGTTTAAGGTGACTTTTTCAGATGACTGAGTTTTTTTTGAAATATTTACTTCCGCAGTGCCAATTTGGCTTCATTTTCCTCGACACATGTAATTGCCTACCTATAGAAGTAACGCCATGTACGAGTCATGATGTGTTTTCTTAGCGGTGAGGTATATATTGTTGCTACGCTTGATCGTCTGAATGTTCTCATTAGCGGTAGTGTTGATTTATTGATGCGTATTTTTGACGGCATTCACTAAACCATTTCAGAAATATAAGACCAGTAAACGAGGCCGATTTGGCTCTAAATTATTACTAATGTTGGGAGAGGGATGGAATGATTTTGTGGGGATCTTATAAAGGGGATTTCTGGAAAAGATTTTATTTGGGCGTGGTGTGTAAATTATAAGAGTAGTAATTGGTGATGATGTGGTATTGAAAAGATAAGTGAATGAATAATTTTTCGATGATGATTGCAGGCTGAATTGATCCGTGATGTGATCCTGCCAGGTGGTTGGGATGTACTCGTAACATCCTACGAGATGGTACTTAGGGAGAAATCACTTTTGAGAAAATATGTATGGAAATTCCTTGTCATCGATGAAGCTCATCGGATTAAAAACGAACACTCGAAGGTAATTATGATCAGTTATATTTCTATCATATCCTGCAAAGTATATCAATCGGAATCTCAAGTCGTCAGTGCTAGTTCAAATTGTTCGATGGAAATGCAACAAAGAAATGAAGAAATGCACAAGTATATTTATACTGTCGTAGTACTTAAGTGTTGTGAAAAAATTTTCGCCACTTTCATGTTACGTTAATTTGAACCGGAAGTGAAAGAACAACTATAACAAGAGAATGCTTCCAGGTCAGGCAGGACAACCAGGAGGTTTTTCGGCGATAGATCATATTTGGGACGAGAAGAGAGTAGAGGGGAAGGAAAGGGATCGAAATTGAAAGACGGATGTTGAGCACCCCTATGAATCTTCTTCATGCGGTAGAAAATAGCAGAAAGTAGTTGTGATCAAATCATTCATGAATGTCTTAATTGCTATTCCGCATTATTTACAGTGAAAATATTTCAGCTGTCGGAGATTGTCCGTGAATTTAAATCAAAGAATCGTCTACTTATAACCGGAACACCATTGCAAAACAATCTTCACGAATTATGGGCACTTCTAAATTTTTTATTACCAGATATGTTTGCATTGGCATCTGATTTTGATTCATGGTTTACCACTAACGAAATGATGGGAAATCAGAATCTCGTCTCAAGACTTCATCAGGTTTGTTTTAACCTTTCAATCTGCCTTTATGGTTACCACTATGTAGGTAGAATGAAGTTGAGAAGTGATACAAAAGCAAATCCGTCACTGAAAAAGATTTTGAGAAGGGATTTGTAGCAGTTATCTATAGCTCCGTATATAAAACAACGAATAATCGATGAGTGGGGGGATATCGCGATGATACCTGCAGTGGAAGAAGGAATCTAAAGTGAGTATATGTGGATAGAGGACAAGGTCCTATGTCATTGCTTTCGTTGATCCGTTAATTTTTGAAAGATATTTGTGGATGTTAAGAGTGATGAAAAATTGGTTTTTTTTTTTACATTGGTTTTATTTTCGTTTTACATGGTTGGCGTTACCGAAAAACGAAATCTTTTATTGTTTTTAGATTGTTTGGCAAACAAACGCAATAATAAATGTTTGCCTTGTCTCTTTCCTAGTATGCATTTTCCTTTGTTTGTAACGACGATAAGGATTTGCAGGTTCTGAAACCTTTCCTATTGCGTCGATTGAAATCTGATGTGGAGACAACATTACTTCCCAAAAAGGAAGTTAAAATCTATGTTGGTTTATCGAAGATGCAACGAGAATGGTGAGATAATTTGGAGAGAGGTGTAAATATGGTAGAAAAGTTGATAAACGCTTTGATAGAAATGGTTTGAATTTTAATGCTGAAAGATTGGGTTGGAAGAGGGAGGAGGATTGCTATTATTTTTTCATAGATAGTTGGACTATTAAACTTTTATAAGCTATGTTGTATTTCTTATATGTGAGTATGTCTATTATTTTGTGTGATTTCATCATCTTCCAAATTTTCGTCTTTTAAACGCGAATCTCGATTTCAAACAATCTGCTGGGAGTTCTCATTGTGGGATTTTGTTGGAATGCGAAAGTTCGGGGGACGGGTACTATCCCCTCCCTTTTTCTATAATCCCACTTAATAGTTTTGAAATATGACGGATGAGAGGGGAAAGGGGTGGGGAAAGCGACACAAATGAGCATATTTTCGCTAAATCCTTTTTACCTTTGGGAAACACGCGTCCATCACTAGTGAAATATAGTGATAGGAGTTGAACTTTCTTGATACTTTTGTTTATCATTTTAATTTTATTCTTATTTAAGGTATACAAAGATCCTTTTGAAAGATATCGACGTTGTGAACGGAGCTGGAAAATTAGAAAAGGTAATTAAAGTTAATGTTGTTTAATCGGCCTATTTTTTTGCATTCGTTTGATGAACAAAAGTAAAATATATGATTGTTGTGCTTATATTGTAATTTGCTGCTTTATATAAGTGATGTTGTTGGTCGCAATTGGTGTCACGATGCAAACGCACACTGTCTTAGACGATTCTTAGTGTAGAATTGTTATGAAGTGTTTAAGAGGAAGAAGTTGCAATCGCCTTCAACGATTCAGATATTTCTGTGTTTCTGAAGTCTGTGCATCTCACCATCGAGATTATGGAAGAGGGGGTGGAAGTAGAGAAATGGTGTAATTTTTAGGTTGTCGTAGATAGTGACATCACATTCGTTTGACAGAAGGGAATATTTTTTGGAATCTATGCTTCAATAAGTGTGCTTCATCGAGCAAGATCGCTTCAATTCCTCCATCCCTCCATCCACCCCCCTTCTCCTTCCCGAAATTAAGGTGGGTGCAATCCATCCGCCATTTAACTATAGTGGATGCAGATAGCGCAGCATATTTCTTTTTCGATATGCAACAGGTGCTGCTTACTTAATGCGGATAGAAGGGGAGCACTTTCCTAATTATTAAATAAAGCCACTACCTGTTTCTTCGAAAAGGTGAAGACATCATTATGTGCTTTACTAAGTGAAAATATTGGTCCTTTACGGTGAAGTTGGGACTCATGAATTACTTTGACTTAAGCCTACGCAATTTATCTATTCTCTTTTCCCCACCTCTCTCTCCCTCTCTCCCTCTCCCTCTCTCTCTCTCTCTCTCTTCCTTTCTCTCTTCTCTCCGCAACATTTTCAGCACCATGCTCGGAATATTTGTTGCATTTTACGCGCTTCACTTCTCTTTGGGAGGGGAGGAAGATAGTATAATGAGGTGTTTGCATTTTCCTTTGTTATATTCTTCCAGGCTCGTATAATGAATATCCTAATGCATCTTCGAAAATGCTGTAACCATCCGTACCTTTTTGATGGTGCTGAACCAGGACCACCCTACACCACTGATCAGCACTTGGTGGACAATGCCGGCAAAATGGTACTCCTCGACAAACTACTTAAAAAACTTAAAGAACAAGGTTTGTGCATCTGTAATTTTTGATTATTTATTGAGTTGAGTATGTTACAGAAATAAAATTTTCATCCGGTGGTGGGTGCATTCGGTTGAGGGTTGTTGTTTTCTAGGATAGGGATTCCTTCTGTTTTGGAACATTACTGGAGAATCATGGCACTTGCAACGCATTGCAAGTGTCAAAACGTTTCCTACTTCTTACGGGATTTTGTTTTATAATTTTATTTTATCTCTGTAGATTTCATTGATGATGAGAGGAGTGATCAGTGAGAAAAAAAAATTATTTGAATTACTGGTGATGGAAGTATAGCAAAGATGTCGGTGTTACGGCTGTCGAACGATTTTTGAAAACCTTTGAGTTCGAAGGTCTCCACCGGCTAATTTTTTGTGTATATTGCGGAGGGGGCGAGGGGTCGGCGATACGACGTTAGTCGGCGGATCCGAATTATATTTCCCCAAAGCTAAGGTTGCAACTTTTTGGCTTAAAGAGACTTTGAAGGGAATATTGTTCCCAGTGGAGGAAGTTTTATAGTAGTTGTTTTAAGGATCTCGTGTGTTAATCTTCTCACAAATGTCACGAATGCTTGATCTTCTCGAAGATTATTGTTGGTGGCGTAATTATCAATATTGTCGTCTCGATGGGCAAACAGCTCACGCCGATCGACAGATGTCGATCGATGAATTCAATAGACCCGAATCCGAGAAGTTCATTTTTATGCTGACCACTCGTGCTGGTGGTTTGGGTATCAACTTAACAGCAGCTGATGTGGTCATCATTTATGACAGTGATTGGAATCCACAAGTCGATCTGCAGGCTATGGTCAGTTGTTGATTTGTTTGTGAGGACCTGGAGTTGATCTGAGCCAATAAGGTGATTTCTGACTTTGTGAGAGACAGCGACTAGGATGATCTGAGAAGAAAACTTTGGTAAATGAGCCGAAAATGGGAATTGCTGTGATCGAAAGGTGGGCAGGTATTAATTCTGCGTCACGAGAAGTCTATGGCGAGGTGGTTTTGTTGAACTGATGTAGATTGAAAAGAAAGGGGATGCTTGGCGGATGAGAAGCGCATGTAAGTGATTTGATTGGATTTATACTTTATAGTATAAGAGTTCAGTTAATCACATATCGGGAATTTTTTATAGCCAATTTTTCATGAACTTTTTTTAAAGATGAATGCATGGGAAAGTTTTATTCATCAGTTGCTAAATTGATATTGGTATTGCAGGATCGTGCACATCGAATCGGTCAAAAGAAACAAGTACGAGTTTTCCGCTTCATAACCGAAAGCACAGTCGACGAGCGTATCATTGAGAGAGCTGAAATGAAGTTGCATCTCGACTCGATTGTCATTCAACAAGTACACAAATTTCAGATATATTTGTTTGTGGTTCTGATACTTTGTTTAATTTGGGGATTAGGAAGGATGAGAGAGAGGATTAAAGAAGGATGATTTAAGAAGGGTGGAGGCTTGGGGAAATATAGGCGAGGTTAGGTCCATAGGTTTCATTTCGATGGACATAGTTTGGCGCGTTACCGTTATAGTTTCGATTAGTGTTAGTCTGCGGATCGGCATTGTATAAGAAGGAGATATGAGTGGTTGCTTAATTTTATACTTCAATGTAAACAGAATTGAACGAGAATTTTTATGGTCAAAAATGTAATAGAATATCTTCAATTGAAGAATCTTTTCTGTCCAACTTCAGAGGTAGTTGGTTAATTTGTGGTAGTTGTTATGAGTAACGAAACAGTGCTATATTTAGAGTGTATCGATCGAAATAGACTCAAAAAAAAGGAATCGTTGGTGAAGCTGAAGTAGCGATTATTCGCAGGATTATTCACTTTTGTGGATCACAATTTAGATGCTGCTATTGTTGACGGTGATGGGATTACCATATATTTTTAAGGGTCGTCTAGCAGATTCACAGAAAACATTGGGCAAAGACGATATGTTGGATATGATTCGTCATGGTGCCGATCAGGTGTTCGCATCAAAGGATAGCACAATAACTGATGAAGATATTGATACAATCCTTGAGAAAGCTGAACAGAAGACTGAGGTCATCTTTGAAATTATTGGAATATTTATTTATTTATTTTTTAGCTGTAATGATGCATTTGAGGTTATGGTAAAGATTACCGTATTTTTCAAGTTATGGTAAAGATTACCGTATTTTACGTTATCTTAGATTCTATATATACTATTATGTGGCCTCTAATTGAACTTCGAAAGACTTTTGCATAGTCGCAACAGTGAAAATCGCTTTAATGGTTTTTGTTTACGGTTTCAGGAAGTGCATTTTATTGTTATCAAAGCTTGTAAAAGAAATTGAATTAAATTATATTTATTTGATTGTTGTATGATTTTCAGGCGCTAAAAAAGAAGCTCGATTCATTGGGAGAGTCATCGTTGCGAAACTTTACAATGGATGTACCTGGTCCTTCATTCGTCGAGGATAGCAATTATACATTGTACAAATTCGAAGGTGAAGACTATCGTGAAAAGCAGAAGCATACCGGAGTTGGCTATTGGATTGAACCACCGAAGAGGGAACGTAAAGCCAACTATCAAGTGGACGCATATTTCAGGTTTGGGCAAATACTCGTTAAACGAGTTATAATGCGAACGAATTTTATTTATCATTTTTTATTTCATTCAAAGTTTGATGGTAAAGGTGTGGAGATCTATAAAGTGCTCCGATTTCGGCTCCTCTTTTTATCCGCTCATGGTTGGGCAGGTATATATGGATTTAATTATTGCCTCTTTTAAATTATTCTACATTGCACAGAGTTGTAACTTTTTCTTATTCCTATTTTACTTCCTTTTTTTAGCTTCTTTCTGCACTACGCGGAGAAAATTTCAGATCTCTGATTTCATTTCTTTTCAGTTTTAGTGGTCGTTACAAAAATGTTAGCACGAAATTACATAATCATGTAGACTCAAACTTAGAGTCTGGCGAAAGCTCTGTGATAGATGTATTTATGCTTTTTTTTCATTAATTTTACTATTATCTATCAAAGGATTGTTATCTCTTTTAATTGTTTTAATATAAACTCCCGAAGATACTTAAAATTGTCCTTCATCTTTTCGAGCGCAACGTTTAACTGCGGGGGTGCGGTAAGACTTTTTCTCGACACTATATCAGAAGCATGAATTATATGTTGTTGTGGTTTTACAGAGAAGCAATGCGTGGAGGTCATGCGGAGCCGAAGGCTCCAAAAGCACCACGACCTCCAAAGCAGCCAAATGTGCAGGACTTTCAGTTCTATCCGAAGAGGCTGTTCGAGCTGCTCGAGAAGGAGGTCTACCTTCACAGAAAGACTATCGGATACAAGGTCATAACATTCACATAATTTGAGCCAAATGAAGAAATAAGTTAAATCTTTTAGAGAAATATACTTATTAATTAACGTTTTAATTCTTATACTGGTGTTACTTAAAAAAGATTTTGTTGTCGCAGACTTCTGGGTACGGTTTCCTAGTCATGTTTTTGGGCTTTCTCATGCTCGGCCGATCGACTGTCTTTGAGGTCTCTGAGTGGATACATCGCAGTAATTTGTCTGCGCCGCTTTTTTATTTGTTTCTTATGTGATGAAGTAATTGAGCCGTTATTATTTGCTACCTGGTTCGAAACTGTCCTCTTTTAAGCCTTGATGCATTAGCTCGAGCTTTTGGTAAGGTATTAGTTCGTGCTCAAGGTGGTTCTAAATGAGCGGCAGGATAAAAATTTCTCAAAAATAGGTTATTTTTAAATAAACTTATAAAGAGGGGAAGTGTAAATTGTTAAAACAAGTCGCAAACTTCTTAAGCGATGGAAGTTTCCGATGGTAAATATTGCTCTCAGTGGAAAAGTTATTTTGTGCTGTGTTACTTCAAAAAGTTTTTTTCAACTTTTTGAAACATTTTGCTAATTTCGAGCTGAGGGGAATTTTTTTTTTCGATAGCACCGACACTTTCATTTGTGAATCAGTTACGTTTAATTGCTTTCTATGTGGTTTTAGCTTTATATTTCAAATTCGGTCTCTAAGCCCCTCTCCCTCTTTGCTCCCCCTCTCTCTGCCCCCTTCCCCACATACCTTTCCTCGGAATATTAAGTTACCTCATACTCACTACTTGTGTTGGTTTTCCAGCTTAGTCTTCTATTTGTTCTTCTTGTGCCATTTGCATTAGAAGCGTTGGTGGGATACGGCTGCGGCTTTTAGCATTCCTCTTATGCTAATGTATTGGTTGTGAGGAGAGCGTGCTGGCTCTAAACTCGGTTTGAGAGGCATTAAGTAGCATTGATCCTCTTGTTTGACGTAAGCAAGCGATTCGATGTTTTATTTTGATTAGCATTGCTCTTCGCCTTATTTTATTCTCTTAGAGCGATATTTTTATTGCTGCTAATTAAATATCCTTCTAAATGTAGATACATATTTAGTTGTTTACATTGTTTTTTTTATATCAATCAAAGACTTTGGAAAATTTTTTTTTTAGCTTTATGTATTCTCTAAGCGCCTAGTAATGCATGATTATTAATTCTATGTTGCGTCCTTTCAGAGAAATATTTAAGTCGAGAACCATATAGCTTGAAGGAAATAAATAATCTTGTTCTAGGTGATAAATCTACCAGCTTGTAGTTAGTACATTTTTTTTTGGCCGATTGATTGTAGATTCAAGAAACGAGTCGCATGCTCTTCCATTAGTGCTGAGATGATTGGGGATAGAGAGGATGCATTTGCATATATATACATATATATATATATATATATATATATATATATATATATATATATATATATATATATCATTGAAGAGTAGACACTTTAGCAGGCATGTAAAAGAAGCGTTTATTGTTGCTAATAATATGTACATCCGTTCATTTCAAAGTTTAAAAAAATGAGAACACAATTTTTAAATCATTTGCTGTCATTGAAATGGTGCTTTTAGTATATTTAGCCAACGAAATTGCATGATTGTCGACCGGGAAACATAAGGGGGATACTGTTGTTTAGACAATTTGTTTCGTTGTCGTCTTCGATTCTCCTCTGGTCTGTCATTTAGTCTTCATTCAGTCATTACTTTTTCCTTGCCTATTTC
Source organism: Baylisascaris procyonis (assembly GCA_037389465.1). Classification (NCBI taxonomy): domain Eukaryota; kingdom Metazoa; phylum Nematoda; class Chromadorea; order Rhabditida; family Ascarididae; genus Baylisascaris; species Baylisascaris procyonis. The sequence continues at coordinate 209,432 of JAZARR010000206.1, forward strand.
GCCTCCGATCGGGAAATGAGCCCTCGTACATCATGAAAGAGATGGGAAATTGAAGAAGGTGATGGGAGGGGGGTTCTAACTAACGTTATGAAAAGTCTAAAAAAATTTCATTCATCTTGTTGCATTACTCTTGTTTGTTGGGTATGCGCATTTGCCCGGGTAATAATCTATTAGGTTTGCGGTATAGTCGTTAGAGATCACTATTGTAAGGAGCATGCATTCCATCAGCCAATATACCATCTTCCTCTTCGTCTTCATTGAGGAGGTGAATATCACCGCTGATTTGAGGTGCAATTTCGACGTCCTCTTCGAGACTTGTATCTGATCCCCATGTACTGTCAAGTATTTTAGTATCGTTTTCGATAACATCTTCGGGGAAGTGAATAAGGATCGGTGCTTGAGATTTGTCTTTCATTGGGAAGACGAGATATTGCGTCGAGTGAAAATTCGATACCTCCGAAAGGCTGAAAGTGTTATTGATTGATCGAATCTGGCGAGCATTTACATAAGGAGTGTGTGTAGCTGAATGCAGGCCTAAAACCAACCGAAGTGAATTCGTTGATCTCCGCCACCCAGTTTGCATTCATTTCTCGCGATCGTGAAAGAAACATTATGAGGTTTTAGCAGTCGTTCGTGAAACTTAATGTTGCATAACATGCCTCTCTAATCCTTCTTTCATGATTTACGTCTGTCATTACAAACTTTTCCTCAATCATACATCCATTACGAAAAGTTGAGAAATCTATAAGCATATTAGGTTTCTAGTTGAACATTTTTGAAAGCGTTTCCTAGACGAACTGATGTATTTAATATCCGGGTCCTGATGATTTTTCATGAATAGGTGATAAGCTGATTATCAGCATTCATTGGTAAATATATCTTGCCTGGAACGTCGAGGAATAGGCACACTTGCAGCATCAGATTCTTCACTACTGTGTATGACCGCTGTCTCTTTATTGGCTTGATGATGTGAAGATGGTGACGTCTGTTTGAGTCGGCGTCTTCTGCGTGATCCGTTTCTTTTGCATTCCTCCTTTGCGGTATTGCTGCTTATTTTTTGTGTACCCATTGTTGCTATATTGTTCATACTTCGGCTAAGACGAAGTCCTTCAGAAGCATTTATACCATCTGAAGAAACCTTATAGAAAGTAAGTTACGGTCTTCGTTATTCTAATTACCGTGCCATGAATTACCGTAGATTTTATAAATTCCCACCGTAGATTTGTCGATCGTCATTCGATTTAAGCAGCAAGCATATTTCAGCGAAAAGTTCGAGTAGGTTGGCATTTGTTTTGTTCTAATTATGGTTTTCTTGAAGTTGAATCAAACAACTCTAACAACTTCCAGGTCGTCTATAAGCGTTTTCAAAGAGTACGATATGCATTGATGTGATGATTTTGTCTGTGTCTGTTACAAGCGCTGCTAATCAATGTCTGTGGTCTGTGTGCTGTTTTTTTTAGTATTATAGGATTTTAGGTTCAATAAAAACGAGTTAAGGCGTTTCAGAATAGCTCAGATGGTAGAGCGTCGTATCGGTAATCCATCATCCAGTGTTCATATTTCGAGATCTAGATTACTAAACAATTCCATACATTGTAGAGATTATATTTACAATTTTCGTCGAGAGTTATGTTTGCTGCTTAGTTTCCTTATAGGTATTTCTGATGGAATACAAACTTACGATCCATTTTGGGCGGATTTTGTTGTGATCTGGTTGACTTTATACTAGCAGATGAGAGTCCCCTTGAAGAATTTGTACGTGCACTATCATCACTGCAATTTAACGTAATGCAGGCCGATGATCGGGATGGTTCAAGCAGATCCATCGGCTGCATTATCTTCTCTAATCGTGCTCTTATTTTATTCATTGAATGACGATGATTTAGTCGATCATAGGGAATCGACATTTTATATCCCTGAAATGTGGTGTTTTTATTTTTGTGATACTAATTTAAATGATTCACTAGGTTGTTTTGATTGGAATTTGTTATTTTAAATGTACTCAAAAAATTGTGACGTCATTTTACCAGCCGACTGTCATCTTTTATATCAAAGGGCTGGTAATTATGAGAGGTCATCATGAAGGGAAGTGGATTTTCAGTGGGAGTTTCAAAAGTATCAGGGTGCATTTTCTACTATCAGTGAAAAATTGAATACGAGTAGGATGGGTTGAGACTGTCAGCTGGTTCGTCTTGGCTTGCTGACATCCACGTTACTCGTAGCAGCAATGATTCAAAGCAATTGTAATATTTGAATATAGTAGAGATGAGTGGGAATATACCATACCTGGTAGAGAATGTACTGAAGCAACGGATAATCGGGTTGATAATCAGACAATTCATTTGGATTTAGATTACTCGGTGATTGAGTGGCACTACGAATAATCACTCCATTATTTATGCTGAAATATTCTACTATTGAATATAAATATCAATTACTTTATCGTCTATATGAAATTAGTTAGGTTATTATTTTAATCTATGTTTTATGTCGATCTTCTTTGAGCTTCTAAGGAGGAGTTCTTTTTTTTTGGCAGCTCTTTGTGGTGAATGAATTTTGGGGATGATTTTAGGCGGGTTAAATAAATCGAAGAGACATAACGCGATTATTTTTATGGACATAAATGAAAGTTCCATTGCATATTAGATATCGAACTGTTTATTAACAATAAATAAAATATCACCGATCCATTTTTATCAATTCTTAGCTGATTTATCGATAAGTTTATCACTTTTGTAGATGTCCATTTATTTATTATTAGTATTTTGAATAAAGTATTTATCAGTTCATTTATCAATATGCATAATAAGATCCTGAATCTTATTATGGATATTGATCAAACTTTTTAGGAATAGTTATTTGTTTAATGCGAATAGAACTTACTAAGCAGCAGGTATTTTATATCCAGGTTCACTCTCACATACGATGAGTTTTGTACGTGGTGGACGTAACATGAAAATCGGTATCATATGATCCCATGCATATTGCAGTGTAAGCAAACAATGTGCATCACCAAGAGTGAATTCATTAACAAAGAAGAGAAACACTTTCGCATTCGATAACATTTGCTTTGTCCGTAATATTGACCATTGTGATGCATTACTAATATTACAACAAACATAGTTCGTCGGTATTAAATCGGCTACTATTGAATATAGGGAACTGAAATAAGGGGTATTTGAATATTAAAGTGGGGAAATGGAAAGGAAGTAAGGTGAGAATTGGATCGACTTATCACTTGATATGAAATGCTTATCAATTACAAGTCTTTATCATTTCGTATGTAGGTGCTGCTTGAAACCTAGTCACTAATTGTTTGATATCAGGAAGTGATTGGAATTTCGTATCCTGGGGAGAGGGAGAAATTGCAAGAGTTTTGCAAATTATATAAAAATTTATCAGGTAACCCCTATACATGTCAAATGAATTTTTTAAACATTCAAGAATTTCTATTATTTCCGTTTTTGAATTGTAGGTTGATGCTGTCGCTTTGTAGGAATGATGAAATTCGAATTTAATACAGTATAAGTTGAATTTTTTTTTTTTGAGAGTGTTGAGAAAAATAAATGAATCGAAAACTTGTTATGCCATCGTTTATCGATAAAACCACACACGAATATACTTCGAAGTGGGCATTTATTTTCGTTGAGAACATTTTTCATCGTTGTTCGTTTTGTTGACATAATTGATACTGAAATTCATTTTAATGATCGCTTTATAAAAGAGTTGATCCACGAGACGAAAAAAACGCACTATCGGAAAGCTTTCTTCAAAAATTCGCTCTTTTTTTTTAAAGATGAGCATAGTGAACAAGCCTAATGAATAAGACTACATTTGTCAGGAGAGAAGAGAGGATGGGGAAGGGGTGGGAGTTGAGACCGGTGAAAAGGAGCATTTATCATTTAAGGCGGAAATAAATCCTTGAAAAAAAAGTTACATTAAAATAACAAAAATAAAGAACAAAGGAAATACAACTAAGAGGTAAGGAAAGAAGAGACGCGATGGTATGAGTTTATGAAGTCGGCCTCTAAGTAGAGATGCAATAAGCGAATCGTTGCGTATATATTAGCTCTATATACGATTAACTAGCAGATTAGTTGGTTTCTTGATGACGCACATAGACGTTAATCCCCTTCCGTTTTCTCTCACCAATCGAGCTATGAATTTAATGACGCTGCTAATATTTGCAAAATAGATAATCTGTGATTTAAATGTTGTTGATTTTTATTTATTGCCAGTGGATGTGCTCTATAATTGCATTGAATTATCTAGTATTTAGAACTGGAATTGTAGAAATAATTTTTTTTTTTTGAAAGGAAATTTGTAAAGATAAACGGTAGTTTTATGCTGTATTAACATGCTACCGTTTTGTAGTTAAAAAACCATATAGAATAGCAGGTCAGAAACTAACATCAGCTTGTTTCATCGTATGTGAGGTCATCGTCTGATGGTTGCTAATTTCATCGTTGGTTTCAGGCACAGAAGCAGCCGGATTTACCGGTGAAAGAAGCTGAGAAGAAACAAAAAGAGGAGCAAAAGAAAATCGACAGTGCATTACCACTCACCGAAGAGGAACAAGCCGAGAAGGCCGAACTTTTGACACAGGTTCGTGAACTTGAGGGCTAGACTTACAGTTTAATTGATGGAGTTTCCCGGTGGTACTTTAAAGGTTACGAGTAATAATGTTGCCTTTTATTTGAAAGTTTTTGCATATTATCGTATAGGATATGTAGTTTTTCATTTTATTTTGTGTTATCAACATTCCAAATTATAAGTTAGCTGTCAATATGCAGATTGTTGTGATGATATGCAAATTAGTCTCTTCGCATCCATATTTTGTTTCCCTTGGAATTGATTCCTTCGCATAACACATAGTTGCGCGATAATGACTGTGCAGGTTGTTATTTGCGAATGCAATAGAAATACGTTTGTTTAAATATAGAAAGAAATAATGCAGTGGCATATGTGAGGAATATTACAAAAACGAAATAGTGCTGGAAATTCAGAGACACTGCCGATGTGACAGTGTCTATAGTCATACGTATTATGTAGGGAGAGAAAGGTAGAGGTAAAATATTAATTGAAAGTAAAGAATATGAGAGTGATACAAGAGATTAGGATCGCAATGAATTTCCGGTTTTTTAGAGAAGAGAGATGGTACATTTTTTGTGAGTGAAGTGTCTGAAAGGGCTAAGTGGTTGAAGTACAGTCATCCACTCCAGTATGGAGGCCATTCCAGAATGGAATGGTTCTTATCTACCAGGAACGAGAGGCAGTCGGAAGATACTACTAAAAAATTTCTTGTACAAGGGGATGCTAGGGGCGAATGGAAAAATTGTATATAAAAAAGAGCTAATATAAAAAATATGAAAATATAATATAAAAAAATATAATTTATAAATAAATGTAGTATAATATGAAGCTATAAAAAGCTAAAATATAAAATATAAATAAAGAAATATAAGATATGATATAAAAAATAAAATATTCGTATAATCGAATATAAAAAGCTAACATCCTCTTCTTGCAAAGCGTTAAGAGATTGCATAAGGTTTTTTTTTATTATAGAGCGGATATTGGATTATATATAGATCCGATTTCATTATTCCACTTGATGTGATTCTAAAAGTTTTTGATCATTCATTTGCTTTAAGATCATTATATTTTTCAGGGACAAGGAAATTGGTCTCGCCGCGAATTTCAACAATTTGTGAAAGCGAACGAGAAATACGGTAGAAATGATTTGGAGAGTATTGCAAAAGATATCGACACAAAAACATTGGCTGAGGTATATTTTTTTCAATAATTTCTTTTTGTGTATTTCAGCTTCACTTTTTTTATTTTTATGGTGGTGATTGCTTTTCATTCGTTTGTCTTATTTATTTCTTGGCTTCATCACCAATAGTTCATCGCTAAATGAGGTATTATCAATTTAAGGGGATTTTAGCGTTCCACATATCAAACAATATGATCGTGAAACATTTTGCATGATTTCAAGCAGTATAAAACAAGTATTTCAGCGTTTGAGCGTATGTGATTGATAAACGGCGGAAATGTCTTATCACTTTTATCAAGAAGGCCATCAAATCATCTCACTGCATGTCCCCATCAACGGGAATGATGTTTTTGCTAGCTGTCGTCGATTGTTATCATATAATTATAGGAAGATGTGCATGAAATATTATGAACTAGTAGGTAATTTTGTTTTTTAAGGTAGAGGATTACTCGAAAGTATTTTGGGAGCGCCTTGAGGAGCTTTCGGATCACGATCGTATCCTTGCTACAATCGAAAAGGTTTATTTCATTTACGTTTATTGAATTGCTTATTTGTTTTTATTTTGTTTGTTGTTTTGCTGTAATCAACGTCGTCGATTTAACGAACTAGAGCTTTTTTGGAGAAAAATTGTTATTGTTACATTTGAGTCATTCTACTGTATATTACAGTTCGGTAATTCATTACGGTATAGTATACTGTGAAGTTTTCTCTATAATAGTGAGATATACTGTAGTATAAATGTTTATAATTACGATGGATTTGTTTGATTCATTTTTCAAAGTTATAAGAATGTCATATCGTATGGATATTTGAAATTTCTACTGAATTAACGAGTAGAGAATAATACAGAGACCTTTTTTGCATATGGGGATTGAAATTATGTTTGTTTGTAACGTGTTTGAATATATCTTTGTGAGGTTTGTTATTTTTGAAGTGTGAGCTCGAGGTTTTAGGGTGAGGCACGAATCCAACGTCGTCAAAGCATTAAGAAGGCACTTGATGAGAAGATTGCCAAATATAAAGCACCGTTTCATCAATTACGCATTCAATATGGTACTAACAAGGGTAAAAATTACACTGAAGAGGAGGATCGGTCTGTTTTACTTCGTCTTTTCTTTGAAGTTTTTTTTTGTATATTATTTATTCGATTTAAGGGGAGCGAATGCGCAGAGAACATCTCTTGATAGGGGGTGAGGGGAGGAGTAGTGACGGTTCAGTGAGATGGCGATTTGTAGATTCGAATGAGGTTTAGTTGTGATTTCTTTCCTAATTTATGTTGGGTGATTTTTTCAAAGTTTTTTTTTTACTTTACCAACTTTTCGCTTATTAAATTCACGGTGACGTCATTTTAACTTTTGTTTCTGTTAGATTTTAATCGTGTGTTGTTTGTGATGTGAATGTTATGGAGTGTTAATGATGAATACTTATAGCTTTATGGTATGCCAATTACATAAACTTGGTTTCGATAAAGACAATGTTTATGATGAATTACGGCAAGCCGTACGTGCTGCACCACAATTCCGCTTCGATTGGTTCATTAAGTCACGTACATCAACGGTATGCTTTATTCGATTTAATGAACACAATTTGTTGTGCTTATGATGGGAAGATGAATTGGGAAGAAGAAGTTGGGCAGGTAATAGATACGTTGTTATTATGCCGGTGTAGTCAAACTAGAATCGTTCATGTGGAAGGTAATATATAAATGCTGAAGGCTTATGCATAAGGAGAAGGCAGCTATCGACTGAGAGAGTTGCGCTTAAGCATTGAATAATTTATGAAAGGTAAGTAACCTGTGAGGTGGATCATGACGGTAGCAAAGGTATCTATCAGTAGTTATGGAAGCGTTGATAGGGTTTTTGTTGGCCACAATTATATTAAGATTTCATGCCTCAAAAAGAATGCTGAGGATTCCTTTCGACTCGTTTCCATTGTTCTGTTTCTATTTTTTCGTATATTAAATGTTATGATATGCTGTCAAAAATAAGACTTTTTTATTTAATTTGTAAAAATTATTTAGTGAGATATGAATAATATTGTTAATTAAACAAAGGGATTTTGTAAAATTTATTGAAAAGTAAGTAATGTGTTATAGGAATTGCAACGTCGTTGTAATACGTTGATTTCGTTGATCGAAAAAGAGATGGGTGAGGTGGAAGTAGTGAAACGAAATCGAGGCCCTAAATCAGCTAATAATGCGTCGAATGCAACAACACCCAATGATACGAAGGCATCATCCGCATCGAAGGTTGGTTCGTTAAGTTGTGTTTCATTTTGCGGGATAGTTTTTGGGATTGAAAGCTTCGTGAAAGATAGTACCAAAGGGAGGTAAGTGATGAATTGAAATAACTGATGTACACTTGAGTATCTGCGATTTTTGGGGTGAGGGGCAAGGTAATGGGCTTGGAAGCGGTCGAGGCGAAATGCCTGGAGGGAAGAACGATTATGAGCCGTGAATTGCAGTTCTGAGGCAAATAAGAGTAGGTTTTATTGACTTCGAAGGGTGAGATTAATATGGTTCTTTCTATTATATTGCATTTAGCTATGAGATTGGTGGAGAGATGTGTCGCACAGGGGTATCTGTGTTTAGGATTGCATTACTTTTAGGGAAGACATTGCAGTATGTGTTGTGATACAGTTTTAGGGTCAGTAAGTTGTCTTTTAAGGGTCCACAGAAGCGGAAGGCGGAGATGCCTTCTTCGAAGGGTTCAGCCAAACGTCAGAAGTGATATCGAGATGAAGTTGGGCGCTTGGTTCAGGAAACGGCTAATATGCTTTTCTACTTTTATCTGATTTTTCTTTTTTTTGAACTTTCGGAGTGCTTTTTCCGTCGATGATGCTATTTATTTCATGTTATACTTGAGTAATTGCAAGCTTCATTTTATCTTTGCTCGAATGTTTTCCTTTTATGCAAATACGTCATGTGAATATTGAGACATCGGTTGATAGCTGCTTGACGGATGTGGTTACAAAAGTTTTTCTGAATTAGTTGGTTATAAAATTCTGTTTGGATCTTCTTGGATTATTAGCAGTAACTATAGAAAACTCAGATTTAAGAAACTACAGATGCTTAATAGAAAAGACCAGCTGTCTGTCACAAAAATTGTGATGACTTCTGCTGATGGCTCATTTCAACGAGGGGGATTTTGTTGAAATTCATCGATCAATTTGCGCAAGAAATCGAACTCACTAATGTTGAAGACTGAGCTGTTAGTATTCAACTACAGACGTAACGCATACTTATTGGTGTTTTTCTTTGTTGTGATGTTTCTATCGTATCATTTTTCTTACAATAAGCTCATGCTCTGAGTACGATAGTAGCACACTCGAAATGGATAATGCCTTTATGCCTCTTGGGAAAGTTTTATATTGTAATCTCATTTTTCTTCGAAGCTCAAAATTGTGTTGTTAGTTCAGAGGGTTTAAAAACTCTGGCCATCGTTCCGCAAACTGTGGACTTAAGGATGAGATCTGAACCTCAGGATCTGAGAATAGATCATTATCCACAGAATCATATTGGTCTACGTTGGTCCAATATTTCTTCAACGACTGACAGTAGCAAATCGTACGGTCGTGGTGATGGTTCGAAAATCATTCGAGGACCGTATACAGTGACTTGAGTATTACTTGTGCTAATTGTTCTCGCAAATATTGCAATTCATAGAAAAAAATTGCGCGTTAAGTTGGTCGTTTTTTCGCATTTCATTTTGCTTCATTCTAGCATTCGAATATATTTTTCATCTTTGGGCCTATTGCAACTAAGTGATCTCTCCTCTCTCTCTCTTTATGTTTTCTTTAGACTACTATATTATGTTTCATTGATTATCCGTTTAATTATATTCTTTTTGTGTAGGGGCTATATTTACGAAGATACTGTGAGTTGTTAAGTTGCTTTGAATGTGAATGTTAAGGAATGCTTATAAAGATATCATTGATTTCTGAGTTTATCTATGATGTTTTATTATTTTATTGGGTAATATAGGTACTACAGATAGAGGTGAAGGATGGAAACTTTTACTTTGACGAAACAATATATAGAAAAAATTTATTTTTTGGTATCACCGCAACCATCGTGAACGATTCCGATTCCAAACCGATTTCGAATAGCAGTGTGGATCCATCGGTTGGCAACAAGAGGCGAATGCGGCAATCAATCTAGAGATGACGTCATATCACTTAGGGCAAGTTGCCAAATTTTACAACGTTATCGTCTCGACAAAAAACTTATAAGTTTCAATTTTAAATAAAGTGTTAAGTTTATTCAAAATGTTTTTTTTCAACTTTAAGAGTTCGTTGAGATGTTAAGTGTGGGATTTTTATTCGGTTTTTTTTTCATGTTATCGATTTCATATGTATCAATAAATTTGTGACGTTAAGTTTTCGATGAAATCATATTCGAAGATAATCGACTTCGAAATTGACAATTTTGAAGTAATTCTTATTTATTCTTTGATAAAAGGAGATCGCAACCATAGATCTATGCATCTATTCAATTTTTTTTGGCTTAATTATTGATGAGATAATGAGATGAATAAATGAAATGAAGTATTTTATATAGTATAAAAAGTTGAGAAATATAGTGAAATAATTGTTCCTTTTTTTAACTATATTATTCTATTTTAACTCAAATATTTCGATAGTTGTATTATTTTATTTCTTTTTCTACTATTCTCTATCATATATAGCAACTCGTGTTGAGTATTCATTAGTGCTGACTATAGTGTACTTTTTTAATCCCCACTTATATTTAAAATTCGTTCATTTTATTCGTCGCTGCAGAATTGATGGAATCTCGCTTTGTTATTTTCAATTAAACTAGCATCTTTCATCACCGATATAAATATATCCCTAAATCACCTCATTCGGCGGAAGGATAGAAAGGAGTGCTACATCCAACAAATAGTCATATTTCAGAAGGAACCTTTCATACCGACGAAATAAGTATGAAAAGAGAGATCAACAGAGGAGAAAAGAAAGAAAAAATGCACATCCTTATTTTAGATTAGTTGCAACAAGGTCAGTTCTTTAAAGCACTGTAGGCTTCAGGTTTCTTGGCAAAAAAAGAAGCGGAAGTTTTTTTTTCTTGAAAATCTAGAAGTGGCACAATATTTTATATTCACAAATGAACACACAATAGTTCCTCCTGTAGCGCTTTGAAAAGAACAATGTACTGCGCATTTTACCACTTGGGAACTATCGTACCCGGGAAAAAATGTGTCTACACAATATCAGATCGAACAAGTTGAATGGAAACTGTGAAGACAGGCCGTAAAAGATGCTCTACGTTGCCTTTTGCGATACGTCTTTGCAAAATTTTGCAAAAGCTATAGCGCTGATATTATATGTCTGCGTATTTATGTGCGGTGCCAAAATTGAGTTAATATTCGATTACAGCTCTCATCACTGTCTAGGATCCTTTTATCACAAGGAATATTCTTACTGGCGTCCACATAACCTCAAAAAGTCGTGAATATCTTCGGTCAGGTAGCATTCGAACAGATAAGCTAGATCCGTAAAATAATTCGGCAGCAATACTGATTTATGAGGGTCGCATCTATATTTTCTTTGAAACTCTTCAGTTATGATTTTTTTGAATGGTATTGTAGTATTCTCGCCAATAGTCAGATGTTTAGTATTCGAAAATGGTTTCAAACGTTCAAAATGGTATGGTGCTCGGATAACTGAATTTGAGAAGCGGGTTTAAGCATTCTCATATGATTTTAGGTTAAAAGTGTTGTTTCAACCGTATCTACTACTGAGCTTGAACTTGAACTTGAGCTTGAGCTTGAACTTGAACTTGAACTTGAACTTGAAATCTAAGGTTGTGCTAAGAGGAAAGCCTTTGTGAAGATGACTATTCTCTATCTTCTTATACTTATTCAATTAATACAAACTATAGACCTTTTGAATTAAATTTTCCAGTCGGTTTCATCACGAAAATGCCACTTTTTTATATCATCCTTGATTCCACTTTTGTTGCTCTCATCGTTTCCCATATTTTCTTTCATTTGATCTTCTCTATGAGGTTTTTCTCTTTCATACTGAGGCATATCTTCCCATAGATCACTTTCATCTTTATCAAATTTTTCCATTTCTTTCAAATATTCATTCTCATTTTCCTCCTGTTTAAATTCTTCATCCATGCTGTCGTTCGATTCGAATTTTTTATCTTCATTATCCGAGAATCGAGGCTTATTTTCCACATTTTTATCGCTCTTTTTCATTAGATTTTCCTTATCGCTTTTTCTATCAGTCAATGTTTCTGATGGATGTCTTATTCGTTCATTACGACGTTTAGATTTCTTGCCTCGATATGGCCAAATATCATCGTGCCATTTAGCCCAATCAAAATTGATTGTTGAAGGTATCGCCGCATGTTTATGATGGACATGATTCTCTAACAATACCTCTCCTTTATTATTTTCCAAAATAAGATCCTTCGCATGTGATTCTCTCCGCTTCGCTGCGTTGCTTTCATCTTTTCCATCATTTTTCATTAAAAGTTTTCTATACTCATTTAATTTTCTTGGTATCAACCTCTTTATTGGATGCTGAGCGGCAATCACATTAAACAAATCTTTGGCACTATCGTCATGACTTCGAAATCTTTGTTCTATGCCCACATCTTTACTTTCTTTAGCCTCAAGCTTAGATCTACCACGATCCGATGTATTACGTTTCATAATCTGTCTTCCAGTAGATGATTCGTCCTTGTCATTCAACGCATGTGCAGCAACGCTTTCATTTATAGTTTCCACAGCGTGGAGATGTGCAGATATGGGCAAAAGAAAATACACAACATGCATCTGAAAGGGATTAACGCCGATAGTTGAATGCTTCCTGGAAGAACAAAAATAAGGGTAATTAATATTTGAGAAGGGACAAGAGAGTTTTGGGAAACATAGCATATGGATGCATTATGGCGGAAAGTGTAACAACTTTAACGCTTTTTGGATAAGGATAAGAAATCTTAGCCTTTATCTATTTATTTATTTTTTTTCGTTGATTTATTTATTATAAAATAAATATCAAAGATAAGATTATTCCAGAGGTTATTAATAAAAGTAAGTAAGAAAAACTTCACGATCGTTGAGAAAATAATCAACTATGATAATGGAAAAGTGCATTGGGATGGATGGCACAAATTGTGTTTTTTGTAATCCAGCCACTGCATCAAAAGGTTTCAGTTCGTAAGGTTTGTTATATTGCTTAATCGGCGGCATTCCCCAGACGTCAAGCGCATTAAGACGATAATATAGCACTGATCCTTCTAACTTATCTATGTTAATTAAGCGTTAAAATTATCACTGATAACAAAACAAATAAAAACAATTACAACAATAATTAAAAGTTTCAATAATAAATCTCTTTTGTATTTGTTATAATCGGTTAAAGTCAAATTTTTCATCAATTTTAATAAATAATTCAATAAAAATAGAATTCGGAAATAAAATCCGGGCAGGTTGAATAAAACTTACTACAATTGTTGTGATTAGCAACAGCCTTCCAGTCGGCTGTAGCATCGTGTAATTCGTTCTGAAAGAATTGCATTGGCAGATAAGCTGCATCCAGGCGTCACTTTTTGTCATCAACTCTGTTGGATTTAAACTTTTTTTAAACCTATATAGGATTGAATAAATGAAAACAATTTAAGGAGAGCGGTTAATGTATATGAGAGGTTATAGCTGAGGAAACTTTATAGTATATTTCTTCTAGACGGTCTGAAACTATTCGACAAACGTAAGCACACGAATACTAGCAGTTTAAGTTTGAAAAATTTTTTAATATTGCCGTAAAAGTTAATGGGAAAGTGCATCAGGTAGAAGGATAGCGCAAAATGTGCTTTTTGCAATCCAATTCGCTAAATCAACTATTTCCATCTAGATACAGAAATATTGGAGCAGTTTATATCGATATTAGTTATCAAGCATTTGAGGCGCGAAATTTGATCTCTTTTGGAGCAATGGATTTATATTTGATAAATAATTCATCGCACAAATAGGGCGTAGTGCAATAACTTGCTAGGGCAACTCAAGGCAAAATATAACAGCTCCAACTATCAAATATCATCACTTTAAAAAAGATTCAGTTATTTTATATTCTTTCAGATATATTCACAATTACTTCCGGTATAAGCTGAATCTAAAATAAGGTTAAACAAAAGGTCAAGCTTACTGCCGCTGAATTCGAGACAGACGACTTCTCAAAACCGCACGTCTTGTGTTCCAAGAAACACGAATGTTTATTGGGGATGGCTGAGCATCAAAATTCGCAGATGCTAACAAGGCAAAAAATTAAATATTCAAATTTTGCTGATAACTCAGCATATATTCAAATAATGAAGTGAACGAGCAAATGAATTGCAACTAAAATACAAAAAATGAATTGATAAAAGAAATAGAAAGAAATGCAGTATAATTATTGGGCAATAATCAGACAACTAAATGAGAGACAAACCGAATGGATTTTAATTAAAATGCAAATAAATCTGCGTAGGTGTTTCCCTACAGCGATTGATTTATGAATAAGCATATGCAACGGAAAGATCTATGGGTAGGTATATTTAAGTGTAGAAAGAGAAGGGAAGCAAAAGAAGAAGGGAAGAGGGAGCATATCGCTCTCCGCTTCTAAGTTAGAACTTTTAAGAAGAGAATTAGCGTCCATCTACCTCTCTATATAAATTAGGCTTTTCCTTTTCCCAACCTCCTTCCCTACCCACAACCCTCCCCCCCCCCCCACTGAATTTCGAAATGCAGTTACGTCCCTAAACATAAGCGAAGCTCAGTTAAGAAGCTTCTATAACCATTTTAGTTTCAGACTTAAGCAATTTTCAGATCAGCACTCTTACAGCAATCAAATAACGATTTATCGCTTCAGATTTACTAAAATTACGGTAACTTATACCAAAATATTACTGCATTAATGTGCAAAACATTATTACAAATTTGTGAACCAACGATTTATAAGTAAAGTTATGCTTTATTAACTCGAAAACTGCACAAATTGCGCTATGTTTTACCGTGTGGTAAACTGTGGTTGCTGTGTTGATACGATGAGTAGTGGTGTTGTATAAATAAAGTAGGGGTTGGCATACTGTGCATATATTAAACTACGGTATACTACATACACATTAAATTAGAGTGTACTGCCCATCTAGTAAGCTGTAGTATGCTGTGCATATTCTGTCATACCTAGTGCTAAACTTTATATCATATTGGTGAATGAGGGCCAAAAAATGAAGCCCTAGTTTACTAAAAAAACGCCTTTTCGAATTGCTATTTGTAGTTCCCTTTAGTTGCTAACAATTTTTTCTTAGCCTTTCTATCTAAAGATATTTTTATTCAAATCTAATTCTTCTTCAAAACAAATGAAATATTACAGTTTTCAAGAAATTTGCACGTCGATCAAGTGTAACATTAGCATTACGGTAAAGTTATGGTAATAATCAATTGTATGCTTACTGTGGTTTAGTAATCACCTAATTGGGACACTTATTTCATTGATACACGAACTAAATTTTTACTAAGAATGAATTATTAGTGAACTACTCAACTATTCTATGCTGGTGTCAATTTATTTTGCGCTATTCTAACTTGTTTCGTGTAAATGATGCTTGCATTAAAAAGGTGTATCTAGAAGAGCATTCATCAGTCATTGTTGAATATTTCATTAGATTGCTAGTGTACTCTTTTATTGATATCTAGAGAAGCCTATATAAAACCTTAAATATTATCAACTTTTATTAGAGTACATTTATATTGTTCGCCTATTTCATATCCGATCGATTAACGCATAAAAAAATTCGAATTCAAAATTGAGCTTAAGCTTTTATTAGCTGCTGCCTTCATCATTGACAATTCCCCATTAATTGCCCTTCCCTATGGGATATTTGACTAATATTTGAGTACTAAAAGAAATATCAAATTTTCCTCTAATGGTCTCATTTCCGTCGCCTAAATGCGGCATTATTCGAAAATTATCAAATTTTTTTAGAAATTTCAAAAATGGTGAAAAATTTTAATACCACTAATGGTAATAATTTTAATGTGATCATCCGTATATCAAGTGTGAAGTTATGATTCTTTGTGAATGCCAGTAACATCGTTTGCAATTAAGAAATCAAGCAAGAAGAATCTATTTAAAGTATTCAGTGATCTATGTGTGAGGCATTCTTTGATTTTTACACTTGAAGATATTTGCGTCATCCATTTCTATTGCGATGATTAAGAAGCGTTACAAAGCAATCTGAAAGAGCATAAGGCTAGTTGTTCATCACAAATAAATTGTTATTTCAAATTGCCTGATCATCTTTCTCAGTGGTTACTTCAAATTGTACTCGACCTGCTTATCACAACAGGTAGATCATAATTTAGTTTTATCAAATTTTCGTCGTTTTGGGGAATACATCGTCACGTAATGCTTTTAGCGTAAATTTTAGCCATACCTAGCCATTATCGTCTAATTAAAGTATTTTTTTTCGACTTTACACAATACAGAACAAGTATAGCGTTATTAATATTTAATGAAAAATTCAACGTATATGGTTGTAATTATCAATATTCGTTGAGAGCACAACGGTCTATACATCGGCAGTTGTTTAGCTGAGCTGAACAAGTGCGTAGATCGTGAGTTGACTTCTAATCGTGGCAGTATCGAAGAGCATAACGTTAGCTATTCGTGGCAAATAAGGCCAACTGTTGTGAACGGATCGATCATTTTTCGTGCACGATGAGGATGGGCTCTCGTTTGCAGCCTCTCGCTTATTGAAGCCTGCTGCAGCTTGGCCAACCAACCGATCGCTATTTCCTTTCGTTAGAAATGCCTCGATCCCTGCCAAAATCGAGATACATATAATTCGATTAGGCACCTGAATCAACTCATCTATAAGATGTTTCTTTTATAGTAACTGCTTAGTCGTTCGTAAAATTTCATTCAAACAATAAAAAAATTTTTTTTCGATTGCCTTCATGTTATATATATATATATATATATATATATATATATATATACTTTGTTAATGTTAATTATGAAATGATCTCTATTGATATTCGATGCTTTAATCGATTTTATTTATTTTCGACGTAAAAAATCACTCGATTTTAAAGGCTTCTATCACTGAAGAATTTAATGAGTCACTCATATAAGCGTGAATTGTCAATTGGGCCGCTATTATTATAAGAAATTTTAATGTTCCATATTTTTTGAGTTAGAATTTTAAAAATTCTTGAAAAGTTGATGAATTGCTTAGCGTGTGATAGGTTGTTTAATATCACTAATTAACGTATGCATGTAATATAATCTTGATTTATTACTAATCGATAATTTCAAATTTATTATTAATGATCACTTATAGCCGAATTTTCGAATAAATTATCTATATTTTAATTTTTATTGAAATAAATTATCTACATTTTAACTTGTAACTATATTTTAATTTAAATTTGCTAAGTTCGTCATTTGGAGTTATTTGCGAGATTAGCGACGCATTATAATTGCCTTCAATTCAACGAAATATGATTCCTCGTTGACTGAACGCTGCATTTGCAAACCGTTGCATTAATGAGAAAATAAATGATAGATTTTATGAAATGAAATAGTTCACCTAGGCTTTTTTTTGCATTATCATTGAATTGCACCTAATTTAATTCATTATTATCTACAAAAAATTATCTACTAATCACAGTTTTTTTTGATTATATAAGAGGAAGTTGGGAGGAGTTGTTAAAAATTTTCTGCAGAGAAAAGGATTTCAACAGCATCAAATTGCATCGCTTCCGATTTTTTTAAAAAGAGAATCGTTTGATCTACCATATTTTTTGAATTAAATATTTAAATACAACATGATAACCGGCTATACTTTTCGTAACGTGAGCAATAGCAATTGTGACCAACGATCAAAAAAATGCCTCTTAATTTTATCAACAATTTTCTCTCAGTCATTTTAATTTTTATTCACTTGCAGATTATCCAAATTTTTTACGAAAAATGCGATTTTTTATTCATTCAGCGCTAATTGTACTCTTGATGCTTATTACTTCTGTTTTTATTCGGACAGGTCGATGATAATAAAATTGCTAATTGCAGTTTGCTTTACTTTGACAATTTATTTTGCAATGAACTTTGCAATTTTTCATTGAAAACTTTGCAAAGCATTTGCAAAAATAATGCATTCCGGAGAAGTGAATTTGCTTTGCTTTTATTTTCAATTAGTGAAAAACTCCATGTCGATGCTGTTCAGTGGATTCCACAGAATCATTCATTACTTTCGTATAGAGCAAACTACTTCATAATTAGGCACCAATCTATGTTAACATCGACGATGTTCTGAAGTGAGTGAATGCGCTCTAGACGGCTGTCACTTTCGAATAAAAATTGGTGACAGCTTTTTATGTATGTATGATGTGGTTGCTGGCATATCACAAGCCGATGTATTTCGGCTAATGCTATTCATACTTTAGATTACCCGACATTTTCAAGCAATCAGAGGATCTGAGGATCCATTTTAGCTTCCTGCTAACGATCTGAACTTAGAGAGAGGATCATCCACAAAAATCAACGGTCATTTGTCATATTTTACACAATGACCTCTTGACCATTACCTTTTCACAAGTGGTCACAAACGTAGCAAGTGGACATTTAAATTAAGAAATATCATATAATGCAAAAAAAAACCTACTGGATTTTCTTCGCATAAGCTTCAACTATGAGTATTCAACTTCAACTTCAACTAAGCAGTGCTGTATTTATTTAAAAAAATACGACTCATAGTTTCAGTAGTCAATACGTCATCAAATTTGGATTGATATCGCAATATGCACATCGATGAAAACTTATAGAACGTTATAAACTACACGATCGCTTTAATGCAAAATATTTGAAATATTATCGACTGTTGCTTATTATGCATTGTCGAATGATTCATCGCAGAGTATCTAAATTGCACTGAAAATCCGAGCACATCTCTTATATCTATAAATTGCACTAAAAACCTTAAACAATTCATGTTGAACCATTCGTCAATTTTCTAAAAAACCCTTCGAGAGGTATTTTGTAATCGATTGCAAGCATTTCCTATGCGAACACTGTGAATACTTCACACCCTTAATCCACTCGATACAAGAAGCGTTATATTTTGCTATCGGATTGTCCAATACCATCGAAGGAGAACGTTAACCGAGGTATGCTCGAGGACCCGGGGTGCCTCGATGGCTCTTGTCATCTCTGTGAATGAATGTTAGAAACGCGAATTCTGCGGTCGCAAGGTGAAAAAAAAATTCTCAATTAAGTCACAGAACACGAGGAAACAGAGCTATGAAGGGTGTTGGAATGTGGAAAACAGAGCCATCCCAATCTCTTCTCAATAGCCATGAAGCGAATATCCCTTCTTTATAAATAGTTCCCAAAAATTTTCCCACCATCTGCGCATTTAATAAAGTATGCAACTACGTTTGGAAAAAAATATGCATATTGCGCTTCAATCACGATTTCTGCACTAAACGAATCGCCAAAGATATAAGTCAGGATTGCAAGTTTTCGAAAATTATTGCTATTATAGCTTCCCGTGAAAACGATACGGCACAGCAGCATAAACGATATGAAAAGTCTCGTAACAGAACCGAGCGTTTTTCGATCTTCTCTTCTTCCCCTCCTCCCTCCCCTGGGGCTCCAGCTCTTAGGGGCTTTTTCGCCTTCCGCGAAGGACTCTGAGAACTCAGCCCGCCCTGCGGCCGCCCTCGAGAGGGTGCAAAACACATGTTTACTGCACTGCTTTTATGCATATAATTGATGAAGCGGAATTTATATAAATTCATATTTATTGATTATTTAATTTGTCGGCTAATGCGGTCGTTGAAGATTTGAATTTGGTGTAATTTGATTCAAAAAATTCCACATAATCTAATTGATATGCAAGAGTGAATAATTTGAAAATGCTTCCATCTATGATGTCGAAATATTATAGCTAAGTATTTAAGGTCTCAAATTCAATAAGTTGCATAAAATCGAGAAAATCGTCATTGTTTATTTCTTCCGCTCATCTGTGCAAAAAAATTCTCTAGAGATGATTGATTTTTACAGGTATAGAGGCAACCGTTATGCAGCTCTAAGAGGAATATTTATATTTGAGCGTATATTGAGGGATGAGTATCATAATAGATGGCATATTATATAGACAGGTTATTAACGAAAATTGGTATTTCTATGCTTGTAGCGTACCTATTCGTTGATGATTCATACTTTTATTGCCGCAAATTATTGCAACGACAACGATTTGATATATGTAGCTCGTATTATTGTTATTTGTTTCATGAAAGGATTCCAAATTCTATTCACAAAATGCTTGAAGAAGCATTTGAAAACAATGATCAGCTCATATCGTTACGCACAACAATTTACGCATCGACGTTAAGTCGCTTAGAACAAAGCAGTAAACAAAATGACTCGGAATTTTAGTGTTAAGTTATCGTTCTCGGATCTCATCTGTAAGACCTATCAAATTCCTTAGAGGATTTTCTTTCAATTATAGCTCACTTTTAATCATAGAAATTTCCTTGTTTCAAAGATTATTGATCGAAAAGAAAGTTTATTCAGTATAAAGCTTACATTTATGGATTAAGCCTATAAAGCTAACGAATCCATCCATTATTTCAAGTTTGAAAATCATTAAAGTCGGTAACAAATGAAATCCAATGAATGCAATCGAAAATATTCAAAACCTATAATTTCGTTTTAAGCAATCTTTTTATGAGTTATCGCTGCTTAAATATTATAATTTGATGCGTCGATTTTCTTTCACAATCGATGAAATTTAACTATGAAGCAAATTTTGATCGAAGAAACATAGAAACTGATCTACGCCTCATCTTGAATATTGTATTTTATTCGGATCGTTGAATTGATAAACTTGCATGAAGGTCAAAGGTTAATCTTAATAAAAATCTTCGAGCATTTATGATCATCTATCATTGTTTCGCAAACATAAAAATAATTAGATCATAAATAGAAAATATCTTGAATTTTCTGTTTTATTCTCATTGATTTTTTTTTCTCAATTTTCTTCTCATGCACTCATCATATGTAATTGCTTAGCCGAGACCTATTTGAATGATTTTTTTCAACGCTATTTTACATTTTTTAAGCATTTCAAATTCTTTGATTTGTCCAACGTTGATGCCGGAAATAAAAAAAAATTGGCAATTATTTTTGATTTTAAAGTGAGACATTGGATTGATTGCGAATGAAATGATACGAAGCGCTACGAAAATTATTTTCCGCTCCAAATATTTTATGCCAATTTTTACAGATTTTAGCTAATGATTTCAGAAAAACGCGCATGATTTATCACGATTTAATCCCCAATCAATGAACAAATAGGCCATAACCACTGAGCGGAAATCAAACTTTCTCAAATAGCTATGAAAGGACATTATATATATATATATATATATATATATATATATATATATATTTATTCATTTATTTATTTATTTATTTATTTATTTATTTATTTATTTATTTATTTATATTTATATTTATATTTATATTTATATTTATATTTATATATGCTGTTCTATCATTTTCTATTTTCATATATGCTCATATTATCTAGGGAAGAGTGGAATAAATATTGACGAAATATTATAAGGAAAGCGGAAGCATCAGAAGGCGAGAAAATTCAGATGTGAATACGAGTAAACAATTCGCACACCGAATACGAAAAGCATCTTGGAAGCGTTCGCTTGGCGTATTGGTGTTTGCCCTTTTAAATTCATTGCTCGAAAAGCCCCTCTCTGATGCTTCTTATTGCAAAGAAAATGAATGCATTGCTTATGCACTATTGTCTTGTTTTGCTTCGCTCTATAATGTGCTAATAAGTATATTTTTGAATTATCTTCTTTTTTTTTTGCTTCAAACGATGAAATTAAAATCCACATAATTTGTAATTTTCTTCTTTTCTATATTTCATTCACATTTTTTTTCGTTTTTTTTTCGATATTTCCAAAAAAAAAAAAAAATTCTTAACTTATGATTATTTTTAATTGACTAAACACCTATTCTATCTTTCTTTTTCATTGCTTATTTTGCTATTGAAAATTCACTAAACATTTTCATCCCATTTTATTTCTTATCGATCTCATGCCAATAAAAAGTATTGCGATCGTATTTTTTTTTTCGCATGGAAAATCTCATCAATAAATCTTTTTGCGTTCATATCCTCTCGCTTTTATTTTATGACTTAACTTTCAAATGAAATGCGAATATCGCAGATGTCTACAAAGTTGTCTTTGTGCACTCTTTTAGAGATCTTTGTTAGTATTAAACTGCAAAATTTTGCGCATAATTTTGCATTTTTTGTGCATTTTCTTTATATAATTTGAAAAATGTTTCTTATGTGATCATTGCCGTTGTGAACATTGGTATGCATGCAGGCGCATATTCTGTGCGCCTATGTATATGTATATCTGTATGTGCATGTGTACCATTTTTGTATGTATGCATGCGTATGTGTGTGTGTGTGTGTGTGCGTTTGTGCTGATGGAAGTGTATAGGTTTAGGTGTACGCATTTATATGTATGTATATATGTACTGATATCTGTACATATGTGCGTCTTTACATAAGCATGCTTCTCTATCGCTGTATTTGTGTGTATTAATGTATCTGTGTCTGTGTGCGTGTATCTGTTGGCATTCGCGAATTCATCATTTGCACATCTAATTAGTATTTAACCTCTGAGGCTGATCAATTTGCTGCTCTGCCAGCCAAATTTGCATATTTGCACAAATTTCAACTGAGCTCTTGTTTGCGCAGTTGCCTGCGCAATCGAACAGAACAAATGCGTTGTGTCCATGTCTGTTTAGGCCAGCAGGTAAATACGATTTTGTATAGAAATTCGTTTGCACAGCAGGCCAGGTCAGAATGCATTCTGCCGCCCGCATACTTCTTGCCCGGAACTTTTCAACACATTCCGCATATGGAAGACTAATGAAAATTGCGATAGAAATATTCATCTCTTCGATATTAAATTCGGCATCTTTTCTTCTCCATTATATGTTTGATATTTATGCGTAGAGTCTGTCTGACTCTCATGGGTAAAATTTATGCTTTAAATTACCCATGGGTAAACTGAAAAAAAGAGGAATTATTAGATGCATTCATCGATTCAAGTGAAAAGTTTTGTTCGGTCATTTAATCAAGTACTGGTTAAATTAAAATGAAAGAAATAACAATTGAAAATAGAGCTTATTTTATTGTATGGATACTTTAAAAGGATAACTTTGGGATTTATGCAATGATCGAGATTAAGCGATTCATTAATTAGATTACATATCGCTTAACTGAAGCAACTAACTAGATAATAAACAAGTAATTAGATAAGTAAGTAACTAAATTAACAATAAAGTACTCATCTAAAATTTTCATGTTTTGTAAAATGAAAAAAATCGACTCATCTATGCGAATTATGAATGCCTAGCAATTTTTGAGTGAATTTTCGATGAGAGTGCAAAATTTTCGATCAAAGAAATAATCAAGTCAAATCGTCGGCGATACGAATAAATGCAATAAGACGGAGCGATCGAATCGCATCTTTACGGCACATCCTTTTCGCTTTGAAATGCTTCCCTCGTTTTGTCCATCAATTTTGTTGGTCGATGTGAGTGCGTCGATTCGGATACCTCATTCCTTCTTTCGCTTGTCACATCTCGCTCTCTCTTCCACTCAGTATCTTCGCACTTCGTTCCATTTCCATATTCATTATACAGACGCTGAGATGATGCTGCTGTAGAGGACGGCAATAGGGGGATGGGGGAGGGGTAGTGAGGAGCAAGTCGTTTGGGACCCAATACTCTAACTGATATCGAATTTTCGAGACATCTTACAAAATACGACCATTACGAGTGCCTAAGCCTAGATTGTGATCCCAATTGATGAGGAATGATTCAAAATTACACCGATGAACTATCGTCAAATTACGCTTAAAACTGATTGGTAATTTTCATCGCGAAAACACAACAATGCTACTAGTCACAACAATTTGTAAGAGAATCGATTAATGGGCGGAATTCGAGACGGGACTCAAAGAGCTAAAAAAAACGAGAAATGACAGCAATAAATCGGCTTGAGCCTTTCATATTGCTTTTATGGTTTTCTTCAATTATTGTCATCGAAAAAAAAAAATCTTTCCAAGAGAATTAAAGTACGCCGAAGCGTGCATTCTACTAATACCATAGGTGATGGTTTCTACATTAAGATGGTATCATATTCACATATTTTGCGTATTTTATTATAATGGAATATAATTTACATATATAGGTTACATATTTTAATGCGATTTTTGCGTTGATTAGAGGCAATAAAAGAATAAGAAAAATAGTTTCCATTTTTACTAAAATTTTTTTCGCTTTCATTCATATTATTTTTCTCGTTTTTTTTTCATTTTGTAATAGGAAATTTATTTATTTCATCTATATCAACTTCTACTTTTTTTTTTTTCATAAATAATGCAATAATATAGCGAACGAGAAATGAAGCATGCTAACTGCACTCCACTCATTGTTCTATGAACTTAAAATGAATTTAACTATTTTAAACAAGCATTGAATATATGCAAATTATTGCCGCAAATATGCAAATAAATGTAAATTACGGCGAAAAAAAAAGCATAAATTAACTGATGAATAAAGAAAATTAAAACCTATCAATTCTCGTGATTTTCAATGACATTTGCAATTCGATGAAAGTTTATATGAATAGAGCCTTCACACGAATGTTGCCTCCGCAGCAACCAATACCATAGCGGCTGGTAGAGGAGTGTATATACCAACCGCTAAGCTCCGAACTGACCCATGCTAAGACGGACACCTCACGTAAACAGTTGGAATCGCACTGATTGCATACAAGCAAATATCCTCTCCTTTTATATGCATCGACCTTTCCCATAAGGCATTTCTAGAGAGTTTGCTCTGTCTTATGATCCCTACATTTTTGCTCTGCACGAAAGCCGTTGATCTACAGTTTACTGATCATCCCTCATTTAATATGCAAATCTCGTGTTTCACTCCATTGCCTATCAATTTCTTTACTATTCGTTTATTCTGTTATTAGTATTATAGGTGTAATATTTTCCATCAGTTATCATAGAGTTGTGAAATACTGCAACTTTAAAATCAAAAATTAATTGAACTTTCTATGTTTGAATGTCATTAATTTTGACTCCAATCGGAGTTGGCTCCAGATTCTTGCATTACGCTCTCATCGAGTTGAAAGTCTAAACTTTATTTTACGAATCTGGCCTATTGGCCTAGTTAAGAAGTGCGTTATTCATGTTGCTTTGCTTGCTATTGCACTCTATGTGTGTGTATGTATGTGTGTGTATGTGTGTGTGTGCATATTTTCGTCAACAACAATGAAATAGCGAAGAGAGGGGGTTTGACTGGTGTGCAATATGCATCAGTATTACGCGTTCACGCTCTTAAGAGCACGCACGCGACTCGTTGTATGCGTCACCATGCCAACTGCAAATAGCTTGCGTTAGGATGAATGGATGGGTTCGACCACGACTGCAATGCTCAATTATTCTAGGCTTATTCGAATATTTTGGTTGCTAATTTGTTTTTATGAATGCGGAAGTTTTTTTTGTTTTATTCGTTTTTATTTTTTATAATAATTGCCTTTAATCGATGTAATTTTTTATTTGTTATTTCCCTGTAAATATTGAATATAAAATATTGTTTTATATGGACTGATAAATTTTCCTCACTAATTTTGGAATTAAATAAATGTAGTCGCGGCTGAGAATTGAAATTATTTTCATAAAAACAATTTTAGGTCAGTTCACATCGATTTATTTGACTTTTTTGGTGTGTATTTCATTGTTATTTTTCAAAAATTGGAGGAGAGGGATTGTCCCCTTGTTGATTGCTTCGCCGTGGACAAAAGTTGATAAATTTGATACAGTACCGATACGAATTCAAATACGTTAGACGTTTCAGGTTACCGTAGAACGATACAGTAACAGCAAATTTTTATAAGGTTAGGTTTTCAAAATTATTTGCTGGGACTCATTAAAAATATACTTATGGATGGAAGGACGGGGTTTATTTCCGAAAGATTACTGTATGGTTTGTAAATTTTTCACGTTTTATAAAAAAAGTCAACCTGAATTTTCTATTTTTTCATTTCATCTTCTCCTTCATATAGTTGATGCATCAATTTAGAAAATTTTTTCTTCTCCTTTCCTTCGAAAGAGAAATACGCTCTCTTCTAATAGAAGATCAGTCATCAATGAATGTAATGCAGAAATGCTTTCATAGTCATATCAGATCATTTTTTTTTAATTCTTGCAAACAAATTGCCTTACTTTTACAATTGCCTATGCAAAATTCGCTGCAATTTTTGCAAAATTTAATGCAACTTTTGCAGCTCAAAAATACCTCAACAACAATTTTTTCATTTCCATACAATATTTACTCACTAATAAATTTATTTTTCTTTTCTAAAAGCTTTTTTTTTTGGAATATGAGTGGGAAGTTTGTCGAGGAAAAAGAACAACAACAAATATATCATGTTCATCTCTTAGTGCATTTTGTGATCGTTTATTGACAGCTGTTTTGTTGATCAAATACAATGGCGAAAGAAAAGCGGAAGTTATGAATGACGAATTGCTATTGAATTTATTTATTTTTCTCAATTCATTTCTTATTTATAAAAAAAAATATTTCATAAAATGACATTCATATAGGGAATATAATAGCGTTTTTGCACTTTTTCTCTTGTCAAAATATTTGCATAATTGAACGCTATATCACCTCTTCAACTAAAACAAAAAAACTCATTCCCCTTTGTCATCCACATGTCTTTCACTTTCTACTGGTGGGCACCTTTTAAAGGAAATCTTCACATCATTAACGTTGCTGTCGTTGTATTTGGAATATACGGTACTATATCACTGTACTTAAAATATACTACATTATATTTAGTACAAATATAAAATGTGATATGTTTAAGGATAATTGTATTCGTTTCTATTTGATGTATTTCCCTTTTCATATAGTCATGAAATTCCAATCTAGTTTGAATTCCCATAATTACGTTTTTTTCCTTTATCGAGAATGATTTCAAAGATTTCATAAGCGCACCATGTCCTATCCCTTCCCCTTTCCCTACCCAATGCGTAGGGGAAGATCAGAGGTAGAAATCATCCACCGGAATAAATATCACATAATTAACAAGAGAAGAGAGATTCTTTTGCGCATAAGAAACCGTAGTAGCAAAAAGCACTCTCACCAACGTTTCGCTGTGATATGGCATCATTGGATGGAAATATATGCGTGGATGAGCAAAAGGTATATAGATTGGGTATTAGAAGGGGTGGTCGAAAGTAAGGTGGAGGGGGTGAGAGTGAAAAAAGAATGGAAGAGAAGGAAGTTTGAAAAGGAAAACATAGTTTTTGAATTGCGAATCATAAGGCGATGAATCAGTGAGTAAGCAAACTTTCCATAGTGAGCGAATCAATACAACACTAAAAGGACTAAACAATTCAAAAATGAATTTTAAAAAAGCACAAGTTACAAGTGTGTATTCGTTCACTCTCTGCTGGAAGTTTGCTTACGTATTGAATTAACTTATAAATTCCTCAATGCAAAAATTTCTCTTGTTCCTTTTAAGTTTATTTATTTTACCACTCTTGCACTTCACCTTCGACTCTTCATGCCCTTATATCGTTCTCATCTTATATGTCTTCCACATTTTGTTTACTAGCATTTGACGTTGCCCAATCACCGTGAAACGTTATTTCATAAGGTCACCTTATCGTGTACATTATATCCATCAAATTTCTTAAATCCATCTTTGCTGATTCCCAAGTTAAAACAACCGGAAAACAAACACATTCATAGACCCTCTCATGCACAAACAACTACGTATAAAGACTGCTTGTGCACAGACAAACATCTAGTCTTTGGGTTTGCAGATTTGTAAAAGCGTTAAAAAAGAAGATATGGCGTTGCATTAAAAATGGAAGGAAGAGGCAATTCCTTACCAAGTATGAAAAGAAATGCGGATTGCCTTCGTATCTATGAAAAAGGGAAGATATAGCTGATCCAAATACAAAAAAGAGGACTAGCATCACCAATCTTTAAAAAAAAAAATTAAAGAGTTGAAAGTGCGCAGGCGCTTATATTGGTTGTGAACGCACGGTTCAGTTACAAAGGAGAGTGCACTCGCCCATATGTGGCATTAACGAACAACGGCTATTGTTATATCGAAATTTAACGTTTTAGAAAAGCTGTTGCGTTTTCTCAAGAAAGTCCGTATGATGAATGCATTCTGACATTGCTGCAAACATAAGGGGAGGGGGTGTGAGGCGGCTGTTCATGCCCCGCAAAATTTCATTTTTTTGTAAATACTTCCATTCACGAAAATTTGAGACCAATAATTTATTTTTACTAGCACCGTTAGTCATTACTTTAATAAATAGAACTATGGGAAACTATATGCGCATTACTGAATTTGCATCGCCGACGTCCTTGTCTCGCGCGCGGTCGCGTCGCAGCATCCTCCAAAGTGAAGTAGTACCCGAGTGGAATAATTCGATATCAATTGGAAGTGCGCCTAAATCGACAGACCCTAAGAGTTTCGAGTTGATATTCTTACAAAGCTGCAAACAATGAAAATAAATCAAGTGTTTTAGATTGCCTCACAAATTTATTGTGATTGTCTCAGAAGATTTTTTCTAGTTCTTCATATCCCATTCAGCAGATATGTTCACTTATATCCAGTTGAAATATATCAGAATCTTTCTGAGTCAACTTTCCATCACCAATACTATTCACGGTGATAGGCAAGAAGCTCGAAGATAGGTAATTCGAGCATTAAATAAATTACATGTAGAAGTATGTATCTATACTCTTATTTTATTGCCACATTATCATCGTAATAAAAAGGAAAAAGTATTTTCTCGAATTTTGCTTTTGTCCATAAAATTTTTCCTTCAGGAGGCTTGTTTTTATTTAGTTGATGCTATTCCACTTTGCCTTGTTTACTGTCAAAAATTCTTAAGTGCTTTCCTGCGAGTAGTTTTTACTTCCCATAAAGAAGGATATTTTCTTATTTTGTATAATATTTGTGGCAGTAGCTTATCTCAAAAAAGAGTTATGCATCCTAAGTTCATAATTTTTATGTAATATGAATATTTTCAATTTTAATCGATTTTTAGTTGATTTTAGTTTTATTCTTCTTCTTCTTCTTCTTCTTCTTCTTCTTCTTCTTCTTCTTCTTCTTATTATGATTATTATTATTATTATTATTATTATTATTATTATTATTATTATTATTATTATTATTATTATTATTATTATTATTATTATTATTATTATTATTATTACTGTTATTATTATTATTATTATTATTATTATTATTATTATTATTATTATTATTACTGTTATTATTATTATTATTATTATTATTATTATTATTATTATTATTATTTTTAGCTTATTATTATTTTAGTTTATTTTTATTCAGTAGTTTCAATTTAATTTAGTTTATTATTAATATTGCTTAGCATTACATTGAATTTTTTAATCGTTTATTTCTGCGTGATTGTTTAGCATATAAGTAATTGCTGTTAGTCTCAATGGAAGAGTAATTAATATAATAATTGAATTTCTATATATTTAATTTATAATAAAACTGAGTAATAATATTCAATAATAATAAAACTTTAGCGATGCGATTTTTCATATGCATCAGTTGTGTTTTTGTTTTTGGATTGAAGGAAGTGAGTGCAATAGTTGGGTGGGTTGTTTACGAGTATATTGAGTAAAAAGAGAAGGCGGAGCATTTCACGGAACTTGCTTGCCTCATAATCGATAGCCAAAGAGACCACCATCACAAATCCTTCGTTGATTGTGCTGCATTTTGCCTATCCAAACCACACATTCGTCTTCCGTTGCTTTCCTCAGAAAGGTTTTTTTTTTTTGTTTTGCATTTATTATTTATTCGAATAGGTGTTCTATATCATTCAAACATATTTCATTTACTCTTTCAAGTGTGAGTTTAGCTAAACACAAAATTATAAGACATATCATAAATAAATCCTAGTATTATATGTCGTATAACCAAAAAAAAGGAAAATGCAGAATATACCGCCACCTAAAAGAGTTGCGACACTTTTGCAAGCGCTAAATTTTAAGGTTCATGCATCATGAGTATAAAATTAGCCTTCATACCTATACTAATTATAGATTTTCGGTTAACTTTTAAGCGCATTTTACGACAAATTGGTGAGCAGCAAATATGTTTTCCTTAGAAAGAAATTAATCTTGAAAGATGAGTGACATTGAGTAAAATATGGGCATAAATTCATCGACGAAAAAAATCTTTTCCATCACGCATAATCATCACGCAGTTGTTTCGCACTTCCTGCTAGCATGATGCATTTCGCATTTTCCTGCTTTAAATCTTATACAGCTAATATTCCGTCTTATTATTTTATTTGTTGCACACTCAGATTCTCTCTAAAATCGACGCACTTTTTATTTTTATTTATTTATTTATTTATTTTTTAATTTGCGGCATATTTATATATTGAAGTACTCATAACGTTTATTGCAAAAAGCATTCATACAACGTAAAGCGTGCTACATCGATGAAAATTTGCATTTGAATATTGCGTGCGTGATGTGTTTTATATATACCATCTCTAGGTTTTGAATATACCATTAATTGTTACTCATAGGAATGAGCATCACATACGCATATACACACTTAAACATCACATTCTATAATCCAGACGTTGCATGAGGCATTAGAATGTCAGATTATGTGCAACATGCATGCTGATAATGCTTTTCTTTTGCTTTGATAATCAACGCAAAGCGGAAATGCTTATTGGTAGTGAAACCAATGCGGCTAAGAGTAGATGAGCCGAATTTGATTGCTAATTTCTGATGGATCCACATTCTTCTTGCCGCTTTTGCTTCCTTGACACTAATTAAGTATCACTTCTTCGCCTTCTTTACTCGAAAATTTCATTTTGTTGACAGTTTTCATTTGAAAGGAACTATAAATTCAGTCCCAGCTAAACGCATTCTAGAGAAGGTAACGATTAGTGATGCAACGATTTCAGTATTCGATCAAGCACATAATGCGCAGAATTAGTCGATTATATTAAGGTATCGCTTACTTTTATCATTAACGGGTACCATAACGAATGAATGCACTTTAATTTAATTCAGGCAAGCAAATCCACGCAGAAATTTTACATTGTTGGCAGAGTTCAATTAAAATTTGGCTCCAACTTGCCCACCCAGAATGGAAACGAAACGAGATTTAACTTAGCTCTACGTCATTTGTGATTCTCGTCAACATTCACATCTATAAATTTTCCTTATTTTATAAAATGTAAAAAAAAAACACGCAGTTTGATAAAATATATTAATGTTCAGATCACATTTATCAAAAAAAAAGGAGTTTACCGTCATAAATTTATATTTAATTCTCTTTATATCTGAAATATATGCAAGCTCTAAAGAAAAAATGCGTTATTATAGCATATTCTTTGCTAATATGATATGCGGCATAATGGCACATAACAAAGAAATGTGTTATATTAGCATATTCATTCGTTAAACATCCAGTGTGTTATAATTAGCACATTTCTGTAACACACATAAAATGTGATAAATAAAAATGAAACACATCGATTATCATATATCATATTTCAAGATCACAATAGAAATATTTTCAATGATGATTTAAGCTATTTTCTTTGATCGTTCCTCGTGTTTTTTTTCTTTTGTTATCTTTTTCAATTTTTTAAAATCTTTTTCCTCCATTTTTTTTTCAGTTTTTTATCTCTGCCATTGAGTGTAGACATCAACACATTCATCATATGCGGCATATGCAATATCTGCTCGTCTAAAAAGAGCGTAAATTGCAAAAAATATAGTTGCAGTAGTTCGAAACTTGCACTTTTCGAAACAATAAAAAAAGGAAAATGCGAGTGAAGGATATTCGAGGAGAATAGGAGTGGTGAATGATGAAGTGGAGTTGGAGAAACGAATAGGAAACTAAGGAATTGGAGAGAAAAAAAAACCGATTTAAATTTAATAAACAAAAAATTTCAGTAAAAAATAGTACTTAAGGATATTCTCAATTTTTTCTCAATTTTCCACTTCAAATTTCTGAAAACCATTTCCATAGATCTTCCCGCATAAATCACTTTTTTTTTCGTAAATTAATATGAAAATACATAATAAGATTGGAGGTTTATTGTGTTTTGCAGCAAAAATTTTCACCTCACGAATTTTTCCCACCAGTTGGTTGTCTTTAAATTGGTCATTGATACGATTTATTAGTGGATCGGAAACGTTATCTTCAAACAAATAATCTAAATCGATGGTATTTGGTTTCGTTTTCATTTAAATTTAGTTAATGATAGAAAGGAAATATTTACGCTGAATTAGAACGCTCGATGAGACATAATGGATTCACAACAAAAGAGTATTGTAAAGTGACCAAGCCGATCGTTTGTTGTTGATTTCAATGAAGCATAAAGAAGCTCCATATATCGCAAAAAATTAGCGACCACACTCCTGCATTCCCCATCTCCTATCCCTTCTCTCCTCCCTTCTTTCCATCTTCGTTCGTAAATAAAACCTCCACTCTTATTTCACCTTTTTCATATATAACTTTTCATGTAAGATTTATTTTTATTCCGTTGTATCTTTTTCTTCAAATACTCTTTCCGATGAATTTTCAATTATCTTTTTTTTCCTTGTTTATTGTCTAATTTATTTTTCAGTTTTTTTTTTTAAATTAAAAGATTATTGCAATAATTGCATTGAAAATTTATGCACTTATTCGATTTAATGCGAATAGAGAGATATTTAAATGAGTTTTTTTCTCATTTCAATAGCGAAATTTGATTGCTAAATTTGATTGACGAATGATAGTTGGGGAAGTAATTGAAAATGCTCTTATTTTGTTGATTAAAGAAAAACGTTACTCGATTCACTATCCAACAATATTTTTTTCAAGCTATTTCCAACTTAAATCATTGATCATTGGGATGTGTGAGAGAAAATTAAATCAACAAAATTGCTTTTTGCAAATTCCATTTCGACTTTACAAAAAAAATCTTTTTTCTCAGTTGCCTTTTTTTCTAATTTTATAGGTCAGATAAAGATGTTTAGCATAGATATATTATTGCATTAAATGATTCGTTGTTGAATAGTATGATAGTTTCATTTTTTTGTAGTTAGTATATGTATGTAGATTATTTTTATTTATATAAGTATATGACGTATATCGTATATGGTTAATGCGACTACGGTAGAGGAAGTATACTGTAACGAAATTCACTTTCGAATTATTTTTCTATACATTTTGAGTCATCTAGTTGTGGCATTGATTGTTCGCTTCCGGGCAGCCTTCTCTGATGACGTCATTCGATGAATCATCATGCGAATAAAATCTATTCTCATAATATTTCAACAAGTCATTTGAAACATACAACGTTTAGCTGTCAGACTTGAATTTCAACATTTTTGTGAACGTTTCCATCATTTCCTATATAAGGTCACATTTATGATTCGTTGCATTTCATACGGCAATATTATAGCCGTTTATATTCTTTGAGGAGGGTTGATAAACTTTCTTTAAAAATAAAATTATTAATATCGTTTTTTGAATATTTTTAATCATTTTTTCTTTTATCCAAAATCTCTCATCGGTTTTTATTTGGTTAATCAGAAAGTAATATCGCTTTAAGGTGGTCTCTTCATTTTCGTTCAAGTATTGATTAATAGGAAAGCACTATCGATCAATCAATACTGGATCAGCATTTCGATGAGAAAATGGAATGCTGAAATCGAATTTGTTATACATCGTCAAATAACGAAAGTATATTAGCTCATGTAAAACGCTGCTGTTTCCTTTCTTGATCAATAAAATAGAATTGGAATTTCCTATGATTTTTGAAAGCTTTATAAAAACCGGATATCATTCATAACTCAAATCTCTGAGTTATTTTTACAACGTTGAGCGCTTCCTATCGCTCTTTATGTTCGATAGTATTCTAAATATCGTTTCCCTTATATTATTAAAGATTTATTCAACTAAAATTTTAAGTAAACCATCATAAAAATTAAATTCTAGATGGGAAATAATTCCCATTGAAGTGTACTCATGAAAAAAAAAAGATGTAATTATTTCTATTGATCTTTATCTAATAGTGCATATTTATGGTGTTCATTTTTCAAAGTTTAATATTTATGATTACAAATTGTATTACTTAAATTATTCAGTAGGCGATTATTGAAACGTTGCAACATAAGAAATATTATTGGATTTGTGCATTAATTTATTGTTTACGATATGATCTTCATATGCTCATTCATTTGTCAATATTATGCATATGTATAGCATTATTAATAATTTCTTGATGCAACAATCATCGAATAGCACATAATTCTATGTGAGAAAAAGAGAACAATTGATAATGAGAGAATATACGCGTATGTCCATTGATTGGAGCAGCGCAATTTCGGGATTAGGAAGCGCTTTCCAGGTTGTAATCGTATATTTTGCGGTTACTTGTTACAGGTTTGTTCCCAGGTCCTCTACTTGTGAGTAAAACATCTAACGAGTGATTCATCGTTTAAAAATTTCACTTTCATGAAATTCAACGGTTCCCTTTTTTTTTCCACATCTATTTTTCTACGTATCGCTTAATCAGCAGTTTAATGAAACAGCGAGAATGCAAAGAAAAACGAGAGTTCGAGAAGAAGGAACACTACTATCTATGTGGTGATTCTTCCACAAGTTTTCACCATTCATTATTTTATACGCGTTTTTTTTTTGAAGGAAATAGTTGATAGCGATATATTTGTAACTGATAAGAAATAAAATGCCTAAATCTAGTAATTATAGTGGTCACCATTGCATAGTTGTTTATTGTTGACTAACGGCTAAATTCGATTTGTTTTCAGTCGTTGTTAAATGGCATCTAATTGGTTTTCATTTAAACATTGTTTAGCTATTGACAGTTGGTTGTCATTGACTTTTCATTCGACTCTTGGTAACAAGTAAATCATCTTTAAATTGGTGGTCAATGATCGGTTTTTTTCAGTTATATTTACTTCTTAGTACTTCCTTCTTACTTTCTATTTGGCAAACGATACGAATTTAACAAATTCATAAAAAACGTAGATAAATCATATACTGATATAATGAAAATCATATTATTTTTTTTCATAATTTTCTCAACACATTCATCGATCGTTCATTCTCTATTCTTTTTTGTTCATATTTAAGGAGGTCATCAGACATATTGTTGAGTGAAATTTCCTATAACAATCACTCGAAGAGTTATTCATCAATTCATTTCGATGCTGAAAACATTTTGCAATTTTTTTTCCGAAAAAAATGGTTTCCTTCTCGTTTCCATTTGTTATTTTGCAGTTCGTCAATATGAGATTCATCAATTTCGTTGCCAATCTATCGGCGATGTGCATATGTTGTCGTTTTTATGTGCATAAAGTAAAGTAATCGTTAGATGAAAAATTTTTTTTTCTGGTAAGTGAAATATGAATCTTTCATATCCGATTTATTGAGTCATTAATCTTATTGGTGGAATAGAGCTCTAAAAGTTGAGCGTTATAGGCTCCACTTCGACTTCCAAAGTTTTTCCGTTCTGATTTATACGTGTTCATTTGTTTACTGCTATGATACAGTTGACTCAATTTACCTCTTTCATAATAACTTACCTCTCTTACCTGTCCGTTTTTTTGTGATGCATCACTGCATCGCAAAGATATCCATTTCCGCCACCTGCTTGCCATACAATCTTTCATCTATAGTATCTGTGAAGTGTACATTTTTAATCTGCGGCGGGCAGATTTTTGCATGAGCAGAGGGTGAATATGGGTAAATCATTCAAAGACCTTTGATTATTCATCGATCAGTGATTGGCCACCAACTATTCACTTGCTAGTTGAAACAGCTAATAGATAGAAAGTGAATAATTTGGTCAGTTTGACCCAGTCTTAATTATCTACTCAATGAAGCCTCTAGAGTATTTGTGCTAGAAATGAAACGCTATGATCAAAACACCAAACGGTGCTCAAATTTCCCAAATAAAAGATGCAGTTATACCAAAACCAAGTTAGTGTTTGATTTGTAAGTAACTCGCGAGGTACACGGCTCGATGGCTATTTTCTTCTTTTCTTATCTTTGACTCATGAAACATCATCGTATGATTTCAAAGAAGTCCTATGAATTCAGAAGGCATTGATGCAGCTTATCATAAGACGTCTGCTATCAGTATTTGTAGAATCTATATCAGTAAGAATTTCCTTGCGAAGTCTTGAAGGATGGAAGTCACTAGCGTTATCACTCTTCGGTCTTATTTGTTTATCTATATTTATTTATTTTAATTATTTATTTAAACTAGGCACTAAATCCCTATGCTCGTATTTAGTTCTTACTAGACCGTATGTAATATTTGTTGTTGATCGAATGAGTAGGTTTTGAATGATTTTATCACTTATATATGGATCGTGACTTGCAACAACATAGCGATTGATATACTTTTCTAATATTTTATTGCAGTGGGCAGTTCGTTAATTGCTTTACTAGTGGAAGATATGATGTTGTGCACCGCGACACTTTTCGTTGTTTTTGCGATCGCCGTATCGGGCGATGTGAAGAGCGCCGTTGATGAAGTGACCTCTACCAAGGTTGATATTGTTATATTCTAACCTTACCATTGAGTCTTTAGTAATTGTTTGGTACTTGAATGGCGTCCAGTAACAGGCAACGAGAAGTGTTAAATGAAAGGTGAATTAAACACAACGGAAATGCCATTATACATTTAATTAAACTTGAGCATTAAGCGGATAGCTTGAGCAACCTACTCCATATTAAATAATGGAATTGTATATTCTCATAAAGCATTTAAAGCTTTACTCAATAATAAAGAAGAAAAATTAGGCGACTCATTAACAAGAATGTTTGATCGTTATGCTTAGCACATTACTCTAGTCAACATTTCGAGTGCCAAAAATCGCATAAAATGAAACGACACTCATCAATGAACAGTTTCCTGCAATGATGAACTCAAAAAATTGGGAAGTGAGGTGGAAACAATGAATCTGATGCGCATTAGAATTTCATATTAGTCATAAATAAGTTTTTCGTATCTTAGGTAGTTGAAATTCCCGGAAATTCAACTCCGAGATGATCCCTTAATCTTCCGGATTTTTTTTTTTTTGAATGTAGAGTGATTAGTTTGATGACGAAGGTCGACTGATAATAAACTGTTATCATTGCCTGTACAAAATTATTCTTTTATAAACTTTACAGATTACACGATGAGAAATTTACGATAGATAGAGAATTACAGTTTTTTGTTAAATGCAATAAGCTGCCGTTGATGAAAAGATTTTAAACAAGTGGAGAAGAAGCAAGCTAAACGGATGTGCATTATATGCGCCATTGCGTTCCTTCCAGTCGGCTGACTGGCTTCATCACTTGTCGGCGGTGACTGACGTCGACTTTGGTCGTTTCATGAGTTAACTTCACGTCGGCCTCATCAATTACCCATGAAACCGGCTAAGCCAACTAGTTTCGTGCATTACCCAAATCTTGCATAGAAGCATCATTTTTCTATAGTACAATCGATTTAAATGATAAATCAAGTGATATAAGATGCGTGCTACCTGTAACTTCTTTCACGATCGGTTTGTCAATGAAATGTGGCATGGAAGATCCTCTTGTGGTATACATTATATGCTCCAGAAAATCAGTGACCCGAGCTGCAGTAGTTCTTGAATTGTACCAACTAGACGTACGGATAAACGATGTACAGCTATACATAGGTATGACCTGCCAGTAATGCGTTTGCGATGTAAATTTATGAAAACGTTCAATAAGTAGACTACAATTAGGCCTGAAAGAGTGGAAAGTTACAGGTGTTAAAGAGTTTTGCTAATTTTTTAGGATGGTGCGACATGGTGTCCGGTTGCACTTGTTGGAACGCAGTGCCCATCGTCGAGCATCTTCCATTACTACAAGTGCTGCGGAACGGCCAATAAGGATTGCTGCTTCAATCTACAGGCAAGTCATGCGTATTTGCTTATTATGTCTATCGTCCGACGGTGCGGTCACTATGTTCGCCGACTTTTTGCACGCTATAGTTTTCTATCTTTCTCTATGAGAAACAAATCATTCCACTTTCACATGCGTGGCAATTTGTCGGTGAGCAAGCTAATCAGAGTTTGTAATAAATTAATTCTTTTTCCTATTAATTTCCTATTAGCAAGCTAATTAATCCTATTTTTCCTTTTTCCTTTTCCTTTTTCCTATATTTTACTGAGTACACATTGGAACAAATGTTGATTGGTAATTAGTCTATAGTTGAATTTATTCAATTGAAATTTGCTATTATAGGATCAGCAATAATATTTTCTCCTTAATGATTAATGTGTCTTTTCTGTAGATACTTATGTGAGCCATCATTCATTAAAAGATAGCTTACTTGTACTACGTTTGAATGTCTACCAGTAATTTATGATATATTACATACATGGCTATTAATTGTGAGAAAGCATAGGGAAGCGTAGCGAAACACTACAAAAGAAAGCTGGATTAGTCGCTAAGGAGATAAGACAGGAAACACCGTACACTTATGTGGGCTACTTTCCGTGTCGAACCATCACATCTGTGTATTCTTAACCATGATCTATTGCAGTCGTATAGCAACTCCACAGGGGTCGTCCTGCGTTTGTTTGGTTTAAGGATTTAGTGAGTTTAGCTTCAACTCGTGCTTATATTCCAAGGTTCACGTATTTGGTGATTACACTATACAAACATCTTATCACTATTCACTGCGAATGGATGTGTGCAACACATATAAACTCTAGCCATATATTGGTTAGCCGAGCCGTATTTATGAATCAACTTTTGTTTAATCAATTTATTTCACTGAGCTTAGCAAAATAGTTGGATTGAGGATGTATTTAGGTAACATAAACCGGTGGTCTTATAGAAACCATCATAACCTGGTTGTTCATCTCATAGTCTGATAATTTATTGAGAAGCACCAATAATGGGTGGTTGTTTGGCATTTTTCAGTTTATTTATTCACCGATGTTTTTCAGACGTGGGTGATTGTTGTACTGGCGGTAATTGCGGTGATCATGCTCGCCTCATTTGTGCTTTCGGTGCTGCGATGTCTCTTCTGTCGTCGCTAAATTGGCGTCGAACTGCCCCACGATTTGTTTGCCAATCTTATTGCCTAGTGGTTTTAGATTGTTGGTCTGGCTGGTCCCCACCCATCCATTCGTTCATATTTAGTTGACAGTTTCCTCTTTTGATTTCATTCACTAAGACCAAAATTGTCCATTGACCAACTTAATATTAATTAGTGAGGACGTATTAGGAATTACTGGTTTCGATTTTTCCTTGACAGACGCATCCAATTCTCGCCCTATCGAACCAAAAAAAAAAAAAATGTTTGTACGCGTTGGGGCAGTTTAGCCAAACATCGTTTGTTGCCTGTTTTATATCGATTGTTTTTTTTTCGTTTTTCTATTTCGTTGATGCCCCCGTATACCGTTTAAGACGGGGTTTTAATTGCTGTTGTGGTTTCTCTATTTTATGTAAATCACTTTGTTTGTGGTTCTTCCTTCTTTTGTGCTGCAATTTTTAAAAGGCAAACGGGGGAGAGAAAGAGTATGGATCAGGACAGATAAGTCTGAGAAGCTCTTTCTAATTTTTGAAGGTATTCCGACAATCATGCATCGTCGTTTGATGCAAGCGATGTTATTCTATCGACTCTTCTTCGTTTTTAATTTCATTCCACCTGCCCTACTTTTACCTAAATATATTATTCCAATAGACATTCCGTTACTATCAAAAACGAAATAAGACAATGCTTAAGGGGAGGCGAGAGGGGGTGAGTCGAACCACAAATGAATTTGCTTATCGTGCAGTTCAGTTTTTTATTACTCATTCTGCTCGCATTTGTTTATTCAAATTTTAATCTCATTTCTTTATATAGCTTCAATTGATTTCACAATCCGAATGTTTTAAAAATCAATTGCTTGTCTTCGATGTTTTTCTTTCATTGCGATATATTGTATAGATCATTCAATAATACTGTATATGCTGACTATTTCATATGACCGTATTTTCTCATTTATGGAGAAATACATTTCACATTATTTTTATTAACTCCTATAACGCTTTTTTATACGTTTCCATATAGTTACTCGTTTAGTAAAAAAATTTTTTTTTTGTTTCAAATATTCGACATATCGCACTGTAACATAAAGATTCACGGGAACATAAAATATTATGGGAAAATAAAGATTTTTCTTGCAAACATATCGAAAAGAATATTCAATACAAAGAGGAAAAGATAGAATGGAAAGCGTAGGTATACATATAGTCATAACGAAAGTGAAGGATCTTTTTTATCGCAACGTAAATAATTATTTTAATTGCGCAAAGGAACCAAAGAAATAATTAAGCAATAGAAGAGGCGAATGGGGCATACAACGGGAGAAATGAGTCGATGTAGACATAACATTAAAAAGTCAGTCAGATTATAGACCAGCATTAAAAATCAATTAAAATCTTGATACGAAAAGGGGATTGATACGATAAGTCAACGTTTAGACCATAGGTATATAAAAATAAGAACGAAGTAAGTGCCTAATGGAGAAATTCAGCAAACGTGAGAGAATAAGAAGTTCAGTAAAGGTGGGAGGGCAGTGTTTAGCAAATGATAGATTAGCGTTCATGTTTGACTCGAAGTGTGTAATTGAAAATGCAATGAGTTGAATTATATAAGAAATGTGAATATGTTAGCAAATTAATTAGCACAAAACTTATAAAACTTTTATGCAAATTAGAATATAAGGAGGTGCTCGTTAATATGAAAGAAATAAGATATAATAAATGAATTAATGCATATTGTTGAGTAAAAACTGATTCGGCTTGAATATAACGCATATAATCCTCTGAAAATATGCTTTATCAACGCAAAAGCTATGGGCATTTTTTATTGTCGCATTGATCAATTGCGGTAACATACAGATTGGTGCACTATAGTTTTTTTTTATAGTTTCATAAATTAGACGTTGTATAATTTCATTTATGAAACTCAAGTCTCTTTCTCTCAATTTCCGTTTTATTTATAATACTTCCATAGAAATAGAGAGATTGCTATTGAATTGTATTGCAACAGCCATCTTCCGTTAGCAAAATAAGAATCTAAAAAAAAAATGATAGTCATTTAAATTTCATTTCAATAAATAATTAAAGGAAATCAATGCCTTTTGCAATCGAAATAAGCGAGTTGTGAAGTAATTAACGGAAATCGAAAATTTCAAATTAAACAAAACGAGAAATGAATAGCTGTCGGGAATAGTCCATTTGAATAGCATCCGAGCTGAAAATGATGCACTCATGTGGTTCAATCATTTAAACATTAGCACGCCATAGATAGGGGGCTTGGACTTAGCAACAATGTTAGATCACTTTCATCTGGTCGGGCATGCTCGCACGAAATTTTGAGCGAACTCTCAACAAAGTAACGTATTCGAGCGCCATAGGGAAATCATTAATCCATAGTTGAAAACTTCGAAAAATCGATCGGACTTTTACACCAAGGGTCATCTATAAGGCAGAAAAACTAGCGGCACTTCTTAAGGCCATCTCATACAGTTTGTAAGAATATAGATGAACGGTATTTGCCGACACCCGTCAAATGATCATTAATAAGCTCACAAAGTTCTGCTTTGAAATTTCATTGTTCTTATAAAATTCTGCAGTCGGCTATAGATTAAGCGGGAATATTGCACCATGCAAAGTCAAAAAAGGTCAAGAGCATACAAGCAAATCAAACTACTGCTCAGCATATGTCGTGAGGTTAGCCTGAGGCAAAATCGGGGGGATATAGAAGGGGTTGATGTGCTCAATTATTCATTTCACCTTCTAGAGTGGTCTCAGGGTTGAGTGGGCCTACGGGTGGCCGTAGGAACGCCTCAGGAGATCGGCGGCAGCGGGATGCTCGACCGCGAAATTCGTGCCGACAATTGAAGCTATCCTAGTATCCCATCTTGTTTATCATCTTACTGTATAAGCGTGATAAACTGCTCATCCCTTACACCTCTGTTGACTTGCAAGTAACTCGACCGCAGCTCACCGAGAATGCAGATCGTCAAGCAGACCTCGACGATTAGACGAGCTAAGGGGAGCTGACCTTTACTAAGAGATATTATGTCAATTTTTCACACATCGGTAGCATAAATTAATCCAAAATCCGACTTAAGCTCTTCTTATGGGAAAAAAAATTTCCACTGAGCAATGCTGAAAATTGATACGTTGTGTGGTGATCTTATACGGACAATAACAAGTAAACACCAACTACTTATTCATTCATCAATATAACAACATAAGATGAATAGAGAACATTTTAAATAGGACGATAATAGATCATCGTTGATTAGACATGTCAATTTGCGAAATAAAAAATAAAGCAATAATTTATTGCAGTAATAAGAAATATATCGTCGCATCACAACTCTAAAAGTTTAACATTAGATGTTTGAAGCTTTTAGGAAATCATATGGCTACAATCTTAAGTATGCACTCGGCGCTCAAATGTTGTCGAAAATCTTGCAGATGAAAATCTTTTAGAAGATAGGCAAGGCTTAGTAGATATTTTGGAAGTTTTATGTAAAAGTTTACGAAGAAAAAATGTTTTGTTCAAATTGTATCGTTGCTGAAAGAATGAAATGTGCAAGCATATTTAAATTTCTTATAAAATTTTGCATAAAGTATCCATATGTTGAAATTGCATTTCAGTGATCTTTTAAAAGTAAATTCCATTCATTGTGCTTCTTCGAAAGAGGAGTAAGGTCAGTTTGTGATCTATGTTTAAGGTGATAGATACTGCGCTTTCATGCATAAAGTTTGATCTATTGATGCATAAATTATTTGATTAGATGGTTCAGAAGTTAGTAGGTAAGGGAGAAGGATTGACGTCTTGGATGATGTAAGGGTTCTGAATGTGATTTCATTCGTATTTGAAATTATACCGCTCTAATGAGTGACAAAATTGATTACTGCCACCGTTCGCCCAAAAAAAATTTTTTTCTATTTCAGTTTTTCGTGGACACTTCACTATTTCTAGCATTAGAAAAGGGCGAGATGATAGATGCGGTAGTGCTCTTCATCATATTCGCTAGTATCACCGATGAAGTGATTTCCATAAAGGTAATTCCTCCTTTATTCTCATCTTTTTTTTTTGTTGTAAGGTTTGCGTTATAACAGAATATAGACGATTAAAGCTTATTTTAACGAATATTCAGGATTCTCATTACTGCAATCCGTCACGAGTCAATATCCTGAGACTGTAGACGCAACGAGATTTTTGGTTCGCTTTAGAGTTTTATGTTTGGAATAAAGTTACGATTAAGGAAACATGGACATTTCCCTAGATTGCCTCATATTATGAGTAATAAAAGCGTCTTAAAAATAATTAAAGGAAAGTAAAAGGCCATTCACCATCGACGGCAAATCGATCACCATCACCTGTTTCGTTGACTATGACAAATCATACTATTACTATTATACATTTGACTACTCTAATCCATTAAATATCCTCGTCACTCAATGCGTTCTCAAGAATGGTGTAATACCGATTTAATTTGCTAAGAACCTAGCAGCCGATAATTTATTAATAATATTGTTGCATATGTTTATTCATTATTAAACCAACCATAAGCATTTAGGAAATGTTATTTTTTCGATGCAATTCCCTAATATTTGGGTATTTTGAAGGAAGGCAATCAATGGTGCCCTGCAAAGGCTATTCGAACTACTGAATGCCCAGCATCGAATATTTTATATTTTTTCGAATGCTGTGGAGTAATCAACACGGAATGTTGCTTCCATCTGCAGGTAAATTATCTAGTTAAAGGGGGAATTTTTTCTTTTGCGTTGGGAGAGAATAACTGACCTTTGACCTTTTTAAAATAAATACATTTTTAAATCAGATACTTGACCGCGGATTAACAGAGTTAGGATCGCTATCAAAATTATAGTTAAAGTGTTAACCACAAAGCGTTTCTATGACTTCTTAGAGGCACTTAAGGCATTATACAAAGCAATCACTTGAATACGTGAATAGATCTTTTTACTGATGGATTACTTTTACTCATTTGCTTTATAGTTCATATCGTTACCTTTCGCAAGAGAGAAATTTAAGTTTATTTTTAACTTCTCAACAGAATCATTAATTAAAGGTTTAGAGTTGAACAAGTAAATGATTGTTAATTTTTAAGCAGTAGATGTGTTTGCACGCAACAATGTTTAGATGACTAGCAAGGTATTGATGGTCCAGCCAATTAAAGCGACATTTCGGAGAAAAAACCTGAAAATTTTTGAAAAAAAAAATTTCAACTTCAGCAGTTTTCTCTTCGAGACAAATTCACACTTGGGAAATGTGAAAATTATATTATAAATAATTTGATAAATTTTTTATAATACTTCAGAGGGGACCTTTATTCCCAGATTGGAAATTTTCGATATTTCCCCACCATGGTTTGTAAATTTTGGTGCACACACGTCGAATTTT
Source organism: Baylisascaris procyonis (assembly GCA_037389465.1). NCBI lineage: Eukaryota > Metazoa > Nematoda > Chromadorea > Rhabditida > Ascarididae > Baylisascaris > Baylisascaris procyonis. The sequence goes on from JAZARR010000206.1 coordinate 253,859, forward strand.
ACACATCGAGATATAAGAATTGTAAGATTCTTGCTGCTTTTTCATTGCGCTGAAATCATAAATATAAGGTGGAAGATGTTCAGTTGGTTAGTCAATACAGTTTTGCCCCTCAGTCCAAAAATTGCATCAATTCAAAAGGACGTTTATTATCTCATAAACCTTTTCTCTCTTGGAAAGGAAAAAAATTACCAGTCGCCTCTTCCCCTCTTCTCCCTTACCCCTCCCTGATTGTCGCATCTTCACAATATTTCACTTGTTCACAAATACAGTGAAAAAATCTGCAATGCGTTTCCAAAAAAAAATGTGCATATCCTTGAAATATTGAAATAACTTTCCTTCTAAAAAATTTTTTTTGCAGACATGGGTGATTATCACATTGGCTGTACTCGCCGTTCTTGCGGTCGTCTCCATCGCCGTAGTGTTGATGCGATTTATTTGTTGCCAATCATAAAGTGAAATCGCTTCCCAATCGATCTACCCAATCGATCATCGCTTCTGATCTCGAAATTCTCCTCTGAATTAACTTCTTTTCTTTGTTGTGTCCAAAAAAAAAAAAAAATCCTCCAACACCTTCTCCTTCTTCCTCCTTCTTTAATTGCCTATTGGATCATTGACATGAGTTTTTTGTATTATGTACTATCAAAATTTGTGTTTTTTTAGTGTCAGTAGGGGCACCTTTCCATGTATTAAGAAATTCATAGCAGCATCACTTAGTGTCTTCTTCCATAGTTCCCTAATTGCACTGCTTTTACAGCTAGTTTTTGGTGCTGTTACAGCCTGAGGCTTGAGTATTTATGACAGTTATCCTTGTCTGAGTGCTGCTGAGCAAACTCTAAGTGTTGATAGAGGCGTGCTTTCCCGTTTTCGAAGAAGAGAATTCAGAAAGACTGCGGCTTGACAGTCTGGCTCACAGTGCTATTACCGATGTCCCACCCGTCCACATAAACTCGCATTTACTTCATATTGCCTGCAATACGCGATTCTGGCTTCATGCTGAAGTCGATAGCTCCATCTTTCAACCTCCATACTCTCCATCCCCATCCATTCCTCCACCGCCTTATCCCCATTCGTTTAGCACCTTATCCCTTCTGACGTATTCGGCGGTCAACATTGTTCGTCGCGCAGAATGTTTAGCTTTTAATAAGCAATAAAGTCAATGTAAAGAGACAATATACGTGCTAATTAACATTCTCGTCATTTCGAAAAGTGCGTTTTTTGCCCATACCGATGAATACGGGTAAAATGGATTTTAAGATTTCTGCGAAAATCATCAATCATTACCTCAGGGTAATCGACATTCAGTAAAGAATATACCATTTTTTACAAAAAAAAAATGAAATTAATTGTCAAGTGGGCAAGTAATACCAACTGAAGGAATTTGTAATACGAATACGAAAGACTGGGTATAGTCCAAAGGTTATAGATCACCTGATGAGATGTTCGGAACGTGTCAACTTAAAAATCTACCTGGAAAAAATGTAGTCGCAACACTTTTCTCGTCAACATCAACCAAATTCGTCAACTCTTAAAGACTTCAAAAATTATGATGCCTATTTTTGTTGAAGAAATGTTCGCTAATAAGCAGCATTATTTTGTATGTCATCTCTCAAGAACACACTTTTGCAAGAAGTTTATTCGAACTTTTACATACTATCAACCGACATCAATCAAAATACTTCAATACAAATGTACAAATGTAACATGTCGATGTGATCCGTACAGCGAATAAATCAGCTATTGGTTATACGATGAAGCGGAAGAAGGTTTCAAATTGAATCGTAATATCGGTATTTTTAAATATTAATGGTTGCGTCTCGAAATTCAAAAACTTGAGAAACTTTATGCACCACTTCAAAATGGGTCAATCTCCTCCTTACAAAATCTTCGTTTTCTTAACTCATCTTTTCCGTATATATTCGAACACTCTGCACCTTTCGAATATGATTATTGCAACCTTTCGATTCCATTATTTCAAAGATTAGAAACTTGAAACTTCCTATGATAACATGAATAGCATTATTCTCTCATCCGAGATGGAATGTTGTGTGTTTTTCCGCAATGAATGAGTCGATCAATCGCAAAGAGGTTGCATTCCATTTGTTCATTAAAAGATTTCATCGTACTTCCTTTATAAAGATCATACGCCACGGCAATATATAATTGTGACTATTATGTTTTATTTAACTTAAAAAAAAGTGTCGAAATGGACGTTTACAGTTTTTTCCAAAAGCAATTGTTTGCGGAAAGTTCAACCTGTCTCAAATCGATTGGAGGTGTATTTCTGTAACCATATCAACCGTCTCTTATAACCTACATAGTATCATCTATAAATATCTCCAATTATGGACTAATAAGTTTCATCGCATCTGATTGTGAGTTGATGAAAATTAATGCGAAAAAACTATATAAACTTCTTGTTGTAAAAAAAGGAAGCTAAGTATAAATTAGTATGGTTCCACAAGGGACGAACCTGTACTCATGTAGGATTCCACCACATAAAAAAAAAAAATGGTTCGTGAAAGTAGACGCAAAAAACCAGAAAGATGTCGTGTATGTTGATCAACCGCCTATATGGCGTTTGATATTGTCTAATATATTAAGCTCAATAGGAAATTGGAGAGTTATAGTATTATTCGTCGCAGTAGATAACTTCATTTTTATAGGGTATAATTTTCGTGTTCACATTATTTGCCCTGCCTTGTCTATATTGAAAAATCATTTTCTAGACATTGGCTTGTTTCTATTTCTTTTATATTGTTCTTGGTTCTTTTGTATTTCTTGTCAACCTACATGGTATAATAGATGGACGATCAAATATATTTAAGCTCTTTATTGACGATCTTTTGGTGGTTGATTGATACCATCTTTTTATCGAAAACTTTATCGAGCCATCACTGATCCATAAATCGATCGTTATGAATTCCAGCGTGATTTTGTGCGATTTTACGAGTAGTCGAAAGCTTGAGAGTTAGTTGTGGTTACTCGGGAATGCCACATATCAGGCGTCAGATCGTGTTTTGATAGCGTTTTAAATCCTGATAGGAATCTTCTTTCGTATTAATGACGAGATATGTGTGGTTTGAAAGTTTTTATTCAATCTGACATATAATTGATGCCTCATTTCCTCTATATTTTCAAAAAAAAAAAGTGTTCAAATTTGTGAACTGTATCTCGCGCAATGTTTGTCAAGAGATCAGAGATCAGCACTGAAATACGTTCGCAAAAATTTTTTTCGTTTCGTCCTTGACGAGTGTGTGCTTGCCTAATCAACATTCTTGAAATTTGACCGATTTGTAGTTGAACGTAGGCAAAATATTTTCGCAAAAGATATGCCTCAAGTACCTTGTGAAAAACTTCCCAGAGTCATTCATTACCTGAACATTAAACTCATTGAAAAACTCTTCATAACAAAAAAAAAAAAATGAATATATGCAAATAAATTTCAATTTAATCTTTTCCTTTCATATCGTTTATGAATTTTTCCATAAATTTCGTATATTATTCTTGACTGAACTTTCTAAAAAAAAAAAGAAAAAAAATACTCGATTAGTTAACGATGACAATATTCGCCTTAATTCAAAGTTGTTAGGTTTTTTTTTTTGCTACACTAGAGCATAGTTTCGTCTAGTATTTTTTTTTCGCTTTTCATATACTCAATAACCTGAAATTATTTTCGGCCACTAAAAAATTTCTTATTTTCTACATGTCGACTTTGATCTCATATCAACCATTGAGTTTAATTTCTCTTACCATTTTGCATTTTCTTTTTCGTTCTCTTAATTTTTTTCTTAATTTAGGTTATTTGTTGATGTATACTCTTTGTTGTCATTATTTGGCTTCTATTCGATCATTCAACTTTTCGATGCTCTCCTTTCTTATATTCCATTCGATTCTTTCGTTACGCTTTCAATTCCTCTTTATTAGAAATAAAGATTTATTTTATTTATGTCATAATGCTCGATCATTAAAGGTGCACGATCAGTCGAATAAAATAATAAATATCGCTTTTTAAAGTTAATATATGCCTTTGTCACATCCTGTTAGATAGGAATACTACATGAGGAAACTGTTCCTCTAATTTTTGGCCGATTTCATTCGTCAACAAATCTTGGCGTTTTTTTTTGTTTGATTAGAAGGAAATGTCACTTAAAGGTAAGTTTGAAAATAAAAATTATGAGACCTCGTAGTAATGGATCTGCTCGCGAGATCGTTTAGAAAGCCGACAGCTGATTTCAGCCTCTAAAGTGAAAAATTTTTCTCTTTTTACTCTTTTTTTAAATATTTATTTATATGAACTGTGGCAGTATATTGTGGGGTTACGATTTGGAATAGTTAAAGCATTCAATGGCCTATTGGTCACCACTGATATTGCATTGCAAAACGATGAAGAGATCGTGTAACGATTTATTTACTTGGTATAATAATATCTCTTCGCACCTTATTAGGCAATTGTCTGCTATGCAATAATCAACTTTACCACGTTCTATTACAATTTCCAATGAATGAAGTCTCCCATATGTGTCTTACACCACTTAATGCTAAATGTTGCGCAACTGCTGCATTGTCGTCGGTCGTTTATCGGCTGCCCTTAGGCAGAATTGCGTGATTTTTGCGTTAGATTCGAGATTGCGTAATTTCACGATTCGTATGAGTTAAAGAAAAACTCTGACAAAATCGATTTCATATTTAGATTTCTCAATTATCTTTTTTCAGACATTTTTTATATATACCTATAGGCTGATATAAAAACATTTGATCTACAATTTAATTTTTTAAAGACCTCAGATTTGATTATGTAAATACCCGTCGTTCAGTAAAACGCATACATTCGCCAGATAACTGAATGAATGTGTCCAATCGAATGGATTCTAATGAAAAACGGTGTTTTCCGGTTGATTTACCGATCCCTGTAGGTAAAAAAAAAAGGTATGGCAATTATTTACAACTCGACACTTTCGCATTAGATGATTAGGAAGATAAATTTTTGAGTAGAAATGTTCACCTCGCGTTGTCGTTTAATTTCGAATAGTACACTCTGCGACTGTATTTTTTTTTCGTTGAAAAAAAAACACCGTTGTTTAACTTTAACTAGTTTTGATAGCCACAAAAATTTCATGAAAATAGTAAGCAATGAAGTTTTTTTTTCGATTTTTATTTGCGATGAAAGGTTAATTGAAAAGGTACGTGAAAGCGTTGGCATGGATGTATCGCTTTACATATCGCTTATCTGCTCCAACATTTTCATAATTTGCCAGCAGGTAGTGAAAATATTTCCAATCTATAAATAAATTGTCTAATAAGACGTGAAATTGAAACCTATATTAGCCAAATAATAACAAAAGAAAATGCATTTCTATCAAGACCCCAGAAGATGCCATCCTCTCCTTCCCTTTCCTTTCAATTATCTTTTCGCTTTTTCGGTCTTGAAAAAAATGCCCTTTCCTGGGAAAGAAGCCTTATATGCACGTGATGTAGGATTGATTTCGAATTTCAAGAGAGTCGAAAGCAAGAAGCAACAAGAGAAACAATGTTTGACCAATATTAGGGAAGCAAATAATTAGCATAAACTAACGCTGCCAATTCGCAATGATTTTCTTAAATTATTGTGGTTTATATTATTGCATCCTCTAAAATTGCTAAAGCTATAATATTACGTAATGCTTTATCATTTGGAATTTTCTGAAAATATTATCTTATACTATTAGCAAACAAAAAATTTCACAAATTATACAATATTATTTTCAAATCTCAAGTCTAAATTTTCGTAAGTTTTATTAACTTACTTTACTGCGAGAAAAACTTCTTAGCCGATGCTATATTATATCCTATTATCTGTAAAAATTCATAAATTTTACTCTTCTTCAGAGCGATAGTATATGGGTAAAGCTATGATGAATTATATCGAACTCTCTCTTGCCAGAGCTCTGGATCTCTCCCACAGCCTAGGATTCGTTGTTGTTTTCAGTTTTTATAATTTTCGCGGCAAAGTAACCCCCACGAGTACCCCTCCTTCTGCATTTCTATTTCACATCACTGTAACTTAATTCAAAAATAATGCAACATTCTCACGTCATCTCTAAATCGGAACTTGTTCATTAACAACCAGTTTTTTTTTCAAGTTCCATTGAATCTACACTAAATCAATGCACGTCAATGTGTCTAGCACAGACTCACTTATTGAACTTCAGTACGCATATCCGCATGTCTATAGAACGGTCTTAGCTAACGAACCATAAAAATCAAGGGGATGAAATTTGATTAGAATAAATCGACGTATAATCTACAGATATTTCATATCCCAAAATTCAGTGCAATTAGAGCTATATTTCCCATGAGTTGGTGAAAATAAAAGTGTATCATAGACTTGCTAGTTAGATTTATTTCTTGGCCCATTCTGTATGACCTAAATGATTCTTTTTAGTACTGGAGTTTTGTAGAATTAATTAGTTGAGCGTCTAGGAACGCATTACGAAGTATTTCATTTCCGCTTGTATATATTTAGATAGTAAAGTGATCAAATTGACCAAATAGTGTTAATCAATGTCTTTATCACCTTTTTTTTCGCATATATAAAGTCAATTCAACTTATTGATTTATCTCTGTTACTGAATTTACATTTTCATTGGCACAATCTAAGATATCCATTTTTTTTTCAATATAAAACATTCATTCTAATGGATATATAAAAATTTTCAGTGGTAATTTAACAAAAAAAAAAAAAAAAAAATCGCCCAATATGACCTTGAAAGATTGATTGTGCATTTATCGACTATATTTAGTGGTGTGAACAAATAAGACGTTATTATATCATTTGTAACGTAACAAAATTTCATCATTCACATCAATCGCATGATGCAACTCAATGGTAATGGAATATTGTTGTAGTCAATTGTACTATTAAATTCACATAAATTAATGTTTGATAAACGAAAATGTGCACTATTTGCAAAATGCTAAAAAGTGCATCTCATTTATTGTTTACTTCAACAATTTATTCCTTTTTTTTTTGCATTTATAAAGTCGGTTTTTTTTTCGAAAGAATGTCGCAAAATTCGTTTATTTTTTTTTTAAATGCTTAGAAATTAAAAATATTACTTAGTTGCTTTAATTCATGAATTTCAGCATTTCAAATCTGTTGGTTAGTATTCCGACATAGTTTATAGGCACAATTTGATGCACATATTTTTTGTATACTGTTTTAGAGCCAATTCCAATTCGAAAAATCCCGCTCGTCATGAACACATCATAAAGCCTATGCCGACGATCTATAGGCATTGCCTCTCTCGCTCTTTTTGCATAAACCCTGAGGTGACGCATTACCCTATGAGGGTAATAATCTGCCTTAATACCCACAATGGGAGACGGAATGCGCTATTTGAATTTGAAATCCAAATCTGAATCGATTTTAATACTTGTGTGGGAAAGGTATTTATGTATATCCTTACGGACAAGATTTGTATTTATGTATGTCCTTACGGACAAGATTTATCTACTCGGTGAAGGGAAAAGAAGCGAATGTTTACGCAGAGCCTGCCTCCTATATGCCATTCTCTAAGGGTTAACTTATTCTGTGGATGTAAGGGGGTGAGGTGGTGAAGTGAAGAAAATGCTTCTGCCGTAACTTGAAAATGCATGACTTTTCTATGCTCCCGATAAACTCTCTCTGATATTCCCGTACAATGTCCTATATTAATTCATCGTTCTTTTTTTTTTCAATAAAATAAGGTCATCAGTTGTGCAATAAATACATGCGCAAACATTACAATTTTTTATTGAATAATAAAATATTATACTTAAAGATTCCAATATTTAAAGAGTGTGTTATGCGTATGTCTATAGGGATTTATACGTTTATGAGTTCTGTATTTTTATATATATCTCACCTACTCATACTATAATTTGAAAATATGAATAATTGAAATTTTCTGGTAGTTGTTCATATTATCAATTTTTACAATTGATTTAATTTAATTTGCCGAATTCGGGACGGAAAACACCTGGAAAGAAAAGGTCGGAAACTCACAAGTCGGATTTTCTTTCACAAGCGATTGACAAAAGCGCAAAAATAATCTCTTTTTTTGATTGATGACACCGAATGCATCAATGCAGTAAATATTATTTAAGTTCTATTTCCAACTAGTTTACTGCATAAGTTACTAAAACAATTAGCTGAATTAAGTAAGCACTTAAATACTTCAAATATTCGAAAAATTTCGAGAAATATTTCACTTGATTACTTCTTTATTTGAACAAAAAAACTCCCGGCAAGGTTGTTTTTGTGGAGGAAATTCGCTGAAAGACAGTCGGTCAAATTTGTTGTTTCCTAATTGCGTTATCATCACATTGACAAATAAGGGAAATGCGAAAAATTTTTTTCGGATGCGAGTTACATCAAACTCATATAAGAGCAGAATGTACGTATGTGTATGTGTATGTGTGTGTATGTATGTGTGTGTATGTGTGTATGTGTGTATGTATGTGTGTGTGTGCGTGTGTTTCTGTCTGTGTGTATGTGTGTGTGTGTGTGTGTGTTTGCGTGTTTGTGTGTGTGTGTTTTTTCGAATCGTTGCTCGACATTACTCACGAATATGTTGTATTTGAAAAGTTTACTAATATTATCTCCTTTATTGTTTTCTTCTCTTCGAAGAAATTCTCTTTAAGTATGAGTAAATACCGCATTATTTTACCTCAAAAATTCCCTCATTTTTAGAAAATTGAATCAACTAAGAGCTTGAAAATGCGAAAAAAAATTATACTTGCTTGAGGCGTTCGATTTATTCGACCTCTTCAATTACCACTATTAAATGAAGTGTTTTCAATAAAACTGCAGAAAATTTTTGTAACTTATTTCTTCACAGTTTTTTACAGTTTTCGTAAAAATTGCTTCATTCATTGCCGAAATTTTTAAGTAATTAGTGGTGAAAGTTGAATATTTCGATCTTTTCATTCAGTATTTCAAACGAAAATTTATATAATGACTATAAACAAAAAAAGTGAAAAGTTTCGTTCAATCAATTTTTTTTTCTAAAATGAAAGAAAAAGAAAGAATATTTCAGACTGCGAATATTTCTTCTACATTATAAGGTTTTCAATCGTTTCTAACGATCAAACAACGTTAATTTCGATGAAATTTCCATTTAAATAGAATAGAGGTGTACACAGCTGTTCGATCAGGTTCTCAGAGAGTTCAGTTGAATTTTTCATGTTTGACTTGGTCGATGATCGACTGATACTTTCACCTATAATAAGGATATACATCAAAAAACGGAAAAACTGGATTCAAGACTAAACAGTACAAAAAATATGAAATGATTCCACAACGACTAGAAAAATATGTCGATAAATTAAAAGACTCATCGTTTTGATGAAATATACCACATTTGTGATGCCTAATTGCTTTCTTATATATATATATATATATATATATATATATATATATATATATATATATATATATATATATATATATATATATATATATATATATATATATATATATATGCGTTCAGCGTTCTCTTCAATCTTTATTTATTATATGTCTATTGTTTTTATAAAATAGGAATATATATTTAAGAAAGATGATTAAATATAAAATAGTAGAGACGAACAAATTTCATTGAAATTTTATAAATTACTAAAGCATTTTATTTGAAAGTTACGCATATTTGTTTACTTCCTATCTTACATTGCCCCAACTCTTGAAATGATACAAAACTTGTTTGAAAAGCTGGCAAAATGTTTTTCTAACGAATTACTTTCTAACGAATTACGAATTGTCGTGATTACTTTTGGAATGTATTTTACCGGTTCATTTTTTTAAACCAAAAAAAAACAATCCTGTCATGGCCATTTGAAGTATTCGAGTTTTTGCGCAAATTTTTTGTGCTCACAACGGTAAAAATTGATGACTCAATAAAATTGAACGAACAATTTTGTTTTGCCACTTTTGATCACACTAGTGAAAGAGTGATGTTTGATAGTTGTTTGAAACTTCTTAAATTGGCTCGTTCTTTCTCCTCACTAGATTTGATAAACATTCTCGGCTGTGTCTGAGAAAAAAATTTTTTTGGCGTTTGATGTTTCAGTTAGCAATCATCTAAAATCTTTTTTTTTTTTGGAAATTGTAACCGTCATTCCTACTTTTTAAAGATTCAACGGAAATTCGTCTCACTATTTATCAGTTGCGACATCTTTTTGCTTTTATATTAGAAAATGCATCGGTAAAGTTTCAAGAACTTCGAACTATTAAAATAGATAGAAACGAACTCATAATTCAAAAGTAATTTAAAAGAGCACATTCAGAATTATTTCTATTGTGAATACTAATAATCTTGTTTTATAGTCGTCAAAAAAAGGCAAATATTATTAGCTTTTTTTTCAAATGCCTCAAAATCTGAATGATGCAAACCTCAATGAATATTAAGGAATAAAAAATAAACATCAAGTGAATATGACTTTATTTACAAAAAGCTCGCATAGTTTTTCGGTGATTTCTAGCCGAAAAACTTCAGAAATTTGAAAACATCGAATTTTGAGGAATTTTGGAAATAAAGCCAGAATCCCAAGATTGTCTGAGCTTGTAACGATGCTTAAAGAGAGTATAGAATCAATTTTACAATGATGAATTTCTTCTCTAAATTGGCAAATGTTAAGTGATGTTTCCTAGCCTATTAGAAAGAGTCACATACGTGACAACAATCTATATTGGCTAGCGGTTCGATCGATTTTTAACGATCGAAAATTACGAAATGGTCAAATGTTTTATTTTTTAAACGATAATCAGAATGGTTAACGCATCATCATTGAAGTACGATGTCGATGACATTTCTTTCACTCTCGTAGCAATCAAATAACAAATGACTCAAACGACGAATAACTTGTTCTTCACTAATTTATCTCTATTAGGAACTGATAGCTTAAACCATGACGACCATCTCAAAGAAGTCGAGCTGTTTGGAAAGCGATTAAGCCATTTATGCACCCACATTGAAGTTAAAAAGCTTCTTCGTAGCTTATACTAGTGTGTAGTTAGCTAAAGAAAAAATGTCAAAGAAAAAGATATAAACATGGTAGATAGTATTTATTATACTTATGAGTAATTAATAAGCAAGTAGGTATGTTCAAGGTAACAGAAGAGTCAAATGAAACGATGTTATATGACTTGAGTATCACAATAGCCAGTTTACTTTGAAAGATATGCAGGGCTTCGTTTTTTTTCTTTTTTGCAGGGACGTCTTCTTAGTTAAATGACATGATTGCAACGTTATAAAACATCTTTAAGAAGTAGCATTTGCATATATGTGAAAGTCATTTCCAATAATGAATATAAAAACTTTCAATTTATAAAAAAGATTTATCTACATAAATCGAGAATAAATAAAACTGAAAATTGATTCGAAAAGCACTCCGAATAAAATTGATCGATAAATTCTTTGACGCATTTATAAATGCTCTTTGATCTTTCTAAGAGTAAGTACTATCGATGTTGCCAGTTTTTACTCTTTATTGCACTTTGTTTTTCATCTGTAGTGAACAGTGCATACGTTTGACTACCCCATCTATAGACTTCATCTCGCATTTACTCGACGAAAAGAAACGTTCATTAAACGTCACTTATCAATTTTGTTTTGACAATTTAATTCTATAATGATTTCAGAGTGAGATGTTCCTATATTTCGTTGTTATACTCGTTTTATATTGCGATATAATTTATTGCTCATCACTCAATGAGACTATTGAATGGTATGTTTATATTTGCTTTAATTTTCTATTTGTTATCAAAACTATGTACGGCTTATTATATGTAAATACTTGCTTATTGTATGTAAATACTTGAGGTATTATTATTCAACCGCTTCAAACACTATCATGATCTGACATAAGTAATTACTGTTAATTTGTCTATGCGTATATGCGAACTTTCATTACTTATTTTGCTTGTTCCTGAAATTATTTTATCCATATCTGCACATTCGTTTATCGACACGGTGAAATTGCCCACTCTTGTCCTGCCAACCAAATGTGCACACCTAGTAAGACTTCATTTTTGACCGTTTTTTTTGGCTCCACTCCTGGCCTTAGCCTTTTCGATACGAACAGCAAGACCAAAGCAACACTACCATGCTAACTTATGACTCAATGAGGAAATAAAATCTGCATATTTTAGTAAGTTACCAACCAAGTGGCTTTCTGCTTGTTGATCCATTTCTTTTTAGAATATACTTTCGTTTACTAAATGAAGAAAACTAATTTACTTTAATAATTCATCCAACGTCTGAAAATTGTATCAGTTTTGTATTCACTAAAATGAAGATCAACAGATGACCAATATCGAAAATGACCAATATCCATTTTGACTTTCTTTATAATTGCAGCCGGAAGTGGAATTTTTTAGGCAACAACTTTTAACAAAGGTAATAAGTTACCTGAAAAATAGTTTTCTGATGAAAAGTCGGGCATTTTGTTGTTCATGTGAAATTTTTTGCACCTCCCGATATGGTACTGCACAAGCTATTATGGCTTTCTTTCGCCGCTTTAAGTGCTTCATTTTCCTGTTTTATAACTGTCAATTTTTCTTTCATTGGCTGCTACGAATATTTCTAGTTATGCAAATGGGCATTGATTGGTTATTCAATTGACTCTATGGAATCAACATCGGAGCCAAATTTATGGCTGGCTCTGCGGTTGATTGCGAGAGTCTGCTCTTTGTTCATGGAGGAGTCAAGAGATTGCTTTCTTTTTCTTTCTAAACCGGAATCACCAGCGATCAATTTTTTCTTAGAATCACAACCGGAGTCACGAGTTTTTTGTTTTTTAACACCTTGGCTCTTTTTTCCGCATGCCAAAAGTAAGAGTCCAGCCAAGAAGCACATGCAATGAGTAGTGCTGTTTCAGATCCTCGACTTGAGGGATCGATAGTATCCAAATTAGATCTTCAAATTGACCCTGGACGAACTCTCCAAAGGAGAAGCCACAATTATTTGAGTATACAACAAGTCATAGTTATTCAACTACCGTTACTAATTAGTACTAAGAGTTGCAGTAGTTTTAATACTAGTATTACCGATATTGGTGGGGCTGACACTAGGACTACTTAATAATACTATACTTATAGTATAGCTATTAATCAGTTAAAAGTAATCCGCTAATTAATATCAATGACAATAGTGAGTAATACTGTCGGCAGGAGTGGGAGGTGTTTGGAATATGATATTGCTACTAATTATTAGTACAGGTAACTCTAAATATTGGCAGTAAGGAACAGTGCTAGTAACATCGTTGAAATATCTTTTATTATTGCTTCATAACACCACTCGATATAACTGATATCGTTTATCTAATTGCGATGAAAATAGTGATTACAGCTCTAATAGCAGATAAGTAGTTGTAAAAGTGCTAATAGTAAGTAATTCCTAGCAATATTAGTGTTCATTATTAATGCTATTGCTTTGTTGGTTGGTACCGTTGACAGTTTTACTAATTGCAGTAATTTCTAATAGTAATAATGAGAGTACTGATAGTTGCGAATATTATTGATCATTGTTTGAAAATTCTGTGCAGAATTTTTCTCGATCTTTCCTTCTCGCCAATCAACTGCGAAATCATCGCCAAGCTGCAATAGGAAAAACATAGAAGATCTCTGAGAATACGCATACCCAACTTTTTACGGCATTCATAGTCTCATGGTCTCATGGTCCATATTTTGTCGTTTACGCCTTCCATTCCGACTTTAAGTTCACTTCCCTCCACAATCCTGCTTGATTGCTTTTGATCAACCAAGACAATAGTGCTGCCTATATACCTATATAAGCAAATAAAGAAAAACATATTGCCCATGAAAAAAAGTATTTTAATCGTAGAAATGGCAAACTGTTTTCACGAGGAATTTTTTTTTTCTTTCCACGGGTAATTTTCAAGTTTATCATGCGTATGAGGCTTGTAAAGTAAGGTCGTTGAGAAAGAGAGAAAGAGAGACAGATAACAAAGATCTATCAAATAAACGAACCAACGACTTTCTTTGATTTAATTTTCCGAGTATTTTTGGAAATATTTTAGCAGCACTAAATAAAAGAAATTGATTTTATTTTACAAGGCCATAAGTATCGATCTTTAGCCAAATTGATAATTCGTCAACCGAAAAAAGTGCAACACAAAGGTAGCACCATCGAGACTCATCGTTATAATTGAAATGACCTTCAACGGAGGAATAAGGCTGCAGTAAATATAAAAAAAAGTTGCACGACGCTGCAATTTTTTTCCAGCAAGGTTCTAGAATTTCTCGTCCTTCACAATCCTTTCATTTTTATTCTTTTTTTCTTTTCAAATGCGAGCATAAATTAATATCATAACATATTTCTTTGTTCCGCATAATATTTTCTTTAACATTTACTAGCCAAAGATGAGATAAAAATCACCGGGAATTATTGGGAATTTGAGAAAATTCATAAAATTATTATGCGAATATGAACAGCAAAGAGCATCATTCATTCATTCATTCATTAAAGTAGGACATAACGGAACTGTTATTGATAACATCTGATAACGATTGATATTTGTTGCAAAGTAGAACTGTTAGGATTGTGAGAAACAATAATGATAATCGAGACTTCCCGATGGTTTAGTCGGGGTTAGAATGAATGCAGAGAAAAAAAAAGAAAAGTAAAATTCGAATCAAGCTTGAAGGGAAAAGTTTTCATCAATCCTGAAATAAAAAATATAGTCAAGGAAAAAAAATAATAATAAAATCGCACCACCTCCCTAATTTATATTCGTTAATGTATAAAATAATTTAAGGCCTTCGAGGATCGATCTTTCACAAGCTGAATTTGCTATGCGCCTTTTACACACAGCAGTTCGAAGTGGTAAATCGGCGGTATTATCGCCGTTCTCAGTTGCGATCGCACTTGCAATTGTTAATGCGGGCGCAAGTGGAACCACTCAAAAACAATTGAATGACGTACTTGCGAAAGGTAACTTATTTTATTTTAGTACCTATTATTATTTTTAGGATAGTACTTAATAAATATACTAAAATACAATCGTAATTAAGCCATGAAGCTTATTCGTATGTACTTAAGAGTAATTTAATAGTTCCTAATACAGCTACCATAATCATTGTAACTTATGACAATAGCCTAACAGTGTTGAAATGATAATTCGATTGTATTCGAAAAAATTTAATTTCCTCAACTAATTTTTTTTCAGGTTAATTGATTTCTACTTCAATAAAAATGGATTTTAATTGGAAATTGAAGTGTTTATCATTTTTGTATTTTTTTTTATTTAAAATATTTAAAGCTCATTTGTCATTCAAATGCTTTATTGTTATTATCTGTAAGCATGAATGCAATTATTCATTTCAAATGAATTTAGGTACATCTGTCGATGCACTCAAAGATTATTTCAAAAAACATCTAAAAGATTTATCAACTCCTCTTGGAGGTTTTCAAGTGAATATGGCTTCTAAACTTTTCATGCAGAAAAATCTCGAGATGCTCAAAGATTATACGAAAATGATCGATAAAGATTATGCAAGCCACATCAACGAAGTTGATTTTCAAAAACCTGAAATTGTTTCTTCGGTGAGATTTTTTTTTTTTTTTGAATAATTTTCAAGACCACTTTTAGACTTATGACCTTAGATTTAAAAAAAATTTCAGTTTTAATGATCCTAAAAATTTTAGCAAAAAAAACTGGAAAAAAATTGATCAAATAGCTTCAAATAGTTTATTCACTGAGGCAATTGAAAATTATAACAGAGAAAATTGTCGATTTATTTATCAATGATTTCTACAGCTTTTTCAATTCTTGATTTGACAAGATCACTATCGTGAAAGGATGATCGTAATTATGACTCCGATTGGAGCTGTAAACTCCGATTTCACTCCATCAGAGTGGTAAAACATAAAAGGTTAAAAAGTGAATAATAAAAATCAGTATGAATTTTGATCGACTGAACTAAGAGCTCTAAAAATTTTGCTTGATAATTAAATTTATTATTCGTTTATTCAATTGGT
This sequence comes from Baylisascaris procyonis, assembly GCA_037389465.1. Classification (NCBI taxonomy): domain Eukaryota; kingdom Metazoa; phylum Nematoda; class Chromadorea; order Rhabditida; family Ascarididae; genus Baylisascaris; species Baylisascaris procyonis. The sequence goes on from JAZARR010000206.1 coordinate 269,875, forward strand.
TCAAAAATAATAAAATTATCTTCTTGAATGATTGCCTACGAAACATCATTCTACTTGAATAAAAGGCGTATACTATATAGGCGGTATTATAGGTGGTCTAAGTTTAGCATGTCATGAAAATGTTGGATAGTTGTGCAATACAGAGCCTGTTGTAAAGTAGCTTTCTGATTTTCACTGCATCTTTATAGTCCAATGGGAAGTGGCAGAAATGTCAAATGATAAGCGGAAATTAGATGCTGGTTGAAGAATGAAATTCTAATCCTACTTAGAATCACCTCTCGATGAGCGCTAAAAAGTGCTGTGAAAATGTCTGACATTTCAATGTTATATATAACTTCGGCATGTAACAGCAATCTAGGGATATGCGAGATGCTTTCAAATAAATCTGAGCTATTCCTTTAAAAAACTCTATCATGTTCTCTACAACATTATTGAGCCATATCTCCTTGAAATTAGCCACTTGTATCAGTCGCATATTTTTGTATCAGTCGCAAATTAGCTTCCAACGTTTTTTTTTTCGATTTTTGAAACGTTCCTTGGAAATCGTTTTTGCGGGTAGTTTAAATGGAGTTGCCCGAGGAATTTGAGATTTGCAACGTATCAACTACCGTCTTTAGCCGACGCGCTTTCCGCACGTCAATCGGCATCCTTTTTGAAATGTTCCGTCTTTTAAGAAATAGTTTCTTGAAATATCATAGAAATGGTGTATAGGAATAGTGTTGTTTCAAGATATCAGCGACATAGAGATGGAATATTTTTGCTCAGTGTTTCAATATACTGTATCCAGGAAGTGAAATGCGACACACGGTATATCAAAACTGATATATTATAGACGGAGTACGAACTGATATAGCACTAATGATATGCTTAAGGGAATGTGATAAGAGGGAGGAGTGCTTGACCCAGTAACATAGAATCTTTTAGTGAATATGAGAAGAACGGGCTTAGCGTAATATGTATAATAGAGAGGACGAACATTGGATATGAGACAGCGGATTGCATAAACTATAAAAAACAATTCGCAAAGATGACTGAAAATAAAATTCGACATGAATTGATGAAGAAATTTGGCACTAAAATTAAGGAAATTCAAAAAAAAAAAATCGCTATTTCTTAACTATTCATTGAGTTCTAGGGAAGTGGCTTTTTTTATGCCTGATATTAAATTTTCGGTATTTTTTAGGGAATCTATTTCCCATTCGACTGGACTGAACAAGCTAAACATCATGTTAGAAGAAATGGACGTAAAAATATGAGGATTCATCGCAATTCCATTTTTTATAGTCTAGTCAGATTTTAATAATGAAGAATTTTTTTGCTGAAATTAATTTTAGGAAATTAATAAATGGGCAAAGAATCAAATAGACGACACTAGTGGAAAACTGGTCGAAGAGGAGATGTTTGTAGACGTGACCAAGATGGTATTGGTCAGTATGGCTTCATTCGATGCCGTTTGGCAAAAACCTTTCAACGAATTTGCAACACGTAATCAAACATTCTATCAAACTCTAACTAGAACAAAAAAGGTAAACCTAAAATATTAACAGTAACGGTATTGAACATTTTAATTTCTAGTTAATTTAATATATTGCTTGCCGGTTAAATGGTATACTTATCCATCTATTGCCAATTTTTTTTTTCAAATATTACTATTGTCGGTTTGGTTACCTAAGTCAAAAATTATAAACGTTTAATTATACGGGAATGAAAATGCTCCTTGAAGGTGCAGTATCATTTAAGTGGTACTCATATTTGAATATTTCAGTATAAGTTAAAAAATATTTAATAAAATTAAAATTAATAAATGAATTAAAATTAATTTAAAAAATTAATTAATTAATAAAGATAAATTAATTTTAAAGAATTAATAAATGAATATTTATTAAATGAATAAATGAATTTAATAAAATTGAAATAAATGAGTTAAATTCAGGTTTCAGTGATGGCACAAAGCAATTATTTTGACTATTATTCTGATCGAACGATTAGCGTAATAGCGCTTCCTTATAAAGATGGTAAAGTTTTAATGTATATATTTTTACCGAAAGATAAATATGGTTTGATTGCATTCGAGAAAACACTCAACGCAAAGAAGATGTATCGAATTATACGCAATATGAAGAAGGCATATATTGATGTTAGTCTCTTTGGCAAATTTCTTTTAATGAATTTTACATTCCTACTATTTTTATTAAGCTACTATTACCCATTTCCTCCTCCTCCCTCTTCAGCTCTTCCCCTGTAAGGATGTTGGGCGCCGACAGCATCTTGGCACGAATGATGCCAACTTCGCATCAATGAGCACCAGGAACTCCTCACGCCCGAGGTAATTCGCTGCCTAACTGCGCACCGCTAGGTCCCAACCGACTTTCACAAAGATGACACATCACGTGAAAAAATAGAAATACAATGGTTCCTGTAAGCAAGCATGCTGTCTTTTTATACGCACCAACACTTGCCGCAAGGCATTTCTAGGGAGTTTGCTTTGTCTTATGATCGATACTTCTTTGCTCTGCTCGAAAGTTTACTTCATTGATATACAATTTATTGATCACCTCTTGCACTCCCTTTTTCCACCCTCAAGTGTATTATTGTATAATTACTGAAACTTATGCTACGATGAACTTTTAGGCTTTTCCATTTTTCCGTTCAGCGGCCGTTATTAAAGCTCAGTTGCAACAAATTTAGGTTATCGTTGCAAGTTGTTGATATGCGTCAACTTATCTATCGCATAATTTTGTTGCATAATTAATAGTGTGGAATTTTTTTGCTTCCAATCAATGTAGAATATTATCGCTGGTCGAAAACTTTAAACATCTTACCTTTATCTTTTTTTCCCCTCTCCTTTTTTTAATAGGCATATTATCCCACCGTTCTTATTCCCGTCAATAAAAAATCTCATTGAATTTGCTCACATTGGTTTTCCAGGTAGTGTTACCGCGTTTTCGATTGGAACGTAAATTCGATTTGGCGAACGCACTCAATAGAATGGGTGTCGTCGATGCATTTGCTGATGAAGCTAATTTCACTGGCATATGTGAGGAACCACTTTTCATGTCGAATCTTATTCATAAAGCTGTCACAGAGGTAAGCCATCTGCTGTAAGATTGAAAACTTTAATGAATACAACGGATATAGTCTATTCAGATCATTATGACCATATGATATATACAAATGAACATTTGAATCGATATTGATTGTCGATAAAAGTTCAACTCAATACCTATCAGATGAAGTTTGTTTTGATGGTGATTGATTTTATGCGTTTATCGTCGGTGATCGTCAATCTTTGATCACCAATGATCATAATATTATCAGCGAAGACTTCTTTGGGCAAATGAGTTGATGGACAAAGAGCAACACTCATTTGAATATTTTATTTCAAGCTAGAATACGTTTTAAGATAATTCAAAGAAATGTTCCATACAATTTTTTAATATGTAAAATGAGTTTAGCGCATATGCTTCTCTCAAAATGTAAACTCTTCTTTCGTATAAAACATTTAGCTGCTGCGTTTTTTTTTTTTTTAGAGTCATCACAATGTGTTTGCAATATGTGAAAAACTTTTACCGATATGTAGATCACATACCACAGCCAAATTGAGTAGAATTTATTAGGATTTCATATCAAATTTCATCCATGAATCCATAACGATTGTTCACTATTCGTCCATTGGTTGATTCTGACGAGTGAATGGTGGATGCACCACTGTGAGAAATTCTGTTTTTGAATAGCATGACCACCTGCGAATCGATGGTCAAGTGTTGACGGTCAAAAATAGAGATAATGCGACAGTTTGATCAGCCGATTTCACTAAACGCATTGCTTTGATTCAACGAAATATTCCCATATACTTTCCCGATGAGACTGCCGTTGCCCACATAGTGGCCAATATGTGTTGTGACCTTTGTTTGCTTGGTACATTATATTTTTTTATGGTCATACTGATGCTATAGAACTTATGCAATGCGAAATCCTCTCATTATTTGTCTTGTTTAGACGTGTGAACAAAAATTTTACAATATTGTTTAGAAATTTTCATATATTTAAATTTTTTTTTTTAAATATATGCCAATAAACTATGACAATCAAACACTTCAAAAACATTCGACTTCCTGTTCATTTTAGTAGAAATCTATTGCATTAACGTCATCCGTTAATATGCTCATAGCTAAAATTGTTATATGTATATTGTGAGTTCAAATTATAGAATTTCAAATTATAGAAAGAAAAATTTCCCAAAAAAACTGCAATGAACGAAATCGGCAATTCGTAAAAAAATAGAAATTGTTTCCATTCCAATCTTTAAAAAAATTGATGCATCTCATCTAGCGAATACACAAGCGTTAACGAATTATTCACTAATTTGATTAGCAACATTTTAAATTTTTTTAAAGATTTTTTTTCCCAATAATTTACGAAAAATCTTCGCAGTCGTTTATATTTACAATAGTGTTGCCTAATGAAATTTCTCGAATAGACAATCGATTTTTCATCTACTTTGATGATTGTTCACTCTGTAGTTTCAATTCAACAATCACCGAAAATTAAATTAAAAAATATATTTGCATAAATAAGGACGTTGATCTGATTTGGTAGTTTTTGAAATTGATCGATCAATCGATAATCGAATAGGTAAAACACATGAATTTGTTTCAATAAAAAAAGTTTGCACGAATTTCGCAATCACTTTGGCAGCATTTACACAAATTTATACATGTTGTACCAGTTAAAAGGTAGTTTTTTTTTCACAAAAAAATGTTACTGGTGATCGAGTTAATTAGCTTGTGTTGTGTCTGATTATGTCGTTAATCTATAGCATTTGTTGTGTCTGTGTCTGATTATTTGTCGTTAATCTATGGGAATTAATAATTTTAATTAATAGAAATGTAAAAGTTTAGATGGTATCAGCTTTTCTGCTTTGTTTTTTCACATATTTTTTGAAGTGCTTCTGAGTTTTTATTTATTATTTACTCATTGAATTATTGCGATGTTTGTTCTTAAACGAAGAGAGGGTTTGATAGATAAATAAAAATATATACTTGAAAAAATGGTGAAAATTTAATTCATTATTATTTTCGGTTATTTTTATCACTATTTACTATGTTGACAAAAAGAAATTATTTACTATATAATTTCTGTTTAAAGATCAAAGCTTATCAATTTTTAAGCCTTTCTATAGTTTGTTTTATTCACCATAATTTAATTCTTTAATTTTTGAGGTGAATGAACGAGGTACAAAGGCAGCAACAAGTGGTCCATCGAAATTTGAATGGAACTTCATACCAGTTACTACTTCAGATCCCATTCAATTTATCGCTGATCATCCGTTTTTATTCGCTATTTTATGTGATGATACTCTTCTTTTCTTTGGTCGATTTCGAGGATAACCGGATTCGCAACGGAAATTTCTCAAATGTGATATTTGAAAAAGTGTGATTCTCGCGGGGGAATTTTTATTTTTTATTTTATTTTTTATTTTTTTTTTGTTCATACCAATGAGCAAATGTATATTGAGGAGTTATGGACTTGAAGATCCTCTCTAGTAGAGGATGAGTTTTTCATTCGTTTCCGCATGTTTCGCCGAACTTTTTTCTGCTCATTTTGGAGACATTATTTAATAATGTATAATTATAACTGGAATGATATATAAATGAGGTTACTAGTGTTTAGAAGATTACTTTTTAAAAATTGCTGCATCCAATTTAGCACTATTTGTTTAATTATTTTCTTCTACAATCTTGTATTTTCTAAAATTAAATGGAATTTTTTGATATTCGTTAATGCAGACGTTGTCTACTTTGACACTCATTTATGCAAATTTTGTCTATTTTTGGCACTCATATATGCAAATTTTGTTGAGCTCAATATAATTATGTCTTTCTTTTTACACATTTTAAATCGACTTATTACCACATTTACAATAGAAAAATGTTGATAAAACAGCGGAAGGAGGCTATTAACGTTTTAAAATTCAACAACATTTGAGAGATGTTGCCTCGATAAAACAAATTTTCTGCTTATGAGAGGATATTAACTATTTGGTTGAAATATTGTCATTGTTTTGAATAGATATTTCAATTATTTTCAATGAATTTTCCACAGCTATAAAGAAATTTTTCAAATTTTTCCACCTTAATAAGAATTTTCTATAATCACTTTTTAGTCCATTATTCTATGCTACTATTTATTTATTTTTTCCTTCTTGCTTACTTGGTTGCATTTTCAAAGATTAATAGTCATAAATAACGGGTGTTAATCGAGCTCGAGTTCGCTTTTCAAGTTCAATTTTTTTTATTTTTATTGATTGACCTCGCAAGCAAGTGAGCAATCGAATATGCTTATTCAAATTGAACGAGTAAATGGATTTGCATATCAGTTTGTGCATAATATCAACCCCCCACTTCCTCTCTTCCACCTCCTTCCTTCATTCCTCCCTTTCCCTACACATACATGCACACATAGCTAAACCTGTAGACATGTCAATTCCAATGATTTCAGTGAAACTTTTTGTTGATGTACTAATAACGACGAGAGAGGCTATACGTGCTTGTTGGCCATGGATTAAATAAGAGCTAAATAAGCAATCATAGAAACAAACATTTAAACATCTACCTGTCTCTTCAATAAGATGGGCATTCTGGATATATAATAAGAGAGCTCACCGTTCTTAGGAACGATTTGGGCTTCTAGAGAAGTTGGCAAAAATGGATTGATTCATCAACGACTCATCCTCATCCAAAATTGCCTCCTCATATAATTATATCTTAATCAACATAACAGCATCAACATAACATGAATTTGTTATGTTTGTATATAGTACTGTAATCATCACTAAAAATAGTACTGTAACTTTTAATGATGTATAAAATTTGTGCTAAAAATAAGAGCAATTAACGTGAGTTTTGTGAGCAATAAAAGAGTTCATTTCAAAGTTAAAAGCAATTGCCACGAGTTCACAACATGGTGAACTTTGTGTTATGGATGTGCTAAGTGCTTTGAAAAAAAAAAAACAACGAACAATTTCGTTCATATATCAACTCAAGATATGCTACCCTTACGTTATTTGAAAATATTTACAAAATAAATGAAAGGATAAACTTCTTTTTTTTCTTTTTACGGAAATGTGCGCTTCTTTCGCTTATTTGATAGGTTTTTCGGAATAAAATCGCTATTATTTCGTTATTCTTTCTTTCTTTTTTCTGTATTTTTTTTAAACGTTTATTCGTTCTTTTCTTTTCTTTTTTTTGTTCATGAGCTTTTTATGCAATTTTATGAAATGAATTGTCTAATTATTATATTTGTGTTTATATGTAAAATATAAATGTGTCAATATATTCGAAAGAGTTTCATAATAAAATTTAGCGGAAGCAATCAACTCCGACAGGAAATTCGCTCAGATTTCTGAATGACGATGAGTCATACGCTGTTGATATCCTTATAATTTGTATAAATGAATTCGAGCGCAAAATTTATACGGCCATTCAAAAACAAAAAGAAAAAATATTTTTTTACACAATATTACTCGCATTGTTTCGTCGTTTTTTTTTGTTGAGTATTTTAGCTGTCATATGCGATGATATGCAGAACTATAGAAATTAATGTTACATCAGCTTTGCTGGCGTGTTTTCCCACTTGCTTTATTCAAAAAAAAAAAAATAGTTCGCAATAATGGTTGCTGAGACAAATACATTGGCATAAAAAGTAAACGTCGATTTACTATTGTTTCGTAGCGTTGATAAGTTGTGGTGTTGGCACTGTCCCATTGTTATCGACCGAATACTGAAATTTTTTTTTTTTTTCAAAATCAAATTGAAATATTATGGGCGGTACCACAACGTTATCATTCGGTTGAGAAAGAGGTATTTGCAGAAAAATATTTAGTTATATTTACTTCATTTCTTAATATGAGCAGTTTCGACACCTCACTACTATGTAGTACTGATTTCTTAGAATATTGTATAGAGTTGAACAAATTTAGTTATAACGGAATTACTATTTCATGGTAGCAGATCAGCAAGGAACAAACCCCATGGATCTGAGTGGATAATTCGAACTAAATAATAATTATAACTGGTTTTTGAGCTTTTTTTTGAAAGAAATGAAATTACTAGTCATTTGTTTTGGGAAAATCCTAAAATGATCCCGAAATCCTGAAATACTCTATGTGAATAGTAATACCTGATCATAACATGAACCTATCCGTAAAAACCAGATGAGGGTTACTCATCAGCAAACCGGACGACGCTTATGCGTATGAGGCGAATTACTTTGCTGGGTATAAATCGAATCAAATGATCGTCTACCAAAGTGAAACTCTATTACATTGTGAAGTCATTCATGACGAAGAATTTCTCCTTAATAAGCGCAAGTATATTTGAAACATTCTAAAGGGCTATAGATAAAGTTCACTGATATGAACGTATTGAATTTACAAAATACTGCACCTGGCCTAATGAATAAATTGTTGACTACCAGTTCGATAGTACTTTTTTTGGTTATATTCTATATTCTATAGTAATTGATGCAAAAATATTACTGTTTAACTGTTACTAGGCATCTTCCCAGTTGAAAGGGATATCAAATCATTTCACAGATTCAAAACAACTTTATTATGTATGTTTAAATGTTTGAATATAAATGTCATTTTTCAAAAAATATATGGCTACCTTTTTGTAAAGTTGCTTCATAATGGCCACACAAGGCATTTGTCCGGCGTTCGAGAGTAGAATTCGTAGAACAAGTATACCATCCCATCCAAGATCATCATACAGTCGTTGTACGTTCTTCTCCTATTGAAAAAAAAAGGCAATAACTATTGGGTTCAGTTTATTTTCGAATGACGTCATCAATATTTAAGCACGATCTCATCTGCAACTCACAATTGGCCATGCGGTTGGCTTGGTGAGACGAAATGCAAAGCGCAGCTCCTTCCATATTCCCCAACTCCCCTCCTCTCTCTTCTATTGCTAGCAATCCTTTCCCAATGTTTTTGTCGTTTTTGCATAAATTTTTATGTGAATATGAAAATTTTTGCAAGCTAACTAAATAGTGAATATTTATTTAAACTTAGAGTTATTTGCCGATACTAACTTTAATAAAGAAAACCCTTGAATAGTACCCTCGTTTTGAAACGTCGTGAAAAATACACTCATCTCATAAATGGAGAGCGCTCTTAAATATGAAACTCCTCCCCAAAGACCGGGAAATACAGAAGCCTAGAGTGTCAAAGCTCATTTAAAAAATTTCAACCCCAATATTTCTATTATATGTGGGAGATAGATGGAAGCGAAAAAAAATGCGATAACCAATAACCTCATAAATCTCTGATCCTTTAATTCCTTTGGTCAATTTTTCTCATAGTTCAAACGATAATTATGCTTTTTTTTTCAAAATTTTTTCTATTTTCTCATTCAACTTGAGCATAAATGAAGTAATTGAATTGAGCATTGAAGAAGGAACTTACGTAGTCGGTATCCTTCATGAATGATTCATCCATTATCTAAATTTGCATAATATTATTTCTATCGTGATCACAGCAAGTTAGCACCCTTTTTCCTAACTTTTGTCTTTCAGACAAGTTTTCCTTCATTGAGCTTTCTAAGTTGATAGCTTTCTGAACAAAATTTGAAGCGCATGAATATTTGTCTTATCAAAGGCGATTCCGCATAAATATGTTCCTCTACACTTTTCCTATGCGAAAATCATCACCATCTAGGATGCATCCGTCTGAAGTGACCGTTACTATTGCATCTTCCTTTACTCTTGATGTAAGAGCATTATTAAAATTATTAGTAATGTTTATCAAAATTTTCCACCTTTCTCGATTTGTCAACCATTTCAGCATTGATCATCAACAATGGATTTAAAATAAAGAAGAAAAGATCCATAGCATACATCAAAGATAAACTAGACCAGTTGTTTGAAGTTTATTAGCAATTTTGTTTTAGAAATTGATAAATTAGTAGATAAGAGAGCATTTGATTCAGCTTCTATACGTATCGCACAGAAGCATTTGATCAGATCTGATCGCCCATATGCCCGCGCACACAGACACGCGGGCATACACACGTACAGGCACGTACACAGATACTCTCATACTAATTTTTATTTTTTCTTACCCGAAACCAGATAGCTATGACTCATATGATGTTTTCATATAGACTTTACATAATCTTACGACGCGCAATTCAATTGCTTTCCAGCTGTGCATTCGGCTATTCGGACAGATTTTGCGTGATTGTTGGATTGTGATGGATTGTGAATTCTCGTTGGATTGTATGGATTCCGAATAGTAGAGGGTTTCTGATAGATTCTAAATGATTGTTGAATTATGATGGATTTTGAATGGTTGATGGATTTCTTAACGATTATGGATGAAAATGAAACTAACTCACAAACCTTAGCAGTGGTGAGCATATCTTCAATAAAGTTAATGCGACTTTGATCACGCATTATTTGAAACAACCAAATAATAGTATTAACGAGTGTTGTTGCAAACATAATATGCAACCAAAACCATAGTAGGATGTAGATTTTCTCGCTAAACATATTAAGCGGTAAAACACATTGTACTGACCATCGATGAATATTGCCCAATTCACGAATCTGAAATTGAACACCACTTGGAATTGAACTAGCATCGATTCCACTCAAAGACGATGTAATAAACCTATGCTGCTAGGTCAATATCGGGTTTGATTCAGCCGATTTATTGATGGAATCGTATAAGATGGGAATCTTTCCATCCATCCCCGTTCGAGTACAATGCGAAACGACGAAAGATGATACGATCATCATTGAATGAATTTTAAAGACCAAGCATTATAAAGATTTAGCAATGTAGCCATCAAGTAATTATAAAAATATAGATCAAAGCCATGAAAGAGATGTCAAATGAGATAATTTTCTATGCACAATCAAAAGAAATATTAGAAAATTGCACTGGGTAAGGAAAAAAAAAATTCGGAGAATATGATTTAAAAAACGATGTCTTGTTTTTCTTTAAATTGCATTAAATGAAAGGGAATTTTTTTTTTCTGATTGAAATGAAATTATTACCTCAAAATCGCACATTGTCACACGTGGGAATATACCAGTACTTGACCAATCGTTGCCTTGGAAAAGACGTATAAGAAGGCTTATACCCCAAGTAAAAGCATCACCTTTAATTTAATTATATTTAATTTTATTTAATTATACATCACTTTCATCTATTTAATTATAAATTTGAATAATTTACATCATTTTTAATTCATTTACATTCATAGTGCGACGATTGCTTTCCGCATAAAAATCAAAAACTTAATTGCACCTCTTATTATATTTTTCGCTTACCTCTATTGCAAAAGTTGACAACTGCCATTAAATTGCGCAAGTAAAGGAAGTAAGTACTGATAACTGTAAATGTGTAACGAAGGCAAAACCTGTGCACTATAAAGAGATAAGCGTGGAGTTACGAATACTACAGAAGGCACAAAAAAAAATGTGAATGAAATGGACGATTATGCACAAATAAAGGAGAAATAGAAATAATAACATTAAACGGAAATAGAAAATTCAGCTTTAAATGAAATTTTTGAATCTTTTCCAACCCAATTGAAATCAACTGAAGAGATGACAAAATTTCCATTCATTATACGATAAAATATCTAAATTTCAGAATTTAATTTAAAAAATATTATTCCGGAAAATGAAATATAGTAAAAAAAATTTTGAGGAATTTTTTTAGTAGAGAGATTTATTGAATTGTATGGGAAAAAGATCTAGTTTGAAAACCTAGACTTCCCTCCATTTTATTTCTTCTTTATTTTGCACCACTCAAACATTGAAAATGGGACATTTCAGCCACAGACCACTTCCATTTGGGGGAATATGCAGAAAAATATATTATGGTGTTGAGAGTGGGTTTGTATTTATTGGTACTGAATATGGAGTTGTCGGAGTCTGTATTTTTTCTCTCTTAAAGCAAGCGCTTCGACGCGAATTATTGGACGAGATGACTTCCGACGGAAATGAGTCAGCGCAAAAATATTCCATCCGCTGTTTTGAGTTTCCCTAGTTTTCAGGTGTTCTTCACTATCGTTTATTGAGTCAATCCGTATTGCAAGTGCCAGGTACCATGGCAAGTGAAATAACTGTAAATTATGCCGATCTACTCATAGAATCCCCGTTGACAAAATGGCCAAACATATTGCAATGCGGCACATAAATTAGATGTATACTGCAATGTTTAGTGGATGTTGCAATTCCTTGAACTGATACAGCGGTATGATCGTACTTTAATTGAATCGACAGTCTGCATAAATCGTCAATTAAAGCATTCGCTTTTCTTTGTCTTTTGCTCTTCGACCAATGCAAATCCAGTCCGACCAATCATAAAATGAATGCAAACGTTTAGGCACTTTCAAGTATCTAGGTCTTCCTAGCAGACTGAGACCAACCCAAATGTGAACGTGCATGCAATTATATGATGTGGTGTAGACTGTACGCGGTATATTTCACAACTTTCTCTGTTGCCCTGCGGGTTGGGAATGCGAAAAAGATGGGGAGACGGACACACATAGGCTGACATACATACATACAGACACAGATGTCGCCATAGCAAGGTTCCCCAATACATATTTGCATATACGCCTAAAAATAGAAAATGAATAAACGGAAATTCAAATAACTAACCACCAGGAATACTCAAGAAGAAATTAATAACGGCAAGTTGAATGAGTAAATTCGCAATGAAAAGACCTTTCATTGTGAAATAACAAAACGTTATGTAGCATTTCATCTTCAGTGTTGCCACTCTAAAATCGGTATTTTTATTTTTTTTTTGTAGACATTTTTTCTAGAAAATAAAAAAGTTAAAAAATTTTGAAAGTTAATGAATATGAAGTTAAATATTTGAAGATAAATTGAAAAACACTTTTCCGCTCTGCTTTCTTTTTTTTCATGCAAAATTCTTCATTTTGGTGACTATCGAATGAACTATATTAAAGTTTCTATATATACTTATATATTTGACATATGCTAGATAATAGGTTCGATGCCAAGAAAGCATTTCTGAAGATAGCCTATGGGAAAATGACAACTCAATAGCGTTGAAATAAATGGAAAATTTCTGAAATATATATTTTGAATTTTCGATGAAAAAAAAATAAAATAAAATCCACCTGGCAAGACAACCTATCGGATTACTGCTTACGCCAAAATATCGATGTTCCTCACGACTTATCTTTAGACCACTACTTAAATGATTTGCAATCATTTTAATTGATGCTTCATTGACATCTTCCAGTGGGCCAGTCGCTTGTACAGCCATCGAAACAACGGCACGCACTTGGACACCTAAATATGAACGATTTACAGCCATCATAACTCAAACAGCAAAATAAGACAATAGAATAAGAGACGCTGTAGGCGTAACAAATTCTCTTAAAACAAATTTTAGCATACTCTTTCTTTGCTACTTAGTATTATTGGTACGAAATGTGTTATATGCATATTGCTCTGCTGCGTTATCCATTTAGAGTATCATGATCTAAGTTTGCTTTGTGATATCTTCACGGATAAGAAAACGCCATCGATTGTGAATGTATAGTGGTTCAACAGCACCATAGTTCCTATATCTGTTATACGGATGGGATACGTGGAATATAACGCTTGCAAAAGAGCAGAAATTATTGGTGACACAATGTTCCGTGGAACAAACATAGTGCGCAAAAGCAAGCTGCAGCGCATCTCCAGTGAAGACCCCCCGAATTTTGTTCCGACGTGAAGGACATCGTTGAAAATCTTCGATCGCTGAAGCATTTTGAACGGATGAATAAAGGGATATGTGATGCAATAAACGGATATAAACGGATTTGACGCATTCTGCGAAATTTTGAACGAATATGTGATGAATGAAAATTTTTAGTGGAAAATTAAGAGCTATAAGCATCGATCTAGAAGATTTGATACTAAATAATCGTTTTTCAAAGGTAAAAATTTTACCCACCTGATATCCAATTCACCATTCTCCAAACTATATGTGGAATGCAAAAACACATTGCTTGTAGTGCCAAAACGAAAGGAACCCACTGAAATAATCCAAAATTTTCGATAAAAATTCTTGACGATTAATTTACTTATTTCTTTAAAATTATAAAACTTTTAATCGGTAAATATGAGCATTTATATTTGCAACCATATCGATTTCCAAGGTGATTATCGCTTTATGAGGGTAAATTACGAACGTCACAGCTTATGGGAAAATGCAAGAATTATGAAGAGAATATTATTTTCAGGAAATATCCCCTAAGAAAGAAACTTCATATTTTAGGAAATATTTTCCACAGACATGTTGGTTGAAATGTCGGCTGAACGGCAGATATATCTGTTGAAATATCGGTTGACTCGCAGACATGTCAGTTAAAATCAAACGATTTATAATTTGCGAACCTTAGATGAAGACCGAAGAGAATCAGTGCAAAAGCAGTGGAAAGGAATTGCCACTATGTGCACCAAAAGGTGAATTTACTGCAGAAAACATTTTGTTTCTATACTGTAACAAACTAATGAATATTCATGAGATTGTACTCTTATGTAGTTGGCCCGACAGCTCCAAGAAAACTTAAATAAAAAAACTGTTGATCAGTCTCACCATAATTTCTCAGCACGATTGTACGCAAAAATTTGATAATCCTAGAATCTTTGAAACCCGCAATTGAGGCTAACGACAAACAAACACAAACAAACCTACAAATATGTGCTGAGATACAGTGTTTCATGGGTTTGATAAAAGAAAACTTGAAAAAAATGCATAAAAATTAGAAGTAATTGAAATCGATGGTGGAGAAAATATCGTGAATATATTTAAAGGTTTATCATTTATCTTGTAAAGTATTTTCCTCAGGTCACTAAGATTTAGTTCAGCGTGACTTAATTCTAAAATCTTTAATGCTACAGTTCACACTTTTACATACTTATCGATTGATTTAATGATCTCTTAAGTTATAAAAATGGAAAATTTTGACGGAAAAAATTGAAATTTGAAAAAAAAAACTTTTACAATTTAATTATTTTAAATTCCCAGCAGCTGTCAACAATGCACATTTTGCGTTATATAAACACAAAGGTATTTCAACGTTAAATAAATAAGTAATACCTGATAATAGGGAAGTTTTGCATTTTCCCTCACTTCGTTATCAACGGGTAGTGATCTATTGTTGACGGGTACGAAATATGTATTCTCAACAAAACAGAAATCATCCGTATATTCGTCCCAACCACCACGAAATTGAACTGGTGTCCAACATAATAGTGCTTTACCAAAAAATGACTGTAAACATGAGCGCTAGTTACTTTGCAATGCAATGCAACCGATTCATTAGTTGTAAAATGGATGATGGAAATAAAAGCTAATTTCAGCACTAGAGTTCAATCCCCTCAGCAGTCAAACGTTTTGAGATATCGTTTTATCACATGATTTTCTAAATGTGATGAGTGATGATTAAAAGCACATTGAATTTCAATAATAAGGTCATCCAAAAAATCTGTCGAGTAGTACATCTCCAGTTCTTATTGCTTATAACTACCGATAGAACGAGCATAGCGAAGACTTAAACATACACATTTAAGGTTGAAAAAAACCAAAGCATCGAAGTATTTTTCTTATGCTTCAAAAATGGAAAATTTTTTTTTTCATTTCCTTCAAAACGTATGTTTCCTTGCGCAACGTACTTTCTCGCTTACAAGATGCCCTCCATAATTTCACCTGCTAATAAAGGATGAATATTCGTCAAGTTGTCATACAAGTCTACCGATAGCCATAAACGAAAAAATGCAATATTTTAATCCAAAAAGTATCAGTGTTTATAAACGGATAATAATCGTATCATATCATATCACAACATATCTTATCATATCATACCTGATAGAAGATGACAGAAGTTGCGATAAAAAACACAAGTGAAGTAGTTTGAAAATTTAGCCGATCGACAAAATCTTCTTCATAACGTGACGATGAATAAATGCTAATTGCTTCAAACAAATGCTCCATATGTTCTTCTTGCAATCACTCTTCTTTATTATTTCGTCAGATATATAATCAAAAAGCTGCAAAAAAACGAATTTAGACAACATTAGATACTAATATTTTTGAGATTTTACATTTTCACCATTAATTGTCGAATTTTTGAAAGTTTTATAAAAAAAATATGATCTATAGATCAAAAAACGGGAGAAGTGTTGTACAGAGATAATATTAACGTAAAGTCTCTTAAGTCACAACGTTAAAATAGACTAACGTAAAGTCCTTTATATGCACAACTTAACAAATTATTCGAAAGTTCACTTATATTACAGATGAGAAAATAAAAAAAGGAATGTAAAAAATCCATTAAATCCATTACAGCAATCGTGCTTTTCGTTAATTATACCATACATCAATTCATTCGTATGCAAAAAGGTTCGTTTCAAGTGGAATAATAGAAAGAATATCGACGAAACGTTATGTGTCGTATACTTGAAAGCGAGACACATCACAGTTTGGTAACTGATAAGGCGATGCTAATGGTGATAAGATGAGACGCCAACGCAATGTGGCTAACGGCCTATTACATAAGACTATTAAATTGGTTCGAATTATTTGCTTTGCTTTTTGAGAGTTTGACCATTCGCATCGATGACGATGGCATTTTGATAATGATGTCGAGCAATGACTTACGAACCGAACTGAAGTCACATATATGGAATATCCCCAAACCTTCACCCACCCCTCCCTCCACCGCTTACTATGTAGCTTTCAAGGCGCAGTTTTTGATCGAGCTTTGAAGTGATATCAATAGAGAATCATCCATTTTTTAAACCTGAACCAGTTTTTCCACGTCAAGCTTGAGCCTATTACAGCGCCTAATCATTTTCTTTTGCATCATGACAAGCTTTTCTTGATTTGTCTATTCAACCACTTGAAGGCGATCTTTATGACTGTCCATAGCTCTTTTCCACTCCCTCCCCCTTCCCCCCCCCCAAAACACACGTGGGAGGAATATGCCAATTGAGTTATGCTCCCCTAACTAAATAGCTTCGCAAACTACCAAAAAACTAAAACGTACAAAATGATGCCTTCATGTTTTATCTAATCCAACCTTTCACTCTGTCACTCATGTAAATCATGTAAAACATGTTAGCAAATAACTTCAATGAGATACGGCAGTCTTTGAGGTCCATCAGTGATCTTCCAAGGCCGGATAACAAAGACGGTGCAGGTGAACAACGCCAATAACGAGCAACCAGCTTAACTGCTATTTACACTTGAGATTAATAGTGCCTTATCCTATCCGATCCCTCGAACACCCTTGAAGCGTTCGCCGTCACATTTATTTATAGATTATTTCCTTTATATATGTGAAACGTTTCGTATCATTTTTTTGAATTTTTGTGTATTATTTCGATAGCTCACTAAGAGTGATGGAAAAATATTTCAACTGTTTATTATGAAGATTTTTCGAATTTTTGGTTTCAATATTCAATATTACTCATCAACTTCCATAATTCTAGTATTAGCAGCTTCGGAGCTGGAACTGTCAGATATATATATATATATATATATATATATATATATATATATATATATATATATATATATATATATATATAGCGTATATATGGTACTACCATGTGCTTTTACAAAACAAACTCAGAAAAGTGCATACATAACAAGTGGAAAGATGAAGAGATATGCGCTTTAACAAATCCGCTTATCAGATCAGACATTTTTATAAGTTTGCTAAAAGCAATAAAACATCCACTGATATATTTATATTCTAAGTGATAAAATAGTTTGCAGGAATATTTGGAAAAGGATTCGTTTAAGCGGATATAATTCAATTCGAAATTGAAAAATCAATTTTGTTGCTAGTATAAGAAATTATATAATGTTTGTAGATATTAAATTTTATAGCTCTAACTTTAGTAGTTTCTTATGCAAATGCAAACTGCCAAAAAAGTGCATAGAAAGCTCTTTCTAGTAGAACTATAAAAGTGAATAATAAAAGAATGAATGTGTAAATTCAGAATCAGCTTCTCCTTCATTTTCTTCCTCATTCCTTCCCCTCATCCTTTCTGCTAGCCCTTCCCTGCTTACATAGCAGCAACGAGATGGTGATTAAATGAGGTGTTGAATTTCATTTTTCTTTTCAACATTGTTGCGCGCACTTTAGAAAATGTGTTTGACCTGAAATGAGTTCAAGGTCTTTTCGCAAATAACTTTTTCTTTCTTGGTCTTTTTTCTTAGATGGCCGAGATTAATCATCTTCCAGATATGAGATCAGCTATATTATTTCAAAAGTATTTTATAATTTTTTATAGCTGTTCAATTCATAGATCATTTTATTGCCACAATTTTTTGCAGTGTGTTATTTATTTGCAGTTTAAATAAAATTGTGTACATAATAAAATGTAAACGGAGAGAAATGTCATGCTATAATGATATGCGCTTTTTCAATATCGCTTGTTCGATAAATGAATACTCCGAATTGCAAACGAAATCTATATTCTGCTTCATATTACATGTGATACGATCATATATGTACAAATGATCTATACAATTCGGAAGCCGCTGAAGCCAGAGACAAAAGTACTTCTGAAATTTCTCGTGACTCGTAAGTTTATGTATATGTATATATATATATATATATATATATATATATATATATATATATATATATATATATATATATATATGCATGCGTTCTATAATTTAAATGAAGCAATCACAAAAATATTTGCTTATTACAGCTATATCCTGAAGGTATCCAGAATGCCGGAACTGTAACAGTTGCCGGTTGGAGATTTATGCAAACGAGCGACATTCATCGAAAATAGAGCACATTTGCCTCTAATTCTTTGACGACAATGCACTGAGCGATTTTGCCGCATAAGTCGTTTGTTGTTTATCGTCTTTAATATGAAAAAATTTGCATAAATCCTAAACACTAAAATTAATTTGCATTAATTGGCCATATTTGTACTTTTGTTGAGATATTTGCATATTTATATTCATTAGGATTTTTATACTTTTGCATATATAGGTCAATAAAAAATGCAAATTTTTTAGCGCAATTGAATGCTAAATCATAACGCTAAAGCAACAGCTTATTTCTTCAACTCTCTATTATTTCTATACTCTTTTTACTCTCTCTGCAGATCATTCGAGAGCAGCTTTTCGATGACGCGTGTCAGCCAACGAATACGCCCCGAGCGGGTGGTCGTTGCTGATTGGTTGCTGCCAACATCGGCCATTCAGCGTACGCCTCGCATGCTCATGAAGTTTTTAGGGGCGTGCGTCAGTTAGCGTTATCGAATTTCCCCGTCATTTTTGTTGGTGCTTCGACGGTGATCAGGGCGTTGGAAGTTCGTGCTGGTCGTGCTTAGGTCGTATGAGAATATGAGGTTGGCGTTGGTTGTGTTGTCGATTGTGGTTGCTGCGGTAACGGCGGAAGTCTATTTCAAGGAGGAATTTCTGGGTAAGTTGTTTAAAATTACTCTATAGGAAAGTTACTTTCCTGGAGTTATAGTTGTGACATGTGGTTTAAGCGTATCTCCATTCGATGGCAGAATCAAATTTAAAACAGATCTTTGTTGTTAGAGCTGAAAATCGTTTTGCTAAGGTAATCAAAGTTGTGAAATTTAAAAAGTTTAAGCCAATGATATGTCGATTTTCCTTTGAATTCTCTAAATATAATTCTATCACAAATTTTGATACTATCATTAAATATTACCTATATTTTATTTGCATTTTATTTATATAATTCTTTAGTCTTTATGAGGGATTTTTTCGGAAGAATAATCTACTGCTTCGTTTTGGCGACGTAGATATTATAATAGTTAGATTCTTTCGATGAAGGGTGATGTGGTCACCTTTACTTATCCAATAATTGGTATATTACTTTCGTGTGTTAATTTGAGAGGTGTCACTTCATCATCATTGATTTTCATTTTATTCGGAAATGTTTCATGGCATTTGCATAATAAATAAAAGGATATAAATGCGTATAATAAGCTTACGTATGCATAATCGTGTTATTTGAATTCTGCTTATATGGGCGGCTTATTTACTTTGCATTCAAATTTGACTCACTTGAATCGATATAGAAAGTTAGCGCTAACTTTTTTAATTTTGTTGGTGTCTTTCTCATGGGAAAAGAAAATATATTCAATTGTAGTTGGTAGTTAGAGGTCAAGCTTCGTTTATTAACCATGTCTACGATGAGCTAAGACCGGTTTTTGCACTATTTGATTTTTTAATGCAATATTTTGCATTGAGGAATTTTTAGTTCTCGCATAAATACGGCCTAAATTCCTTATTATTTTTAGACGAGGGAGGAAAAGGGGTTGCATATCTGAAATATTATTTAAAAGAAAGCTTGTGAAGAGATGGTTTTTAGACGATTCGTGGGAAAAGCGATGGGTGCAATCGAAACACAAAGATGATTATGGTGCTTTCAAGCTCTCTCATGGCAAATTCTATAATGACGCCGTCAAAGATAAGGGAATTCAAACATCACAGGTGTGATTTCATTCTTTGATTTATTCATTCCATTATTTACTTTAATTGCAGCTTTATTACATTAGTAACATTTGCTTCCTTTTTTTGCAGTTTTTTTTTTTCATTTCGATCTTTGCCTTTGAAGAATTTTTTGCATTAGCATTTTAAATGTTTATGAATATATATGCACACTTTTGATTTATCGATAGTGATAAGTGATAAAATAAAATTAGAATCATAGTAGTGATATCGTATCACAAAAGCAAAATAGTGACCTCTCGATTTCCCAAAATTGAATGGCGCTTCACCTATACTAGGAAGTTGTAAAATATCACAGAATGATTTAGAAGAAAACGAGCCCAATATATTCAAATAGAAAGGGTGAGTACCAGACCCGTCTCGAATAGTGATAGGCTTTCGTATAAGATTTGAAATTTTCAGGACGCGAAGTTCTATTCTCGTGCTGCAAGTTTCCCGAAGTTCTCGAACAAAGGCAAGACAGTAGTCATTCAGTTTACTGTGAAGCACGAACAGAACATCGATTGCGGTGGTGGTTATGTTAAGGTGTGCATTGTGTTTTATGTTGCAGTGCTTTATTGACCCTATGTTGTGTTGTGCTAAATGGGACATGAATGACTGAAGATGTAAGGAAAGGGGGCTGATAAAATCTGGGCGCATTTGGGAACTGATCTAAGACAGAAAGATGCAATAACCAAAGGTAGTCTTTTTTTGATAGTTCTAAGTGAGTATGATTCGATGTGAAATGTGGAGAGTCATAAATTTTTTTAAGGTAATGGCATCGAATGTTAACCTGGAAGATTTCCATGGCGAAACACCTTACAATGTGATGTTCGGACCTGATATTTGCGGACCAGGAACGAAAAAAGTGCATGTGATCTTCAATTACAAAGGCAAGAACCATCTCATTAAGAAGGAGATTCGATGCAAGGTGAATTTTCACATATGTTGTATTGCTATTCAAAATCTTTTTAATGGTTTCCTTCTGGTTCATCGAGGAACTTGTTAAGAGCTTCTGTGTCACTATAAGGGAATCCGAGAAACTAAAGCTGATATAGGTGTGATATAGATAGAAAGAAGGTTAGATGGGGGGCTAAAGATTCAATCATGAGGTGGCCCAGTTTCTAATTTCTACCCTTTTTGACTGTATAATGGATGAGTCGGTTGGATGGTGCATCGCTTTTCCAGGATTCGTCACATCGAATGTAATTAGGTGAGGCGACTATACGAGAAGCGATAGCAAAGATCGTCTTTATCCACCTAAATAAAGTGATGCGTTCGCGGTGGCGAGCGTTGTTCTTTTATTTGGGTTGATTTTGATGATGACATTTCATTGTCATATTCAAGCGTCACTTCTACCTTTATATTGAATGTGATTTTATGAAGGAATTAGTGGAATGTTGTTGATGATTTAGCTAAGAGGTGGAATGGTTTATTAATTGAGGGACATTGCTTAGGGTTGTTAATTCAGAGAAGATGCTACCATTGAGGTTGTCAACAATGATGCACTATCCTCTTGTTCTGTTATGCATAGAGTGGTGATTTCAGGACGATGAATTGACACATATGTACACGCTTATCTTGAGCCCAGACAACACCTATGAGGTTCAAATCGATGGCGAGAAGGTGGAGAGTGGAGAACTCGAAAGCGATTGGGACTTCCTGCCACCTAAAAAGATCAAGGTATCGAAATATGAGCAAAATGTTGAAAAAGGACTTGGGAAATGAATTGTGAATATTGGTGAGGTGTATTTATAGGCAGTCGGTGTCCCATTTTTGTTTTTGCTCACCGATACCAATTTTTTAGAGGTTCGCTTTCGGAGTTTGTGATCGTTTTGAAGGTGTGGGAGAAGGTGGGATCCATATGTGGTGTTAAAAAGTTTACGAAAGCTTGCTAGGCATGCTGCTGAGAGCGGTGCTTTAAGCACCATATTGCGTATAGAGCACTGTTACTCGTTATTCTTAGGCGTTTTCTTCACAAGATTTCGTTGCTTCACGATCGAGCGTAAATAAGGGACGATTATTTGTGGAGAATTCGATTCATAGATGCGTCTGTAAAATGCGCGCACTTTTTATTGCTATATGGAATAGTGTTGTCCATCTTCCGGAACACCTAATTCGCATGCGAGCGATCCGGCAAAGAGGTGCCGAAGCAAAAATTATGGTTATTTAGGATCCAGATGCAAAGAAACCGGACGACTGGGATGAGCGTGAATATATCGACGATCCGGAAGACAAGAAACCCGACGATTGGGAGAAGCCAGAACACATTCCGGATCCAGAAGCTAAGAAGCCAGAGGACTGGGACGATGAAATGGACGGCGAGTGGGAACCCCCAATGATCGACAACCCCGAATACAAGGGCGAATGGAAGCCGAAACAGATCAAGAACCCTGCTTTCAAGGTTAGCAAATTTTTATTTTATTTGTCGTGATCGACCGACTGAAATTTTATGTCTCCCCCTCCCCCTCCCGTTTCCTATCCATAATCGTAATGGTATGGAGAGTGTGCAACACGCTGGTTCCAAGTTCTTTGAAGTTGGGAATGTTGCGGGGGAGGGGGGACAAGAGCGTGAATCGAAGTAGTAATAAACTTGTGAGCTGGTTTTTTTTAAAGATTATTTTAAAGGAAGCATAAAGTGGGGAATTTACTAAAAATGTCCCTCTCTTGCTTATCAGTGCCATTTTGTTTGCTTGCGTCGTTGTTCACAATCGATGGAGAAAAGAAATCTGCGTTGTTGCTATTAGTCATTATAAGCAAAATGAAGTTCCGGGCATTGGAGGTCAAAGGTAGCCCGTAACGTCTTAAACATTGGAGGATGAGGTAAATAAGCCTGTATTTTTCGGCTGCAATATTAAAAGTGTTAAGCGATTTAAATCTTAGGGCAAGTGGATTCATCCGGAGATCGACAATCCGGAGTACACTCCTGACGATGAGTTGTATCTCTATGAGGATTGGGGAGCAATCGGATTCGATCTATGGCAAGTCAAATCGGGTACCATCTTCGATAACATCCTTATTACGGATTCGATCGAAGAGGCAAAGGTTTGTCCTTTTTTGTGATATGTGTTTTTACATCGATTATCGGCTTTGGAACTTTGCGGGTAGTTTGAAGGGAGGATTTTCAAAGCGAATGAAAAACGGCATGATGACTGAGTGTAACCATCATAGCAAGCGTCAGTGTTGATTCGTATAAGCCGTCAAAGCTTTCAAGCCAAGCCGAATTCTTAAAACAACTAATTGTGTTGCAAAAAATTCTGAATTTTTTTAAAGGAAAAGGGAACTGTTTTATTAAAGAGCATATGAAATGAAAAGAAATTTCAGAGCTTTGCGACTGAGACGTTCGAGAAAACCAAGGAGGGCGAGAAGAAAATGAAAGATAAGCACGATGAGGAAGAGAGGAAGAAGGCAGAAGAGGAAGAGAAGAAGAGAAAGGAGGAAGAGGATAAAAAGAAGAAGGAAGAGAAGGACGATGACGAAGAGGAGGAGAAGGAGAAGGAGGACGACAAGAAAGACAAGGATGAGGTGGGCCTAATTTCCTGTTGTTAGCTGAATGGTAGCTTACTGTGAAGAATGTCATTAGTCATGATCGATCTTGAAGTCCGATGAATGGAAAATATTTTTGTAAAATAAACCTCGTTTGACGTTAATTCCTTATCGATGTTCTTTTTCACCCACATACGAAACTTCTAATCTCGAGATATTTTTGTAATAAAGTTTCGCATAATTTATTGGTTCTGCAGTTTACCTTCAGCTTCTTTCGTACTTTCTTATCACCGAAATAGATTTTTGCAATCAGTAATTCACTATTTACTTCGATGGCACTACTACCGCAATCGCGCTTTTGTATTTCATTATCTATCCGTTTATATTCACCTCATTTCCCGCGTTGCCGCCGACCCATCCTTCGCCATCCCATCTGTATTTTTTTTTCGTTTGGGATGATTTACAACGTTATAAAAGAGTGACGTAAGGATCATCAATACGACGTATTGATGAGATAAATGGAAAATGTGATAATCCGTTAAGTTGTCCCGCGGATTCGTTCTAGTAAGTGGTGAAAGAAGCGCTTAATTTTCTCTCGTACCTAGTGATCCTACCGAATTGTTCATTTATTTTTTTATGTTCTTCTAATATTCTGTTGCAGCGATGTGCGATATATCCATATTCATACAAATGTAGCAAATATTATAAAATAAGTAGCAGTGAATATTGCAACGGAAAGAATGCATTGTTTCGAAAATTTGAACGATAGAGAGAGAGTGCTAATGAAGGTAATTTTTAGGATAGTCATGATGAGCTATAAGAGGTCGCCGATGAAGGAAGTAGCGCTCAAGTGTGCTGCCACTTATGCCTTGTTTTGTTGGGCGATTTGGTCTGTTTTCTCGAACACACCTTCGCCATTTTTTGTACACTGACGCTGTTCTGTTATTGTTTTTTTTTCTGTGTGTGCTCCTGAGTTTGGATCTCTGTTGCTGAACTTCCTACTCTAATGTGAAGTCACTATTATGCAAACTTATGCATTTATTTTCATCTTATTGTGGACAAGGGGAGGGGATGGGGGATTAATTGATGTTAATGGTGGTATTGTTTGAATATATGGTGGGGTACTTAATTTATTTTTAGCTGTTGAGCAGTAGTCATTTATGTCCTTGTCGATGGTTTCTGTTGTGGTCTTGTTTGTTAAAATAAATAATGCATTTACACTTACTGTTTATGTTCATGGACAGTTAAGTAAACATAGCGTTGGATTAGTGTTATTCCACAGTTCGATCAATGCACTGAAATTAAATTTTGAATGGTGCGGTTTGAAGGGGATGGAAGGAACATCGGTGAGGAGATATTGTAAAGGGCTGGACAGAAACAGGAGGGCAAATAGGTGTAATTTCAAGTGGGCAGATGCAGATGTAACGGATCCTTCGTACTTTTTAATGACTCGAATGAAGCGTTTTTGAAGAAAAAACTAAAAAGGTTGTCGGAGCTCAGATTATATAATGATTATTAAATGCTCACTATGGGAGTTGAATTTAGGGAAGACCTTCTAAGAGCTCGGAGTGTGGAGCTCACTCCAGGAGAGTTTGATGTTCCGTTGAGTACTCTAGAATGCGTCTTAAGGCAACCGTTGTTTCTACGGTGGATTGAAGAACGCTTCCCGTCTCTCCTGTTTGCGAGGTGTCGCTCGATCATAAGATAAGTTTTGTCCCTAGCCGAAGCCGGGACTCCAAAAATTAGCGTATACTCATAAACGTTCCTCTGCACGGAAATCTTTAGTAAAAGGCGAAAGATTTTCTCGTTGAATGCAGAGGAACCAGAGATGCCAACAGTTCAGTTGGGCGCGGCCGACACTCCGCTGCAACCTATGGGCGTTGGGTTTGCGCATTATAGGTGTTAGAGAAAGAAAGGAAAACTTTTCGCGTGGAACTTCAGCTGATTCGTTCGCAACGTTGCCTACTTTCATTGTCACTGACCTATAACCGATTCTATACAAAATCGGCATCCGGAAGTATGTGTTTCCTAATCGACTGATTGCCTAGTAGATGGAAATACGCCTGATACGCAATTTCGATATTGCTATCAATTGCTTGCAACGTGTAGAGGAAACGATCACTTTCAACAAAACCGGAATTCACTTGTTATTCGGAGCAGTTAATAGCTACACTCGTCAAATTTTTATCGGCCAAAACTTATCTTGCTCAAAACCTGAAATCACCGGGCAGGTATCTGACTAGATACTTATATGAATAGAAAGGTGTGAACATATCTGTACGTAACCTTGCCGCGCTATATTTTTGAAAAAAAGAATTGAAAGGAAAACGTAAAATGTCGATCGGTAAATCTAAAATATTTCCGTTCGAGCAATCGTCGACCTATCAGTGCAAAATTTATAATTTAACGGATCAAGAACATTTAGTAAGTTGAGAAGGACCTCGAACTATATGCACCGAAACATTTCATATGTAGTCATGCTGAGAAACGTTCTTTACCAAATCTTACGTGCAATCCCGAACGGTACTTCATGCGATTCGTCACTTCCACTTAATGTCAAGGTCATCAACTCCAAACTGAGGAAGAAATATGGATTGTAAGGCTACGAAAGACGCTAAAGGTTCTCATAGAACGGAGTAGAGGTAACCTCCAGCAACCACAACATCCCCACAACGCTAAATTTTGTCCCTGGCCGAAGCCGGGACTCCAAAAATTCTAATATACTCATAAACGTCCCTCCGCACGGAAATCTTTAGTAAAAGGCGAAAGATTTTCTCGCGGGATGCAGAGGAACCAGAGATGTCATGTACGTTTCTCGTATGCACCCTATGCGTCGTTGCATTTTATGGACGCCCGGTTTGATTTTGACGCTATAGATTGGCAGAGAAACAAAGGAATAGAATAAAACAGAGGGCAGAGAAATAAGAAAAAAGAAAGATAGGAATGTTCTATGATTTTCTTTTCGTAGCTCTCTTCGATTGACTTATTTGAAATTTTATATAACGATGAAATGTTGTAAAAAGCAATCGACTAAGTTGGATAGTAGATATGATGATTGATAGGTTCATTTCATAAAAGCATGAAATATATCGAAGGATTTTCACCTATGTCGTTGTTAATCGTAATAAGTAACAATTAACTGTAATTAACGACAAATGAGGAGCTATTTAAATCGGACGATTTTAAATTGCTACTAGTATATGATCTCTATTAGAAAGAACTTTATGATTCCCAATTATTCAGTAAAGGATGTCGGAAAACTAGTTTCGGAGATGGGGTGGGGGGAGGGGGAGGGAAAGGGTGGGGGAGGGGATCTGCACCACTGAGTTTTAAAAAAGACATAGGGAAAGCAATAATATAAATCGTCTTCGCACAGATTCCTTTTTTCTTGTATTTAATTGTATAGTTATTAACGATACCAATAACCAATTATATCTAGCATTGAGTGCTTTGGTTTTTTCTCTTCGACTTTAAATCATCCTACGTTAGAAAACCAGTCCCCCTCCCTTTCACCTCCTTGCCCCCACCCCCCATCCACCCCACCCCCACCTGTAAAAGCTCTGAATTAAAGATAAAACAAAATCGTTATGATAAAACGGCATACTTGGCAATAGCTTTTTCATTCGAATATGGTTTCTATCGCTCGCATTCGAAATAAGTTCCATTTTTCTACGCATCTCTGAACTTGAAAATCTTCAAGAAAAAGTTCTAAGGTGAGGACATATATTTTAATTTAAGATGCATTCCATTCGACTGCATCAAAGTTGCATATTTTAAAGCAAATCTTATTTTTTCTATCCACCCTTAGCCTTGATTAGGTCTATATTTGCTTGTTCCTTCATAACTTCATTGCTTTGCCACTGGTAACTCAAAAGTTGAAATAACCGAACAGACTTTCAGACATACGCAAATACAATGCCACCATTCTGCGTTTTATAAAAGCTTATAAAAATTGACAAACTTATGACCATCTGACTAGTAATATAAAAAACTTATTAAATAGTACAAATAGTACTATCATATAAATTCTACTTTTTTATTAATTGAAATTTAAACTTCAAAATATATATATATATGTCAAAAATTGCATAATCTGTATTTTTTGAAGTGCTCCGATTTTCTATACATTTTTCGAATGAAAAAATTTACCTCAAATGTGTTTTGCTGTTTGATATTCTAGTTCTTTGTTGTATATAATTGATGAAAAGAGTTGATTTTATCTCAATTTACTAAGTACACATTTTTGAGTGATTCTAATGGTTATATTTACGAATCGAGTAAATACTATTCGCTTAAAGTTAAAGAAAACGTTTTAATAATAGTAGAACTTCTATCAACCTTTGTAATATGTATATATTGACAGTGCATTAAATAATCTCGGAATGTGAACATCAACAATGAAGTGTATATATAAAACCCCTATAAAAGAAGCTGGGAAGATGAAGGTGTAAAGGTCTTTGCATATATATATATATATATATATATATATATATATATATATATATATATATATATATATATATATATATATATATATATATATATATATATATATATCAACTCAAAGAAATACCTTTAACGAGGTAACCAAGTGAAAGCAACGCATGCCGCTTTCTCTGCTCTTAGAATGTTTTCGTTATGATGTGCATATTCGATAGTATAGTGAATTAGTACAAATAAATATCAACTGAGAGTATTTGTTAAGTTGAATGTTTAATTGATCATTGATCGTTACGGGTATCAAAACAGTTATGAGAATAATAAAATATAACATAATAAAACAGCAAAAAAAAAATATATATATATATATATATATATATATATATATATATATATATATATAGGCGATACCTTAATGCATTTATTTTTATAACTTTCCAATACATTAAATTACAATTAACTTCAACATTTCATAAAAGAGTATTAACGAACGATGAGAGATTATATTTGATAAATGCCTAAAGGAAAAAATTCATAATAAATTAATGAGAATAGAAACTATATAATCGGCATCGTTTGAAGATTTGCATAAATAAGTAAAGAATTTATTAATTTCAATTGTTTTCAAATGTTTTATTGGGTTTAATATCAAATTTGAATTTATGTCCACTAAAAATTACACAAAAGTGAAGCTGCATTTAGTAAAAATATTGTAATTAAAGGCGTCGCATTTAGTATAATAGTTAAGTAATCTCGTAATAAATCCGATTCATCTCATAAGAAGGTACGCATCAACATGTTAATCGCTAAATTATTAGCAATAAAAGTAATTAGTAAAAATTTCCTTCGGTCAATAACCAGCCGGAAGCAATAGAAATTTTCCTGAAACCAACCGATTTCAAAAATGTTTATCGCTTATCGAGCAAAAGCGATCGGTTGAAAACCGATTTTTAAATGCAATCGAAAAACGCCGAAAAAAGTCGAAGGTGAATTTTGGCGGATAAAAACCGATCCGAATTCATTTGATCGACTATCATATCACTAATTAACAAACAATACTTTCTGCACTCGAAGATCAAGCTTAACGCCAGCTAGCTGACAGCTGTATCCACAAAAAATCTGATACGTGCAGATATTTAATGAAAAACTTAAATAAAACACGATCACTAGAATAGATCATAGAGGATTTCATTATGGTAAAACATTACGAGGCTTCAATAATACTTATGTGATCACATTGTTGTAGCATATAATCGTTGAGCTGATTAATTTTAAAGTATATTACAAATGTTCGGTTACTCGAAAAATTTGTGTTCTATTTATGAATGAGCCTCCATAATGCTCATATCCTTTAAAATGACTATTTATTTATCTTTGTGAGCGGTGAAAAGACAAAAAGTAACAACCGAAAAAAAGAAAAGCTTACATTTTGAGGGGGAATCTTTAATATCCTATGCAAATTATGGTTCCATTTTTTCTATTTAGTAAACTAGATAAGTTAGAAGTAAATAATATAATTTTAATGAGTACCATTTCGTATTAATCCTTATGATACCAAAATGTTGTAGTTTAGCGCTTGCCAAAATATATCGAACAAAAGTATTGTAGTTATGGGAAATCACCTCATTGCAACAATACGAATGACGTTTGTAGGGGTATTGTTAAAGCATAGGTCCCATATTTACCGAAGTTCATTGATCAATTGCGCCAATTGTAAGAAGTTGTTTTCCGCACTAATTCAAATATCCATTATGTCAATCAACTATTAACTTGAATATCTCTGAAAAAATCTGAATAACTCGAGTTCAAACAAAGATAAGTTACACCAAACAAACCAACCTATATATATATAAATAACAACGATCATATTAACATTCATTTAACCGTTGATTGCAACTCGAAATCAACGAAAAAATTTCCATTCATCGTTCCAAGTGAATTCTTCAAATTGTTGTGACGTCAGTAAAAGTTACCCATATGTTTCGATACGTTGCAGTATTTTTCATTGTTCTACTCGTCGAACATATTAGTTTGACTCTTCCACATGGTGCACATGGATGTCATCATCATCATCATTCACATGAAATGATCACTAATAATTCCACCCAAATGGACGACGATTCAAATATGATGGGCAATTCTATGGAAAAAACCGAAACGCCGAATCGTAGATTGGTTCGATCGAAGAGAATGTTGCAAATGATGCAACCAATATAAGTGATCGATCGCTTCATAAAAAGTATTAATATCAATCGATTTCATTGCTGTTTGCAATTTTTAAACAATTTTCATTTATACTATTCAATTCTACATTTATTCACTCGAAAATTTGCATAATTATAATTATAAATAGAAAAATTCTGTAAAAAAGTCTATAGAAAATAAGACTAGAAATAAATAAAGAGAATAAAATTGAAAATATCTCTTTTTTTTTGGAAGAAAGTTGATTCATCTATGTAATCGTTTTGATATTATCCACTAAAAAAGTTGAAGCAACTTATAATAGGGGATGAAATCGATAGATAGCTGAAAAAGTTTTTTTTTTTGGAACATATCGGATATTAGGTTAGGCCGTTTTAAGCTGATATTTGGCTCCGGTGCCAAAACCAAAATAAAGTGCTCCAGAAAGAAGCTGAAAGGAGTAGTGGTTTAGATGCACCATTCACTTCTTTATTGAGCTATTATCTCAAGTTTTGTTTAAAAATTAAATTATTGCACTCATTCAACGAAGTTTTCTAGCAAATCTCTCATATCATTAACAATGGCCACATATCAGTTTAAAATAACTTAACGAGCTAATTAATATTTCTTTCTCTATAGTGATTTTCCTCGATCACATATTTTTCAATTTTTTTTTCATTCTATAATTGAAACAATAACCGATTAAAATCCACTCACTATTTACTATTTTTGAATAAATTTCATAAAACGTAACGCCTCTATTCCCATTACATTTATATCGTCGAAGATCGATTTTTTTTTTTTCAGAAATAAACTAGTTCAACTTTACAATCCTTATATACAATCCTCAATTTTTCTCAATTATAATCTTTTCAGGATCACTGGAACGTTGTCAGGAAACGATTTGATATTATATTCAACACATTCCTTATTCGTTGGCAGTCGTTATCAGCATTCATAATGGCATATGATTAAAAATGATATCATGTCGAATATCTTTTTGTGTACATCATCCAAGTAGATAAATCTAGATTTCTAATTCATAGTACCTTCCCGTGTCAATTGGTGAGGATACACGATATTTCGTTTGCCTATGAA
The DNA here is from genome assembly GCA_037389465.1 of Baylisascaris procyonis. Taxonomy (NCBI): domain Eukaryota; kingdom Metazoa; phylum Nematoda; class Chromadorea; order Rhabditida; family Ascarididae; genus Baylisascaris; species Baylisascaris procyonis. Next base: position 301,622 of record JAZARR010000206.1, read on the forward strand.
TGCTTTCCTATATGATACTTCTGTCAATAAAAATCTACAATTATGAGAGTTGTTGTTACTGCAAAAAAAAAAGAGCCGATTTATTCGATATTTTTATTGAATTTTATTTTAATATAATTAATTTTAATAATTTTTTTGCTAGTCAAAATTAATTCATTCATAAGATATAATTGAGCGCATAGTAAAGCATCAATACAATTTTGATTGATCGCTTCATAATTGTTGGAAATAAAGCCTCTATCTAGAACGATCTCGAATGTTAAGTGTATCGTTATATTAGTGACATACTGAATGAGGAAAATGAAAGTATAAAAAACATTTTAAAAGATGTGTTAACGATAGAAATAACAACTAGTACAAATATTCGACAATATATGTTTAGATTGTAAGAGGATATCAAACAACAAAGACTCAGCAAATACACGTTGAACAGATAACATTAAGCAACAAAGCATCTTACTACTCACTTGCAAATGTATCTATTTTTAAATATTACAGTATTTCATGCAAATCGCTGTAAAATACTTTCGATCAAATCCTAATAACCGCATACCGTATTTCCTTTTTATAGTCCCTTGGCTCATACTTTTCATGATTTTTCGAAATAGACCTGTTGAGAATTGCTTTTTTTTTGAAGAGAAAATCGCTTTTGCGTTGTTCACAAATTTTAGAATTGATATATATCGCAGAAAAATTGATAGCAGTTGTTTATATTCACCGGCTGTACTCGATATTAAGGGATTTATATTTGAGAGCGGATCCTTGAAAGGGGCTAATATTCGAAGGATTACCTTCATAAATTACATCTACCCGACTAGGCTACAGCATAGCCGAAATTTGCAACCTGAAAGAGGGATGTCCTCTCTAATCGACCAGAAAATGATGGAAGGATTTGTTGAGAAGATTGTTGTAATTTGACGCAAACTTTTACTAACAATATTTTTAAAGAGACCCATTATATCGTTTACATAACAATATCTCCCCTCCACCCTTCTGAAATAATGCATTTTTGCAGTTTTACTTATTATTAGTAAGTAAATAATTACTGATAGAATTTTACAGCTGATTTGAAACGTCGTCTATATTTTTGCACTTCCCTCCTTTCGTTGACAATTTCCTCCTGCTAAACTTTGAAAATTTTCATTTCCGAAGAGGAGTTCAAAAAATCCGATGTAATTTGGTGTTTTCCAGCCATATCTCTATATTCATAACAAATAAACTAGTTCATTTCCTCACCAACAACAATAAGGAGGGTCAATAAGATAGAGATGCGTCACATCTGAATACATTTACGTTAACAATGCAAAGATAAGCAAACATAGGTGGGTACAATTTATAAGCTAAATGCTAGTTGGCACTTTCCCATTTCCTCGTATATCACCAGCAAAAGTAACACCGATGATTATGGTTGGAGTTAATTATGTTGCTATTTCATTATTGACTACGATTATTCTAAGTGTGCATGCTGCACCACAATATCCATTTGGTACTACTACAACAGGACTCTACAATAATCCTCTCTCGTCTACTATTGGTTATTCTGGTGTATACCCATATACCGGTGGGTATTATAGCCGATTGTATTCTATGTACCCATATCTATATCGAATGGGAAATTACAGCCCATACGGTTATGGTTCTTATGGCACATATCCATATGGTAGTGGATATAGTGGCATCTACACGTATCCGTACAGATTAACCTATCGCAGCCCGCACACTCATGGCAATTATGGTTCCTATTCACCTTATAGTCTCCTATTGGGATACGGTTACAACAGAGGCTTCGATCCTTGTTACGGTAGGTAGATGCACAGAAGCAGTAATCAGCTGGTATAATCACGACGATTAACGTGAGCTATATTAAGAACGACGCTCTAATCGAATGATCAGTTATTGATGTTCTTGATTTACATATTCATATTGTGCTCTAGTTGATGTTGATAAAATCTTATTTGATTTGGATGCTGTATAAATTTATAAAAAACACCTCAGCGTAAGTGACTTCTTAAGGTCTTTGGAAAAAAATGATTTATTAAACAAAAAAGTTTATGGGTGACTGGTGGATATTTTTGACATACACATATACCGCATATGTAAACACACACAGATGTACTATATACTACATATAAAATCCATGATAAGTGAAGAAATTTAGTAGGGATGTCTGTGTTAGCAACATTCTAATTCACAACATCCTAAATGACATACGCTTTATGCATATGATGAAACAACAACTCCGTGCCTTATATAAGTTGGGCCACTCGACCCTGCAGATGCGTGCAATCAAAACTAGATCCAGAACTCTGGCATGTGCAGTAATTTCCCAAATTCCGGTTCAAACTTAAGTTCAAAGGTTCCCATATCCATCCGAATCCCATTACTTCAGAATCCGCCGGACAACAACAAACGGAGAGCGATACCACCTCGCTTTCGCGCTGCAACCCAAGCAGTTGGCACGCCGGACTGTAAATAACAGGTATTAGAGACAGCCCTCACTGCGAAAACCAGGTTCCGTATATCTTGAAATCAGTGACGACACAAGTCGAGAACTTCTGTAGGGTGAAGTAGACATTCACAACCCTGAACTCAGGAAACCTAAAAAAGGTCCAGAATGCAGCATCGCTGCACCCTAGTCACAACACTTCTCGAACAAGTAAATTCAATCCCAGCTCAGCCCTGTTCCAACACTGCCAAAGCAGCACCCGACGTGCCTCCTCCTTACCTGCTTGAGCAGTTTTCCCGAGGTCACGCTTCATAATCAAGCGTCCGGCCAATTCCATTCATCGCCCGATCGAAGCAGCACCCACCGATACTTCAAAAATATAATCCAAGAACATCCTGACCTGTTTCCCCAATTTAATATCTTCAGGTTGAACGAAGGGTGGAAAATTGGCCCCCAACCCCACCTAAATACCTGTTATCCTATCATCTGGGAACATCCACCTCACAGCAAAAGAATATCCGCTACCCTCAGCATTCATGAATTCTATGATGTGGTAATAAGCGATGAAAAAGTCAACAACATTTATTCAACAACACGCAACGAATAAGCACTATACAAATGCCGAGCAAAAGTTTTACTTCTTGCTAGCAGCTGCCTTTTCTTTGGGATCCTGCATGACGAGCGTCTGATAGCACTTGCCACAGTAATATCGATTCTGATGGCTCGCCATGAAAACACCTCCACCACAAGTCGGTGACGAACATTCCTTCCTCAAACGTGAGATTTTCCCGTTTTCATCTACCTAGAACATCAGAGACATCACTATATCCACGAAGAGCGACAAAAATCCAGTGTGAAAGAAAATGGATAAACAACAAATGAAGTAGCCATAAAGTTTTCCTGAACTCGCAAGCATAAGTTCGTTTACTTCATCCTTTCAAAGCGAATATCACCAGAATCCATAAAGCACCTTCAAATGGCTCAGAATTCCAAGTTTAAAAACAATCACGATACTCTCAGAGGCCAGGACACCTTCGGAAAGTAAGCTTCATCATCGCCACATGAAGGCACCCAATTCACATCCTTACGTGTGAAAACTTTCGTGGCATTTGCATAAGCTCTCTTCATAACTTCAAAATATTTTTTTTTAAGACGGAGCAAATAAAAAACAATGGAAATAGAGTGAAAACCCAACCTTGTAATACTTTAGGACAGCAAGTTTGACCTTCTTTCTCTTATGCTTATTTTTCTTCGGTGTTGTGTAGGTCTTCTTCTTTCGCTTTTTACCACCACCACGTAATCTAAACAACATCAAATCGTCGAAAAACAATCAGCAATATTAACCAAATTCTTGGAAACAAAGTTTTTTTCTTTAAATAAAAAAACAGCACCCATATTATTAAATGGAACCTTACTGACTGGACAAAAATCTTTCCTGAGTCAGTATGTCTTGCTCTCGAAGGCAAACTGTCGCCTTGCAATTTCTTTAACACCTGCCTAGCGGGGTTCGCAACTAGACCGAACATAAATGACTTCATCTGCGATTTTAGAACATCAAATCAGTGCGGAAGCATTCCTTTTTAAGATCCACTACATCTGAAGCTCCCCCCCCAACGAAAAAAAAAAAGAAAGAAAAACACTTCGCTTCAGTAAAACAACCTAACACCGCTGTATTTCACCGAAATTGTTCGGAGTGTGGTACCCAACTAGTTCCAGCGGGATGCCCCAAGCCCTTAAATATTACCCCAAGGAGGCCACTTGCAGGACAATGTTAGAGATCCGGATTTACGACCAACGAAGAACAAACTCTGGATCTCATCTTCTTGGTGCCATTTAGTGTTCGGTATGATCACAAACGCTTCCAAACAACATTCGGTGAAAATTCAGGACAGGAATTTTAAGTTCACAGAACTGAGAAGAAGAGAAGTTATGAAAGGAACACCGACGAATGGGTCGGAAGTTTGTGGATAAAACTAATGGCGAGATTTTGTTCAATAGATCCTTCAACCTCCTAAACAAATAATACTAAATTTATGAGATTAAAATACATGAAGTAGGCACATCACGTTGTCAGCAAACCTCTAAATCCACGAATCATACTATTCCGTTCCCCCATAGAGTGAAATGAATGAAAATCGATCGAATGGAAGCTTCACATATTGCACGACGAACATTTACTGTTCCATGTAACCGTTCCTTCTTCCAACAAGTTTTTCAATTTGTCCTTTGTCAAACAAAAAGAAACTTCAAGCATGGTATACGCCCCGCGTGGTTCAGCACATAAGTTTTCATCGCAGATTTCAGTGCACCAAAGCAAACAGAATTCATCATCACCACGACCGGCGTATTCCAAGACCGAATAACAATAGCTTTGATCCCTCTAATTGGAAACCATGCAAGGGGTTCTTCCATCCTCTCATAAAAACACACAAAAAACTTGGAATAAAGAAGTGCACAAGAATAAAAAACAAAAGTACCTCAGCACAAGATGAAGTGTCGACTCTTTCTGGATATTGTAGTCAGAGAGTGTCCGTCCATCCTCCAACTGTTTACCTGCACCATTAGAATCTCAAGTCAACGCAAAAGCCGGGTCCGTCCTCAAGCGCCAAGTTAACTCGACACTCTCGGGAATCAGCACAACAAGCAAATTACCAGTTTTTTAAAAGAAGAAATTATGCTACTCATTAGACATAAATTTTGACCTTTCTTCACGTAAATTAACTACAAGGCTAATCATTCGACTTTCAGGAACAACAATTTCGTAGACATCAACCCTCAGCTGCCAGAAAATTGGACGACGATTTGAGCAATTTGAATGGTGCACTCCATGGTGGTCTACACCGATGAATAGTCCATGCATAACGTGGAAGTTTCTAGATCAAAATTCCTAACGCTTCAAAAAAAACGTGTAGCTACACTGACTCAAACACAAAGAGAGAGCAAAAACTGACCGGCGAAGATCAAACGCTGTTGATCGGGAGGAATGCCCTCTTTATCCTGAATTTTTGCCTTCACATTTTCAATAGTATCCGAAGCCTCAACTTCGAGAGTTATCGTCTTACCAGTTAGGGTTTTGATGAAGATTTGCATCTTCAAAGAATACAGCCCACTGAAAAGTAAAGTTTTTTCAACACACTCTCTAACCGACTAACTATGAGAGAAGGCTTGCGTAAAATAAAACTAAACCGATGTTCCGAAAGATAAAAACTACAAGTCTCCAACACGAACAAACCAGCATGGCACCTTGAGGAGGGAAGGGCACCCCTCTTAGGGAACAGTACCCCCCCCCTCTCAACATCGAACCTAGATCAGTGACCACCCGTGAAGCCAATTCACTGCATTAGTTTGTTTGCGAGCTCATCGAGGTATCACCACTAAAGAGTTCGTGAATCAGAATTCCGACCGTATAAATCATGAAATACAAAACGCATTACAACAAAAAACTGCAAGCTGTTATATAATACTTGGCTTTGTTAAATATGTTGAAATTCGGTTTCCACTGTGGCCAGGACTTGGTTTGGCTTTTCAGCGCAAACAAATGCCAGGTAAGGAGGAGGGGGAGGAGATATTACGCTTCACTTTATGAAACTCATACCAACAGGTCTAAATGTTTTCCGGTGCCCCTGCCTCCCCCCCCTTGGCTTATCAATCAGCCTCGGGGTTATCTGTTTTCCAAAAAGATCACCTTCCGAGCTAGAGGCCTCAAAAACTCCTCATCGACATTAATGATAACCTAAAAAGTTTGGAGGATATAATTGCAACTAAGACATCAATGGCCGGAATTCAAATTTCTAATAATGCCCAGAGGTTTAATTCAATAGGTGGAATTCACCAACTCCTTTCTGAACAGACAAAAAGCCACTAAAAAAATTCAATGAGAACTACTCACTTAAGCTAAAACCATTCCGGAAAGGAAACTAATTCGGCGGAAATGAACGACGTTAACACCCGGCATATCCGGACCATCAAACAACACAGCACAACCAACACGACAGACACAATGGAACCAACACGACACAACACCACCTCGACAACCACAACACCACCCCACCCGACGCCAACCGACCACCACAAACCAAACCAAAAACTGCACCTAAAACTACGCCACACACCCCAATAGAAAGCTGTCGCTTCGTATTATAAAGCAAAAGAGTCGATGTGCAGTTTCCGTGTGAGACTCAAATTTTGAAAGTTATCGCGGGAATACCTTTTGATCGTGTGGTTGCAGGCCTGTACCCACATGGTTGCTTAATGCATCCTATGAGCTACTGATGGCGAAAAAACCGGTTAAATGATCCGCAAATTTCTGGCTCGCAATTGAGTCGCACTGCGCGGAATCACTCGAAGCAAAGCAATCGTCTGTATTCCGCAGATGTTTGCTTTTTCGCAAAAAAAAAATTAAATAAATAAATGAATAAATAAAATAAAATAAAATAAAATAAAATAAAACTTCTTTTGCTCCATTTCTAACAAAAACTGATATTTATCGATTTCATTAAAAACTTTATACACTATTTTAAAGGAAGATACCAACCACATGTCAAACGTTACGATGCTTGACAAATCTTACTGAGAAAGCGGCTCATAATTTAGATCTCGTACCTGATGTTCTATTTCATTTCGAAAAAAACAAACAAACCTTTTACAATTCATATTAAAAAAATACTCTATTCAGGTGTTATATGAAATTTAGGAAGTTATAATGGAGGTGAACACAAGCTGACTTTGATATGACATTTGCGCCACTTGTCATTTATGCAACTCAGCCCTTCTGTATCCCTCGTGCATGAGAATACTTTGCATTTTAAAACATCATGAAACAAATATTTTACTGTCGCTCTCACATTGGCAATCCATCCGATGATTCCGTTGGATGAAATTTCCTTCTTCGACCTTCGTATCATCTTTTCACCTCTCTTATCAGGTCGTCGTCCTTCTCATCACCTGCCCCCCCCTCCGATTACCCCTCCATCCTTCTCATCACCTGCCCCCCCCCTCCGATTACCCCTCCGTCCTTCTCATCACCTGCCCACTCCTCCGATTACCTCTCCATCCTTCCCATCATCTGCTCAACCCTCCAATTACCTCTCCATCCTTCCCATCACCTGTTCACCCCTCCCATTACCTCTCCATCCTTCTCATCACGTGTCCACTACTTCCATTACTCGCTGTAATTCATCTTGTTCATTTGTCAGTGGCACTGACCATCTAGAAATATCATGAATTGACATTTATTTGCACACGAGGTGCTCATAATTTAACACGACAATAATGAGCATTTCTAATTTGATTGACGACGAACATACAAAATGACCCATATATATATATATATATATATATATATATATATATATATATATATATATATATATATATATATATATGAGACATAACAAGGATACTGTAGAAGGTGATCGTTGCAGGATCAAAAAAATCGCATTCAGCTTTAAAAAAAAACAAATTTTCGATATTTTTATGTAATTTTTTTCTTTTTTGAAGTGATCGCTGATTTCTACATTTGGTCGAATTGAGCAAATTCACTTTAATTGAAAATTGTACATATTATATTCTCATTAATATTAATACAGATATTATACAGGTATCGCAAAAACCTTTAAAATAAACATTCGATTATATTTTATATATTATTGCTTTAGAGATGATCAAAAATAAAGCAATTCCATAATAATGACGTCATTCTTTACCGCATCAAATTCACTCTGCAAAATTTTCTCCTTTCTATAATTATTAAAGCTTCATAAATCATTCTACTCAAAATGTTCTTCATTGCATAAAAGCTATACTTCCATAATATAATATATTTTCGCAAGAATTAGTCCCACCTCCAAGTATTTCTTACCTGAGGTCCATCACTTTCTTACCTGAGGTCACATCTTGCCTACTACGCTATTCCATTGACAATGTTTTGTGACGCAACTCAAAAAAAAAAAAAAAAAAATTAAAATTTCGATGAATTTTCAATGGAACTTCACTATTTTGCATTGAAGAAACTTTAATTTGCTGCTGGTTTGGAAATAGAATGTCTAGAATATTGAGCATGACCTCAGGCCAAAATATGAGAGCTGTCCCCTTTGAGGTCATGAAATGCAGCCACATTCCAAACTTCAGTGAAAATGGTTTCGACTCTTGCTTCATAACCTATTGTAATGTACGATTACCTAGACTTTCATCTGAAACAGCTTGAACTTACTGCAACAATTACTTCGATAAGTTTCTCGCTGTTCCATTTATTTATCACTTTTAGGTCCTGAGCGGAAAATAGCATAGGAAAATGAGTGCTTAACAATGGCACAACACTAGTGATATAATCATTAAACAACACAAAAACTATGTTCATATTACCTGTTCCATAATTTCAATATTATAAAATCATCAAGTAAATTAATATAAAAGCTAAAACATTAATATACGATTGAACTTTCAAAGATCATACTTAGCCAATGATCAAAATCGATGCGATAGATGTGTCGTTGAGAATTTTTCATCGATTAATTACTTCCAACCGGCTGGTGCTATTATTTACTATAATCCTAAGGCTGCCCTTGTCAGAAAAAGTAGCTAGATAGCAGTATACTGACACAAACATATTTGTTAGATACCTCTTTTTAAACGAAATGTCCTTTATCCAAACTGTATATCTTTGAGCAATGATATTCTTCTTCAACATTCTATGTACACTTTAAATCTCAATTATTTGTCGTATTATTGTAGAACTTAGTGTACGGTAGGCACCGTAGCAATATGTCGTTGTTGTGTTGTGGATGTTTTGCGTAATGAAGCGAAAATCCCGTTGCGATCATGTGAACGACGACGTGCCCTAGTTTTTGATGAGCATCGAATTTGTTCATTTTGAGTGCTATTCGATCGAGAATCCGCACTTTGCGCACGTTCTGCAATAATTGCCATCCACCTTTAATTAGATAGTCAGGTATCGTTCATTTAATCGTCGAATGCCAATTAATTAGGCTATCATTTTTTGAGAGTTTTATTTTAAAAGTTCCCAATAACAGTAATTTTAATTAATTATCTGACAGGTATGGCAGGTACCTTAGGCGTCAGTTGAGGAGGACATAACTGAACGGGTGGAGGTCAATTATGCTATGGCTATCTAGAAGATGAGTCTTGGATATCCGGATATGGGTGCAATCATAGGAGCTATTTAACCTGGACTTACACCTTTCATGGAGTTGGAAAGAGGAAAATGTTCATGTGAAAAGCAAACGAACGGTTTTGAATATTTCCCATTAGTTCTCTTAATTTTAAATATTTTCCACATAAATAACAAAGCATACCTGAATAGTTACAAACTCTGCAAACCCCATTTAATTTCAGGTAGTCGAAAAATTTTCGAGGATCTTCGAAATTTGAAGGCGATTACTTTTCGAAACTTTGATTCTCGGTATCTCAAATGCCAACATTATTTCATATTCACCATGGGAAAGAAATTTGCTTGATATCCACATATGAGAGATCTTTGATTTTTACCAATTCACAAAGCTTGAATCCCTTTCAATGTTTGAGAAGAAAACAAGTCTCAAATTCTCTTGTAATTCCCACATACTCTTATCTTTTTTTTTTTCATGGAGAATACCTGAAATGGTTTTTTTTTTACCTCTACCACTTATATTAATAAATTCACCTTTATTTGTAAATTTTATTAAATATTCCCTCATATTCTATATCGACTTATACTTGCTTTTTGATGGTTATTCGCATCGATATTGTTTTCATCTCTTTTCCAGAAATTTTCATTTCTCTAGTGCTACAAACTCTTTAGCACTTTATTTTACACTTTTCTCTATGCTATAAAAGTTTCGTACTGAAAAAATTTAAATATTAGAAATGATTTCAAATATTAAGGCATATATATTATTCACTATTTATATATTTCATAGTAGAGTCAAATAATAAAGAATTGACCTCTACAAAGGCGATTTTCATTCGGTTCGACGTTCTCTTTCGTTTTCTGTATGGAACCTGCTCGACGAATTGATCTCGTTGTATCATAATCTGTATCGCTACATTCGGCTTGTGCGATTGGTGCTTGCCGTTCAATGTTTTGCTTAACCGTTACCTGTCCATTCATAACCGCACCATTAGTACGTGATATTTCCGATGCTCTGAATGTATATATCGAATTACCTGTGGGTTGATGAAGGAATTGAATTACCTAAAGAATTTTAGTAATCTTATCAAGTTTTATTCCTCAATTAAATGCGATCAACGTTATCTTCACCTCTTCGATTTATTGTCTTATTAATTGCTTGGTGAGGAGTTTAATTTCATCGGCCCAATTCAAAGAAAAACTTAGATTTTTTTTAATTTAATATACTCCATATATATGGAGATCATCTTTGCACACTGCGAAGATATCTACGTTAAAAAAACGCAAATATTAAACTTAAAAATATTGAACTTAAAAACCGACGATGATTATTTGTGAGATTTTTCAATTTTTTTTCTTTCGCATTCATCTACAATAGACAGATCTTTTATGGTTTTTAGTGATTTCTGTTGAAAGCTAAATAATGCAGCTTGAATTCTTCAAGTTTCCTATCACTTCCTTCGTCGATTATATTAAATTATTTTTCAATTAGTCCCTCCCTCCGTCCCTTTTTCTTGAATATTCTCTCACTTATAAATTTTATGTCATATCTTTCTCATCTATATATTACTCGCAATAAATCCTAATTTACACAATCAGTTCTTTTCATTCCGTTTTTTTTTTCATTATCGATCGGGCATCACTAATTAAATGCAGTTGACGTAAATGCTTTACATTATTTCGATTATAGAGCAAACGGATTTTCTATAAAAATCTCAATAATACAATCGGTCGTTATATTCATTAAAATAATCTAAATATGTTATATTCATTAAAATAATCTAAATATTATTATCCATCATTGACGCATCGAATGCTTTATTTCAATAAAATTACTAATATTTAATTTAAAAAATGTTATATAAAATTATATTTTACTAATATCTTCTATATGCAAAACATTTCTTTTTAATTTTAAAAGTTATATTACGAATTTTTTTCGGTGTTTTTTTTCACTGCAACAAATCACGTCGCATTGTATATCTTGTACGCACTATGCAATTCCTTAAATTTAATCCTGAGAGTCTCGCCCTCATTTATCGCAATCGAAAGTAACAGCTAAATAAATACATTCTAAAATAATAACAAATAAAATACCGGCTGGTACAGTTTTCAGCTGTCACTATCATATCAATCAATAAAATACAAATAATTTTGAATTAATTTCGAAAATAAACCTTCCATTAGGCACCCGATCGTGTTGTATTCGTCTGATGTGTGTCTTCTTGGTGCTAATCATCTCATATAATTTACTACGATAATCCTCAATACTAAGTTGTATATGATCGGGTAATGGTAAAGTGACGTCATAGTTCAATGCCGGCTCATCGATTGGTGAATGGAATTGAAAGACATACGGATGCACCAAACATTGATCCACATTCAAACGCTTATGAGGTGCAAATATTAAAAGCCTGAAATTATAGTCATTCTTTTGTTAGCTATTAACTACGTTTATAAGATAGGAATAGTATGTGCTAGGCTATTTAAATGTGTAATTTAATTGCATTGATCGATGTGCAACAATGGCTTAGTGGATTAGATCGCTGCTCGGAAATCAAAAGATATAAGATCTATTCATCAGCAAATCTCATGTATTTTATTTCTATTTCTTTTATCCTTTTGCAGTAGTGATGAACATATGATTAATTCCTATTACTCATAAGATAAATGGATTTAAAAAAATCATCATAAGGTTTCTATGATATCCGTTCTTTGTGCCTTACTTCACGTAGACAAAAAAAGAGGAGTCGATGAGGTGAGCCTATAAAATTTCGCTTCTGTGAAAGATTTCTTTCGGGTTCGAAGAAAATGTTGAATCAAATTTCCTATATATTCCCCTGTTAACTAGTATGTTATAATTTGTTTTTTATATTACATGGTATTCGAAATTATGCATTTATTTGTACTCCGAAGTTGATGGAATTCTATCCACCCGTAGACGTAATGCGACCCGTCATAGGTATTTCAGCTCGCACTTCTTCTTTTCTGCTCATCTCTCTTTCTGCCATTTCTTCAGGGAATTCAATCGTACCCAAAATACTAGCGTCCCCTCCCCTCCCACCATCTCATTAGATGGACTAACAGTAAGTACCAAAAATAGTAACCAAGTTATATAACGGTTTTTAAATTAATGAAAAAACCAAATAATTGAATAAAAGGTTTTTTTGCATTGGTAGTTGAATAAAACTATCGTTTGGTGCAAATAACCTTATTATAAACCACTTCAGACATGAAAAACCAAAAAATTAGCGTTTATGAAAACAAACGGCATCTCTCTCCTCTTCTCTCTACCCTCCTTCCCCCTACCTTTTCTAAATATTAAGGTTAGAATCCGCATATGTTCAATATTTATTTTAGAGAAAATTACGAATATTGATCTCTTATCAAAGATGTAAAACTATTATACAGTAATGAATGCAAATATTTTTAAACACAACCAATGGAAGCTATTGCAACACTAATATGGAAAATCGAGGATTTATTTCAAGAATAAGTCATTTTTTGAGACTTAACATTTCCGGTTGAACAATTCACTCAATTAAGCTTTACTCAGGTACTCTTTCAGGAACGCTAAAAAAAAACGTGACAATTTCATAAAATAATATATATCACTAATAACTTCATTTCAGATCACTTTCATCAGGTGAACATTGCTTAGATACTTAACTAAAATAAGAAATGCAGTAAGAAGCTATAAAAAAGCGTAAAAATATCCTTTTGAATTTTAGTCTAATGGGCAAAAATTACGAAAAATAGAAGCCCCAGGGATTTTATTCATACAAGTACGGTATGCAGCTATTAAATATTAAACTTGCGTGACGCATCCAAATTAGTGTAATAGTCGTATTAGAAGTGCACTAAATTGACGATGCAATCGATCAACAGTCATCGAAGGAAATCATAAAAGAACCTGTTGACGAGGTCGATCGCATATGGATTCGGATTTACGATGAATGTTTCTAGAGGTTTCCTTGGCCTTTGTGGCATTTTCTCGAGTACTGATGCCGCATAATGTGATCCAATACTTTCGATATCAGCCTAATCAATTTTTGTTTAGTAAGAATATTATCACCTATACTATCACAATGAACGATAATATTAGACATTATGAGTGAGAAATAAGAAATTTTTTGTAATAATTGTGGAAAAATTTTGAAAATATATTGCTTAGATGTCCCGATGATGTATATAATTCAATTCATTTCAGGCATAATAAAAGAGCCTAGAATATTTTTCAGAAATTTGCTACCAGTGGGACATCTAGCTAAAATTGCTTCCAGAAGCAGAAGATATATATATATATATATATATATATATATATATATATATATATATATATATATAAAAGAAAAAAATAAAAATAAAATTGAGCAAACCTTATTCGGTTTTGCAATTGTATTCATAATACGCTCAATTTGATTTATAGTGGAGGTTCCCGGGAATAATGCTCTACCAAGTAACATTTCCCCAAGTATACAACCTAAACTCCACATATCGACACCTTTCGTATATCGTTTTGCGGCCAGTAATATCTCTGGTGAACGATACCAACGGGTTGCCACATATTCCTGCAACGGAAATATTTTTAATGTACTATCTGGAAATATTATAGCATGAATGATGTGATCTGCACTTGTTTACTGAATATGGTTTAAACTTATTTCACTTCTCCAAATTTTTATTTATTTATTTATTTTTTTGTTTTTTTTTTTTGAAATATAAGAGTGCAAAATTTTAAATATTTAGTTGCTTAAGACCTATTCTGTTTCCTTTCAAAATAATGCTGATACATAGTAGTTATATTGGTTGATAGTAATTATCAGCGATCCATTGCCCTAATTTTTTTAATGTTGAATGAAACATCCCAAATGTGTAAGAAATTCCCTTCACAAGCTATCTGAAATCACCCCCTCCCCACCCCCACCCCCAACCAAAATTAATAAAAGGGTCCGGCATATATGCCCTGAACTCGGAAAACATCCAATAGGTTGCATTATGAATGAGAGTGCTAGATCAATTTTGAATGGTATAGTGAGAGAGTGTTTGAATAAATATTCGCAAGCGGACGAACGATTAATTCACACTGTGTGCATTCGTTGAACGATGAAACATAGAATATAATCATCGAAGCATAAAGTACTAGCTGATTGCATTTGTCCGCAACGAATCAAATGCGCTATAATATGGGACTGAAAATTTTTTAGATATTCTCATTTTCTCTTTTCTTATAAAAATTCTTAAAATTTGCCGTTAAAAAAAAATTCTATTATTCACTCTAATTAAAGTGGGGATAAAGTTTCACCGTTAATTCGGGCATATTCGTTCCTTCCGGATAATCCTCAAGTTGTGATAAAGATCTCGCTAATCCAAAATCGGCTAACTTCACACGACAATCCGCATCTAATAGTACATTCGATGGTTTCAAATCTCTGTAAATTTCTCTTTTTATTTTTTGTTTCATTTTGCGAGGAGTACGAAAAATGTAGATCACATAAGTACGAAAAGTGGCACATTTTCGACCGTATATCAATTGAACTCCACGATATCTTTACTCATTAGATGTTACTGACGTTAAATAACGCTGTTCGAGAAGAAAATAAAGAAAATTTTTCACAAGTTGTTGATCAAAGATCGTTTCTTTTATTATGAATTATGAGATGGCAACGTTCTAAAATTTAGATCTTAATTATTCCATTATACTCACACCCTGAAAATTTGATATTCAAGTTAAAATTTTATTTTGCGGGCGTCAAAATAAAAGGGGCGTTGATATTATTAAAATGCAGCCCCGCATAACACAGTATCCACTAACGACTGCCACGAAAGTACGAAGTTACGTCATTAGACCACTATTATATAACTTTACAATAATTTTATCACAACACCCCTTTCACCTTCTTACCGTATAATTGCCACTATATTATTCAGCGGGTTAATCTCTTGCACTTGTATTCTCTGAAAGGAATACGGCCAGAAATTAATCTACTTACATTACTGTAGAACGACATCTGAAGAAACGAAATGAATAGGCAAACTATATATTACTATAAGTTATACTGTAATTATATTATGTTTAGTGGGCAATATGGTAAAGGTGGACAATATACTTAATGGACAATATCGTAGTGTGTGGTAAATGTGCATCCATCATGCGGAGTGCTTAGCAAAAAAAAAAAAACGATGTGAACAATTTCGTCACAAATGGCCGATTTTGCGACAAATGGATATAATCTATTACCAACGACAATAGTTGCACTCTCATATACTCGATCAAATTATTCGTTATGCAATAATTCTGTGGGATAAAATTGTCGAGCAATTTTGACGATCAAAAAAAAAAATAGTGCAATCGATTTGCGCTTCAAATGGACAGAAGAAAGGAGAGGAGGTTTCAGAGAGAGAGAAAGAAAGAAAAAGAAGGAGTTTTCGAAGAGGATAGAGGAAAAGACAAGAAGTTCCACAGAAGCAGACAGCAAGAGAATAGGTTTCAGAGGGATTGAGACGAAGAGGAGAGGTTTCAAGCAAGAAAAAGATGAATAGCTAAGGAAAATTTTTCGCCCCCCACCCCCACCCAAAAAAAAACTTATATTTGACGAAACAATTGTTTCTAAAATGCACTTACCTATGTAACACATTACCACTATGTAGAAAACGGACCGCACGAAAGAGTTGACACATAATATATTGCTTATGAATATCCTTTAGAATTGTCATTTTTTTGATTACATTATGTAAATCGGCTTCCATAAATTCAAATACCAAATAAATATCCCTAAACGATAATCGATTAAATTGATTACTTAAGTAATATCGATTCCATTAATAGCAAACAATTTTATTTCTTAATAAAATTTTAATTAAATGGCCTAAATTCTCTCATCAAATACAATCGTTTTCTAATTTTCTCGAAGATTTGATAAGAGTTTCTATCAAATTTTATATCAATTGTTATATCAATCATCGATGCTCAATTTCTATTCGATTAAATGATATCACTTTTTATCATTTTATCTAAAAAAAAAAAAAATAGCTGGGAAAAAAAGAAATATTCAAATTTGAAAATATTTTATAATTGAATCATTACACCATACGAAATGATTTAGCTTAAAAGTTTGTTTACTTCTCCATAACTTTATTTATTGAATAAAATTTTCATTTCCATAGAATTTTCTCTTATTTCTCTACTCAAAGATTTGATTGCTATTTGAACATCTAAAAAAAAGTCCCTAGATGGCTCTGACTGAAGAGGAAGGATAAGAGAGAGATTCACGCATGAGATAAGTAAAAGCCTTCCTCTCTCTACTATCTTCCTTCCTATTTACAGCCTTATTACAGATGACAGCCGCAAGTCTTTTTTTTATTTGCTGGTCACAATAAAGTCTCTAATATTTGAAGCGAGAAACAGATAAATAAAAATAAATCGAAAACTCACCTGTCATTATCTGCTTTTATAATATTGTATAATTTAATAATATTTGGATGGCGACCAAATTCTTGCAAGAACATAATCTCACGGAATGTTCTTTGTGCATCCGTTTGATTACGAAACGCATCGAAAATCTTCTTCAATGCTACCGTTTCCTTAGATTTCCTAATGAATAGATCAATTACTGTAACATAAATAAAAATGTTTTTCTCAGAAAATTCTTCAAAGTGATATAAATTCAAAAAAAAAAAAAAAATTGAAAACACTACATGAAAGGATATAAGGTGGAATTCTTTTTTTTTCTCGTTAAAAGTTACTATATCGCTTTAAAAGTTGTACGGTATTATACAGTATCTGATCTATGGTAGGATAAAACCTGCAAATTTTGTTGTTTTAGATTCAGTGTTGTTTGCTTAGCTACAGAATAAAACCTGTAGATCAATTGAGATATAGTGATAGATAGGCATATCTATAAATGCGCAAAATGAAAGCATTAGCCATTGGGCTGGATTAGCACAACATTCAAGTTCGAAATGTAACGTCGAGGATCGCTGTCTCATCGATTCTATGGTTCTAATTCCATTCGGAACGCTCTGTGAGCTAAAGCGATGGATCAGCATCATAGCTCATTTGAGTATGATATATCCTTCTGTGTATCGTATATCTTTCTCTCTCGTATATGCCTTCCCTTCTAATATGAATTCAATGGAAAAGCTGACGCAATATCGATTAGAGGATAAACTCGATCCTTAAGTAGGGATTAATAATGTGCAATTTTTTAGCTCTTCAAATTATAAACGAATCTCACCTGTCAATTGCTTTCCAAACGATACCATATGCACCTTTTCCAAGACGTTTATGTAGCTCATATTTGTCGATGATATGACCATCAACATCCTCAGACATTTCGCTATTTATCAGTAATTTCACACGTTTCCAAACGTGTGATTATCGATTGCGTTTTTTTTTTTTATTATTCGATAAGCAGCAATAACAATCTCTATCGTATACTTTTGCAATAAGAAACTTGTTGTTATTACTGTAGATGTAGCCACAGTCTGCTAGAGATATTGAGTATAGATGATTCAGCCGATGTACCAAGTTTGTCACACGTCCTGAAGAGCAAAAAAAAAGGAAACTGTAGCTGCTGCAGATAAACACCCACACTGATCGATACAGTAGTAATGAATAAAAGTTGTGAAGTTCACTCGTGGGTTGCAGTCAAAGATGTAGACGAATGCTGAGTTGGTTTCAATGAAGGAATTAAACTTCAACAACGACTGAAATTCCAGCTATGGTACCCTTTAAGATTTGAGGATGTGAGCGTTGACTTCAATTGATAGCTAATATATAATGTTACCTTTTAGCGCCAGCAGAGGCTACCATTCAATAGCAATGGCCACGTAACAACGATAAATGAATTCGTTTGATCAAACAAATTATCGAAAGGTCGGAAGTGAGAAGGTTAGTGTGTGTGAAGCATTGATGCAATATATGTCCGTGAGGGCACACACACAGGCTCCAGACAGACAGCCTTGGAGCTAGCTATCGTTAGTGGGGCATCGAAGCAAGGCAGGGCAAGCTCTAGAGAGCCCTCAAAGCCGAAGCGCGTATACCTCAATTTCCATAGCAACGAGGGGCATTTTCCATATGTGCCACCTGGCGTCAACATTTCGCGCATATTCAAAACCCAATCAACGAAACGCAAATGGGTATATATGCGATTAACACATCTAGAATATCTCTTATCAACAATATTTACTTCACATTAAAAATACATTTATAGTATAGATATTCGCCGCCTACAAATGCAACAACTAAAATAACAACAACAGCAACAACATAATCGCAAAGAATTAAATAAGAAAAAAAAACAATTCTATTCAATTATAAATATATAAAAATATGTCATATTTAGTGTGTTGTTTATGGTGGAACAAAAAAAATAATTTTAAAAACAAATGAAATTGAAATTGAAAATTGAAAAATTGAAAATAATAAAATAAAATGACAAAATAAATGAGCGATTAAAATAAACAAAATATTCGTTCCTCACTATCTCATGCTTAACTCTACTATGAAATTTCAACTTGAGTTTTGTGGCTAGTGGAAAAGCGCGCCTGATGAGTTGACGCAATATGCGCTTTTCAAATTTCGGTTGCAAAAATCAACTAATATAGTAAATTGGCAATAATAAAATAAGAGCAGTAATGCATTCATAGTCAATCGTATCAATAATTTTCGCAAAAGTCTTTAAGTGAATGTTCACTTTTATGCTCCTATGATCTGTGCGCGTGAACGCTTAGCTGTTTCTGTGTCTGTTGAATACGAAAGACGAGCAATCAAATGGAAATTGCAAGTTGATTCGATTAGATAGATGAGTAGATACTTTAGATTATTATTATTTTCAAATATTCCAATTCATTTATTTATTTCAAATCATAAATTTTTTTATGAACTATGAAGAATAAATGCAATTGCATTCACGGAAATTGCAGAAAATGGATAAGATGACCTTCTGATTGCCCCTAACCTTACATTTTCTTTCCTTCTCCCTCCCGCCTTCCCTCCTTCCCTCCCTCCCTCACCACCACCTCAACTTCTCTTTATTGTATCGCCGCGCCTGGAAATTACAATTTATAACTTTCTAAGCATCATAACTACCTTTTGTTCAGCTGTAAATTTAAATATTTGAAAGCACGCATGCATTTATTAATATCGAAGTATGCTTCTATTTTAAAGCAATTAAATTATCGGAATTCCAACTTATCTAGCAAAGTAAATGGGAGATATATAATTTAATTGATAATTTAGAGATGGGAAATAAATAATAATTTAACAAATAAATTTAGAGATAATTTAGATTTAATTTAGAGATAAATGGGAGATGTATAATTTAGATATAATATAATTCTTATATGGGAGATATACAATTCATTAAATCCTTAATTCGCACGCTTGAGAGCATTCATAGAGCAATCAATGAATAATGAAACATGAAAAAATCCTATTACTGTCTGGCCTAATAGGATTCAGAATCTCCTCTAGAATCTAGATTTGTTCCTATGACACATTCGGGCTTTTGCGATTCGAATAAATATTTCAGCGTTCCTTGAACGTCGATCCGAATTAACGAAGCAAATGACCCCTTTTGGACAGGCGTATCTCCTGAATCCGACCATAATTACCTTTGTATACATCAGAATCCTCGTCCGTCCACTTACTCGTACCACTTAGTCCTCCTCGTTTTATATATTTCATACCGGCTACATCGGTTTTACACCGGATATACTCTCTGGATACTGGACGTACCCAGTAGATACATCGGTCTATACCCGTAGATGAAGTCTGATTAAGGGCTAATGATTCAGAGTGAGGGGATATCCTTGATGGTGAGCGATTAGTTAGGTATCTATAGCTATTATTGATCGATATATACGTGAAATTTTTTATTAACCTTTACGGTAGCAGAAAAAAGTCTGATTTATATGGAGGAAAGAAATGTTGTACGCGTATGATCTGTAGGTGATAGATGAATGTGATTATTTAAAAATCAATCAATGCAATAGGCGCATGCAATTTAATTGTTTTTTTTTTTAATTTATAACGAATGGGGAAATCATTTAAATAATCGCTCATATTGTAGTGAAATGTGACAGCCGCTAGACAAAGAAAAAAAAATACAAATGTGACAGCCGCTAAACGAAGAAAAAAGTACTAAGTTTAAAATGCTTACCTGAAAGGTGTCTATTAAGTTGGAAAAGTTCACTAATCGACAAGTGAAAATTTATGAGCTCTTCTCACAAGTTTGAGTCAATTTCAATGAAAAATTTAAATTATTTCTGCTTTGGTTGTATACGTGCATTTACCAGTATTGCCATCGTATATGCACTTGTGCTTGTAGGCAATGAAATATTCATTTATTTTAGCACGAATAAACCATTGTTGAATATATGATAGTGGTGAATATTTTGTTGAGCTTTATTTTCCAAATACATATTGCTTAACACTGCAAATCAATTCAAGGTTTTATTGAATTTTATTGAAAAAAAAAGATTTTAGATTTTCATATTTCAGTGAATTTTTATTCATGTCACTAGATCAAATGGCGCGATCATTCGTAGATTATAGTGGTGTTTCTCTATGAGAGCAAAGTTTGATTTTGTTGAGATCATACCTTGAAAGAAAAAAAAATTCATCAAAACGTAAGAAAATCGAAGTAAGGCATTTTGTATGATTTGATCCGATTGAATCGGTTCAACCATTGTAATTTTTACCACTCAATTTTGGCAATCGATATATAGATGGTAAAGCAATCCATCGATAGAATTTTTTACCGTTGCCTGTTTACCATGCACCGGAAATAGGTGAATTTTTTTTAATTTGAAGAATGTTACGATAGAATAATGCCCAATCTTACTTAGCATCTTCAAGAGTTTCTTAAAAAGTTCACTGTTCTCTATGAGTAAATATAAAGGAAAATTCGAGGAAAAGGAATAAAAAAAAGAAAAAAATTTCTCAACAATATTAAAGTCGAAGAATTTTTATTTAAATTATTTATATGCGATACTCTCCAATCTAACCTTTTCTGCTCGTTGAACGATGATGTAACCTGAAGATTACGGGAAATAAAATTACGGGAAATCACGGGAAATCAAAAGGTTAAAAAATGCTTAGCCAAATTGAAAGCTATAGAAATTTTTATCAAAAATCATCTAAAAATGCAAAAATGATTTTAAAAAATGACTTAGCAATTTGCATATGAAAGATTCAAGTAATGTTATGTTAGCATATAATTGTTAACTGAAATTACCAGGAAATAAAAATATTTTACTTCTTCTCTGTTTTCGGGAATACGATTCCAAAAATTCCATGGAATGAAAACTACCCAACTCATTGGTTAATAAATGGGTATTTCTTGCCAGATAAAAGCCTTCTATAGAAAGCTATGATCGATTCGTTATTAAAACGTGAATCTTTTTTATATTGTTGGATGATTTATTTTGAATAGAGTTGAATGTTTTATATTAAATAAAATTAAAATTTGTTCATTATTAGATGGGAATTTTCTCATCTTTAAAGCACTTAGTAAAAGATTGTAAAAATCGTTTTTCTAATGAAAATAGTGGCAACAAATGTGTGAATTAATGTTGTGAAAGTCCGTATAACTCAACAGAATAAAATTTGGAAAGCATTTACTTAGTCATCTATGCCAATATTTTTCAATATCTTCGGGTATGAGAAGACATTCAGAAAGCGTCTTTCAAGCAACCGGTACAACAGCTAATTCGGTTCACTTCTAGAGAGGTTTTTCACGCGATCGCTTCTGCAATCGCTTAGGCTAACTTTAGATCTCTTCAAATAGCCACTACTATAGCCTCTAATAGGGAATTCTAGAGGTTGCTTTTCAATTGTTGTTATCGGCAATCGCTCACAATCCTTGAAAATATATTATTTCTTAATTAATCTGTATTAGTATAGCTCATACAAAAAACATTGGTTGACGTCATTAATTAAATGCAGTTTCAAATGATTTAAACATTAATAGTGAGAGTGATTTTCTAGAATTTCAAATCATTTTTTTTCTTCTCTCATATTATTATTATCTTCGATTGAGATCAAAAAATCGAAAACTCAAGCATTTTAGTCTAATATATCCTCTAAGAGCATCCAAACATTTTTTTTTTAAACCAAATATTGATCGCTTTTGCTTGTTTTCATAAGAGATCAGAATAGATCAATAGTCTGTGGCGTTGTTGTTGTTTGTCGGATGTCTGACGCTTGTTGGATGCTTCAGAATTGTTGTTCGGCGCAATTGTTGGATACATTTTGCAATCATTAACTTAGATCATTCTTGCTATCGAAAGGAATTTATATCGTTGAAATGTTGGATATTATATTGCGTCATTGTGAAGTGATTTATAACAAATAATACATAAATATCACGAAATAAATTAGCCCCATTATTTATTGATGTAAATATTCGATAGACTAAGGAATGTTCCATTTCGAAATAAACGACTCGTCAATTCTTTTCAAATAGTTGCTCTCTGTTTGAAGTGATTTCATCTTGAAATGCTATTAATCGATTATTTTTAGGTATTTTCTATTCATTATCGCTGATTTTTTTTTTATTAATTAAATATTCCCCTTTTAAACGTTCACGGATTTTTTGAATTTAAAATTTTTATTGAACTGAGTAAAAAATTTTCGAATTTTCGATAATTTTACTTTTAAGAATATTAAATAAATTATGATGCATTGTTGAATTTCTCATAAATTAGCACTTGAATTTTTTTGGTTTATTTTTTGATTATATTTGCATTTTAAATTGAATTTAATTGTTGCAAAATTGATAAAAGATATAAAAACATTGATGAAGAATTGATTGATCGTTGAGATCAACAAACATTAGGTAACAATGCCGATTAAATACGCCAAAAAGAGAACAATTGAGAAAGCACATCATTGCAATTGGCGCGATATGTGCTTTTCCGATTCCAGTGACTCAGAAACAAATTGACAACAAACATAAATCCTCCATAAAGGACGTGTAATTCAACCGATATAGAGTGAAAAACTTGATCTTTGTAAAATGCTACCTTTAAATGCTTTTTTACTACTTTTAAACGTCTGCACAGACTTTCGATCTTTGTGAATCAACATAAAATATGGTATGTAAAGTAATCCTACGATGTAGATTACCTCCGCCATTCACTGTAACACTGACTTTTGTGGCTCCGGAGTCGAAATTACTGTACAGACAAGCAAACAGACACATGCACACATGCTCACACACAACACAACCACAACGCGTATTGCAAATGCAAAATTGCAAAAATGCACAAAAATGGATAAAACTTTTTTGAAATTTACTTTCTACAATTCTTTATAATCGAACATATATTCGATGTGTTGAAGCATTTCTCTAAATAAAAAAGATTCGCCTATTTCATTAGTGTATATTTTCATTGCAATCTATACGACAACTGCATTTACAATTTGCAATTTGCAATTTGCAATTTGCAATTTGCAATTTGCAATTTGCAATTTGCAATTTGCAATTTGCAATTTGCAATTTGCAATTTGCAATTTGCAATTTGCAATTTGCAATTTGCAATTTGCAATTTGCAATTTGCAATTTGCAATTTGCACAAAAAACATTTGCAATTGCATTTGCTATTTTCAGATTTGCTCATATATCGTAGCATTGCAATTATTTTATTAATGAACGTATGAAATTTATTGCACAAATTATACGCATATATTTATTGCAATACTGATATATGCAAAACTCTATGTGCGGAATTCGAACGCTAATTGCACGTTGAAATTCACTCAACAAAATGACGCTATTTAATGAGTGCAAAGAAAAATTCAACAACGCAAACTTTAACGGCTCTCTCTCTATATAACGAGAAGTGTTTTGAGAAAAATACC
Source organism: Baylisascaris procyonis (assembly GCA_037389465.1). NCBI lineage: Eukaryota > Metazoa > Nematoda > Chromadorea > Rhabditida > Ascarididae > Baylisascaris > Baylisascaris procyonis. The sequence goes on from JAZARR010000206.1 coordinate 326,063, forward strand.
CTCTTAAATAAGAATGAAACTTTTAGGTATCGTATTTTCAATTCGCATTAATGCGTTGATTTTTTTTCTTTCTTTTTTGCAAAGTTTGCAATTGTATTTTTATGGATCATATGAGAGAGAGTTGTTAGATTTAAATTCATGAAGTAGAGATGCAAACTAAACCCGTGAGGTATTACTTTTAAATAGCGCTCAAATCAACTATTTGATTTTTAGGTGAGTGAGTTGCAACTATTTCTCTAAACGTTTCTAACAGAAATAAATCGTAAAGTGTGCAATATTTGTGGGTCAAGAGAGTGACCGTTGACCTCAAGTGGTCAAACATTAAACAATTATAGAATATTTGAAGTTTTTGTGTCGAAATCAAAGAAATTGAAACTTATTCGACGTATAACTGTAAAGCACAACTTCCGGAAAACAAATTAGGCCTAATCAAATCATAGGATACGCGTTGAATTTATGGAACAAAGCTCTTATAGATTGACTTGCAAATGCACTATATGATTTCAGCGATTGCCCAATTTGCCCCTCAGAGATCATAAGGAAAGATAGATGTGAGGGTAATTCAAATTCTTTGATTATGAAGGGTTTTCTGCCTTTTTAGTCGCACTGTGCCTTTAAAATACGATTTCCAGGTGTTATAATTATCTCACTGCAATAAAACATTTTACATTTGCGAATTAAATTATTGACGAATAATTAAATTAAAAATATTTTATTTCCTATTAGAAATTAATCGAAAACATTTTTTTTATTGTAAGTATAATGGCAATATTTGTATTACATTTGAATATTTCATCTATAATCGATGCAAATCCTATTTATTGAATCATTTCATGAGATATGCACTTTTATGACGAATGATTTATTGTGGATGTCGTTTTCGTTGTCACTCTATGACGTCATTTCGACGAAGCGTTGACGTCATTTATTCAATTACTGCCTTATCTTTGAGTAATAATAGTAATTTTCTGTAATATTTTCTTTTACTTTCTAACTCTTTTCAATGTTTTAACCAATATTCTATTCAAATAGCGTTATGGTGATATGCCTTTAACGAGTATTGCAAATTTGCATGTAAAACTATACTAGTCAAATAAATGTGAGAGGAATAAGAAGCAGAGTAGTCTTTCCATACAACGTGAATGCTTAGAATCTTTTCACTCCAGGTAGATCATCCGCTCTTCTCGTGTGGAAAACATTGATCTTGCCGCTTTAATAAGAAAAAAAAAATGTTGCGTAAATTTTTTGTGCACTTCTGCAAATCTTCCTTACAAATGCACACTGCACCGATACGCTATAAACTGATCGATTAGTTGTTGTTAAATTATCTTCTAATAAAGTTGTTAAATTAAAATTTAAACTTGGCCAAAATTTGGCCAAAAAAACCACTCGGATGACGTTTTGGCCATGATCGAAAGAGGTAATCTTTTCGTGGAAAATTTATGCAAGCGACGAGTTACGTTAGAATATGGACGGATAATTCTATATGTTTTATTAAGTGTTAGTTGTTTATTTTCATTAGTTTTTTTGGTTATACAATAAATACAACTTTTAATTTTAATTTGAACAATATCCCCATATTTTGGATACCCTATTACTTTCATATCATTCATTGCTCATTTTTATTCACTTTTCTTCACTTTATTCGCAAAAAGTTTGCAAAATTTTTTTGCAAAAAAAACACGTGCCGTGTTAGCGATGCTGGCGTGCTTTTCTAATTTTTTTTTTGAGTTTACATATATCTTAAAGCGCTGCTACTTCTTCCATAATGAATCCTGCATTGGGAAGCATTTTCACGACCAAAGATTGGTCAGTTCCGGCGATTATGACCGCTTTCTTCCTATCACGACCGAAGGTGCTTCGCTTTGTAGTCTGATTTAATGATAAAGTTGATGAAAATGGGCAAGAAATTTGCATAAATGTTTGGCGAGATATACATAGGTGGACTTGACTTACAATGATGGCTCTTCGTGGTATCGACGCCAGGACTTTATGACGATTAGCTGTGCTGTTGACAGTCGGCTGTAAAAATCGTATGATCCATCTGTCTATCAAATAGTTTCACATCTGGAACCGCTGAAGAAAGAGTTAAAAATTTTGGTAGATATAATTGAGCACTTCGAAGAACCGTTTCCTTGGCTAAATCAGAAATCGATCCCTGTATTCGACTGCTCATTCCAGAATGACTTGAGATGGAGTTGACTCCACTTTCTGCCAGAGGCGGAGTCACAAAACAAATTTGCTCTGTTTTGATCCTCCGATTTCTTCAGGCATTAAAGGTAAATGCTTATAAAGGAATTTTTTGGAATTTTTGCAAAAAATTGCTTCAAAGGCACCCATAGAAACTTCAAAGAATCGCGGAGCGCAATGATTTCCTTGTTTAAATGTTGAATCGAGCCCGTTACCCTTAGAAGCCGTTGATAATTTCTTGCCCTGAGCAGCATTAATAATAGTAATTAAATATTCGCTATTGCTTATTGTATTATTTACCATAACTAATAGTAACTATTAAGAGTATTTATGATAATAGTAGTTAATTATACAAATACTGGTGATTTTAGTGAATAGTGCTACTAAATTATTACTCGTGTTACTGCTATCACTGTTATAGTACCATTACTAACATCAATACTAGTATTATTAATTCCAGCACAAATACTAGCACTAGTATCAATAGTAGTAATAGCAGTGTTGAATAGCAATGATAATAGTAAGTAGTATTGATGACGATTAAAGGTTACATGATATTGCATTCGATACGATAGTACGTTGAGCTAAGGGAATATTAGATTTACTATGAAATAGAGTTGTGTTATTTGAATCAATAAAGTTGCTTTTTTTTAATTTTCGATTCATAATGAAGTGAGAAGTGAGAGACGATAGAAATGAGCAAGATTTGTGTTCCTCTCTCCCCATCCCCTGGATTCTTGCATAACTTTTGTTGTCGTCACTATTCTCTCACTGCTAACGTTATTCATACTTGATATGAAGATTGTTTTGCGCATAAGCCCATTGGGATTCAATTGTGCGAATGGACGACCCCGAAGAGCAAACTTTGGATGTCAAAGACTCCTATATCGACAATTGACACCTAATCCCAAAGTAGATGTATTTACATCTTCAACGCGCTTGTAAGAATCCTTGCTCGCTTAGCTTTTATTGTTTGCATATGTAGGCCACTCGTGCTGAGACCGAAGTTGACTCCGAAACTAACTCCGAAGTGGCTATCAGAAGTCGGCTGCTTCTCGTGAGAAAGGTGAAAGAGTTCGAAAGTTGACTTCTATTTTTTTCAGAATCACTATCTACAGGCAACGACTTCATTTTTGTGCAGCCAAAGTTAGAGTGTGGTATCTGAATTTTGAGCCTCATAGCAGTCGGAATACGAATTACATTGTCTCACTGGAAACGACCATCCTGGGTATAAGGTATAACTATGGGATGAACTCCTAGACGATCGTTCATGTTGATCCATAAATATAGAAACGAGTTATCGATATTTGAACGGATCAAAAATTTTGCATGGCCAATTTTTTTTTGCAAACGATTTAAACCAACAATTGAATCATTCGAAATATGATGTTTACTCTTTAAATTTTATTATTGATTAATAATTTATGAAAGCGGTTGTTCGTAATTTATGAGAGCGGTTGTTCAAGTGGAATGAATGCATGCACACATATCCTCTTAGCTAATTTGCTACGCTTCTGCATTTGTTTATCTCTTCGATTAATCGGCATCACTAAAAAAATGTGCTCTCTTGAATTGTTGACAATTAAATGCGCAATTGATCGAATATTTTTGATCTTTGGACTATCTTTTATTCACCTTTATCAATTTTAGCACCTGAATACATCCATTGCGATGTCTAATCTCTATATCGTTGCTCATCGATAATATTTATTCATTTATGAGTTATTATAGTGTCTCATCATGAATTTGTTGTATTTTCCAACTTGTTGAATTGACAGTCGACTGCTGGAATAAGTAACCAATTGAATTCGTTGACGATTCAGATGACTAAATAGGTTCCTTTAAACCAACATTCGGATGGTATATACCTCACCTCAGGGCACAAAGATATTCAGCACAACCTTTATCCTCATTGAGAATGAATCCGATGCCCTCTCATCTTCGAGACTCTCATCGCAATTTCTAACTTCAGTAAGTAATCAACGAAATAGGTGAATCAGTAGGAAGGAACACATTTATATTATTTACGTTGAAGCATGCAGCGAGTTGCAAAAAAAATGCCCCATCATAGCACAATTCTCTGTCATTTCAAATAGTTACTAATCATCTCAGGTAACATTTACCTGAATCAGGTAACATTTACCTGAATCAGGTAACATTTACCTGTGTAAAATTCATTTCAAATCAATTTCCTTATTAATTGACTTCAAAAACTTTAATTAAATTCTTCATACTAAAAACCTTAATAGTTTCTGTTGCATAAAGTACCGTATAGCTTCCGATCGGTTGTGATACGATTGTCCTTCTCACAAATATTTCAAAAACGACTTTATATGAGGTCAGAAGTTATTGAGCAATAGATTCTACATCAACGTTTACTTTATAAATATTGTTTGTAGTATATGCCACCATAAATGAAGCTGTAACTCATACTATACAAACTTTTTGAAGTTATGGCTCATGTTTAGTGATAAAGTTAGATCGAGCATTGAGGTCATGCTGAGGAATATTATGTCGCCAATTGATAATTCATACGCATATTCAATCTCTATATTTGAATTCAACGCACTCAAAAAATTAGAGCAAATCTTTATGTTCCCCGCGTAAGTAATATGTCAAAGAAGATGGCACGATATGCGTTTTTAGAAAAAACAAACATAACTTTATAAAATTGCGAATAAATAAAATTTACATGATTAATGTGTTCATCTTTCAAACAACTTAATCGTTTTGGGGAATTTTCCATTAAAAAAAAAAAAATTCCTTTATAAATGATCTAATCGGTGAAAAATGCAAAATCTGAAATTGCGAAATTTCTAGACACTTCTAAATTACCGTAACTCTTTAAATTACCATAACTCTTCTAGACACTTCTAAATTACCATAACTCCTCTTGGAGCTAATCAAATTGATTGAAAACTTGTGTTCTAGATAATATGCGTCAAAGATTGTCCGTCGTTGCAGCTATAGTGACTCTTAAGTTGAGAAGTGAAGTGCGGGGGCGAGGGGGGGGGTGTAGTATGAGGGGAGGGAGAGGGAAGAGGTATAGTAAAGACGGGAGAGGAGGGGGAAGGAAAAAATGTGCAAAATTACAGTAAGAATTGCAATCACGGATGCATTATCACATGTTTACTGTAAAAGTGGCACAACATCAGCAATAGATTAAAGTGGGCTGACGTAATAACAAGTTGTTTCTTTCTGTATTTCCGCTTGCATGAGATCAATCGATTGCATGTGGATGCATTGGCTGCTAATTGCAAGAGAAGAAGACGAAAGGAGGGAGAGGGGACAACAAAGAGTGGCAAGGAGGAGATGATAGAATAATTTTTATTAATTTAAAAAAAAAAATGGTCATATAGCGGTTAGAAACGTGAATAAACGCAATAAGATTTTTTTTTTAATGCCTAAAAGCGTTTAGCAATCGTTGCATCGTGGAATAGAACGTTTACGAATCAATTTATATACCTCATACGTCATTGCGCGTTTTTGATTAACGTTGTTGAATAGCGCTTCAACAAATATTTCATCTTCTAGAAAAGCAAATGAATTGCCCACAACTCGACGATTCATTCCAATAGCTAAACGACTCTCTCATCGTTGATGGTCGATTGTTTCCATTTATTAGCACTTTTATGATTTATTTATAGATAATTACTTATAGAATAATTTATGTTCTATGATAAAGTCAACTTGAATTCAGTTGAAACATAGGTGATCATCGTTGTTCTACAGAAGCGACGCAGAATAGCTCTGTTGTTTACTGTGTCTGCTGGGAAAGTGGAAGACGCCGGGTACAGGTAGGTCATCGTTGTAGGCGATGTTTTGATTTATCATGAAATAATATTTATCGTCTAATTTTGAGCAATATTTTTGAATGTTTGGGTTTAAGTTTAAAATCACTGCAAACTTTACTTATGTATAGATGGAATTTTTTGAACTTTTTTTATTTCTTCGGTGATGGCCAATCTAGATTTTATTATTCGTTTCTTTTCGCTGTTGCCTCATCCCTTCCGCTCCCCTCCAACGGCTAACAATCACTCATTAGTTATAAATACCCCATCTCAATGGTATCTAGTCGTTTATGTGCTCTAATTAAACATTGTTTAATGTGTCCAGCTGTGGTCATTCATTGTCCAGCTGTGGTCATTCATGAGAAAATACGTGATAAAATAAGCCTATCACACAAGTTTAATATCCTCTCTTTTTGTCTTACTTCATTTTATTCTATTTTCATTTTATTTATGCTTCTATTTTCGTCGAAACTTGTAGTATTCACTGCTACTATTGACTGCTGAATTCACTTCATATTCCCACTCTTAGTTATTCGCACTCATTTTTGGGCATACGTGAAGTTGAAAAACACATCTATGTGTTTTTTAGATCCGTATTTTCTTTTAAAAACACAAAGTGGACTAGTATACCTAAGGGATACGCTAGTTGAACGCTAACATTTTATTATTTTTTTTGTTATTGCTTGAAGCGTATATTGCAGAAGTTGTCTTTTTCTGCACCTGAACTCTCCACTCTGGTCTAGCAGTACCTTTCGATGACCCAAATACCCCGTCTTCTGTCCATAATATCAGCCTAAATATGGTTAACTCATGAACCTGAAAGAAAATGTTCTGATTCTTTTAGAGGGGGGTGACAAGGTGATTTACCATTTGATTTTGCACTTCGCTTACCTGACCAACCGGTTGCATAAATTGTTGTGATTCTTTTCGAGCAGTGACATGAGATTTGCCCTTGAAGTTCGCTCACCTCACCAACCGGTTGCATAAATTATCAACAAAAAAAAAGTTACGCTAAATGACGACATAATACGTCATCGACAAGCGATGGCATTATTTGCAATTCGGACTAACGCTATTGCTCGCGTTTTCTTTAAAATAATAGCAGAAATTAATAACAGATTCCATAATGTAAATATTTATTTTCCACGCGATATATTAGCAATGAAAATTGAACTATATAGACGAGTAGCTAAAGCGATAGGGGGATTGTGTCATAAGAATACTGTAGACCGCCCCGCTTCAACCTAGGCGAGGCGTTCATAAAATATCATCAGCATTATAATCGTCCATTTATGGCCATTTTGTCCAGGTTTAAGGCTAGCTCTACGCGGACCCGTCGGACAGTTCTGGATCTTGTACCATTCGCCGGTTGCACTAAGCACCGGAGGGGACAGTGATCACAGCGGAAGTATTTCACGATATGAAATGTAGATATGACTGAGTTTTTAAATCATGAGATGAGATAAGATTGGATCTGAGCGATATTCAAGCAAATTTTTGAACGCTTTCGTATGAAGAGAATATATATATATATATAAACATAAGTATTTATGAAACCTATATTGGTTTGGGAAAGTAGTGACGCATTGGTGTGTGTATGATTTAAAAGATTTGTCACAGCTACGCAGCACCTTTGACGCAAACATGAATCGGCAGGAATTAGCCGTGATTGTTCGATTAGTTTAGACCGAGGATTGACGCAGCTTTCGCGGGAATGTTCTAGTGCCTGATTGTTGAGAAAACTTCGAAAAAGCTGCTGAAAAAATGTCCAGAACTTTATATCTCGAAGTATTTCACACAGCAATGCGCATAACTCGTACCTGATCCGCCTATCTTATAATATTGTTTTATTGTTTAATTTTATAATATTGTTTATTTATTTTGTAGCTGTTTTTTTTAATGTTCACATGTTTCTTTCCGTTACCGGAAATTTCGGTTATGTTTACGGAAAGTTTAGTGACCATTGAATTTAGAGCTTTCTTTGAGAATTTTTCCTCGAAGTGGGATTTTTTATGGTCGTCAACGAATCGGAAGTGTTTATAATTCGACGAATAAATACGTTCTTGTTGATTAATTCAATTTCATTTCCATTTCCAGCCGCATAAATTCTATATTTTTATTTAATTCTTGATAGATCATTTACGATAATCATACTGGGTCTCTTCTCTTAGTGTTTTTTTTTCTTATCTGATGTGGTTATTGAATTAGAAAATAGCTAAGAAAGCTATATAGGTATCATTGAAGATGGACCTCAGGTGCAAGAAGTATGAGGAGTGAAAAATGTCATTTAAAGATGGACCTTAGGTCCAGAGAGCATGAGAGATGAAAAAGACTATGAAAAAAATGCTTATTTAATTTGAATATTTAAATGCAACGCTACTTTCCACTTTTTTTTTTTATAGTAAGTGATCAAATCATAACAAGTAAAGCAAAATGGGAAATTTCGCCTAACGATATTACATTCCAAGGGGGAGGGGGGAGCGGTGTTGTTAAAAAGTTGTTAAGTCGATGTTTTGAGAAAATTCGAAATATTTTCGATTGGCGGAAATGTCATGAAAATATTTTTCATTTATTTCACAAATATTTAGATTCGATAAATGAAATGTTTCTATTTCGATATTTTTATTGTTCCACTCTTTTATTTGAATTTAATATATCGTCGATCATATGAGTCAATAACAAAAGGTTTCGCATTTAAAAAAATCTTAGTGAATAAATTTCTTGATTGTATCTCATAAACCAAAAACATATTTCACATGGTTCAATTTTTACCAAATACAAAAAAATAGAGTTGAAATTCGACATGCAAAACCAAAGTTGTTGATTCATCTTGAAGGCGGAAAAATTCTACCGAATGGATCTCTCTATCGATGAGGGTAAGGGTAAGGGAAGTGGTCTAGAGAGGGACCTCCCCTCTTGTTATCCACCTCCCGTTCATCACTCCCTCCTCCCGTTTGCCCACCTTGTTGTGTCAGGCCTACCCACAATTTGACTATGACAAAGCGTGTGCATGCATAAGGAATCGTTGCAGAAACAGCTATCTGCGTTGTTTTTAATGACCTTTGTTTCATTTCGAGAGCTTTTACCATCTTTTGGTACGTAAGTCTAGGTCCACTAATATCACCTCACATCCCTCGCTCAATATCCTCATATCCCCCGTTCATCCTTCCCCCACCAGCTAGCTACACAAACCTCCAACGCCTCGTTCTGCCCTCTCCTTCCTGCTTGCAGGCTTCATTTACCGTTGGTTTTTCGTATCTGAATATATTCTTCTCTGCAGTTAGTCGTCATCGTATCATAGCGTTGTGATCTCCTTTATTATGGGTTGAAATCAAATTTAATAAGGGCAAAGTTTTTATAATTTTATGGGCAGTTTAGATAGGAAAGAATTGCTTGCATGTAATCAATTTGAAGTGTTTTCAACGATTGTTTTATTCGGCGTTTTATCTCAACGTTGAAAGAAAAAAAACGAATTCGATATGCATGCCGAGGTATTAGAAGAGAAACTCAACGAGATTCGTAACGAAGCTGATTTACCGAATGCAATTATCGTCACCAATGTACCATCTGAGGTTTGTGAACTCTTTTTATTCAATTTTTTTTTCAATTTTTACTTTTACCGTTTTAAATCCAAAAAAAAATTCTCAATTACCTAATTTCCCTAATTAATTCATTACTTATATTTCTTCGTTGATATATATAATAAATCAATATGAGATTTTATTTTAGTGGTTTATCAAAAAGTTTTTTTTTTTGCAACCTATCGGATATTTTCGTAACAAAATTTTATTGTTTTATCATCGCAAAATGTTTAAGAATTTAGCCCACCCATGTTGACAAAATTTGGAAAGGTGCCGATTTCATTAATTTCGTTTTTTTCTTGTTCCATCTTTGCACAACATCTGCATTTATTGAAAAAATGATTATTGATCCGATCGAATATTGCTTATATTGTATCACACCGATCGGTAGGGGGTCTGACAGGTTATGTTAGAGTTGGCGAAGAAAGACTCAACGAATGTCTCCATAGTGTTGTCAATACTCTCTTACCTTTTATTAGTCATCGCTCATCGATGATCATAATTCGAGGACTATTATCTCTCATCACTTCATTCCAATGAAATTTTTTGAATTTATTGCTAATAATTGTGATGATGAATAATATAATGAAATAAAATATTTTAATTAAATTGTTCATCACTAATTTTTAATGACGAATGTGATGACCGATTGATTTAATTCACAATTTTTGCAGGTATTTTCTGATGCGGAGCAAAAATTGAATTTTTCAAATCTTTTCACTCAAATCGAAGCAAACGCTCATTTCGATTTTTTACGAAGTTTTCATCGTGTACGTATTATATTCAGTACACCAGAAAATGCAACGGCCGCTAAATTAATCACTCAACATCTCTCATTTAATGGAACTCTTTTAAAGGCTTTTTTTGCACAGGTATGTATTTTTTTTTTTTAATTGAAGTTATCACTGTTAGCACCAATAATTTCTGAATATTGGGAGAGGGGGTAGTAAGATGGGGTCACTGTAGCTATTGATTGTTCAGGGTCTCATAAAATATAAAAGAAAAAACTAGCAATTTCGAGTTGAGAGAGAATTATTATCGATGAAAGTAAAACAAGAAAGTTTTCTGCTTAATTTTGTATGAGAATGAAAAAATTGTATGTAAATAATTTCGTGGAAATTTTCCTTCCAAATCGGCTAAAAGCAGCAGAGAAGGTAGGAAATTCATCCCCCACCTCCCTGCCCCCCCCCACCTGTTTGTTTTTGATATTTTTGATCTGCTAGGGATTGTCTTATAAATGGGTCAGTTCCCCTTGGCTTGTCCAGTCATCTAGGTCTCGTTGAGGATCTGCACCTCTATCGAGGTATAAGGGTGAATAGTCTATCGCACTTATACAGTAAAATGACAAGAAGGTAGGGACTCGTTGGACTCGTTCGTAAGGATGGCTTCGACCCTCGGCATGATCTCGTAGTCGCACCCGGCAAACTCCACACTGCCGCCGATCACCTCGCGCACCCCAAAGGCCACACTAGACCCTAAGGGCTTTAAGACCACTCTAGAAGCTGGAATGAATACATGAACATATCAAACCTTTTTATATCATCCCATTTTGCCTCAGTCTAGCCTCACGACACATGGTGGGTACTCGTTTGATCTGCCTCTATGCTGTTGACCTTCCTCGGATAACTTTGGACGGCACAGTATTCCATGGAAATGAATGTGCATCATGGGATTAGCATATCCGTTGCAGTTTTTTTGTTGTTTTGCATCATCAATCAATAATGCGAACATTGAATGCTAAGCATAAAACGCTTTTGTTATCCTATTAGAAACGCTTTATCGCGTTTCTAGATTGTCATCTTCTAATGGTACTTGCGAAGTTTTGAATCTTTTTTTTGAGTTATTCTTGAAATTTGCATAAATTTAAAGTTTTTAATTCTTGTTATTATTATATTAACAAACTTTTAATATTGAATTAATTAAATCATACAACTAATTCATACATCCGTCCATTATTTTTGAAATTGAAAAGTAAATATGCAAATTTTGCTAAGATCTGTATAATTTGCATATAATTTATTCTAATCGGATAAACAGCTAAAACTTTCAGTCATTGATATAAGGGAATTACAATTTCCGAATAGTGAGTGCATCTGCGGTTTTCGGCGAATTGTGATACGATTCATCGAATCGTCAACACGAGATCATAATTTTATGCATATTTGCATAATTAGATGACATTTTTTTGAGTATTACGATTGAATGACTTATTGTAGAGGTGATTATGCAAGAATGCAATCACATCAGTGTTTGACATGCCCTTAGATTTGTTTTACAATGAAAGAGGGACGATATTTGTTATCTAGCCCATTCCCAAACCCCGTCGAGGATTTCATATCTTATTTACCTATCATATATGCGTTTAATCCGGTGCCGATAAGAAGCGGATTCGGTGCGGTCAAAATAGTTAAAGAATGGTCAATCCATCTGCTATTCATATTTTTACCGAAATTTCTTACAATTATTGTACTTATAATCAGCTATTTCAAGCTTCTATTTTTCCACTCGAGAAAAAGGTGTTATTGTTTCAGCGAGTACGATTAAGGGATGAATCAGACGATGGATTGCTAAAATTGCCACCACTCGAGAAGCAATTTTTGATATCACCTCCTGCTTCACCACCAGTTGGTTGGGAACAATGTCATGAAATGGCACCAGTCGTATGCAGTTTCGATTTAATGGCTCGATTAGCCGCTTTTACCGTCGAAGATACCTATGAGGTTAATGAATATTTGAATTCATAATTAGCTAGTGAAGTAGGAAATCAATGGAGATAGTGCTTAAAGGTGTATATTTATTTAGCGATAGGCTAGATATAAATATAGTAAACATTGTTTATTACATTTTATAAATTATCATGACCGATTCTCTAGAGTTTAATTTATATATCCTGCAGAATCAGGTACGCTCGGTTACGGGTACCGTACGGCTAAGGTTCCGGGTGTGTTTTACTTACTTCGGCCAATTAGGTTTGACCAATTTTGGCCAATTGGCCAAGAAAATAGATTCATATTCGATAAAGACTGGCGCTTTACGGTGATAGCTTTTGAAAGAAATTTCTTTTAAGTTCAGTGAGGCAAGCAGTTTCGGTCGTCTATCGTAAGAAGTAACCGTAAAAAAATAGAGTGAATTGTAGCAACCCGTGGTTTGAGAAGTGCTTACAGTTATTATGCCTCCTGACTTCTAAATTCATAACCTAGAAGCTACCGTATTCGTGGAGCTGGAAGATAGTGGTCATGTTTACAGAAGTGTTATATATCGTATTGCTTTGAATTGAAACCCTTCCGTTTTAGAGCTTCTTAATGCCCAATTACTTATGAATCTTTTATGTGTGTTCAACGTCCGCATCTCGTTAAAGAAGTGCTATCGAGTAGAATAGAGTCGCCGATCGGAGCTCCCTTAGCGACAGTTAGCTGAAAATAGAGTTCAAGAAGTATGAGGAACTTGAGGTAACACAGTAGGTAGTATGTCGGAAGTCATGGAATATTGGAATCGCAGCTATCATTGAGATCACTTGACCGATTTGATCTATTTTCCATTGACCTTTGATGTTGCTTTATTAACGAGTATTATGATAGGTAAAACATTACAGGTATTTGGTGGTGACGATGATAAACCAAAAATAGTGATTCATCCGGCAAGTGAGGCCGATGAAGAGATCACCCCATCGCAGTCTTCGATGCCACGTACCCCACGTCCTCCAACCACTCCTCGACCAACGCATAAAAATTTTGCATAATATAACAATGCTTTTTACTCTTCTTTGCTGCTCATGTTGCTTAGTTGGTAGATAGGATAGCCACCCCCCTCCCCCTCTCCGCTTAATTGTACGCCTTTACCGCACCTATGTATTGCAATATTCTTTTGAACTTTTCAAATTTTAACTTTTTAAAAGGAATAAATCACTGAAATAAAAAGTGCTCCAAGCTCTTGAAGTGAAGGGAAAGGTTGAGTGGGGGTCTGAACATGGTTAAACGGAGAGCACACCGGCGATTCGAAAGGTCTGTATCACTTGTTTATATTATTTTATTTCAATGTTTGTTGTATTTCTCGAATTTTTTTATATCTATTTTGTAAAATTCTTATCTAATCTAGTCGATAACTTTTGCCGATGAAAGTGAGCGCCAGTGAGTTTAGAAAAAAAAAAAACAATATAGTTCGTGGGTATTAAAAAATCCAAGATTTTAGACTCTTCAACTAACAAATATCTAAATATTATTCCCATATAAATGGGGAAGGGTAACATTCTAGGAAGAAAAGTTTTGGCGAAGCCATTTAATGTAAATTTCCGCATTTCAAGTTTTTTGATGTTTCTATCTCACCGTGAACTTATAAGTTACAATTTGTGGTCGATTGTATTCATTCCCATCCTATTTTGTATGCTTAATATCATCTCTAGAGAGGATAATATTGTATATTCTAAAATATTCATACGTATGGAAAGTGAACAACGCTTAGTGGTCTTCCATCGTAATAAGCAGAATTTATATAGACGATTAATTAAAGCTGTATAAAATAGATTCGGTCTTATTAATATTATTTATTATTATTATTATTATTATTATTATTATTATTATTTATTATTTATTATTATTATTGCTGTCGAAGAAAAAGGCACTCTTCCATGACTCCGTCGCCGGAAGAGTATAGTTTATTGCTGATCATGGATATGTCTGTCTCCAATGATATTAGCATATTGTAGCGTTGCAATTTTTAGCTCGCAGTATAACGCGACTAAGTTTTATATTTAGTGTGTAAAATAAGTGTAAGCATAGTCGATTCTGCATTCACCCTCCCCTTCAATTGTCCCCCCCCCCCTCCCCTCAACTTGTCCCTATAACAAGCATTGATGAGGAGGTAATAAGGATTAGTTCGACCGAGGATTGGAACTTTGTCTCACATGGCACATTCCCCGAGACTTTTCAAGATCTTTCAGAGATTTAACAAGGACAAATGTGGTGATCTTGAGTGCAAATGGAGATAAGAGATAAGAGTTTCTTGCCTATTTGGGCACAACTTTTCCCATCATAGACATTGGTGATACTCTAAATTATTTATGTATATTTCTTTTTGCAATTTTTCCACATTATTTTATTCGAAATCAACAAATTGTTTCACGTAGATCATATATAAACGGATTTCATCACTAATTTACTTGCGATATATTTAAAAACGGAATACAAATAAACAGCTATAAAGATCATGGTCGAAAAAAGAATAGACGGTATTTGACTATGAACTAAGATTAGTCTTTTATGATTCTAATTGACGTCATCGCAAAATAACACCTAAACGCAATTGGGAATATGGTCATAGGCTATCTACCGCAGCATCCTTTAACTCCGCTCGGAAAATCAATTTATAAACAAAAATCATTCTAAAAATCGAAACTAAATTTAGTGATGTATCAAGATTAATCGAGATATGCGATCATTTCCCTGGATTAGTTCAGTCCATCTAGTATATACGGAGATCATAAAAGGAATAGCCGACAGTACAACAAATTTTGGCAATCGTGCAAAATGGCCATCATATACGACATAGTCAGATAAAAGAAATGTATGATTGGATCTACATGGATGAGGTATGGTTAGGATCGGCAATGTTGGCACTTGAGGTCACGAATTTCGGGGATCTCTTTACGATTTTCAAGGACACCGGAAGTGGAGATTTCCAAACTACTCTCAGAGGCTCCAGAACAAAATTTTTTTAGCCATCAACGCTAGCCTTAACTATATAACGTATATAGTTATAACTGTATACGATTAAACCTACATCTTATACAATTAAATGATTACAAGTGCATCTCACTTAAGGATATACCTATGTTTATCGCGCAAGACAGAGATTCTTTAGCTTTTAAAGTGACCATTGAAAGAGGTCAGTCCATCAACGCATAGCAAGCCATTGTGCATGCTAGGCGTAGTGGATGCTGACCAGTCGACATAACTGACCAAAACTATTTGAAAGAACAAAAACACATAAACAACTACCTTACAAAGAAATGTTTCAACAATTGAAGTAATTCAACAATAAGTGCACATAGCTAAGATTTTAATAAATATAAATAACAATAGAATTACGGATCCGAAAAGCGATAGAGATAACATTGAAAGATATAAGTGAATTAGAAATTTAAATAAAAACTCATCTATCCCATATAAAAGATTTCAATTAAATATACAACCTTACTATATTTATCACTCAAAGAAGTGAAGTATTTTATTTTCATCTGCTTCGATGTTTGTTCTTTTTTTTTACATAACTTCAGCTGCTTTATATTTAGATCTAACAAATCGATCTACACCCGTCATATAAGCAATCCAACGACGCAATATCGGATCCCATTTTGAGCGATTTCTACTATACAAATTGAGGTATATAGCGAAAAGAACGATAAGACCACCCCAAATATAGGTGATCGTAAATGGTTTCGCAAATAGAATAAACGATAAAATTATCGTAATTGCTTTACGTACGGTAGTTACCGTAACCGCTAATAGTGCTCCTGATGTACGAACTAAAGACAACACCATATTGACACCTAAATACCCAAGTGTACCGAACACTATCGTATAGCCGTACGTCTTCCATGGATTCTGTAAATTTATTATTCATCACTATATTGCCTTTAATACACTCTTTTTCATATGCCTATACAACGACCATTGTGGACAGTAATCGTGAAGGATATTCAAAAGGAAAGAGGAGAAAAGAAACAAAAAAAAGTGAGGAATCATCCTTCATACTAAGTACACCTCTAACGCAACGATGAGTCTATGAAATTACTCATAAATTCCTCGAAAAAATCCACAAATCTCAAATCTCCAAGTGGAATTTCACATTATTTTTCAAATAATTTAAAGAAAAGAAAATTCCCCAACTTTTTCTGCTCTTCTCCTTTCCTTCCTCGGGTAAAATATTGTATTCATAAGAATAAAACAGTGTTTGCAATAAAGGAATTCCTCCCCCCCCCTCCCATAACGTTTTACTCCTCTATTGCACCAACAACGGGCCCTCTTAGCTCTATTATTCGCCCATTGCATTGCTTAAGTAATGCACGTGATTGCATAGTTCATATTCATTATATTTTTAGACATAAAAGCATCACATTAGTCTTCTCCTTCATTCATTTGGCTATCACTAAACACTGTGGAATACATTCTCCACTTTCTAAGAAAAACTTTAAAATTTCGAATGTATAAAATTAAACTATAGGCATCCCTACTTATCAGATGTTTTTTTTTAAGTGACCACTGCTTGACCACTAGGTTGGATGACCATTGCTTTCCATTCTTAACTATTAGATGCTGACCAATGTTTCTTCTCTAAGAGTTTCTATATAACATCTCAATTAAGAAATCCCTAAATAAAGCAATAAACGAGGAAAAAAAATAAAAGAGGCATATATAAAACATATTTGCAACTTTCATAGTCAACGAACTAGAGCCCATTTGATTAAAAGTACAAATAATAAAAAAAAACAATAAAGTAATTAAATAAGCTCCTAAATAATTATCTTTTAGATAAATAAACGTTTAAAAAAAGAATAAATCATTACGTCTAAGAAGAAGATGGAAGCCTCTATCAATTGCCCACTGACTAGAAGACCGCTGAGAATATAAACCGAACCAATCGTATATGAATATAGAACCTGAATAATTAGAGAGTAATCGCGCATGAGAGAATATCACCGCATTATAGAGTAATGTTCATTTTTATAAGAAAAATTTACTTCACTATGAGATCAAAGATCATTTGTCACGAGATCAAAGATCATTTGTCACGAGATCAAAGATCACAGATCATAGATCATTTGTTACGAGATCAAAGATCATTTGTCACGAGATCAAAGGTCATCTGCTATTAGATCAACAAAACGATCATTGCAAGAAAATTTGAAATCAAATGGTAAAAATGCAGTGTAAATTAATGCAAACAATGAAGTATTTATAAAATAAACGAAACTTTAAAAAGATTCAAGAAGACGCACAATTTTCGTCATCATTAAACACATATTTCTGGCCACTACAAATCAACTTTCGCAATTTAATCGTTCAAATTTTAATTTTCAAATACAAAAACTTGGCATCTTACCAAAATCGAATTTTGGACCGTTGCCAAAAACTCTTTATTGACATCGCATAATAATGCGTAAATTGTTTCAAAAATTGGGGTCAGGGGTGCCGATATCTCAATGATACTTTCTGGACCAAAATACAAATATTTTAACTATTGACTAACTATTATAATTATCTAACTACAAATAAATATCTAACTATTTCTATAGTGTTCTAAAATAATTCCAAAAAAAGTGAATCTAAACCGGAAATTAAAAAAAAAATGCCTACCACTTCGTTATTAGTCGCATTATATGTACGCATCGCTTTTTCTTGTACATTACCAATTACAGCATCGGCTAATAAAGCCAATGATATCATAATATAACCTCTTGGCTCAAAATTTGGAGCCACTTTGCTATCAGCAAGTGTGAATACAATTAAGCCAATACTCATTAGACATGCGGCCAACAAATCTAGCCATCCATATTTTTTACCTGCAACGATGTAAAAGACAATTTCCGGCTAAAGTTCCATCTTTTTCTTATATCAATATAAAAGGGGTTACTTCTTTGTTGAGGAATGGAACGAGGTAGAACGTCGGGAGGATGCAATAAAGGAGAAATGAAAGGAAAAGATATGATTGCTGACTCAACGATCGGATACTGCATAGGTGATAATTTACAGGTAAAGTAGTTTGTACAGATGAAACCCAACTAACGAATAGTTCACATATTTTGTTCTAATTTTCAAAAAAAAAATAAATAAATAAAATAAAAAATTAAATTACGACCAAGAGGGATAAATAAATGGATGGATTTGCCAGAATCTGGTTCATCCTCTATGATATTCATCTAATATTATATCAATGAGATTCGATTATGAAAGGATAACATTTGCTGGATCAATATGCAATTCGACGAATACCTTCCTCCTTCATAATAATGCCAAGAATATTCAACCTCCCCCTCGCATCTCTCCCTCCTCCCTCTTCACCCATCCCACAAGTATGACGGCGTAGTCTTCATATCCAAAAGTACCACTACACATTGTAAATGTGCACATAACTATATCCCCCCCCCCCACTGCAACTCATCAAACACTTAATAACATTCTGTTGCCCCCTATCTTCATCGATTTTCAAAACTTCTATCATTAAATACAACCCGTACAAAAATATTAAAAAATAAAAAATAATAAAGAGCATAAATGAAAGCATAAGTATGAATTAAAACAAATCAAGCAATCTATATATAAATAAAATATAAGGTTCTCACCTTGAATAATAATACCACCAATAAGAACGGGAATAAGTTTACAACATTTAAATATAACTTGAGTTGGGTAATTTAAATAGCCAACCGAAGCATTTGAAAGACTCATTGTGGCGACCGTATAGAATGATAATTGAATATATGTAACCATCGGAATCCTTTAAAGTAAATCATCGAATCACAAATAGAATCGATCTTGATTGATTCAAGTAACGAAACTCTTAGCAAGTTTTAGTTAATCAACTCCAATATTCTCGATAACCAGCAGTTTAACTACCAATATCTAGTAGGGAGGGAGGGGGGAGAGCGGGGTGACCTTCAGTATCCTTATGGTTGTAACATCGACTTTAGATATATTTTCCTTTTTCGTAAATATAAATAAAAATCATCTTAATTTAATTATCATATCTTCTGAATGCGCTCTCTTTTGCTTAATTTGTTTATTCAAAAAAAAAAAAAAAGAAAAAAAACTAATCCATTTCATGAAGGATTTCAACGTTAAAATGTTAGAGAAAAAAATCTTTTTTTAAGTATAAAAATAGCATTAGATGCATCAAAACGCTTTTCATGATGCTTTCTTCAACAAGTTCATACCGTCGTCTATAACGAATCCATAAAGAAATACCCCCTCTTCTTCTAATCGAAAATAAATTTAAAAAAAGAAATATAAAGCTTGTCGATCAATAGCTATAGCACTAATAATCAAAAATCAATCGTTAACAATTTCTAAGGATCAAACCTTCGTATCGTATCACCATGAAATTTCCCATCAGCAAACGCATATATCGAATAAATAATGAATTGAATAAATGTTAAATATAATCCATATGGTCGAATTCCCTCTAATCGAAAAATTAATTCCTGTAAAAAATAATTTTTAATTATTTATTCTGCAATATTCAATCAATTTTGACCTTTCTACCTTAATGATACTTAAATCATTAATGAGTAAAATGTTCATCTTTTACTGTTAGAAATATTCTCAGAAAAAATCCATGAAAATAAAAAAAAATTCCCGTTGGAAATATAATATTAGCCTTATATTCAGTAGATGAAAGAAAAAGCAATAATCCTCAACAATAATCCTTTAGAGGTAATATTACTGAATGGGAATTTATTATATATTAGATGAGTAAATTTGTTTTTTTAAAAAAATATCGCTTCTTCTATTGCTTTTAGTTATTCCTTCAACAGTTGAAATTATTTCGCAGTAACTTTTCATATTCCCTTCAAATAAGTTATTCTATATTCCATAGAATTAATATGGTAAGACTTAAATATAATTAGAAATTATATAATAGAACTTAAATATAATTAATTCAAATTAATGATAATAAAATATAAATACTATTTCAGATCTATTATAATTGAAATGTTCTACACTCATATCCTCATAAAAATAAGCCGTTCGACTCTCGCCGAAAAAAAAAAACGACTTATTAAATTCATCAAAAAATGCAGCAGAAAAAGTTTAAATTAAAGTCAAAAAAAAAAGATCTTCAACATACATGAATATAGCCATATGCAACATAGAAGACGAAAACACCGAACGATAATGCACAGAATTGAATCCATTTTGGTCTGAAATTTATGCAAATATTTATTTTTTAATGGTTTATTTATCAACAATAACTACTAACGGTACAACAACTTTGAAATGGAATATTTTACGTTTGAAATGGGAAATTCATACTGGAACGCAGAATCACAGCAGTTACCTAATATGACATCAATATTAAGCGAATTTCAGCAATATATAAATAATCATTTAATTAAATAAATAAAACAATATAAAATAATTAAAAAATATGCAAATATAAGTATAAAAACGATATATTTAAATAAATAAAACAATATAAAATAATTAAAAACGCGCAAATATAAGTATAAAAACGATATACTTACCTATTGGTTAGATCAATGCCTAAGATCGTAATCGGAACGATATGCGTTTTATCTTTAGTTGTGAACGGCAACGTATCGTTCTGAAGTGGTTGCATCGATGCGATACTCTCGAACTCTTTTTCAAGAGTGATGTTCGCTTCGATATGCACCTGCTTGGTATCACCCTTAAAATATTTCATTGCTGGAAAATTGATTGACATAAAAAAATGAAAAAAAAATCGAAACAATACAGAAAATGGTATCAATCTTTGAAAATATTTCGTATATGAATGAATAAAAGTGCTAAATATAAATATCCACTCTGATTTCGTTGTTTGCATAAAGTTTTTTTACTAATCCCAGAATAGTGAATGAGGTAATAAATCCAAATTGGGCAAACTGCCAAATATTGCGAGCAACAAAACAATCGTAAGTAAATTACGCCAAATTAGCTTGAAAATATCGGCACAATTCACCTATATCAGCGGATTTACGAATACAAAAGCGAATGACTCCGATCGTTTACGATACGGGCAACCCGAATCCCCACTGGGTAGCCATTTATTGGGATGGAAACCGCGACGAAAGTCCTAGCCAAAGGCAAGGAGCAGAAAAAACGAGATATCCAACAATAAGGGATTTCGTTGGGATTAGACCCCGACAGAAGCAGGCAAGTAAAACTCAAGCAGCTCGCCGACAAGGACCCCCCCAGTGATACGAATCGGCGTGTTCCGTCCTTTCCACCACCCATCCATTGATCATCTATTCCACCGCAAATGGACCTGAGGTTCGAATTTTGCAGTTTATTCGGATCGCCGGAAGTTAATCTACTCTTTCCTCATTGGTGCCAGCCGTACTCAACATAACGAACACCTTAAGTCCTCACCCAATGCCTAACTCCTCAGGTAACGCCTAAGTCTTCAGCCAATGCCTAAGTCCTCAGCCAATGCCTAAGTCCTCAGCCAATCCCTTAAGTCCTCAGCCTTACGGCTAAGGGCCAACGGCTGACGGCTAGGGCCAACGGCTAACGGCTAAATGCTTAAGGCGTCACTCAATGCCTAAGTCCTCACCCTATGCCTAAGTCCTCAGGTAACGCCTAAGTCTTCAGTCAATGCCTAAGTCTTCAGCCAATACCCAAGTCCTCACCCAATACCCACGTCCTCACCCAATGCCTAAGTCTCCACCCATTGCCCAAGTCCTCACCCAATACCTAAGTTCTCAGGTAATGCCTCAGTCCTTAGTTTATACTCACCTATACTCTTATATTGCTTGACAGGTAAAGAAATAAAAATAAACAATTGCAATAAACAAACCATTTCACATACCGAATTACTATGAAGTATAAATACAAGAATGTTCGATCAATCAATAATACATTAACGATCAATAATACAAAGATTATCGATCAATAATACAAAGATTATCGATCGATCGATTCACTCACAACGTGGCAAACGTTGTAAGTCGCTTTGATACGAAACAGCATCATTATTCGACTATGGTAATCGACTATCAAAATACAACAATTTTTTTCGTTTATTGTAGTAAATGATTTAATGAAGATGTGGAAATTCCATGAAATTCTTCAAATAAAATTGTAGAAACAATAAAATTAAATCTTTTTTCTCACTAATTTTTATTCGTAATTTCTTTTTTCATCTAAAATTTCAAAAATTTTTCTTTTATTTTTATTCTTATTCATATTTCTTACTTGTAAAATGATAGAGGTGATAACTGTAAAAAAAAATTTTTCCATTTCTAATAGTCTATCAATTTGGATCATTGGAATATCAATGATTGCAAAACGAGACAACAATATTTCAAACTCGTAGACTTACTAACTATTCGAGTTATGACTAATAATAATCGTTTATTGTTGCTAATAAAAACATTCCTAACAGCTTAATGAAATAGAGCCTGTTATTTTGAAGTAACTTGTAGCCTCGAGGGACCACCCACCATCTCAACCACCCCCCCCCCCCCCAAAGAAAAAAATTTAAAGTTCTGCGAGAGAAAGTACCTCCCTTTCATTAAAGGAATTGAAAAATATAAAAAACTTTTTTTTAAAGTAGATATATTATTTTCATAGTGTTCATATACCAATCGTTGCATATATATATATATATATATATATATATATATATATATATATATATATATATATATATATATATATATATATATATATATATATATATACGCTTATGTAATTTTTTTGAGAGAGAAAAAAAGGTAATTTTTCTAAGAAACGTTTTCTTTTTTTCAAATTTCCCTCATAAAAGGTGGAGGGGACTGTAATCCGGAAGTTATAAAAAGTTTCTCAATGAGTTTGGTTTTGAAATTTTTCGAAGAAATTTCAGTGGGTTATTTTATTGTTTCAATCGTTAAAAAAACTATATTAGAAAAATGCTGTATTTGCGAAGAGCTCTTTTTTTTCAGTTGTTCCCACCATTGTCAACCCCCCCCCAATACCCGTTGCTTCTATCAACCTCAACCCCCTCAGCGTCATTCCCATCACCGTCAATCTCCCTTTCCCATACTCTCTTTCTTCACTTTGCCATCGATCCACATTGACTATATTTTTCGAGATTCGTTGCATAATGACACCGATGTGGTTTTAATCCTTTTTCATTTCATTCATCTAATTAAATATCACATGTGTCTTAAATATTCCCTCTCTATTTACATCTCTAATTTTCATTGTTTATTTCCTCTTGCAAATTGCATGTATAGGTAAATTTCAGGTGTTGCAATATTTGAGGTACTCAAGCATATCTCAACTACGGTACATATTTCACGTGTACCGTAGTTGGCAAAATATAACACCTCATCCGCGAACAATGATGCATGACTGCACTTGAAGTTTCTAATATAATCAACGTTGGTAATGAGTATTCAAACACTTGGATACATAAATACGAATAGATAGACATGATTAAAAGTAGCCAACAACGATCGACATATAACACATGCCTATACTAATGTCCTAGTTTAGGCCTATGGTTTTAAACGTTGATAGATGCAAATAGGAGTGGACACTGTCCACGTGGAATAGCCAATTGCTAGTTAATTGCTTGACCTTTGCGACTGCAGCTAAACTTATTGGCGTCATTGATTGATGTAAAATGCTCCCATCCAAAGTTTAGTGATGTAGCAACTTAAATCGCAGCATGTTTAATAAATAAACAGAAAGATTATGCTATCCTTTGGCTCTATCATTTCCTGCAGCTTATTCCAAAGCCCATATGAGCATAAATGGATATAGATTAAAACAAGCTACGTCCTCAGGAACCCAGATGGACGTTATTTTGAAGGTACGAACCTTCTGACTTCAGGAACTTCAGGCTATGGCAGCCTCCAACTCTGAGTTGGATCCGGGACCTGATCCAATCTCAGTGATCATTAAATTCGGTTACCGGAAACACTAAACGACTACCTATTGGCAAGTGCGCTGTACCATTTCTCGGACCAGAAAAAACATGATTTGATACTAAGAAATTTGCATATTACCAAGCCAGGAAGCTTGTATCATTCTCAAATTTCTATGCTCATGGATAAGAACATACCGTAAGACATCATAAAAACCACTTAGGCAGTACGGAAATTACGGTAAATTTCAATTGAGATACGGTAGACTGACTTCCTACAGTGATTTGAAGCGTATTAAAATCAGTGACGCAATGTGAAGAAATGAAAGATGTAATACGGAAGTTTCCATCAGAAGGTAAACAAGGTGAAAACTCAATTCAAAATCATATCGTACCTGGGAGGACGCACAAATTTACCTTTCAGGAAATGGAATCACACCCAAAAAATTTACCTTATCGAGATTAGTACAACTATCCATATCGACTATATCCCCACTTATGAGGTCGCATTCTCTTTCCTCTTTACTCTCTTCTTTCTCCTTCATATCATCCGCAATATTCGACATAACGAGCAGATACCCGCTCAAATATTAGATGGGATTATTGGCGGAAAAGGGAGAAGGATGTTTGCACCGGAACGATAGAGATGAAGGATTCTACAGGACGAGCTGATGGGTTCCTTCACCGATAACGTAGTAAAGTGAATGTTGAAGAAAAACTCGACAATGATGGCAGTCGTTCATTAATTTCGTGAAGAGTTGTAAATTACAATTGAGAAGCAACACAGTATAAAACTGGTTTGTCATTATCACTGATGCACCTCTCGAACTAAACCTATCGTAACAATCGACAACGTGTATCAAGCACAGTCAGATCGTTCGAATGATGCCAATAACCTTAACGAATTCGACGCCCATCTTTCCATAACGGTAGACGGAACGTAACCCCTCCTCGAATTCATACACAAAGTCCCAATTTTCACTTCCGTTTCCCTCCCAATCCTCCTCTCCCTCCCCCCTTTTGCCTGCCCTATACTATCATCAGTTCGGATATTCATAAAAAGAACGTAAACGACCCAATAAGGCAGAATCGTACCAATAATGAAACCCTCCCCTCTTTTCCGCAATAAACAAGCAAGTGGATAATTCTACCAAAGAAGCCTTCGTCATATGCGCCTTTCCACCTTTGTTTAGCAGGCCAACCGGTTCCATAAATTATCAGTTAATAATAAAGCATGCGCAATCATGCATTCAAGCTTTAAATCACTTATGCACACCCCTAGGTATACCGCTTTCCAATCGATGCTAAATGAAACCCCGATGGGCTGCATTATAGATGCAAATTTTCGGGTGCCCTCAATCAATCCTAACTTCCTAATTTATGAACCAGCCTAAATACTAATATATTGTCCTCTCATGATGTCCAAAATACGTACCAAATCTCACAGCTTGAGCTCAACCGTTCTCGAGCTACGACCATCTAGTTGAAACAGATGCGGACAAATGGATAGAGGTAAAACGTTGTCATAAAACACTTAATCTGCAAAGGCGCAAATTTTTCAAAAATGATGAAAAAAAATTTGTAAAATCGTATAAGAAAAAGACCTCCTCAATAGTACAGTCAAATGTACAATCTAGAAAGCACTTTATGAAATAAGCATTAAATATAAAACCGCATATAATCTAAAAATAAATAAAATACCTTCAAAAAAAAAAAAAAAAACCTAAAACGCCTGATAGCTGAACGTCTTCCTAAGATCAATCGCTTTTTCAATGCCTTTTTTTCAAATCACAAATGTTGTCACAATTAATGATTGCTGATGATTTATACTGCATCAAAGATATTCGTCTTAAAACAAACTCCCATCTCACTCGTGAGCCCAAATTCATATTCACCGTAATATACTGCCGAAATAATACAGTCTCGATTTTACTGTATTAAATAAAATAAACCTAAATACAGTACTTATTTTCTCTCTAATTACAGTAAGCCATTAAGCACTGTTATCACAGATGCATATGCGCCATTGTGTGAATAAATGAAAGCAATAACAATAAAACAGGTTTTATTTGGAGAAAACGATCAGTCAACAACAACAAACAATTCCTCCATAATATTGCCCCTTATTTTTTCTGACTCTCGAAATATTCCTGCAATACCAAACGTGCCGCATCATCCTGACCGAAGTCGCGAACAACAGCACACGAGCATCCTACCACCTTAAATACAACGTTTTCTATTATAGAATATCGCAATACTGCGATTACATTACGCCTTTGCTGTAGGTCGTCCATACAAATATTAGATCATCCCAAGTACAGGACAGGCAAAAAATGGAAGAACAGTTCGGGCTCGAACTCAGGTACTCCTCAGGCAAAGACTCTCATCCGTCAAGTCATCTTTTAACCAATTGCTGGCTTTCATCTCTCTCTAGCCCAATTTCCACATATCATCTCAGCACGGATATCGCCTCATCCATGAAGTCTAGATACTGTGCCAAAGTCCAATCGTTCTAAACACGCTTTTCTTCCTATATACCCTCTTTAGTCCTCCTTTTTCAGGACTTTATCCGTTCAACAGTGTTGAGAGTATGGACTTTTCACTGATAATTCACATTCAATAATATTGTAGCGACAAACAATCACTTCTAGACAGTAGTTCTATAAAAACTTGACATAATATTTGTTGTTTGTTCGACGCAACGGCGCTCAAAAAAGGATGCAAGTAATACCCTCCCCCCCCCCAACAAAACCTTCAAGAAAATCGACCACCATTGTGTCAACTAACCAATAAAACATATATGCAAAAAACGTGTCTTAATGAAAGCAAATCTGGGCTAATCGTAGCGCTACGGTACAATAGAAGCCGTGGGAACCAGTGTGCGAGTGATTTGGTCAAGACTACTAAAGGGGAGGGAGATGGGAGAGGGATAGGAATGTAGATGACTCATCCCTTCATTAAGGTGGATATGTAAAAACAAGCTTATCACTGATTTGATACATCTCCACCTTCAGATTCCAACCATATCCTTCAGCTTCACCTCGTAGCATATGCTCAGAACACAAAAAAAAGGAAAAAAATTCATCAAGCCTACCTTGCGTGCTTTGCCTTCCTTGTCGTATTTGCAAAGACCAATCCACTCTCCAAGTTGTTTCTTATCCTTCACTTTAATTAACGAGATCTGATGCTCAGTGCATAATGCCTCTACCAACTTCGTATACATCGGCTCATCGCAGTTCTCGGCGAGCACACAAAAATACGCCTGTCGCCTAAACTTGCAATAAAATGATGCAATTAAATTCACTTCTATACCTATGCAAATCTTTAATGAACAAAAAAAAAACTTCAAATATCATAGCGATATTAAACACCCATGGTTATTCCATCACAATAAGCACATCAACTGAGGGCGCAGAATATTATTAAACGGCAAATAACATGACCTAGGACTAAAATATACAACTCTCCTTTCATTAAATTTAGCCAAAATTACGTATCGCAAAACTAAATTATATTTCCTTCGAGGACTAAAATGACGAATGAATGCTTTTCTCAATTTGGCGCAAATGTCTATGTTAAGGTTCAAAGGCTCAAATATGCGCGCAACACTAATTCTTAGTTTTCAACAACGGAAGAATATTTCATTTCAAAATTTGGTAGGCAATAGCATCTTCAAGGATCACTTTTAAACGTCTTTTTTGCATTTCCCCTTAATTTATCTGCGACGTTACATCTCCACTTTACTTTATTGCTGCGCAGATCTTCGAAGATACCGTTTGGAATTATGCCCTCATTCAAATAAACAGTTGATAGTACTCAATTATCGTATTAATCGATATGCTCGGTTAGAAGCGAATAGGCTCTCCGGAAATATGACCATTTTCGTTACTGTTCGGTTAACCATATCCGGCAAAAAAACCTACTGAAACGGATAAAGCCACCTGATTTTATCCAGTGCCAAAAAAAATGATTAAAAAGAGTTGGAGAAAAAAGTTAACGAAATAAGTACAAACTTGTCGAGGGCTTTCGCAGCTTCATGGAGTCCCTTCGAGAGTCCATCGACAACGATTGCCGATTTCAGTGCTCGCTTCAAAGCCGCTTGCACGTCCAATTTTTCATCAACCACTGCGGCTCCCTGCATTTGCACTTCATCTCTGAAACACAAAAAAAGGTTAGCGCAAGGCATTTCGAGTAGTTCGACCTCCGTCACACCTAACTTAGCTGTTACAAACCGTAAACATCTCATGTACTACGTCCATACTTGAGACTATAATGTCAGATCCACTAAAAATAGACACCAACATGATGAACTCCATTCTGGAGCCTTAATAAACATGAATTTCCCTTAAATAAAACATCTCCTCTAGCCTTCTTGAAAATAAAAGCTCCAAATTTCAATACGAACAAATAAAGTATATTGCTTGATTTGCAAATTAGTAAGGATTTTATGCAACGAAGTGAAGAAACTTCTGATGCTATTCTTATGCGACCTTAAAGAAATTGCAATGTTCAACTAAATAAGAGCATAAATGCAAAGTAAAGTTTCCCTTTGAATATGTTCATCGAAGAAAGTATTAGACCTAAAGCTAAAATCCTTGAATTCATAACCATCTCGGCGATTCGTTATAGTCGATCCTATTTGCAAACGGTGATAAGATGTGATTTTGAATGATTATACTTGAAGAGTTCAATTACTATAATGACTAATTTAGAATCCCACAAGCACATACATCACCTTAAAATTCATCAATTGGTATTTTTGAGCAAAGTAGGGTCGAATATATTATTTTTGAAAAATTGAAAGATTTGAACCCCTCTGTCAGTTCGTTTCCCCCTCCCCCTCCTTACGATATTTGGACGATACTTTCATGTGAGATTATTCGAAAATGCAATCAAAGATGGCAATTTCAGTACTTCAATGATGGACGTTTCCCACTGCTGAAACCAAGAGGGGAGAGAGATGTGATACGAACTTCCCGACTTCTACTCTGGCTACCTCAACCTTTTAAGTACCTCAACGATGTATTCCATCTTAAACTTACGACCACAATGATTTGAACTAAACCTCATTGCGAGCTTTGCTTTGAATTCTTTCATCGGCTTTAAAGTACATACTTAACAACCCATCGACTACATAAAGTAATCCGGAAACATAGCTTTCCGGATCAAAAAACTGCACAAAACCGGAAATAACGAATCTACAAACCCTGTTGCATCCATATTCGTGGAAGCCCAATCCTCGATGAGTGTGCCTCGAATAATACAACTTTGCGTCGATTAACCTCACTAAACGAGTAGATTAGAAAGAACCGTGCTCAACATAATAAATTCGTCAGTGGGATAACAACCACCCAGCTGGTTCGTTCAGATCGCAAACTATAAAGTTCATCAACACTTGATCTCTCATTTGCATATAAAAAACCTGAATTCCAGGAAATGAGCAGTAGAAGTGTTTTAGTATAATTTAGATATGCGGCAGACAACAAAATCACCCCGACAAACCACTATGCAAGGATCTTCGATACTTCAAGCAAGCGTGAGGGTATGTGAATACCAATCACTTTAAATTATAAACCGTGGATATTCGGTAATATTACCGTCGTTTTTTAACCAAAATTTTTTCGTCTATAAAATTAGAAATTAGATAGTACCATAAAAGAGTGGTGGTTAGATATAAAATATTCAGAGAAAACCTCAATTTGTAATGGTTTATTACGCGTAACGATTAGCGCTAAACAACTAAAATCCTTTCAAAGTGAACGTTGTTGAAACTCAATGCATCGAAAGATGGGAACAAATTGCGTTCATAGGCGCTATGTTGGCGTTTAATATAGAGAATATTTTGGCCAAATCACTTATGGCCACAATTCCAATTGCCGACTGCGGCCATATTTATTGACAACCTAGTATATATGGATGAACCTCTAAAATGTCATCCACGAATGAATGGTACCTTACTGCATGACATCACCCAATATTATCTACAAGGAACCTGGAGACCACCAAAGTATCTCAACACAACTTTCACATCGCTAATGCTAACGATGCGTAATATTATTAGCAGAATACGGTAGCGAAAATTCAATCACGAACGTCCGATCGGCAATTTTTCAATGAGCCGAATCCATAACCGATCACTCCCGTAACGAATTGTTTAACTGCCCAACGATGAAATATTTTTCAATGAAAATTAGTTCAACGCAGTTGAAATGTTTTAAATGGTGTGAGCGGGAATTTTGAATTTTATATTGCAGCTATATATCGTTATAACAACAATGTGATCATTACTATGACTTGATGAATCTAACTCATACGATTGAATGCAAGAAATGGCTGATTTTCCAAAAGATTTTCTCTAGTTTATACCTTTAAATTTTAAGGATTCAGATTAAGGGAAAATTTAATTAATTAAGCTAATTTAATTAAGAAAAAAAATTTTAATTAAGGGAAAATTGAAAGATTGAAAGTATTTTATCGAATTAGCGAAATGCAACTTAATTCAAGCAATACGGATTGTCCGGTAGGATTCTTCACGATAAAATCCAATATTTTATATATTTTTCAGCTTTTTCAAAGGGATTTTTAGTTGATGGTTATATAAAAGATTTTCTAACAATTTACAGATATCTTTTTATCGATTAGAAACTCGAAATTGTCGTTTACATTTTTTGATTCATAGCACAGATTTTATCGAGAGCTTTGCAAGAATAAAACTGCAAAACTTTTTATGCCCTTTTTTGTATTGATATAGAAAGCTTATCGGATTCTCAATGAATTTTTGTTACTCAACGGTTTAATTTAATTTCTCAGCTTCGATTTCAAATGGTCAAATTTCATTGAATCGCTGTTATGTGGTCATGTCTGTCTGTGTATGTATGCTTACGTGTCTGCATCACTTGTGATCTCAACCGAGGGAATGTTGGTTCATTCTGTCCAACTGTTACTGTTGAAAAATATGAGTAAATATTGAAAATGAATGCAATTTGATGGTTTGGCGTAAAATACTGCTATCACTTGTGGGAAGTTAGAATAAAGAATTTGATCTATGTGGATAAATTAGCATCTACTCTTACGTCCGTATTCTTTAATTGTCTTTTAACCTCCAGGGGTTCTAATTGAGGTATTACGGTGTTCACTTGGAACTGTTCATCGATATTCGGAAAACACGTTGTGTTACAACTATTTTCATCAAAATAATATTGAAAAACAACGCAACACATAAATGACAGATGGGTGTCAACATTTTTTTCACTTAGTGGCATCAAAAATCACTTAAGCCGCATTCCGTCAACGATACATTTAATTATAATATCGAATATACCGGTTGCAACGGATCGATCAAGCGGTCATGTGTTTATTCCAGCCGAGTGTCAGTGTGGTTTCTCTACAAAATTATCTAACAGGTAAGGTTTTTTTGTGCGAAGGAAAAGGTTATGGGAAGCGGAAAGGGTGTTGCACTATGAAGGTACATGTGACTTATTTGACGGTCCTTTTTTACCTTGAAATATGGTGAGGTGTTTCTAAAATGTTGAAGTACACCTTTTATTTCAATAATACTTATTAATATTCACTAAATTTTTTAATGCTGCATTGTTTGGAAGCTTGAAATGAAATATTTGCACCATTCGCACCGAATGAAAACCGTTTGAATCACTTCGAATTGATGCCAAATTACCGCAACAAAATCGGATGTAATCGATAATTGACCGATTTTCTTATCAGTTATCACCTCTAACAGTTGAACACTATTCAATTGACGATCGTTGTATCGTCTTTTCTTTTTTTTTGTTCCATTCAATAACCACATTTAAATTATTGTAACTGATTTATCTACTTGTACTAATATTTCAAAGAGAATCTACTTTTGAATCTTATTTGTTTAACCTCGATGTTAGGCCGATCGTCCACTGACACCGTTGAGTCCAATTCTATAGCTGCCTAATCGAAGATGTCCAATTATTGCTTAATTAAGCGTAATTTCTTGCAGCCTTTTCTTTGAAACTTGAAATTATTTAGATAGACTGGAGCCTATAAATTTGCATATTTGAACAGATCTGGGTCTCCAGATTTCCACAATAGTTGAATCGATTTTAACCTCTTAATTTGCATAAATTGGGATCCAATTATATTCGTCAAAATTTTATAATGACGCATAATATCATTTACTAACATTTTCATCAGTGAATTTTTCACTTTCTGCGCAGAGGAAAACTCATTTAGAATTTGAATGCTCTTAATTAGTGGTGGTCTACAAATAGAGTTAGTGAGCAATTGCCTAAGAGTGACCCAACGAATACGGCTGTCAATAGCAAAGTGACAGCCAGCTTCACGTCAAATTGGCCAATAATTGCAAATAAAGACATTCACTCATATCATTTAATCATTTATCAGCCAATATATTCAATGATATGCAAATTGTGTTATGTCATGCAACTCGTTCTAATTGTTCAATCAAATATTTATTCATTAATATTACATACTAAACTCATCATATAAAAAAGGTAATCAACGGTCACACAAATTATGAGCCCATTTTTGGGATGAAGTTGAGAGAGGCAACCCGTCAACGAGCGACCTGGAGTGAGGGATGGCAAGTTCGTATAGTTAACTATACAAGGGCATATTGATACTTACAAGAACACATATCTTTAATTTGTTGCTCGGAGATACCACCTGACCAGATACCATCTTTGAGTTTACAATGTTGTAATTGTAATGTTAGAAATGATAACTGCTGCAATGTCGATGGACGTAACGGTACAAATGCGATACCACATGAGCTAATGAATGCGAATTGAGATGATGTACAAGCCTGAAATAAATATTACAGTGAAAATAAATGCTTTAAGAGAGAGGGGGGGTATACAATTTAGAAGAGAAAGAGAGGGGGGATGGGTGGTCGAAGCAACAAATTGGTCGGACCTATGATGACGGATTGGACTCCTCAACATTTAAGGTTAGAGCCGAACTCCACTACGATCCCCATCCTTGAGATCTACTCACACTATTTGTGCATCTAACATTTTTTTTTTCTTTAATGAAGCTTTAAATAAATATATAATATGCAAATTAGGGTTAATTAAGAAATAATATTTACGAAAATTTGAAATAAAATGAAAACTCTCCTTACAGCGTAAAATCTTAGTTGAATATGTTGTGGTAAGCGGCATCTCGATGCGGGTCGTACACAATATTTTCTATTATCGTCATCGATTTCGATGCAATAAAATGAATGTATTCCATTTTTAAATACCTATAAACGAATATTGATTTGCTAACTTTAATTTCAATTAAATTACGTTTAATTAGTTATTAAAACTAATAAAAATTCATCGAAAGAAAAAAAAAAGAACTAAACAAATGAAAATATTTATCGAAAGGATTGTTGTGATAAGCGCATTTATAATGCTGTTTTGTTAGAATAAAAAAATATTGACTAAATTAATATTAAATTTAAAAAAAAAAAATGTGGGGATGAAAATATTCATATTTTCATTCGTCTAATTGCCTATACAATTTTTTCTTAAAAAAAATATTCGTTTTTTTTTGACAACTTAATCACTTGCAAAATTACAATTTAAGTAAAACGTAATGCAATCATATTCAACTTGTAAAACAAATTCAATTTCAAAAATATTATGATTGGCTAAAGTATCCTTCAAATCGTGCACCTACCTCCTCCCCCCCCCCATTCATTCCAAATTTCATAAGCCTTATTTTATTGTTTCTGAGCAGAAAATTATTAAACAAATCATTTAGATGCTTTTCAAATGTGATCAATATGAAATAACATAAAAAAATGAACGAAATTATACAATTTCTTCCATCTAATATAACTATAAACTTTATTGATTTGTATTATTTTAAATAAAGTAATTTTAGAAATGATTTCGGCAAAAAAATTTAACTGAACGGAACACTTTTATATATATATTTTTTTTGTAAATTTATAAGAATGATTATTAAGGTTTAGAACAAAAAGTATCAAGAAATATGGGTGAAACCACGATGACATTTTTATCCCCCCTCTTCTACCATTCATTACCCTCCCCTCTTGTCTCTTATTACTTACTCCCTCCCCTTCCAATCATGAACTATATTCCGCTTCCTCAATTATAGTTGAAATTAACATGAGACCTTCGCAATACATGTTATTCCATCGCTGAAAATATTGAGTAACGATTCGACAGCACCCAAACGATGACCTCTTAGACCGTAGGTTTCACTTACTCGATGAGCCGCCAATTCACCCAACTGCAAATACATCATCAATTATTATATTCAAATTCATATTACCGAAAATAATTGATGACCGGAAATGAACGTTGAAAGGCAATAATCGAATTTTTTTCTTTTTTTTTTTTTGATTTCTCACGCAGCTATGATATGAAATTGTAACTGAAATGTGACTTTATAGGTAATTCAAATAAAATTTAACAGCTATTGAATGATACTGAATGAAGAAATATATCATTTGAAAATGCATTGTAATAGCAATTTCAAATGATATCATCCACGAAGAGTGCATTAACTCCAAAAAAAAAACAAAACATTTAACTGATTTAATTTAGTAAAAAGGCGCAAATGTCAGCAGCGCCAAAAAGAGGTTTTTATGTTACCTATATCAAAAAGGTGCACATATTGAACTTATATTAGTTGCAAATAATGCGCCAAAATGTATCACGTTGTAAATTCAATCAATAAAGATACCATAAAGCAAACCGTTGCAGCCACCAAAACACTTCAACACATCACGTCAGCTGTTTTGCATATATATATAAAACACACAACGAGGAATTTTTATGAGAAATCAATAGGGCTGTAAAAATGTTTAAGTTTGAGCAAGCTGCAAAAAAAGTGCTCAAGTTTGAGCGATGCTAAATTATTCTAGAGGAAATATTTATTGAAAATTTTATAGAATCTTATAAATTTTCATGACTAATATCAAGATTAGTACAGCGCTTTCACAAAAAAAAAATGCTTATTACTTAACAATTAGAGCATTATAAAAATTAAAATTCTATTTTATCGATTATCCGCACAAATATGTGCTTTTTAAATTTCCGCCTCGGAAAAAAAACGACCTACATTAATATACGATTTCGATGAAGCTGTATAAACGTTCCATATATTCTCATTACCATTATAGATGACCACTTCATTGTTATCACGAATTTTGAGTATTTTACGTTGATCGCCATCCAATACGATTGGAAATCGACTACAACGCTCGTCATTTTCTTCGGCACAAATCGTTTCACTCTCGATCACAAACGTTTTCGTATCCTTCAAATTTATTACCAATAAAAAAATTAAAAAATTTATTTATTTAAATATATATTTATTCAAATATACACCTTAAATTCAAACAACTCTTCTTGAATTAAACCGACGGGGGCTTTTATTCAAATAAATACGATAGTGATGTTTTTAAAACTTAGAAAGATATTTTCTGCAACATGCCTCAAGTAGATGAATAATCCAAAATGGTATCGGTCCCATTACGACACTTCGATCGTACATGAACAGTTGTTGATCACCGCATCCAATAAGAACATTCTCGAGGAATACCTTATTCTCGAATTCTTCACCGGATGCACCATCCAAATCGAATGCACATACACTGCCATCGTCAACGTTTATTTGAAGTATGGAAATTCGAGGCACATCACATTCCTGAATCAGGGAATTGGGCAAATTTATTGAGATGTTAAATAGGTGTTAACACCATATCATTTGCATACCAATTTCGTTTCCCAATTTAATTGACTAATAGATAAGGGTACAATGTGAGTATCGTTTTTTTTTTCATCGGGAATTTCGCAATCTTTTTATAAACTGGCAATAGTAGAATTTCGTAATTGGCAAATAGAAGAATGCGTCATTACGAAAAAAAAATTTCTAGATAAGTTTTTTATGGGTGATGGGAGAGGGTGGAGGGGAGGGGGGAACAACCTGTGAAAGGAATAAACGGCCGAATTGTCTCAGTGATGAAAAATTACCGCAAATAAAAACTTTAAAGCTCGAAAAATTGAATTGAAATTTTCAAAAAATCTATAACCTACATAACGCGGGATGTTTATTCTAAAGTGAGACAGCGGTTTGAAAAGAAAAAAAAACTTACAAAAACTTATAAAAAAACTTACAAAAAGTGCAACGACCAACGCATATATATAAGGTTCGGTTTGGCTTAACGTATAAGAGGCATAAAGGAGTTCAATGAGTGGGAAACGAACGATTTGCCGCCATGAATTCGGGATAAATGAATGCAATGACCAAATCTCAATACAATCCGTTCTATCCGGACACACAAATAGTATATGTCGACGGAAACCGATTTTACAAAGACGATAGTGACGCAAACGAGGATCGGTCTCAAAGACACGCATCACGCGTTCGTCGATTGGGAGGGCAATGCTGGCTGGCTTCGTATCGAAACGCTAACATTGCATCACTCATCGTTGTGTAATGTGTCACACAATAAACTATAATGCTAAAAATAAATAATAATTTATAAAATTTTATATATCATTGTATAGGTATTTCTAAATGTAGTTTATTCATTAAATTATTACACTATTTCAAAAAGGAAATTATTTTTTCATCTTTTGCGCTCCGAGTGTTGCCTTTTATGGTGAAAAATTTTTCGTTTTTGCGCTTTTATAGTCGAAAAATTTCTCGAAACGATAACTTTAGAACGGTAAGTGGACTATATTGTCGCACAGTTGTTCAACAGCTGATATACTGACGCCCCTCCCCCCCCCCCATC
The DNA here is from genome assembly GCA_037389465.1 of Baylisascaris procyonis. Lineage (NCBI taxonomy): Eukaryota > Metazoa > Nematoda > Chromadorea > Rhabditida > Ascarididae > Baylisascaris > Baylisascaris procyonis. The sequence continues at coordinate 362,980 of JAZARR010000206.1, forward strand.
TTATTTGGACATGCATATTTGATGGCGAATGTCTTAAGTTTCTAGGAGTCAGGATTATATCAATGTTCGATATTTTTTGAAGTTTTTTTTGAAATTTCCAAAATTTCAGTTTTTTTTAATTTAGAAAAGAAGAGGTCCAAATATATAATTAAATATTTTCTTTTCGATGAAATAAAAATTTTTGTCGTTGTTATCAATTGAATAATGCAGGTAATCATCGTTTAAAATCGGAACCTGTCGATTTGGTTCATCAACTGTTTACCTGTACTCAGTTCGAGCACTCATTTCAGGTTCATTCTACCCTATTTAGATATCAGTTCGAAGTAATTCATTTCTAGTTCAATCTACAAGTCCATATGTACCTCAGGTAGCGACCACATGTCCATGTATACCTCAGGTAGTGACTACAAGTCCATATGTACCTCAGGTAGGTGACTACATGTCCATATGTACCTCAGGTAGTGATTCGAGATTGATGTGTGGTGCATTGCTTATCTTGATGCAGCCTATCAATGAGAGTGATATCGTTCGTTCGGTTCTCTGAAATACTTTATTCAAACCAATGGATGTAGATCTCCTTCATCATTAACGAAAAAGCGTTAAAAAAAAATAAACCGGAAATGGCTAAAAACATATTTACAAAAATACAACATAAAGAAACTTATCGTTAATATAAGCATCGATTAAATACGTTCATAATATTCTCTATGAATTGACTCACTAGAACTTTAAATATACTCAAGTTAGAGTTACTTGCAATTAAGGGTAACCAGGTAAGGGCTAATTACAGTTAAGAGTAACTCGTTATAGTTCTTTAGCACAGTAAGTTCCTTCAAGTGACCTATTCTCTTCGAGAAATTTTTACCAATAATATACCTATAAACTTGCTTTCAAATTTTAAAATCAATTATTTTCATTAAACTATCATTAAATTCGAATTGAAATAAAACTTTATGATCTAGATTGATGTGATCGCTGATCAATTTGTAATCTTTAATCATATCAATATCATTTCTAGTGATTGCAATTCTGTACGTTTAGATCTCTTATTATAGATTAACGAGAGTCGATGGAATTCAGAGGGCATAAAAGTATTGAAAGGAGGGTATTGGTTGGTGGAAAGCGAATGAAATAGAATGGGATGCGACGCGTATAATTTCCATTACGTTGCGATAAAAAAACATATATGCAAAAGAATAGTGAATATTCCGCATCAGTGGTTTCCATTAGATATAACCGCGGCATAATTATAAAAGCTTAGCGATACATCAACGGAATATTATTCAAATATTAAATAGCAGTATTGATACTGGAATTTATACATATTTGAATAAAAAAATGAGAAGATTAGAAAAGAAATGCAAATTTTTACAGAAGTCAATCTTGTTGAAAAATTTGAATTTTTTTTTTAAATTTAAGTTCGAAAAAAAAATCATTTATAAGCAGAAAAATTGACGACGGGGCATAAAGTTGTACTCTTTAAAAATTATCCTTATATGATAGTTGTCGATTTATTTGTGTTCCCTCTATCAGTTTCAGTTGGTTGGTTGATTTTGAAATGATTTTTGCTTAGAGGTTTTGTGGCTGTATAATGGGATATTCGTAGACGTACCTATGATCGGGTACTCGTAGACGTACCTATGATCGGGTACTTGTAGACGTAGCTATGATCGGGTACTCGTAGACGTACCTACAATCAGGTACTCGTAGACGTACCTACAATCAGGTACTCGTAGACGTACCTATGATCGGGTACTCGTAGACGTACCTACAATCGGGTACTCGTAGACGTACCTATGATCGGGTACTCGTAGACGTACCTATGATCCGGTACTTGTAGACGTACCTATGATCGGGTACTTGTAGACGTACCTATGATCGGGTACTTGTAGACGTACCTACGATCGGATACTCGTAGACGTACCTATGATCGGGTACTCGTAGACGTACCTATGATCCGGTACTTGTAGACGTACCTATGATCGGGTACTTGTAGAGGTAGCTATGATCGGGTACTTGTAGAGGTAGCTATGATCGGGTACTCGTAGACGTACCTACAATCAGGTACTCGTAGACGTACCTATGATCGGGTACTCGTAGACGTACCTATGATCCGGTACTTGTAGACGTACCTATGATCGGTACTTGTAGACGTACCTATGATCGGGTACTTGTAGACGTACCTACGATCGGGTACTCGTAGACGTACCTATGATCGGGTACTCGTAGACGTACCTATAATCGGGTACTTGTAGACGTACCTATGATCGGGTACTCGTAGACGTATCTATGATCGGGTACTTGTAGACGTAGCTATGATCGCTTACTTGTAGACGTACCTATGATCGGGTACTCGTAGACGTACCTACAATCGGGTACTCGTAGACGTACCTATAATCGGGTACTCGTAAACGTACCTATGATCGGGTACTCGTAGACGTACCTATGATCGGGTACTCGTAGACGTACCTATGATCCGGTACTCGTAGACGTACCTATAATCGGGTACCTGTAGACGTACCTATGATCGGGTACTTGTAGACGTATCTATGATCGGGTACTTGTAGACGTAGCTATGATCGCTTACTTGTAGACGTACCTATGATCGGGTTCTTGTAGGCGTACCTATGATCGGGTACTTGTAGACGTACCTATAATCGGGTACTCGTAGACGTACCTATGATCGGGTACTCGTAGACGTACCTATGATCGGGTACTCGTAGACGTACCTATGATCGGGTACTTGTAGACGTACCTATGATTGGGTACTTGTAGACGTAGCTGTGATCGGGTACTTGTAGACGTACCTATGATCGGGTACTTGTAGACGTACCTACGATCGGTACTTGTAGACGTACCTATGATCGGGTACTTGTAGACGTACCTATGATCGGGTACTCGCTATAATCGGAGACTTGTAGACGTACCTATGATCGGGTACTCGTAGACGTACCTATAATCGGGTACTTGTAGACGTACCTATGATCGAGTACTCGTAGACGTACCTATGATCGGGTACTTGTAGACGTAGCTATGATCGGGTACTCGTAGACGTACCTATGATCGGGTACTCGTAGACGTACCTATGATCGGGTACTCGTAGACGTACCTATGATCGCTTACTTGTAGACGTACCTATGATCGGGTACTCGTAGACGTACCTATAATCGGGTACCTGTAGACGTACCTATGATCGGGTACTCGTAGACGTACCTATAATCGGAGACTTGTAGACGTACCTATGATCGGGTACTCGTAGACGTACCTACAATCGGGTACTCGTAGACGTACCTATAATCGGGTACTCGTAGACGTATCTATGATCGGGTACTCGTAGACGTACCTATGATCGGGTACTCGTAGACGTACCCATGATCGGGTACTCGTAGACGTACCTATAATCGGGTACCTGTAGACGTACCTATGATCGGGTACTTGTAGACGTATCTATGATCGGGTACTTGTAGACGTAGCTATGATCGCTTACTTGTAGACGTACCTATGATCGGGTACTCGTAGACGTACCTATGATCGGGTTCTTGTAGGCGTACCTATGATCGGGTACTCGTAGACGTACCTATGATCGGGTACTCGTAGACGTATTTATGATCGGGTACTCGTAGACGTACCTATGATCGGGTACTCGTAGACGTATTTATGATCGGGTACTCGTAGACGTACCTATGATCGGGTACTCGTAGACGTACCTATAATCGGGTACTCGTAGACGTACCTATGATCGGGTACTCGTAGACGTACCTATGATCGGGTACTCGTAGACGTAGTTATGATCGGGTACTCGTAGACGTACCTATAATCGGGTACCTGTAGACGTACCTATGATCGGGTACTCGTAGACGTATCTATGATCGGGTACTCGTAGACGTACCTATGATCGCTTACTTGTAGACGTACCTATGATCGGGTACTCGTAGACGTACCTATGATCGGGTTCTTGTAGGCGTACCTATGATCGGGTACTCGTAGACGTACCTATGATCGGGTACTCGTAGACGTATCTATGATCGGGTACTCGTAGACGTACCTATGATCGCTTACTTGTAGACGTACCTATGATCGGGTACTCGTAGACGTACCTATGATCGGGTTCTTGTAGGCGTACCTATGATCGGGTACTCGTAGACGTACCTATGATCGGGTACTCGTAGACGTACTTATGATCGGGTACTCGTAGACGTACCTATGATCGGGGACTTGTAGACGTACCTATGATCGGGTACTTGTAGACGTAGCTATGATCGGGTACTCGTAGACGTACCTATGATCGGGTACTTGTAGACGTACCTATGATCGGGTACTCGCTATAATCGGAGACTTGTAGACGTACCTATGATCGGGTACTCGTAGACGTATCTATGATCGGGTACTCGTAGACGTACCTATGATCGCTTACTTGTAGACGTACCTATGATCGGGTACTCGTAGACGTACCTATGATCGGGTTCTTGTAGGCGTACCTATGATCGGGTACTCGTAGACGTAGCTATGATCGGGTACTCGTAGACGTACCTATGATCGGGTACTCGTAGACGTACCTATGATCGGGTACTCGTAGACGTACCTATGATCGCTTACTTGTAGACGTACCTATGATCGGGTACTCGTAGACGTACCTATAATCGGGTACCTGTAGACGTACCTATGATCGGGTACTCGTAGACGTACCTATAATCGGAGACTTGTAGACGTACCTATGATCGGGTACTCGTAGACGTACCTACAATCGGGTACTCGTAGACGTACCTATAATCGGGTACTCGTAGACGTACCTATGATCGGGTACTCGTAGACGTACCTATGATCGGGTACTCGTAGACGTACCTATGATCGGGTACTCGTAGACGTACCTATAATCGGGTACCTGTAGACGTACCTATGATCGGGTACTTGTAGACGTATCTATGATCGGGTACTTGTAGACGTAGCTATGATCGCTTACTTGTAGACGTACCTATGATCGGGTACTCGTAGACGTACCTATGATCGGGTTCTTGTAGGCGTACCTATGATCGGGTACTCGTAGACGTACCTATGACCGGGTACTCGTAGACGTACTTATGATCGGGTACTCGTAGACGTACCTATGATCGGGTACTCGTAGACGTACCTATAATCTGGTACTCGTAGACGTACCTATGATCGGGTACTCGTAGACGTAGTTATGATCGGGTACTCGTAGACGTACCTATAATCGGGTACCTGTAGACGTACCTATGATCGGGTACTCGTAGACGTATCTATGATCGGGTACTCGTAGACGTACCTATGATCGCTTACTTGTAGACGTACCTATGATCGGGTACTCGTAGACGTACCTATGATCGGGTTCTTGTAGGCGTACCTATGATCGGGTACTCGTAGACGTACCTATGATCGGGTACTCGTAGACGTACTTATGATCGGGTACTCGTAGACGTACCTATGATCGGGGACTTGTAGACGTACCTATGATCGGGTACTTGTAGACGTAGCTATGATCGGGTACTCGTAGACGTACCTATGATCGGGTACTTGTAGACGTACCTATGATCGGGTACTCGCTATAATCGGAGACTTGTAGACGTACCTATGATCGGGTACTTGTAGACGTACCTACGATCGGGTACTCGTAGACGTACCTATGATCGGGTACTCGTAGACGTACCTATAATCGGGTACCTGTAGACGTACCTATGATCGGGTACTCGTAGACGTACCTATGATCGGGTACTCGTAGACGTACTTATGATCGGGTACTCGTAGACGTACCTATGATCGGGGACTTGTAGACGTACCTATGATCGGGTACTTGTAGACGTAGCTATGATCGGGTACTCGTAGACGTACCTATGATCGGGTTCTTGTAGACGTACCTATGATCGGGTACTCGCTATAATCGGAGACTTGTAGACGTACCTATGATCGGGTACTTGTAGACGTACCTACGATCGGGTACTCGTAGACGTACCTATGATCGGGTACTCGTAGACGTACCTATAATCGGGTACCTGTAGACGTACCTATGATCGGGTACTCGTAGACGTATCTATGATCGGGTACTCGTAGACGTACCTATGATCGCTTACTTGTAGACGTACCTATGATCGGGTACTCGTAGACGTACCTATGATCGGGTTCTTGTAGGCGTACCTATGATCGGGTACTCGTAGACGTACCTATGATCGGGTACTCGTAGACGTACTTATGATCGGGTACTCGTAGACGTACCTATGATCGGGTACTCGTAGACGTACCTATAATCGGGTACTCGTAGACGTACCTATGATCGGGTACTCGTAGACGTAGTTATGATCGGGTACTCGTAGACGTACCTATAATCGGGTACCTGTAGACGTACCTATGATCGGGTACTCGTAGACGTATCTATGATCGGGTACTCGTAGACGTACCTATGATCGCTTACTTGTAGACGTACCTATGATCGGGTACTCGTAGACGTACCTATGATCGGGTTCTTGTAGGCGTACCTATGATCGGGTACTCGTAGACGTACCTATGATCGGGTACTCGTAGACGTACTTATGATCGGGTACTCGTAGACGTACCTATGATCGGGGACTTGTAGACGTACCTATGATCGGGTACTTGTAGACGTAGCTATGATCGGGTACTCGTAGACGTACCTATGATCGGGTACTTGTAGACGTACCTATGATCGGGTACTCGCTATAATCGGAGACTTGTAGACGTACCTATGATCGGGTACTTGTAGACGTACCTACGATCGGGTACTCGTAGACGTACCTATGATCGGGTACTCGTAGACGTACCTATAATCGGGTACCTGTAGACGTACCTATGATCGGGTACTCGTAGACGTACCTATGATCGGGTTCTTGTAGGCGTACCTATGATCGGGTACTCGTAGACGTACCTATGATCGGGTACTCGTAGACGTACTTATGATCGGGTACTCGTAGACGTACCTATGATCGGGGACTTGTAGACGTACCTATGATCGGGTACTTGTAGACGTAGCTATGATCGGGTACTCGTAGACGTACCTATGATCGGGTACTTGTAGACGTACCTATGATCGGGTACTCGCTATAATCGGAGACTTGTAGACGTACCTATGATCGGGTACTTGTAGACGTACCTACGATCGGGTACTCGTAGACGTACCTATGATCGGGTACTCGTAGACGTACCTATAATCGGGTACCTGTAGACGTACCTATGATCGGGTACTCGTAGACGTATCTATGATCGGGTACTCGTAGACGTACCTATGATCGCTTACTTGTAGACGTACCTATGATCGGGTACTCGTAGACGTACCTATGACCGGGTACTTGTAGACGTACCTATGATCGGGTACTTGTAGACGTAGCTATGATCGGGTACTCGTAGACGTACCTATGATCAGGTACTTGTAGACGTACCTATGATCGGATACTCGCTATAATCGGAGACTTGTAGACGTACCTATAATCGGAGACTTGTAGACGTACCTATGATCGGGTACTTGTAGACGTACCTACAATCGGGTACTCGTAGACGTACCTATAATCGGGTACTCGTAGACGTACCTATGATCGGGTACTCGTAGACGTACCTATGATCGGGTACTCGTAGACGTACCTATGATCGGGTACTCGTAGACGTACCTATGATCGGGTACTCGTAGACGTACCTATAATCGGGTACCTGTAGACGTACCTATGATCGGGTGCTCGTAGACGTATCTATGATCGGGCATTCGTAGACGTACCCGCTTCTATCTATTTGATCTCATATAAGCAAGATGCTTGTGTTATTCTTCATTTAGTGCTTTAATGCAGATATAGTTTTAATAAAAATTTACGCCAAAATAAAGTAAAAGTATAGATTAGAATTGTCAATGTATATGGCCTAAGTAATCTGAAACAAATATATCCCTTTCTACAGTAATAATTTATGAATAGCATAACTTATCACTGATTTGATTGCTTTAGATAATATGGAACTAGTGAACGCTATATTGTTGTTGAACCTCTGCGATTGCTTTGGTATTAATGATAGAAACAGGTGAGAAGTTGTGGGGTGTGTGGGGGAGTGGGGGGGGGGGGGAAGGGGTGATGGGGTATTATTTAAATCCTATGAGGAATGCCTCCCATACAATGACAACGATGTCGAGTCGTTAATCAATCATGAATGACCGGTTTGCTGCTAGCTTTTGCAGCTTTAATATAACATTCTTAAAAACATGATGAAATTTTGAGGTTGGAAAACAAGTAGTTGGAATATAGGTGATTATCTGTGTATGAGGGATAATATGGTATGCGGTCTTGCACAGGAAGATATTTTAAGACCGAAGGAGAGGAACTAGAAAAATTTTCAGCACCTCAGACATTTGCGCCACTTTCCACTACAAGCTAGAAATGCTTGACTGAGACGTTTTAACTGAGATGTTGCATCCACATTTCGCCTCGATTTAGCAAGTCTGTTGTTATCCTCTCATGGTTTCAAAACCAAGTACATTAGCAGTATTATGTGTCTCTCAATTCGGATGTGGATAAAACGACGCCCACGCAGCGCTTGCTGTAATTGCTGACGTGCACAATAGGTTCTAAAACATTCTACAATAGGTCAGGCGTTGGCGTCGTTTTATTTCGCAGCAACGTCATTCCATGTTATTCGTATTCGTATCGCTGTAGTGAGGGTTGCGAGCTTTGTGCATAATGAATACCACTCAAATTAGAGTCGTTGTTGCATTCGTTGGTGGTGCGATTGCCGGGATCGGATTTTTCGTTTCGTTAACGGTGGATCAACTCGTTTCTAATCCACAATTAATCACTGCTATATAATGGCAACCGATGATACAAAACGTTATATATGTGAGTTTGTTTATCGATAAGGTAATTTACTGTTTGATTGCAATGAGTTGAATTGCGTTTTGCGAGAGGAAAAGCGAATGAGCTCATGCCCACTTTCGTTGGCTTATTTCCGTTGAGTGCACTTTTGGAATAGCTTTTCATTTTTGAAGTTTTTTTTTATATTTTTAAATTTTAATTTAATTAAGTGATTTAATTTCCATTTGTTGTTTGTTATCTTCTACAGTACTCTGAGCTATTGATATTCAAAGCTAGTTTTCTTTAAAAGATCAAAATGTAGTAGTAGATCAATTTGGAATGTGGCACAGAAAATTGAGACTTTTTTGAAGTCGTTTATATGAATACTAGATGACCTATATGATGTAGTCTGATCAAGGCTAATTTTTACGAAGCGTTCGCAGTTATGAAAGAATTCGATCGGAGAAAACGGGATCAGAGGGCAAGAAAGCGGAACGGTTGGTGATATTTGAGTTAAAACTTTCACGAAAACATAGCTATGAGCTTGAAAATTTGCATATATAATAAATAAGCTATTGTAAAATATAAGTATGTAAAACTGGGGGGTGCGTATTTAAATATGACGGCATTTTTTGTTATTGAGTTTATTCGTTCTCACTAAAATGGAAAAAAAGACGGCGATTGATACACAGTTTACTTAACGGAATAAAAGAAGAAAAGGAAATGACATAAAGCTTTAAATAGAATTTATGGGATGTCAGTGAAGGTACTACCGTGATTTCTTTTGGTGTCCTTTCAAGGATGCTAGCTCCATCGGAGCCTATAAGAGCCTAGAATTAAGTAACACAGAGAAAATCATGTTCATTGCATCCGTTCAGTGCTTTTTTTTCTACGAACAAAAAAAAGAAACACTTTATCAGCATTTTTGACTGATGTTGTGTGAAAAAAATTGAAAAAAAAGGTAATATTAGAACATCACCAGTGGCGACAACTTAGCGATACGAATGGAACATAGAGCTATCCATATGGTATCACCTAATTGTTACCTTGGCCAGGTAAATTGTCACAGATGAGTTTTATTAAAGCATTGCTAACGATGTGTGATGAAGATGACGATGAGGCAGTGGTATTCGAATGTGGTGCGTCTCTTGCTGCGAGTGCTTTCCCAAATTTCGATGAGATTCGTCGTGCTGGCAAACTTTGTGATGTCATACTCACCGCTAATGGATTTAGGTAGAGTAATTATATCTATAAAACTTTATTTTTATTTTTTCATTTACTTTTATCTTTTTTTTTGTGGTTATTAGCATTATAATTGGGGAATTTAATAGTTATAATCTACATTGTTGAATTGTCTTCATATTAAGTTTAATATTTTCCGATGATCTTCAAAGAAAAGTGCAGATATTTAAAGATGCCAAAAAAAATTCCACAGGTTTTATGCCCATTCAGATTTTCATTTTACCCGTTGAGATTATAGGGGAATTAGGCTTATAGATTTCTTTAAGTGCAGAGGTCAATTGAAAATTAAAGCAGCATTCTGTAAACTTTATTATTTGTTGCTTGCAAATGAAGCGGGTTGGTTAGATTAGTGGGATGCATAAGTATCTATCTTTTGCTTTTCTCTTAGTTTCATTTTAAGTTTTTAAATTAATTCGTTTCCTTGAACTCATTTCTGTGCGTATATCATCTTCAAATGTTGCAAATGCTATAAGCCCTGGGCTTGTAAACAGTGAGTTACGATGTTCAGCTTTACGACAGATGACTGCCTTATATTCAAGAGGTGTCTATGATATTATAGTTTTGTATTTTTATATTTAAATAAAGTTTGTTTATATCTGATTAGGATTGTTGGTAAATGATTATGAAAGCAATATAGTTTCAGATTTAGTGCACATCGCGTTGTTTTGGCAGCAACAATACCATATTTCCGAGCGATGTTCACTGCAGAGATGGCTGAATGCCAACAGAAGGAAGTTCACCTTCAGGGTATATTATTTCACCTTTTTTACAATATATTTATTCGAACTTTATTAGTGAATGAAGATAATTTATTGTGTTGGTTTTTTTTTTATTTGGAAATATCCAGCAAGCATGCGACTGCGATGGAATAGGCTGATCCTGCGACCCGTTCCCCTCTCGCCACCCATCCCTCCTCCCTTTCCCTCTCCCTTCCCCCTCTCGACTTCCTCTTCGACGTCTTGTTGATTTTGAGGACCGGTTCGAATGTTTTAGTTAGGTTGCTGAGACTATCCGCTCTTTCCTTTCTGCTCCTTATGGTCCAATTATAGCCTATTTCTCGTAGATTGTAACGGTTACATCCAGGGATTTTCTTGTGCTTTTGTATGGAATTGGATTATTCGGCTGATGGATATAGATGCACTTAGAAATGTTTGAGGTGGCAGTGTGTATCAGGGAGACTATATTAGGAAGGTATTTGTTATGAAAATGTTCCACCTGAAGAACTTTTGAATTTTTGGGATTATCGGGATTATTGAGCACTTCAGTAGTTGATTAGCATCAAATCTCATGTGTGCTCTCCGAGGTTAGAGACTGTCGTCTTAAAGAATAATTTTATATACTTAGCAAGTTATAAGCTATAACAGTATGTGTTTATTTATTGAGATGATTTTTTAGTTGAAGTTTATTGCGACACCCAATATTTCTATAAAAAATTGAATAATTAAAAATTTATTTAATATAGAATTCGATGCCGATACATTGGAGCAATTGATTGCATTTGCATATACGGGTCGAGTACGTATAACAAATGCAAATGTACAGAATATTATGCAAGCGGCTAATTTCCTTCAATTGAACACCATAGTGGACGAATGCTGTAGATTTTTGCAATGCAGACTTCAAAGTCAAAATGTACTTGGGATTCGTTCTTTTGCAATGGCTCTCGGTTGTGTATCGTTGGTTCTTTCTGCAGGTAATTGTTTTTGTTTGTTTGTTTTTTTTTTTGAAAAAAATTTTTGCAGAAGTTTCACTCATTTTGACAGTTGCTTCTCTTAGTATAGTTGAATTCAAGCAGTTTTATAAGGTAATGGTTACCTGTTTTATACTTGAAATTTTATAAGGTATCTATTACCTGCGTTATGTTTCTCGTCCAATATTTGCAGTTTTATAAGACAATAGTTTCCTGCGTTAGTAATGCTTTTGGGGAGAGGAGTGGTAGAAATAAGTGAAATTTTTCTTCTTGTTCCAAGTTGATGAAGGATGTTGTTGTGGAATATTCGCCTCGGCAGTTGATATTAATTTAAAGGGAATATTTTGGAGCAGCTAATTTACATATTTCATAGCATGTTACATTTCGCATCTTTATTATCTCGATACGCGATACGTGAAAGGCACATCGGTACTGAATGATGTGTAGCAAGTAAAGTTGCATCCCTCCTCTCCTTTTCTCTCCCATTTAGCAGACAGTGGAAGCCAAAGGGAAGGAGATGATGGAAGAAAGAGAGGTAAACGTCACCTCGAAAGTTTTGCAGTTCTATTTGGGAAAAAGATAGGAAATAATGAGAGAGTGAAAAGAAAAATACAGTAAAAATAGTGTGAAATGCGTTGAATACAGAGAAAGATTTCTGAATTCCTTCCTCTCTAACAGAAATATTCACTTTCATGTCCAATAGTTGTAGTCGATGTTTATGCAATATTGGTATGGTGTTGATTTCAGATCGTTATTTGCATAAACATTTCATGCAAGTATCCCAAGGAGAGGAATATTTGGCACTTTCAATAGATGAGCTATCGCCGATACTCAATAGAGATGAGATTTTTGTCGAGAGTGAGGAGCAAATATTTGAGGCAGCGATGAGATGGTTAGAACATGATCCAGATCGAGAGCAATACTCTGCTAGGTATGATTTTTGTGTGATTGAATTTTTTAGTCAACGAAAGAGAGACTTTTCTTTGAGACAAAAGATGGTATTTTTATGGGAAAGTTTAAGCATTGTGTTATGCTGTGCTGTGCTTATACTTCCTCTCACCTAGATACGAGAATTTTCTACTTTTGCATATTATAGATATAATGATGTCATCAATAACTGTTTAGTTGGCCTTTTGCGGCTTACATTGCCATTGTACTTTCCAGGATATTAAGAGCGGTGCGCTTACCATTATTGAAACCTCATTTCCTCACCGATCAAGTTGCATCACATTCGATCATTCGTAAGAGCCTAAGTTGCCGAGACCTCGTGGATGAGGCAAAGGACTATCACCTCATGCCCGAAAGAAGACACCTTATGAAAACGTTCAGGTATTTTTATATTACTTTTAATTTTTGAAAGTTTTTTTTTTCAATTTAACTATATTTTCCCACTTTGAGATGTGCACTTATAATTTGTGAGTGGAGTCAGTTTAATGGTAGTATTGATAACGACAGATCTGGGATCTGCTTCGCACGTATCTTGAGACCTCATCTCACCTTACCATCTCTTGCGAAACCTTTGGTACCCTGTTGCAGGGAATGTTTTATATGAGAGGAGGGTTTGTATGGTCGTTGACCTGAGGTGAGCATGCGATCTACTCCCTAAATTTGAAACTTGAAAGCCTTATCTCTGATGGCTTAGTTCAATGGGCGTTTATTGAACGGACCTGTGTAAAATGCGGTCGCGATTCGTTTAAGCAAGAGTGCAGAATTGTTTATGAGGTTGTTTTGTTGAAGAAGGACCTAATTGCTTTTTTTGCAGAACAAAGCAGCGTTGCTGCTATGATGTACCCGGGCTTATATTTGCAGTGGGTGGTCTAACAAATACTGGCGATTCACTCTCAACTGTGGAAATGTTCGATCCAACTACAGGTTTGCATTCATAGCCTAGCTAATAGCCATCATGATGCTTTATCGAACATATAATCCCCTTACCATAAACAATCATTTTAATTTTTGTTGTATGTTTTATGTTCTGTTATTTAGTTGGGCGCTGATGAATGGACTGAAGCTTAGATGCTATGTAGTTCCCGAATTTCAGGAAACGGCAACCACGGCTCTTTTTTTAAAAATATTCTCCATCATGACGGCCCTATTTATGATGGGTGATGATGGATATTGAGGAATGTAGATACGTAGGGATTGTTGCTAATGGGTGCGTTGTGCTCGATGCTCGATGTGGTTTGCAACAAATTAAAGTGAGCCATATTCAAGAAAGACATCCAAATTGGCTACCGTTCAGGCAAATGGTCATGTGTACAACCAATGAATTCTATTCGTTCTCGCGTTGGTGTTGCTGTAATGAATCGTCAATTGTATGCAATTGGTGGTTTTAATGGGCATGATAGACTAAGAACCGTTGAAGTGTTCGATCCAGAAACAAGCAAATGGAAAGAGGTGAAGCGATTTTTTATTTTTATTTGTTTGTTTGCATCCGTTTTAGCAGTCTTTAAAAGAATGTAACAGTTGTTTGAAGGGTGGGATAGTCTAAATTTCTGCTGCTTATATGTTGAATTACTCTTGGGTGGGTGTTGTTTTGTTAAGCATATTTTATTGTATCGGAGGTTATGTTCAGTTTCGCTCTGTGAGAGCATATTTCCATATGTTTTATTGAGTGTAGATGGACAACGCCATTCCGAATCTCAATGAAAGACTTCAGTGACTGAAAGTCCAAAATTGTTTGAAAAAGAGGGAGTGGGATGGAGGAAACGGAACTTTTTTTATGAGAGAGGTTTCAATTTTTTTTCGTCTCTGAATTTTTCCTTCCTCTTGTTTTGAATATTCATAAATAGCGATGCACCGTTGTCATAACAGGTTTGCCCACTAACAAATAAACGATCGGCTCTTGGTGCGGCGGTTATAAATGAGCGTCTATATGTATGTGGTGGCTATGATGGTATCAGCTCTTTATCGTCAGTTGAAGTGTACAATGCGATAACCGATCGATGGTCAATGACAACACCGATGCATAGATTACGCTCAGCGGCAGGAATTGCTGTCATCGATAACTACATTTATGGTGGGTATCTTTTATTATTTTCTGTTAGTGTTTTCATTTTGTTGCTTTATTAGAAGCGATACATCAATGCTGTCAACATCGTCAATGCATGCCTATGTTTGAATACGGTTGAACAGTATCAGCTTTAGGCGCTTTGAAAGGTCGATGAAAAAATTGCTGTATTCGTGTTTTCATAGTGGAAACCATCATAACTAGTACTGATTTCTGTTGCGATCGTGTAAGGACGGCGTCGACTCCTTGATGTTTAGTTAGAATAGGATATATAAAATGAGTTCATTCGGCTAACATGCGTTCTAAGCAGTTCATGCTACGCTGTGATGAGCGTATCTACGGGATTAGCTGCTATGATAAGCGTTGGATTTACATCCCTATCCAAGATTATAATCTTTGGCTTTTGAGTAACTATGCCATAGTGCCCGTTGCGCCCTGTTCCACTTCGGTGACGCTTTCTTCCAAGTGGCGTCCGGGGTAGGTGGCACGTTTGCTGTACCCTAATTATTATATTTCCTTTTATGCAACGCTTCTTCTCAACCATCGGTCATTAATCTGTAAACTTTTATTATAGAGTACTGAGCTTAATGGAAAGAGCAAAGGCAAAAGCTTACCAAGTTTCTAAAAGAATTGTGATGTTATATATTAATAAAGTTTAAGTGATCGGTGGTCATGATGGGATGTCGATATTCAATTCGGTTGAGCGATTCAATGTTGAGACCGGTGATTGGCAACTAGTGAAGCCGATGGGTAGTAAACGATGTCGTCTTGGTGCGGCTGCATTACGCGGCAAAATTTATGTATGTGGAGGGTTCGTCGATTTGCAATTCTATAAAAATATTTTATTTGTGATGATGAATTTTTTTTTTTGATAATAGTATTTTAAAAACCGGAAATATTTTCCTCTTTACTATTGTAAATATGAAATGCATCGCTAATCTTGCTGAAGTATGAGAGAATTTTCAATTTTAATTTAAAAAAAAATAAAGTTTTTAATTGGTGGTTTTCAGATACGATGGATGCCAATTTCTAAAGAGTGTGGAGGTGTATGATCCGGATAAGGATCAGTGGAGTCCACTTTCGCCGATGCATCTCAAGCGAAGTCGGGTCTCTCTGGTTTCGAATGCGGGTATCCTTTACGCTATCGCAGGGTTTGTTTTGATCCTTTTTTCTTACTTGAGATATGTAAATGTGTACACATTTGTACATACATATATTAGTATATATAGGTATGTGTGTATATACGTATATATACGTACATATGTATTTATATGTATGTGCAGTTATGCGTTTACCTCATATGCGGTTATTCTTGTTTGCCTCAAAGTTTAACCGAAAAATGACTTCCTTTCCGATTGAATCTCAATTCCTTTAAAATCTTCCATTATTCACAACTCTTAAAGATGAAATGGAGGTGCAGTCGGGTAACGTTATAGTCGATAAACAAGAAAATAATGTCGTTTGAGAGTATTGGAGGTGTGAAAGCTGCAGTTTGTCTTTGAAGGGGGATGCACTTTTAAAACTTTTTTTTCCTTATAAAGGAATGGTCTGTGAAAAATTCAGATCCGAATTGAAATGAGAGAAGGAGAGGCGGCTATCGATGATGAAGTATTGAGTTGTTTAGTGTTTGTCCACTTGCCGTAGCAGTTTATCCTGCTTAATTTCCATACCTTAGCATGGGGACGTTATATATGTATATATATGTCTCTCCATTTGTTTGGTAATAGTTCGAAGTCAAATACTACAAAAAAAAGTTGGATAACTTTTTTCCACAACTCACAGACTGATCCATCAATTATAAGCCTTTTAAAGTTTCCCTTAAGTTTGCATATATTTTGCAAGAAAACAGATTTGAATTCATTGTTGTGAATTTGTGCAGTCGGTTGGTTAGAAGAATGAGACTGCAAAAGCGCATATCTATCATATCAGCGCACTTTGCGCGCTTTTATGTTTATTTAAAATGCGTTTTGGAAGTGAAATATTTGCTGTTTGCATTACACCGATTGCATTGCATAATATTGCATTAAAAAATTCAAATTTTTTAGCTGCTGTATTTGTGATGATTTCGATAGATACGAGGGTGGAATTTATTATTGCTTTAATTAGACTGCAAACGGTAATTGAAACATTTAAATTTTTCTCGAAGATTCTCTCATAGTTGAGAAATTTTAACTACGTATTAATTAAAGACGGATTGGGGAGGGGAGGAGGGAACGGCGAGGGATTCAATCGGGCAATATTCATGCTTTTTTGGCTTTCCTTTCATCTCATTTGCATATTGTGTTTGTTTTCAGTTACGATGGCATATCAAATTTGAGTTCAATGGAAACTTATAATGTTGAGGAGGATAGTTGGACGTTGGCGGCAAGTATGGTAGCACATGAAGGAGGTGTTGGTATCGGTGTCATTCCAATACCACCGGAGATGTTATAGCCGTTTTCAATCTTAACCTGAATCAAGGTGAAGATGTTTGTTTAGCAACTGAACGATCACTCAAATGCAACGCCACATTTAATACGGATTATTTTCTTTTTCTTTGCATAAGCAGAAGAGAGCAATAACATTATTCGTATTCGCATTCTTCACAGATGCAATATGAACTTTCAAATATTAAACAAAACGGTTGTGCATATTTTATTGTTGTTCTTAAATTGAACGTATTATAATTGTTGTTATTACACTGGTATTTGATGCCAATATAGTTTCTTCTAGTGAATTTTGAATGAGAATTGAATGATTTGTAATTTTTTTTTTTGAGGGATTTTTTTGTTGTAATTTTTAATTTTGGTTTATTTCTTTTTTTTTTACATTGGTGATTTTATTTTATTTGCTGTGCCATCATTTCTTTCATTACTGCCAATGGATGGGGAAAGGAATCGGATAGAGTAGTGATCGTGTGATGTAGTGTCTTGCGGTTTATACTGAAATGCTATGGGAGTTTTTACAAATGTTTCTGCGATATATTGATTGATATTTAGCTTTCATTGTAAAGAATTTCGATGATTAGAATATAGAACAACGAGGCTTGACTTGATTGAATGCGTTTTTCTTTGAATTTTCATGATTTTAATTGATTTTTTTTTTGTGCAAAATTCCAATTTAAATTCAAAAACTCGGCAAATTTGTAGCAAAATTTCTAATCGGAAAGAGAATTCTAAAGTTCTTAGTGCAATTAGAATCTATAATTTGCAAAAAGTTTTGATTATAAATATTTTAAAATATTTTATTGAGAAATTTTTATTACTCATTGGTGATTTTATTAGAATTTCGTTCAGTTTAATTATTGATAAAGTATAGAAATGAGTAAAAAATGACATAAGGCATGAGCAACGAGGATCCTTATTGGTCCTTTTCGTCCATTTAGCACTAAACGCTTACTACTCGCATATTATTTATTTCCTTTTATCTTATATTGTATTTTTTTTTGTTGATCTGATGTTCAATATTTTATCTTCTTTCATTTTTATGCAATTACAGGTTTCATTAGAGCAGTATTGCATTGCTTTACTCGTGGAATTTTTTGTTCACATTTCTGCGGTATTTGTTGATTTTTTTTTTTTTTTTTTTGATCTCAGAGATTCTCATCGAAAAAGTTTCAATGATTTTGCTAGTAAGTACAAAAAACGCTTTGGAAGAGAATTCGATCACCCGTTTATGGTACTCTGGCTCTAGATTGGTTTTCGTTCCATAATTTGTGAGCCGCATAAAAGGGATCCCAATTTTTCCGATGCGCTTTCCAAAATTGCCAACATTTTCATCGGGAATCTTTCATAATTTTGTAATTAGCCCAGGTACGACGTATCGTAGCTTTTTTTACGGTTGTTCGATGGTGAGAAATGATCATAAATAGACGAATCTCAAAAAATGCCCCGCGGGCATTTCCAAATTTTTGCATCTTATAAAATTCAGGTGGTTAAAGTTTATGCTAAATTTAATTATTGGAATTTCAGTTGACTAATATTTACAGTCTTTGTTATAATTTTCTTTGCTGGTGGAAGGATGAAATACAATTTCGCTCAAATCGAAAATAAGAAAAATTTACGGATTTTACTTGCTAATCTTTTTTTTTTTAAATCCTATACCGAATTTGAAATTCTACCTGAATTTTACGATTATTGAGGTTTTTGTTGTTTGCTTCAACGATTCAAAAGCTGAGCTTGCATTAAAAAAAAAAATTACATTTCATTGTGATATTCGTCTGATGAGAAAATTTAAATGCTTTCCGCAAGAAAAAGTGCTCTTATATGTGCTATCAATTTGCATATTCATGTGTTATGCATAAAAATGTTTTTTATTACATTCATCGATGATTTTTGAATGGGAAATTCGATAGATTATAGGATCGATATAAGAAGCATTAAAGAATATTGCAATTCTATTTGCATTTTGTCACTCATATTGCACTTTCATATATCCTTTAGATAAGAATATAAGGAGTGGATTATTAGAATGAGGTGAATTTAAAAATATTCCAAGTGTTGCGTTTGAAAAGGAAATTATATTCGAGTCAATTGTAAGTTTTTATTGTTATATCTATATCTTGAAATAACTATTGCCGAATCCTGAAATTCCTGAAATCTGAGAGGAAGAGGATTTGGGGATTATTAACCCAAATATGCAAAAGTGGGATTTTGGGTGAGAAAAAATGACATCATGAGAAAAAAACCAAAAAAATTTGTTGTTACTGATAGCATATTATCAAAAAAAATTTGAAATTTTATTTGGCGGCCTAATTCCCAGCTTTTCAATGAGTGTTCCCTTGTATAAGTAGATTCGGTTCGCTAAAGATACGCTAAAACTTTGTTTAAATTTTCGTTTAAATACGGCCTAAAAACATCGCTTGTAGCATCTCTCGTTCCGTGTATTACCTGTACTAATGGATGGATGCTGACCTTCGCAAGCATTTATGAATGCGTCAAGTAAATGGGCAAAGACTATTTGCAAAAATATTACCAAGTGAGTAAACAAATAACCGAATATTTTATGTTACTTTCGAAACAAGAACAATTTTCCTTACTTCCGGTTTTCGACCGTCGAGTCGATCATCTAAAGGATCACCTCGTTTAGAGCTCATCCTTCTTGGTCTTATCATCTTTAGATTTTTTCATATCTTTCTTTAGCTTCTCTTCACTCTCCTCTTTTGTCGTTTTCTTTGCTGACTTTGTAGTTTTCTCTTGTGTCTCGTCATCTACTTGTTTCTTTCCAGATTTTACCTTTCTTTCTTTTTCTTTTTTCGGCTTTTCGTCTTTTTCCAATTTTGATTCGGTGTCTTTTTTCGATTTTGTCCCTTTCGTTTCCTTCGCTTCCTTCTTGTCATCTGCTGCAGTCTTTGTTTTTTTCTCTGTCTCCTCCTTCGTTGCAGTTTTCTTTTCATCTTTCGTCGTTTTCTCGCTCTTTTTCTTCTCTCCAACATGTCCCTCATCTGGTTCTTTCTCGTCCTCCACCACAACTTCCTTCTCTTTCTTTGAGTCCTTCCCTTCCATTCGAACAGTTATAAATCTGTAGAAAGCTTCAGCGGTTCGTTCATCGTCCGTATAATAAATTGGCTGCAAATAAAACCTCTCAGCCAATCGATAAACAACGAAAATTGAATGACATCTATCGTCATATATAAATCCCTCATTTGCTTTAGCCAAATTTTTATTGATACGAATATTAATCAACTCACACTCAAATTCAAAGGTCGAGCTCAAGCTGCGGAACTGGGTGTTCGACCCCTTCATTCCCGCACTTTCCCATGCAATAATCAAGGATTCAGTTGATTAGTTGCTGATGAACGTCGATGAAATGGAGAGTCAAAGAAAACGATCGAGTAGAGAAACTACGCATTGCCCTCAGGGGTTCAGGTAGTAAATTAGTGAACAGTGGGTAAATCGTTACCTTTTTATTGCCCTTAATGAAAAGGGCTAAGGTGGGTACATCAAGTATGGGAATATGAGGTATTTCATTTGTAGTTGCATCCATACGTGCGATAAGTACATCCTTATTATCGGCGAACAATTCGGCGAGCTTCTCAATCTCGGGCATTGTATTCTTACAAGCCGTACACCACGAGGCATCTGAGAGGAAATAAAGATTATCGTAAACACTCCAATATAGCCCCATCCCAAGGGAATATGTCGTATTCGGAAGTATACGAGATGATATGAGGCCTCTTCGCAATTTAAAAAAAAAAAAGACAGCATCAATTTTTTTGAAGGTATTGAAGAATATAAATGAGGATCAAGGTGAATTTAGACTGTTAGAGGGATATATATATATATATATATATATATATATATATATATAAATGTCCCTTACTATTGGATGATCACCCGGAATCTCTATAGGGTGTCATTTTGTAGAGCAGCTGCAGCAATTATGATATTTATAAGATATAAGTGAATTTATACGGACTCTATTTTATTATTTTATTTAATTTAAAATCGAACATTTAAAAGTTGATTTATTATAATAAATATAATAAGTATAATCGATATCATATAGAAATTTCATCTATTTATTTTAGATAGACTATTAATTATACTAAATCGTAATGTTGAAATTATATTCCATATAGTATTTCTGGTACAATAATAATGAAAGCATCGAATTTACGACGGGGGAATTACATCAAATAAATTATAAATGATATGTAAATTTGTAAATATGCAAATTTGCATAAAATTAATCGATAAAGTATATAAATAATTTAAATGTTAATTATTTAAAAAAAAAGATCAATTTCTATAGGAAATAGGATCAAACTTAAATTCTAGTAATATTATAATCGACTTACAAAACATAACAAATGCGGTTTTCTTCTGATCGAAAACGATCTCTTCGAAGTTTTTACCGACAAGTTGTTTCACCGGTTTTGCATCCCAATTTTTCGATATATCCTCACTTTTTAGGAATGCCACCGATTTACCATCGAGACAATCTTGAATGAACGAAATGATATTCTTCCTTGTGATCTGAAAAAAAAATGCAATGCGTTTATTTTATTTATTTATTTATTTTTTATATTTTTTATTTATATTTTATATTTTTTAATGTTTTTTTATTTATTTTTTCTTCATACACAATGTCCGCGTTTTTTTTGCAAATTTCTAAGAAACTGTATCACTGAGTAGATGTGTCTGCGTGATTTTTTTGTCTTCCAATAGCTTCTAATTCGAGTGCTAGAAAAAGACGGCAATGAAATATGAGAGGCATATTACCACAGAAATATATCTCTTTAAATCATTTTCGCATTGACTTTAAAATTCCCATAAGAGTTATGAGCACTTTAAAATGATTGAAATTTGCATATTCAAATTTTTGCCATCGGCCAAATCCTAAATGGAAAAGACAATTAAATAATATATTTTATCGACATTTTCCGTCATTTTTTAGCATTTATGCAAGCATATGGTTTACTTGCTTGAACTATAAAAGAAGCGTTTGCTCCGATCATTCACAATATGCTTCTCGCTAATACTTTATCTGGAAGTCTACATTTGAAAGCTCATCGCGCTTTTATTCCCTTCCGGTGTACTACTTCAAAACTCCACCAAAGAGCATAAATTTTAGCAATTGGGGAGGGGGGGAGGGGGGTGGGGAAGAGAGGAGAGCGGGGATGAGGAGGGATACTGATACATTTGGAGAGCTCATTACTAGTACCAGTCCGATTGTTCTGGTTTGCATCGAACTTGCAGTAAAATAATATTACTAGTACAATGAATAAATCGCTAAATAATTTAAAAAAAAAAAACCAAACAAAAAATTAAATTTTCACTCAGATGAAAAAAAATTTTTTTTTTGGAAAATTTTTATGCAATTTTAGTCCGCAAAATTTATTCAAAGAATATTAAATGGGATATCGATTTTTTTTTTTTTTTTGAAAATATTGACACTTAGATGCTAATAAATACGCCATATATGATGGGTATATAATAACAAATTCGAAGAATTTGTAAAATAGAGAAAAAAAAGATTGCAAATTTTATAATAAAATAGTAATATGCAAAATATTGGTGGAAATGCAAATTTTCAAGAGCTATTTGCAAAGATTTATGAGCAATAATGCGGTGACCAATTATTCGATCTGTTATGATTCCTTACTTTTTTTATATACTGCAACTATATATTCGTTGTATTGTAATGTTGCAATTTGTTTTTGCGAAAATATTCTCGGATCAAATATGAAAACCCATAGAGAATGAAATAGGAATAAAAGTCCAAAATCTTTTACTAAAATTTAAATTTAAAGAAAAAAAATTATTTATAATAAAAAATTACCTCACTAAATTCGGCTTTATATTTGCTAAGACCAGTAGTAAGATCGATGAAAAGTATAGTTGGCACATCTTCGGCGATAAGACCAAGATATTCGATTGTTTCCCAATTTTCCTCCACATCGGTATTGATAAAAATAAATCTCACCTATAAAAATAAATTCGCAATTTTCTCGTTTTATTCTTTTTTGATTTTATTATACTGAAGTTGTAAAAAAAAAACAAAACAATGAAATTCATAAAAATAGAGTGCTGCATTTTTTTTCTTAAATATAATTCAAAATTGAGTATTGTTTTTCGTTGGAAATTGGAACGATATTTTTATTATTACAAATAAAATTACAAATTATTTATATTATTACAATAATTTATATTATAATAAATTATAAAGAGAAGATTATCTAATTTTATATATTTTCTCATAGGTTCTACTCGACGAATCGAATGAAATAGAAAGAAAGATGCATTCAAAAATTTAGGAAGCAGCTGAAGCATTCTATACTTTTTCGATGATTCCTATAAAACAAAGAATAAACATAGATCATGAATAAATTCTTATAGGTATATTATTATAAAAAATTCGTTAAAACTTCATCAAAAACAATTATTAAAAACAGGTATATATAATATTGAATAATATAACATAATAATATAATATAATATTCAAATAGAGGTATAATATTTTAAATTAATGCTTACCTTATCGACTTATTAAATAAAAATTTTAATCGCAGCAACTCCTTAAGATTTATCAAACTCGTGAAATATTTAAAAAAAAATAGAAGCATAATATTCGAAGTAAAATAAAATAGTTGAGGAATTTCTTGGAAAAATTCCAAAATTTAATTGATCAATAAATATATATTACTATTTTAGTTTATAAAAGCTTAAAATATAACTGCTTTTTTTTCAATTACTATGGAAAAGGATTTAAAGTAATATTCTTTTATCGTCGAATGAAAGTTTACTTTATCATCGAAATGTTTTGCAGCGTATTCGAACTCTTCAAAATGATCGTCATAGTCGTCAGATTCTTTCGATTCGATAAGAACACTATAGTATGGAAAATCTTTTGTGAAAATTGCCTTTCCGGTATTCCTTTTGAATATAGTTACCGGATCCGGCTTGCCCTGAAAAACGTTGACTCGCATCAGCATATTCCGGAAAATAAATTTTTCTTTACAAGTATTCATAATGAACTATGCATATCTCCTATGCAGTTATTTCCTCTTCCATACTTAATCATCGTATTATTTATTTCACGCATTCGTTTCATACAGGTTGGAAATATTTATAGATGTTCATATGGGTGTTCATAAGAGTTGAAAAATATAGAAAAATATTCAAAAAGGTTGAAAAATATGGAAAAATATTCATAAAAGTTGGAAAATACAGAAAAAATGTTCATAAAAGGTTGAAAAATGTGGAAAAATATTCATAAAATCCGCAAAAACGAGTGGCAGAAAAATTGAAAACTACGACTGAAGAAAATAGAAGACCGCTTTTATTCATCGAGAAAAGGTTTTCAACGATATAATTAAATGATTAGAAATGAGTAAATAATGATATTGGTTTTGATTATTTTAATTAATTAACAAAAATTTAGTGGAAATAATTTCAAGTGCAATGCAGATTTCATTCAAATTTTATTCAATTTTAAAAAAAAAAAAAAGTTTGCAAAAAATTTTCTTTTAAAAGAATTATTGCAATTGTTTCAAAAAAAAAAAAAAAAAACAACTACAATATAAGGAAATTGTTTGCAAAAAGAAAACTTATTGCTCATATAATACACAAAATTGAATTGCACTTTACAACAGTGATCCGGTTTCGACGATAACGATTGCGAATCGATTCGTTTTCTTTCTAATTTAGCGATTGAAAGTATTCATTTATGAAATAGATTTCGAATATTGCATTAAAATAGTGTCCTTTTTTTGATTGATTTTTTACTGAAATGGAAATTGATAGGTACCAAAAGTTTAGAAAGGCGTTCCAATTAGTATCATACTTCAATGGGACATCGGAGGGATCATTGTCGGTGAAGAGGGCCGAAGAGAGGGGGACGACAGTGAAAATGTCGCAATTTCCCGCATAATACTAGAGCTTCATGCTACTCAAGTGTAAGGTGTGATATCTGGTAAGGTCATTTCAAGGTCACTTTGGCCACTTGCGATCACTTGACACCTAAACTATAATCTACTTGCGGTTTTCGCGAAGAACATATCAACATTATAGTCAAAAAAAAAATGGAAAACGCGCCAAAGAAGCCTGCACGATACGTGTTTTATGTAACCATGTCTAATTAAACCAAACAGCTTAACGACTTTCTGCAGGACAACAATTTTATCATATACCTACCTGTTCAATTTTACACATATCTACCTATTTCAGGTTATATTCATTAAAATCTATTACTGTCGTTTTTGTGATTCGAGATTTGAAACCATTAAACAGACAGACAAAAGACAGGCAGACAGACAGACAGACTCGTCGTAATGCATTTTGTGGAAAATTAGAAAGCATTTAATAGTGTATCTATTTGTCTTTTTAAATAAAAAATATGAGGGAGATGATTTCATTTTAGAGATTAGAAGCATTCATCAACGAAATCCTTCTCAACAATGGTCACTACTTATTTTAATTGTGTCTTCATGAGGGATTCTTTATATTATAGTAATGAAGAGACAATTGACTTATTCTTTGAAAGATTATTTCTTTTTAGAAATAATGGACTGAAAAAAAAAGATCCAGAAAGACTAGATCCTTCTTGCGGCATTTTTGATTATTTGCTCTTTGTCCTTCTCTGTTTCCCTCTGTCCCTCTGTCCCCCTCTCTCTCTCTCTTTCTCTCTCTCTCTCTCTCTCTATACCTAGGATTATTATGGAAAGGTTAATCCGCAAAACATATAAACGTGCTCCCATTGCTAATTATTTTATCGTTCATAAATTTTACAGTTATACACTCCTGTCTATAACGTCTCACTAGCAACAACTGCATTCCAGTAAACGATTGATATAAAGGAAGAAGAGGAAATTGAAGGGGTGCTATAACAATCACCTCTCTCTCCAAATAAAATATTCTATAGGTGAGATGATTAGATTTTTTAAAGGTAAGGGGGGGGGGATTTACGAGAATTGGTAATTTAATATTATTCGATGAAAAATATTAAAAATAATTAAATTTGTAATAGATAAATGAATTAAAATATATTCAAAACACATCATGCGCTCATTACCTTTGCGTAAATATTAATGACGAAGGTGATCGTTAGAAGAGGAATGAGCATAGATGCCATTCTTGTTTCGTCAACGAAGTAAAACTTAGTGCACTGTCATGCCATTAAACGAGGTCGTCGTTCGGGCGAATCAACAATTTACACAACACGCCCATCTCTACTTCAATATGCTCTACTTGTTTGGCATCTATTTTAGACATTTGTTAGCTATCGGTTATTGGGTGTTAAATCAACTCATAGTTATCTTATCATATTATAATATTATTTCTTTAATAAAACTTTAGACGATTTTCGAACTTATCTTTTATCATTTATATATTTTATTTAGTTATCAATTCAACTTTATTATCGCTAAATCACATTTACAAACGTTCGAACAAAAAATGGATAAAACTACTCGAAAATAAATACTGTTATTAAATTGTAATATTTATTTCAATAGTGAAGAACTATCCATAAAAAAAAACATATATATATATATATATATATATATAACCATTTAATTATGAATGATTGCGATATTTTAGCTGAAGAGAAATTTCCAATTTTCCTTTAGGAATATTTTTAAAAAAATTATTGAAACTTTGAAAGTATATATCGAATTATTTGAATTTTAATATTTATACAATGCAATTAGTGCTAAAAAAAAGGAACACAATTATTCATATTGATTTATTCATATAATAAATCAATAATTAATTTTTTCTTTCTATTGTGATGACGATTGTCTCATTAATCGTATCGTTTATATTGGTGCGATTTGAGTTGATCGTTCATCAGATGGACACTCAAATATCGCATCGAGATCTAGTCGAATGAGTTTTTGCTCTGATGTGGAGAGGAATTTCTTTGTTGTTTCGAATTCAATCTGTAAAATTTAATTGGCATTTAAGAAACTTTGAAAAAAAAAAAGGAAGAAGAATTCAACTCATTTCTTTTTATTTTCCATGATAAACCTGCCGTTTAGTCAGCCTATCTTAAATAAGCAGGAGAAAGGGGGCAAAATCAAGGGAGGAGAATATCAATGGAGGAGGGGGGGGGGGAGAAGAGGAAAATGCTTCTATCACAAAATGATCACCTTCAATTATCCTACTTTCTTACAATAAAAATTTTCGATTCAATTAGCTTAATTCGTTTATTTAGAAATGCTATTAAATATTATCATAGATTATCATATCATAAACTCTTATCATAGATAAGAGCTTTTTTCTTTATTTTCTATTTGCATTTATTAACTTTATTTTATATAAATGTGTTAATGAAAACGATCTAATAAATCGATATTTAAAAAAAAAATTTAAATATAAATAAAAATAGCAGTTTGTTTTATCATCAAGAAACGATTTCTGCAATTATAAACGATGAATAAAGGAAATAAACAACATACAACAAATGCATAGTTTCGTACTCCATTTGCATCCGGTTCAACTGGTGGCAATTCAACACCATGAAACACATCTGAAAGCTTATTTAATGCTTTCCCTTTAAAACTAATAAGATCATCCTATATGAACACATTAAAATTGTGAGCAATAATTATAATACAAGATAACACAATTATATATATATATATATATATATATATATATATATATATATATATATATATACATATATATCTCAAGAGTAAGTAATCTCCAAAAGGAAACCTCAACGAAACTTACATGTTTTGCATTTATGGTTCAGTTGGGTTTCTGAAGCACCAGCCGGCTGACGAGATGAAACGAGGTCAAGTTCGGTCTCAGGCCAATACTCCTCTATTACTCCACCATTCTTCTCGTCCAGTGTATAAATAATCTTTGCTGTACTCGTCGTTCTAAACTTTTCATGAAAATGCAAATTATTTAAACAATGGACGAATATAGTCAAGCAGGCGATATTAGTGTTTCATATTGCGCATAGGGGTCTATGAAATGCCAAAAGGCAAGGATTAGTAAAATAGATTGGCGAGTGAAGAGGGGAACAAGAGAGGCGGTGGGCAATGCGTCCTCGCATCCCCATACTCAGATTTTTACACCTTCAAAACGCAGTTGACGACCATCCATTCCATCTTTATAGATCAAAGCTTCCACCCTGTCCCCTTTGAGAAATCCGGAATAAAATTATGCCTCTCCTTAAAAGTCGACTAGAAACGATGGATCTAATCTGATCTCACTATTCGTCGTTATAAATTTCTAGATGCTCTTCTCTTGGACAGTGGTCATTTTCAATGGACATTGGCTTCCATCTTTCTTCATTAGAATTAAGAAATAATTAATGTTTGCGGCATTGAATAGTTTTTCTATAATATTGTCTAGTTTTTTGTCTAATCTCGTTACCTAAATCATTCCCTTCATTTCGCAAAACCATTACAGCGATAGAGAGGACGAGATTATTAATTGTACACTGTCGATATTTTTTGAATATCACTGTGGATAATCTTTACTATGAAGTAGAAAATTTCAGCCGGCAAAATTTATTTCTATAAGATGTGATTCCATTAAGTAAAATCATGACATTCAATAAATTTAATAATTAACGCATAAATTTCAAAAGTTAAAAAAAAGGCTTAATTTAGAGGTTTAGCTTATAAAATTTTACGTTATCGATTGAAGGAAAAATTTTAAATATATTATTGTGAAATTATTTAAATATATGCAGAGATGAAATTACAAAAAAAATATATATACAAAAGCAACTATAAGAATTCATAAAACATATTTATATTCCCATTGATTTTAGTGAATTAAGCAGCGTAAACGAAACCATTTTTCCAGGATGGACTGAAAATAAACGAAAAAATTTACATAGAGAAATTGCCTTTTGATCAAATTATTAGAGTTATCACTGATAAAGGGAACATAAAAATAATGAATGATGCATAAATTCAATATGCAAATTAATATTAAATATTTAAGAAATATTTAAAAAAAAAAAATAGTCGATATACTCACATCGAGATTTCATTTCGATTCGTAATTTCATCTAATTCATCGGCTGTCTTCAAATCATCAATAATATTTTCCACTAAATATGGTTTTATTTTATGAAATATTTGTTGAAAATGCTGAAAAATTATTTCAATATTTAATATGCAAAATAAATATTATTAATTAATAATTAAATTATTCAAGAGAAGTAAATTTATTCAATAATATAGTGGAATGAATTCGGAATAAAATAGTAATGAGCATTATAAATGTTTCAGTAATATAGTAATATTACAATTGTTAACGAATGTATATTATAAAATTGCCTTATTCATTGTTTTAATTCTTTTTAGTGTGGTTGAAGATTGACTAATCTTAAATAATTTTTATTTATAAAATTCCACCAAAATTTACTCCCTATTACTTATATTCATTACTTATATTACTTACACTACTCTATATATACATTTATTTATTTATTTATTTATTTATTTATTTATTTATTTATTTATTTATTTACTTATTAATTATATTAATTGACAGAAATATATAAAGTTTTAAATAAACTTTACTGAATTAAAAACAATTAGCGGGATTACCTCACGTTCTCCATCACATTTACCCTCAAGCCAAATTGTTAGAGATTTTGCTATCAGCTTTGCAATTTCATTCTTACGCTCATCGTTTTCCGTCTCGAATATCTGAAAAAAAAAAAAAAAGATAAAATTTTACAAAAATAAAATAGAAAATTTTGTAATTTTTACAGTAACGCTCAAGAATAGAAACACATGAGAATTTTTTTTTTTTTTTAAAAAGCCTAATTTAAAAACATCATTGATTTTTTGAATTTACATCTAGAATTCAATAAAACCCGAAATAATCTTCCGCCGCATTTAGTGATCACCAAACAAATAAGGTATTCTATATGAGACTATATTAGCGTTTAAATGTACCTTTCCAATTAAAAAATTGACGAAAAACTTTAGTGAATATAGACTAATCGCCGAAAAGGTTGGCTGAATGATCGCTTCGTTGAGGATCCGAAAAGCATGCTGCAAATAAGACTTCTAAATCTTTAAGATAACCAGATAGTATTATCAAAAAAAGTGGGAGAATTCAAGATCTAATTTAGCGGATTATATTCATGCTTTCGAGACATATTCGAGACGATCATCTAAGTAATAGCAAGAGAAAATTATAAAATTATATATCAGAATTCAATAAAATTTTTCAATGGAACTTTCCAAATTGTACTGGTAGATTGTGTTATTTATAAAAAAAGACCATAGAACATTACTGCTACGATACAAATTTTGCATAATATGATCAATGAATCAAAAAATTTATAAACAATAGACAATCAAATATTCAAAAAAAAAAAAAAATCACCAACCTCATAGATGATATTCCTCGAATCAGCAGAGATCACATCAATATTTACTATCGCAATCGCAAATGGTGCGCTCTGTGGCATCGAAGCAAGCATAATAAGTTGTCGATTAATTTCCGCATACATTTCCCACATTTGTAAAGCATTTGATGCTGCTAACGATTCCACGATCTGTGATATATTCATAAATTGAATTGTTTTTTTTTTGAATTTCTTATGTGGGATTATTTTTGAAATAATTTTCATAGTATGTGAAATTTTCTCAACAACTTGCTAGCAACTTATCTATGCAACTTTAAAACATTTTTATTTGTTCAATAAGTAAAATAAAAACTTATCAAAAAAAAAATTTAAATATTTAACAATATATATATCTCAATCACTAAATAATGAAATATTATTTTCAAATTTAAGAAAATCAAATTGGCCATTAAAATTCGTTTATTTTGCATTTTAATTCTTCTCGTTTTATAA
The DNA here is from genome assembly GCA_037389465.1 of Baylisascaris procyonis. Lineage (NCBI taxonomy): Eukaryota > Metazoa > Nematoda > Chromadorea > Rhabditida > Ascarididae > Baylisascaris > Baylisascaris procyonis. The sequence continues at coordinate 393,983 of JAZARR010000206.1, forward strand.
AAAATTTCATGAAAAATTTTAAAAAATTTATTATTTCTACATTTTGTTCTTCTTATTAAAAATTTTTAAAAAAATATGCATAGAAATACTATATCTAAAAGAGCAAGTATGATAGCAATACAAACTTAAAAATATTATAGAATTAACTTCAAATAGAAAAACGATCTGATAGATAAATTAAGGGTTGAAGAAATTAACGTAAATCCAACAGTGTCCCAACGAAAGGAATGCAGAATTTTTTCAATGCAAAAAAATTTTTAGCTGTATACCATATTTAGTGGAATAATAGCACGACCATTAGCGTAGTCAATTGCATTCGCAATTCCATCACTCGTTAAATAATGTTGCCGTTCTTTGAGATAATCTAGATTTATTACGACGGGGCATTTTCCTAAAATATATCCGCCAACTTATTGTTTCAATTGTTTCATAAATATTTTTACAAATTTCTTTTTCGGCGCTCAAATTTGTATTTATACATTATTGGCGACAAACATAGAACTAGGGATTGACAGCTCATTAGAGATTATATATGACGGTGCAAAATTTCAGCGCAATTAACCGATATGCAAATTTTTGATAACAGTCAATAGGCTAGAAATGGTGAGCGGTAATATTATCGCCGACAGTAACGAAGAATAAGTTGAAATATTTACGGATATCGAACAATAAAATATTGCATTTAAATAAATTTACATAATTAATTAACATGTAAATAGAAATAACATTACATTTAACAATTTAACAGGTAGTGATATAACAGGTATTTTTTGTATAATTTATGAAAATTCCTTAATGATGACCTATTGCTTTCGATAAAAAGAATTCTAACCACGTGTAATAAGTCGTTTGATGTAATCGGATGCAGTAATGATTCGAGAGTCTGCGATACGAAATCGAATGCCATCAAATTTGAGGATGCGATACGCCGATATTGCAGGCATCTTTTGCATTGATGTCTTTAAATTATAATTTTTATGCGCAAAAAAATATGTTCAGAATATTTATATTTATAAAATATGGAAAATAATCTAACTTATTTATAAAATATAAAACATTTATTTATTTATGAAACAATTTATTTATTTAAAAAATCGGACTTATTTATAAAAAGCATTAGGTGACTCTAAGGAAAGATCGCTTCGAGAAATACTTTCAACAACCGCAATGCAAAACTATTTCAAAGATTTTTAAAAATCGTTTGAAAATTTATTAAAGAATTCTGAAAATTTATTCACAACAGAATAAATTGCTTAGATATTTTTTTATTATTACGACATACTGAGTGTTTCATTTTTGAAAATACTCAAATAGTCGCGGTGAAGGCAAAAAACCAACTAAAAAGGAAAAAAACGCATACCAAAAAAAAGGACAGACCTTTCTTTCGACGATGATACACGCCGGTAAATTTTCGGAAAGAACAAGACGAGAAGCTTGCCGCATCGCCATCACCTCAGGTCACACTTAAAATAAATATTAAGAGTTATTATCGCAATATCCTTAAGTAAAGATGCTGAAATCGAAATATTTGCATATATTTTCAAAGAATTTGAGGAAAAAAACATGCAAATTTATTTAAGTTTTCATTGAACTCTCATTTTGCATATCACATGCTCAATGATATCAACGAATGCTTCACAGCAAAAATTCTAAATTATTGTGTGCAATATGTTCTACATGAATGTAGATAATGCATGCGCTCATACTAGTGTGACGACACATAGATGTCCTTAGGTAAGATACCAAAAAGCCTTCCTTACAGGACAGTTGGATGCATTCGAAAAAGTGGGAAAGCATGGCAGAGGAGTTGGCGCGATATGCGTTTTTGCATTCTACTCATCTCATCGACAACTTTCATAAGCAATCAGCAAATAATTAATGTACAAAATGATGCGTGTATACTCTTTAATAATTCGATCGCTCGTATAAATCTTTTAAAAGAGATTCGATATTTATATCCAACCGGGTGGAAATAAGAATCCATCTTAGATAAGATGGCTCCAACTTTGAATAACTCCAGCTTTTTGGCTAGTGATAGATCGAAGTGGAATTGTAGCACGTCATGCCATAAGATTTTATGAAGATATCTTTAGTGATTGCCAAGTGGGAACCATCGGACAGACAGACAAGCAGACAGACACATACACACACGTACTTAGACACTACTTGATGTCGGCAATAATAATACATTTTTGCAAAAAGAAAAAAAGTTTACAGTTGTGTAAAAATTCGACTAAAAAATTCAACTTGAAAGCTTGAAAACAGCGATAAATATTGTTACCGCAAATAGTAACACCATTATTGTACTAAATATCTGAGCGATCACCGCTACCGGAATTGTAACCGCTCAAGCAGTTAGCTATTTTCCGGTTCAGTGAGAAGTTTAGACAAAATGCGTTTTTTTAGAGAGAAGAAAAAAGATGGACGGGGAAAAAATTTTAATACTTTCTGCAATATTAGCGCTGTGATAATCAGCGAAGTTTAAAGTCTCTATAAGATCATTTTACCATAGAATATCCCTATGGTACCCTAAATAATTTCAGGTCAAACTTTTTGAATTTTATTATTGAAATTTTTCTTGATTAGTAACCTTTCTATACGTAATTGGATTACTTCCAAAATTTTAACGAAATTGTAATCGAGGTACTAATGTGATGTGCAGTTATTATGAGTGCATTATTTCCGCTCACAAGAGGAAGGTTATACGAAGGTGATATGCGCTGTTCATCTGTCCATTTCCTCTCCAACGTCGAGTACGAGACAGTCGGCTGGAACTGACAACTATTGAATGCGTTAAGGATGACTTCCCTTTGATTAATCCATTCCCTTTCCTAATTCGTCTTCAGTTTACTTCCTCTATAACAATCGGCGAACAACTCAACCGTTTTCTTTCAGTAATTATGCATATGTTTGGAAGATTTTACAAATGCTTTCAGTCAGGTATTTTTCAGTATTTGGATAATTTGCATATATGCAAATATGCATAATTTTTGATATTCCCTGGGAAAGAATATACATCATTTCCGTTTAGTTCAATTACATGTTGAAAGTCGTTAATGTTGAATTTCATTCCTCTTTAAGAAATAGAAGAGTTACTGCTGGTACTAATTGATTTTCGTATTGAAGCTTCATATGAGTGAATTTATCGGCACCACAGTGCCAAGGTCTTTTATGGTCTTAGTGTAGCTATGACGAAATTTTTAAATCACCCAATCATGAACGATGAGGATTGGCTGTAATGAGGAGAGACTTACAATAAACTTTGCTATTGTTTAGATAAATTGATTGCCAAGTTAGAGATTATTTCCGTGCAGAGCACGTGGATTCACATATGACAGCATATTAGGATCCGAGTGAAAAAAAAATTAGTCATAGCTGCACATTGTTTAGTGATAAATCGCGGTATTGCTCGTATTTCCTGTTTGCTTGTGGATGTTTATTGGCAGTCGGTTGGTGCTTAAAATTCTACTTGTAATATTTTTATTCAGGGAACGTTTCTTTTATTTTTTTGCACCAATAAGTTCAGTATATTCTATTAGAGCGTTAATTTCTATAGGTTTGTGTTAAATTCACTCTTGTTCGCCACCGAGAGCGGCTGGTTTATTTCTGCGTGCATGTGGATATTCTTGTGGGGATATATCCTTGGATATGTGTGGATATACACCCGTGTCATGTTTTCAATGAGGCCTTCATCCACCGCAGATATAATTTGATGCATTTATGTGTGGTGATGATTTAGACCTTATTTCGTTCCTGACGTGATCGCGATCGGCCTCGATTTACTTCAAATCGCCGGTCTTCCTTCCTGTTGTGTTTTATAGAACCGTTAATAAGTCAAAGTCTTCCATCCATCTAATAACGACTATTATTCTAATTTATGAAGTATTCGTTGTTGCTTTCATATTACATAATTGATTTTACTTCATATTACATTAATTGGTTTTACTTTATTTGTATGTTTGCTGTAGCAGATTTAACTGTAACTCCGATGATCTGTATTGTTTTATGTGTATTTCATACGTACGTCATCCTTGATCGTTCCATCGAATCATCCACTCTCTAAGGTCTTTTTATTTCAGGAAATAGTCGTACTCATTATTGAATGCGGCCTGTTGGGTTACTACGAGTTGTGTTGTGTGCTTGTCGTCGTGTCCATTGAGCTGGGTACTTCAGCTTCTCTGAGATGTCTGCAGTTTCACAACCATCGGGAAGCTCGAGCCTCAATGCGGTTAGGTTTTACTTTTGTATTATTGCTTTAAAATCTATAAATAAAGGTCTATAAGTAGAACTTTCACCACGAAAATTCTTGAAGGATAGCCATTTGCTTTAATCCAAATAAAATAAATCATTTATTGGCCATCTACTCATAAAATCTCTATTAAATTCAGAGTATATTCGTCGGATAGGTCAATGAGGAGATGATCCGCTAAATCGAGGTACATTTATGCGGTCTTAGCCAGTTAAATTCATTAAAGCTTGTTTTCATTTCAGATTACTGATAGACCATCTCTTCAAATTTTTTATGAAATAATTAGTACGGAAAAATCTGAAATTTTTAAATAAGCCGATAATGCATAGAAAGAAATCACTCAACAAAAAAAAAAGCAATAAAGAAAGATAAGCACAGATCTGAAAGGACAAAAATGATGAATAAAACAAACGTTTCGATGCTAAGCGTTGATATTTTTATCGCACATAATGGCTAGACAAATGATAGAAGAGTTTTTTTTTTTTTGAATATTGAAGTATGCAAAGACAGACAAAACTCAATTCGTATTACAAATATAAAAATATCAAAAATGACTATGAAATTATAATAAAAATAAGTTGTGAAATTTAAATTTTGTGGAAAAAAGTTTGCTTTCAAGAATTACGCTTTTGTTATCCTTATCTCAATGGAATTGTTCTCCTCACTAAAGCTTTTGACTTCTATTCAGGCCATATTAGTAAGTCGTTACTTCGACACGGGCTAAACTTGTAAGGGCCATTTGGCTATAAGATGGTCAAATGGGGTGAAACAATGCGATTGAGGGGCGAGGAGGAGGAGGGAAGGATGGAAAAAAGCAAGGAGGAAGGGAAGTAAGAAGCGCTGAATTTCTGCATGAGGGGTAACAATCTTCGGGTTGAATATATTCGGTTCATTACTAAAAAGCTGTTGAATTAATGAAATTGCAGCTATCAGAGGATAGCATAAGACAGAACGAAGAGCATGATGATGGTGAATCGTCGAGTGGAATCGAGAAAGGATGCAGTCAATGCAGAGCTATGCGAGCAAGCACTCTACAAGCTTATCTTTCTCTGCGTACTTTGAAGGATCAAATCACGATCCTCGAAAACAACGATAAGGTTCATTTTTGATGTTTGATGCTCTTAATTTGATCCGTCCATTCGCTAAGATTCGAAGCGGCTCTATTGAGCTCCAGCTCTCAATATTAAAATAGCTTTTATTTCATAGTTTACAAGTAGTGGTTGCATAGCCTGCATGCATTGTTTTCTATGCATTGGAAAAGATAAACTTACTATTTTGCATGAATTTCGAGAGTCTATACTTGAAATTAGCTTTTGTACTATCGAACGGAATTGCTGTAAATGATCCTATTTAGTTTTTTCTATGCACCCTACGTAACTATTATTAATTAAGCTTTATTTGCGGTCATTTCGATATTGTATTAACAAAGTGTTTATTTTAAGATTAGGTAGTACATGAATTTCGTTTATTGTTAATGAACATATTGAAATGTTTTCTATAGTTTTCATTTCCTGTTGTTTCTCGGAGGAAATAATGACCACATCATCTCTGATAGATACTTATTTATATCTTTAAAAATGTCAAATAGACAGCGCACTGTTTTTTTTTTTATAAAATTATGCGCTAATTTTTCTATGACGATGAAAGTGCTTTTATGCTTATGAAATTATTAAGAAGCGGAAGTACTGTCTTCTTCCGGATGACTGTTAAAAAATTAAATTTTTGAAAAATTTTTATATGCGTGGGCGTCATTTCAGTTTTATGGATGTTCACATCGATATTTATTCATATTGCATGCAGTTGTTTTAGCACCGTAAACAATTGGAAAAAGTCAGCCGGGATCAAGGTATTCTCATAGACAATTTTCGAAATCAATTGAAGAAGACCGAATCGGAAAGAAATAAGCTTCTAGTGGATTTCGAGCAAATGAAGGTTTTTATTTATTTTTTCTCTCTCTTTCTTTGATTCATTTGAAAGTATATGTTTATCTAAGAGAAATGAGGATTTAAGTGAACCTGGGTGCAGGTTGCTGCCCCCTCCAAGCTGTTCCTCCCGTCGATTTTCCTTTGCTTAGGGGAGAAGAATTTGAAATTTTTGTGTTCATGTCTTGATCATATTAGATATCGTTCTAAAGGAATGGAATTAGGAAGAAAAGGAGGACAAAAATTTTTGTAAGAATATAATTCATGAAAGAGCCAAACGAATTACAATTAACATGCTGTGAGTGCATGCAGAATTTTACTCCCTCCTCTCCTCTCTCTTTCTTGCCTCTCCCCGCCCTTGACTCCCTTCTCGGCTCTCTCAGTAACAGTGCAATGTTGCAGAATCTCGAGATTGGAAGTTCTATAGCTTTTGTGGCATATGTGGTGATTATTATGCTACTGTGGCTTTTGAAAATTTATAGAACATTTTCACAATCCTCTTTGTTTCAGATCACGAACGCGGATTTGCGTCGCCAATTAGACGATATTTTAGAAGCATCCCGCAAACAGAAGGTAGGTTTTATGCTTTCGTCACGGTGTACCACATTATTCTGAAATAAACCACCTGGGGTTATAGTTCGCCTCTAATTTTTGGTTGAGATACGGTCCACATAATACGGTAGTAGGTCATGATATTGAATGCATAGAAAGCTTAATACTCTGTGAGGTTGAATACTGTATGAGGTTGATTTTATTTATTTTTTTCTGCTTTATTTAGTCTGTTTGTTTTTCATTGGAACGTTGCGAAGGAACTACATAATAATGAGTATAATATTTGCTTTTGATGCTCTTAATACGTTTTTGCAAATCTACTATATGAAAGTTGATTATGGCGAAGTTGTTTCTTCGCTTATGCGTCTGTGTCTGTCTGTGTCTGTCTGCGTCTGTCTGCGTGCCTGTTCGATAAGAACGGCCGAAGCTAGACTTTGGAAATTTTTGAGTGTGGTGAGCATGAGGACTGATCCCGTGTGCCACATTTCATGGTGATCCATCAACTTTGGAAAAGATTAAATTTGTGCAAAAAAAGGCTTTAAAAAATTTCACTTATTTTATTTTAATCCCTTTTTCAATTATATCGGTCAAGTCGGGTTATTTGAAACATGAGGTACTAGTTCTTATACTTGTTACTTTTGAAATTGGTAGCTTAAAAGGAGGAGCCGAAAAGCGCAGATCGTGCGACCTGATCTGATGCACTTCTTCACTTGCTTTATTGTCACGGTGATTATTAAAAATACTTTTTTTATTCTGGATGTCCTGGATTTTGTCTTGCTTATGCATTCCCGTGAGATCAAGAAGCATATTTGATTAAGAAGTTTATATGTAATTCGGCATGCTTTGACACGGAAATTGTTGGCAAGATCAGCAAGTCAAATATAGATAGGCAAAGGTTTAGTGGAGTTCTTTTAGGGGGGGGGGGGAAGGGAAGTGGAGGGAGTTATTACTATGATACAAACAAGAAATTATAAAAAAACAAAAAAAAAATTTAGAAAGTAATCTAATGAATTGTATCGCATACAGTTGTAGCTATGTAAAAATGTTGTAGGAGGCCGTTCAGAAAGCTTCAGAGTATCAAGATCGATTCGCAGAAACGTTGGCAGCATTGAAGGCCGAACATGAGGCTCGTGAAGAATTAGTGCGGAAATACTCGAAGATGGCTGATTATGCAGAGGTTACTTTTTTGTTGTTTTATTTTTTGTAATATTACTTTTTATTTTTTGGGTCACTTACTTAGTTTTGACGATGAATTTGCAGCGAGATAGCTGTTTTAAAAAATTGAGAGGTGCGAAAAGTTTTTGACTGAAAAAATTTTTTGATACTCTCTCTCTCTTTTTTGGGGTGTTGTTATCTTCGTGTGTTTTCTACCAGCTGAAAGGTGATTCGGCATCCTGAATTTTGCGACATCCGAGTGCTTTTCCGGGACCTCGAACGACGTAGGTACGAAATTCGGTGGCCGTCGGATCGTTTTTTTCTTGGGCCGATGCTAATCTCACCTACCTTTCACCCATCCTTTCTTCTGTCAAGCATTGAGGAATATACCTTATTTATTGATTAATTAGCTTCCTTTGTTTGCTATTTTCTGGATTGCAAGGATGTAATCTGTAATCGAATGAAGTGGTTTTTTTCAGGCATACGAAATACAGGTAAAGAAGCTGGAGACTGAGTTGAGTCGACTGAAAGAGATTTGTTCATCTCATGAGGCCAATATAGCGCTCTACACGCATCACACTCCCTCTGTGCTGAAGCTCATGTTTGAACTAGGTGCTGTTTAATTGTTGTTCGATAGATCATACGGTATAGAGCGATGTGAGTTTTATTAAGCAAGATGAAAATGGAATTGGATAAGCGGCAGGTTGGCATGGAAGATGGGATTACGGAAGATCGGGGGGAAGGAGATCTTCTTTCCGAAAAGCTCTACGAGGGCAGCTATTTGGAGGAAGGGGGAGGGGAGGAAGGGAGGGGGAACGAGTGGGATGGTTTTGTGCAAAGGGGGGAGGTGGGACTGGAATACATGCAGAATGCAAAATTGAATGAATATTTCAGTGAGGGGCTTAACACCGAAAAGAATAATCATTTATATTTCTCATTCATATTTCAGATAGTTATGCTGATATAATTGCGACTAAAGGGAGGGAGGGAGGACGAGGGAAGGAGATGGGATCTTCAACACCGCGTGGCGATACGATCGGAAATAAAGAAAAAAGTTTTGCAGCTGATATTGTCGAGGCAAATTCGTTGATGAACCAATCACAAGGACGGCGAGTGGTATATTACAGGACCAACTTTGGTTTGAGAGAGGCATTAATGCGCAAAGGTCGCTTGAAGAAACCGGCAACTGTGAGCATCTCAACTGTTGAAGACAGCGAGGATGGTTTGTTGTTTTAATTCTTATCTGTTCTTTTGTTTTGGGGGGGGGAGGGTGGGAGGGAGAGGGTGGTCTAATTTGATTCATGATCTATCTCTTACTGATATCGTCGCTCTATCTCTTACTGATAATTGAGATCAAAACTTAATGAACGAATTCATTTTCGGTGGGAATATGCATTCTGATGTAAGCAACGTTTTTGGAAAAGTTTAAGAGTGAAACTCGAATTGTTCAGCTTTTATTTGATAATGAAGCACTTAGCGATTTAGATATGCTTTGATTTTTTCCGTTTGTTGGGTTTTAGTTTATCGTTGGCTATAATTTATCATACTGCTTTAGATAATATTATTTTTACTCATTTGAATAGCGCTAAATTATATTTAAAGTTCACTTTTCGAATAATCTTTAAGCAAAATCAAATCGTATGAATTTGATTTTTGATTGTTTTTTTTGTTTATTAGTTTGTTTATCTGTTTATTTGTTTTTTTTTGGTTGTTTTTTTTTTGTTTTGTTTGAAAAGACTTCATCTCATGAAACATTTTGAAAGCTCATTCAAGCGTGCTTTTCGGCCATATCTCTCTCTCCTCTCTCTCTATTTATTATGAGGTTATGCATTGTTCTTATGCTTTCTGGGAGGAGAGAGGAAAGGAATTGTTTGAATAGTCGATATTGTTTACTAATTTCTGAGAGATTATCGTTGGAGAGGATTGCTTCAGCAATTGAAGCCATCACTATTTGAATAAAACTTTGGTAATATTACATTCGAAGAGCGTCTATATAGGTAAGCGCGTTAAACAGGAGGAATATTTTGAATAATAAGTACTTAGATTGCTTTCTTTGCATAGAATATTTTATTGCTTCTGTACGATGTTTACTTGTCGTTCATTTGGAAAGATGCTATACCGGTAAAAATTAGAAAATTTTGGAAGATTTCGCTAATTAAGGAGTTTTTTAAATTTCAATTTTTTTTTTGCAGACGAATTGGCCGAAAGTGTGGAAAATATTCTCTCGAGAGATCAGTTTGAGGATGATGTGCAACGAAATATGGTTAATAGAAAGGAAGAGAAAACAGGAACAGCTGCCGAGGTGAAACAGAAGTCAAGAGTGGCAACTGAGAAGGAAAAGCGAACAGAAAAAGATCCCGAGAAGGAAAGAGATAGCCCCACCGTTGAAGTCTTAACGTCGTTTCAAGGTGCCACTTAACTTTGTCGCATAATATATATGAGGGCATGTGGAACGTTGTTGGTTTGATTTAATTTCATTGATGCACATAAGGTTGCATTTGATTAGGTTGTCCATTATCTACTGATATTGAAGTCGGGTAGTTCCTTTGGATCAGACAATGTGAATTTATGTTCGATGTGAGGTGATCGTAGTTGACGAAATCATTGAAAGCCTTTTAACGCTAAGCATTACGCAAACGTTGTTCAAGCTTCCTATTGCTTTCCCTCCTTCCACTCCTCTTTCTTCAACAACTTTAAACCGAAAGCTACCTTTCGTCATATGGACGCTGCATTCGCTTTTAATTCATTTGTCGAGGTAAAGGGTTCTAAAAGTTGTTCTCAGTTAATATTTGTAATGTGTTGATGTCTACCCTCAACTATGATTAAATAGGTGGCACTATTTATACATTGGTGGTGAATACTGATTGTAAATATTTAAAAAAAAATGAAAGAATTTATGCAGATAAACGAAGACGGAATGGCAATCAATCAGAGACAATGGGAAACGAAGGTAAACGGCAATCGAAACGGGGCAAACGAACGATGGATACTCCCTTACATGAAAATGCTTTCGGTTTGTTGTTCCACGGACATTAGATGCTATCCTCTTTTTTCTTTTAGAATATACGATTGTGTTTTAATTGTTTGGGTGTTATGTTTTATATGCTTTCTATTGATGCGACTTTTTTGACTTCAAATACCGAAAGCTTCAAATGTGTTGAGGCGGAACACGTAAGCAGTCGGTTGGAGGATGGCTGGAAAAATCTAAGAATAAGGGTTAGAAGGTTCTAAAGGACATGAAGGAGACGCAAACCCTTATTAACTCCGACAGCATTTCTCGTTCCATTCTTTTCATTTTCCTCGCTGTTTTATCTTTCCATATCTTATAGAGTATTTAGGGATATGCGGCAATCCACAGTACTCGCATTCTTTGCCGTATTCCTGAAGAAGTTATAGAGGATCATTTCGGGTGTTTAAGGTGTTTATTCAGTCATGATCTTGTCAGTCAGTAGAAAATCCGATTGGCAAAAGAAGTATCCTTGACGCAGTGTTAATGGTGTCGATCTGACTGATCCGGCAACTTGCAATTGGCTAGTTATTCGGCGAGTTTTGGCAATAAGGTGCCATTAAAATGTTTTCGTTCCTTGTTCATGTTCGAAGCATCTTTATTTGCATAGCCTGAAGGGAGTCTTCATTGGTTGGTGCAGTTACTGGTTTTCTTTCAGCAGAGCATTTGGCACGGAAGTTGGCTCATAGTGAATCGTCAAGCGACTTCAGTGATGTTCAGCACAAGTAAGAATCGAATTATTTGAATTATTATTTGGTGTAATCGAGTTATCTGTTTTAATAGGGATATAGATGATCGAGATAGGTGGGAATTGATGTGGGCAAAGTGAGAGGATATTCTTAATCAGTAGGATATGGGCAAAGTGAGAGGATATTCTTAATCAGTAGGATGTGGGCAAAGTGAGAGGATATTCTTAATCAGTAGGATGTGGGCAAAGTGAGAGGATATTCTTAATCAGTAGGATTTGGGCAAAGTGAGAGGATATTCTTAATCAGTAGGATGTGGGCAAAGTGAGAGGATATTCTTAATCAGTAGGATTTGGGCAAAGTGAGAGGATATTCTTAATCAGTAGGATGTGGGCAAAGTGAGAGGATATTCTTAATCAGTAGGATGTGGGCAAAGTGAGAGGATATTCTTAATCAGTAGGATTTGGGCAAAGTGAGAGGATATTCTTAATCAGTAGGATGTGGGCAAAGTGAGAGGATATTCTTAATCAGTAGGATTTGGGCAAAGTGAGAGGATATTCTTAATCAGTAGGATTTGGGCAAAGTGAGAGGATATTCTTAATCAGTAGGATGTGGGCAAAGTGAGAGGATATTCTTAATCAGTAGGATGTGGGCAAAGTGAGAGGATATTCTTAATCAGTAGGATGTGGGCAAAGTGAGAGGATATTCTTAATCAGTAGGATGTGGGCAAAGTGAGAGGATATTCTTAATCAGTAGGATGTGGGCAAAGTGAGAGGATATTCTTAATCAGTAGGATATGGGCAAAGTGAGAGGATATTCTTAATCAGTAGGATGTGGGCAAAGTGAGAGGATATTCTTAATCAGTAGGATATGGGCAAAGTGAGAGGATATTCTTAATCAGTAGGATGTGGGCAAAGTGAGAGGATATTCTTAATCAGTAGGATGTGGGCAAAGTGAGAGGATATTCTTAATCAGTAGGATGTGGGCAAAGTGAGAGGATATTCTTAATCAGTAGGATGTGGGCAAAGTGAGAGGATATTCTTAATCAGTAGGATGTGGGCAAAGTGAGAGGATATTCTTAATCAGTAGAATGTGGGCGAAGTGAGAGGATATTCTTAATCAGTAGGATGTGGGCAAAGTGAGAGGATATTCTTAATCAGTAGGATGTGGGCAAAGTGAGAGGATATTCTTAATCAGTAGGATGTGGGCAAAGTGAGAGGATATTCTTAATCAGTAGAATGTGGGCGAAGTGAGAGGATATTCTTAATCAGTAGGATGTGGGCAAAGTGAGAGGATATTCTTAATCAGTAGGATGTGGGCAAAGTGAGAGGATATTCTTAATCAGTAGGATGTGGGCAAAGTGAGAGGATATTCTTAATCAGTAGGATATGGGCAAAGTGAGAGGATATTCTTAATCAGTAGGATGTGGGCAAAGTGAGAGGATATTCTTAATCAGTAGGATGTGGGCAAAGTGAGAGGATATTCTTAATCAGTAGGATGTGGGCAAAGTGAGAGGATATTCTTAATCAGTAGGATGTGGGCAAAGTGAGAGGACATTCTTAATCAGTAGGATTTGGGCAAAGTGAGAGGATATTCTTAATCAGTAGGATGTGGGCAAAGTGAGAGGATATTCTTAATCAGTAGGATGTGGGCAAAGTGAGAGGATATTCTTAATCAGTAGGATGTGGGCAAAGTGAGAGGATATTCTTAATCAGTAGGATGTGGGCAAAGTGAGAGGATATTCTTAATCAGTAGGATGTGGGCAAAGTGAGAGGATATTCTTAATCAGTAGGATGTGGGCAAAGTGAGAGGATATTCTTAATCAGTAGGATATGGGCAAAGTGAGAGGATATTCTTAATCAGTAGGATGTGGGCAAAGTGAGAGGATATTCTTAATCAGTAGGATGTGGGCAAAGTGAGAGGATATTCTTAATCAGTAGGATGTGGGCAAAGTGAGAGGATATTCTTAATCAGTAGGATGTGGGCAAAGTGAGAGGATATTCTTAATCAGTAGAATGTGGGCGAAGTGAGAGGATATTCTTAATCAGTAGGATGTCGGCAAAGTGAGAGGATATTCTTAATCAGTAGGATGTGGGCAAAGTGAGAGGATATTCTTAATCAGTAGGATGTGGGCAAGGTGAGAGGATATTCTTAATCAGTAAGATGTGGGCAAAGTGAGAGGATATTCTTAATCAGTAGGATGTGGGCAAAGTGAGGGGATATTCTTAATCACTAGGATGTGGGCAAAGTGAGAGGATATTCTTAATCAGTAGGATGTGGGCAAAGTGAGAGGATATTCTTAATCAGTAGGATGTGGGCAAAGTGAGAGGATATTCTTAATCAGTAGGATGTGGGCAAAGTGAGAGGATATTCTTAATCAGTAGGATGTGGGCAAAGTGAGAGGATATTCTTAATCAGTAGGATGTGGGCAAAGTGAGAGGATATTCTCAATCAGTAGGATGTGGGCAAAGTGAGAGGATATTCTTAATCAGTAGGATGTGGGCAAAGTGAGAGGATATTCTTAATCAGTAGGATGTGGGCAAAGTGAGAGGATATTCTTAATCAGTAGGATATGGGCAAAGTGAGAGGATATTCTTAATCAGTAGGATGTGGGCAAAGTGAGAGGATATTCTTAATCAGTAGGATGTGGGCAAAGTGAGAGGATATTCTTAATCAGTAGGATGTGGGCAAAGTGAGAGGATATTCTTAATCAGTAGGATGTGGGCAAAGTGAGAGGACATTCTTAATCAGTAGGATTTGGGCAAAGTGAGAGGATATTCTTAATCAGTAGGATGTGGGCAAAGTGAGAGGATATTCTTAATCAGTAGGATGTGGGCAAAGTGAGAGGATATTCTTAATCAGTAGGATGTGGGCAAAGTGAGAGGATATTCTTAATCAGTAGGATGTGGGCAAAGTGAGAGGATATTCTTAATCAGTAGGATGTGGGCAAAGTGAGAGGATATTCTTAATCAGTAGGATGTGGGCAAAGTGAGAGGATATTCTTAATCAGTAGGATATGGGCAAAGTGAGAGGATATTCTTAATCAGTAGGATGTGGGCAAAGTGAGAGGATATTCTTAATCAGTAGGATGTGGGCAAAGTGAGAGGATATTCTTAATCAGTAGGATGTGGGCAAAGTGAGAGGATATTCTTAATCAGTAGGATGTGGGCAAAGTGAGAGGATATTCTTAATCAGTAGAATGTGGGCGAAGTGAGAGGATATTCTTAATCAGTAGGATGTCGGCAAAGTGAGAGGATATTCTTAATCAGTAGGATGTGGGCAAAGTGAGAGGATATTCTTAATCAGTAGGATGTGGGCAAGGTGAGAGGATATTCTTAATCAGTAAGATGTGGGCAAAGTGAGAGGATATTCTTAATCAGTAGGATGTGGGCAAAGTGAGGGGATATTCTTAATCACTAGGATGTGGGCAAAGTGAGAGGATATTCTTAATCAGTAGGATGTGGGCAAAGTGAGAGGATATTCTTAATCAGTAGGATGTGGGCAAAGTGAGAGGATATTCTTAATCAGTAGGATGTGGGCAAAGTAAGAGGATATTCTTAATCAGTAGGATGTGGGCAAAGTGAGAGGATATTCTTAATCAGTAGGATGTGGGCAAAGTGAGAGGATATTCTTAATCAGTAGGATGTGGGCAAAGTGAGAGGATATTCTTAATCAGTAGGATGTGGGCAAAGTGAGAGGATATTCTTAATCAGTAGGATGTGGGCAAAGTGAGAGGATATTCTTAATCAGTAGGATGTGGGCAAAGTGAGAGGATATTCTTAATCAGTAGAATGTGGGCAAAGTGAGAGGATATTCTTAATCAGTAGGATGTGGGTAAAGCGAGAGGATATTCTTAATCAGTAGGATGTGGGCAAAGTGAGAGGATATTCTTAATCAGTAGGATGTGGGCAAAGTGAGAGGATATTCTTAATCAGTAGGATGTGGGCAAAGTGAGAGGATATTCTTAATCAGTAGGATGTGGGCAAAGTGAGAGGATATTCTTAATCAGTAGGATGTGGGCAAAGTGAGAGGATATTTTTAATCAGTAGGATGTGGGCAAAGTGAGAGAATATTCTTAATCAGTAGGATGTGGGCAAAGTGAGAGGATATTCTTAATCAGTAGGATGTGTGCAAAGTGAGAGGATATTCTTAATCAGTAGGATGTGGGCAAAGTAAGAGGATATTCTTAATCAGTAGGATGTGGGCAAAGTGAGAGGATATTCTTAATCAGTAGGATGTGGGCAAAGTGAGAGGATATTCTTAATCAGTAGGATGTGGGCAAAGTGAGAGGATATTCTTAATCAGTAGGATGTGGGCAAAGTCAGAGGATATTCTTAATCAGTAGGATGTGGGCAAAGTGAGAGGATATTCTTAATCAGCAGGATGTGGGCAAAGTGAGAGGATATTC
Organism: Baylisascaris procyonis; assembly: GCA_037389465.1. NCBI lineage: Eukaryota > Metazoa > Nematoda > Chromadorea > Rhabditida > Ascarididae > Baylisascaris > Baylisascaris procyonis. The sequence goes on from JAZARR010000206.1 coordinate 409,962, forward strand.
TTAATCAGTAGGATGTGGGCAAAGTGAGAGGATATTCTTAATCAGTAGAATGTGGGCGAAGTGAGAGGATATTCTTAATCAGTAGGATGTGGGCAAAGTGAGAGGGTATTCTTAATCAGTAGGATGTGGGCAAAGTGAGAGGATATTCTTAATCAGTAGGATGTGGGCAAGGTGAGAGGATATTCTTAATCAGTAGGATGTGGGCAAAGTGAGAGGATATTCTTAATCAGTAGGATGTGGGCAAAGTGAGAGGATATTCTTAATCAGTAGGATGTGGGCAAAGTGAGAGGATATTCTTAATCAGTAGGATGTGGGCAAAGTGAGAGGATATTCTTAATCAGTAGGATGTGGGCAAAGTGAGAGGATATTCTTAATCAGTAGGATGTGGGCAAAGTGAGAGGATATTCTTAATCAGTAGGATGTGGGCAAAGTGAGAGAATATTCTTAATCAGTAGGATGTGGGCAAAGTGAGAGGACATTCTTAATCAGTAGGATGTGGGCAAAGTGAGAGGATATTCTTAATCAGTAGGATGTGGGCAAAGTGAGTGGATATTCTTAATCAGTAGGATGTGGGCAAAGTGAGAGGATATTCTTAATCAGTAGGATGTGGGCAAAGTGAGAGGATATTCTTAATCAGTAGGATGTGGGTAAAGTGAGAGGATATTCTTAATCAGTAGGATGTGGGCAAAGTGAGGGGATATTCTTAATCACTAGGATGTGGGCAAAGTGAGAGGATATTCTTAATCAGTAGGATGTGGGCAAAGTGAGAGGATATTCTTAATCAGTAGGATGTGGGCAAAGTGAGAGGATATTCTTAATCAGTAGGATGTGGGCAAAGTAAGAGGATATTCTTAATCAGTAGGATGTGGGCAAAGTGAGAGGATATTCTTAATCAGTAGGATGTGGGCAAAGTGAGAGGATATTCTTAATCAGTAGGATGTGGGCAAAGTGAGAGGATATTCTTAATCAGTAGGATGTGGGCAAAGTGAGAGGATATTCTTAATCAGTAGGATGTGGGCAAAGTGAGAGGATATTCTTAATCAGTAGGATGTGGGCAAAGTGAGAGGATATTCTTAATCAGTAGGATGTGGGCAAAGTGAGAGGATATTCTTAATCAGTAGGATGTGGGTAAAGTGAGAGGATATTCTTAATCAGTAGGATGTGGGCAAAGTGAGAGGATATTCTTAATCAGTAAGATGTGGGCAAAGTGAGAGGATATTCTTAATCAGTAGGATGTGGGCAAAGTGAGAGGATATTCTTAATCAGTAGGATGTGGGCAAAGTGAGAGGATATTCTTAATCAGTAGGATGTGGGCAAAGTGAGAGGATATTCTTAATCAGTAGGATGTGGGCAAAGTGAGAGAATATTCTTAATCAGTAGGATGTGGGCAAAGTGAGAGGACATTCTTAATCAGTAGGATGTGGGCAAAGTGAGAGGATATTCTTAATCAGTAGGATGTGGGCAAAGTGAGTGGATATTCTTAATCAGTAGGATGTGGGCAAAGTGAGAGGATATTCTTAATCAGTAGGATGTGGGCAAAGTGAGAGGATATTCTTAATCAGTAGGATGTGGGCAAAGTGAGAGGATATTCTTAATCAGTAGGATGTGGGTAAAGTGAGAGGATATTCTTAATCAGTAGGATGTGGGCAAAGTGAGAGGATATTCTTAATCAGTAGGATGTGGGCAAAGTGAGAGGATATTCTTAATCAGTAGGATGTGGGCAAAGTGAGAGGATATTCTTAATCAGTAGGATGTGGGCAAAGTGAGAGGATATTCTTAATCAGTAGAATGTGGGCGAAGTGAGAGGATATTCTTAATCAGTAGGATGTGGGCAAAGTGAGAGGATATTCTTAATCAGTAAGATGTGGGCAAAGTGAGAGGATATTCTTAATCAGTAGGATGTGGGCAAAGTGAGGGGATATTCTTAATCACTAGGATGTGGGCAAAGTGAGAGGATATTCTTAATCAGTAGGATGTGGGCAAAGTGAGAGGATATTCTTAATCAGTAGGATGTGGGCAAAGTGAGAGGATATTCTTAATCAGTAGGATGTGGGCAAAGTAAGAGGATATTCTTAATCAGTAGGATGTGGGCAAAGTGAGAGGATATTCTTAATCAGTAGGATGTGGGCAAAGTGAGAGGATATTCTTAATCAGTAGGATGTGGGCAAAGTGAGAGGATATTCTTAATCAGTAGGATGTGGGCAAAGTGAGAGGATATTCTTAATCAGTAGGATGTGGGCAAAGTGAGAGGATATTCTTAATCAGTAGGATGTGGGCAAAGTGAGAGGATATTCTTAATCAGTAGGATGTGGGCAAAGTGAGAGGATATTCTTAATCAGTAGAATGTGGGCGAAGTGAGAGGATATTCTTAATCAGTAGGATGTGGGCAAAGTGAGAGGATATTCTTAATCAGTAGGATGTGGGCAAAGTGAGAGGATATTCTTAATCAGTAGGATGTGGGCAAAGTGAGAGGATATTCTTAATCAGTAGGATGTGGGCAAAGTGAGAGGATATTCTTAATCAGTAGGATGTGGGCAAAGTAAGAGGATATTCTTAATCAGTAGGATGTGGGCAAAGTGAGAGGATATTCTTAATCAGTAGGATGTGGGCAAAGTGAGAGGATATTCTTAATCAGTAGGATGTGGGCAAAGTGAGAGGATATTCTTAATCAGTAGGATGTGGGCAAAGTGAGAGGATATTCTTAATCAGTAGGATGTGGGCAAAGTGAGAGGATATTCTTAATCAGTAGGATGTGGGCAAAGTGAGAGGATATTCTTAATCAGTAGGATGTGGGCAAAGTGAGAGGATATTCTTAATCAGTAGAATGTGGGCGAAGTGAGAGGATATTCTTAATCAGTAGGATGTGGGCAAAGTGAGAGGATATTCTTAATCAGTAGGATGTGGGCAAAGTGAGAGGATATTCTTAATCAGTAGGATGTGGGCAAGGTGAGAGGTTATTCTTAATCAGTAGGATGTGGGCAAAGTGAGAGGATATTCTTAATCAGTAGGATGTGGGCAAAGTGAGAGGATATTCTTAATCAGTAGGATGTGGGCAAAGTGAGAGGATATTCTTAATCAGTAGGATGTGGGCAAAGTGAGAGGATATTCTTAATCAGTAGGATGTGGGCAAAGTGAGAGAATATTCTTAATCAGTAGGATGTGGGCAAAGTGAGAGGACATTCTTAATCAGTAGGATGTGGGCAAAGTGAGAGGATATTCTTAATCAGTAGGATGTGGGCAAAGTGAGTGGATATTCTTAATCAGTAGGATGTGGGCAAAGTGAGAGGATATTCTTAATCAGTAGGATGTGGGCAAAGTGAGAGGATATTCTTAATCAGTAGGATGTGGGTAAAGTGAGAGGATATTCTTAATCAGTAGGATGTGGGCAAAGTGAGAGGATATTCTCAATTAGTACAGCGACGTATGATTTAATTTCTCACATCGAAAATCTTCGCTTTTCTGGAATTCGTTTTTTTTTTATATATATTTCGATCTGTGCGGCATTACTACGCTTTTCTTCACTTTATAGTGAAAGAGGAATTTATAATTGTATTGGTGGCCAACGATCGTGATAACTAGCCGGCTAATAATATCCTCCCGTCCCCCCCCTCCTCCACCCTTAACCTTCCCCTTCCGTGAAGGAAATAAATGTAGCAGAATTTGGAATTGTTTGAGTTATCGAATTATGAGCATATAGAAGTATTCGCATGTTCTCTTTTTTTTAAGTTTATAATTGCAACAAGAGGCTGATCATTGCAGTATTTTTTAAATGCTTTCTATTGGCTATCAAATTTGTCTGCATACAATGTTGCCCCATTTCATTTTCTAAGTGTAGTGTTATTGATTTGCATCTCACTAGATTAGATTTCAAATAATTTGAATAGTACGATATTATTGCTAAAAATGAGAACATTCCATTTATACTTTTTTATTACGCAGATTTAGCAGATTATTCTGGAGGAAACTTTTTGACGAGGGAACATTGATTTTATTGAATAGGGCGATTCAAAGCTTAGTAAGGGAAGATTCAGGTCTGTCTTGTTTATTCGTTTCATCTTCAATTCCTTCTCTTTATAGTGTCTTATTTAGATTTTCAAGCTAGGTCTTCTTTTTTTTTTTTTCAAATTTTTTGAAAATACTTTTTTCAGAAATAATTACGGGAATACCGATTGAAAGTAATGAAAGTTGGTAAATTGAGACCGATATTGTTGAGTTGCTAAAGTGAAGCAAATAGTAAATAATGTTTAGCTGATATTCGATGTAAACATCGATATTAATTGCGCATTAATATAAACTTATTAAATGTTTATTTATAGAAGCATTCACGGAAAGAAATCGAAACCTGTTTGGATGATTCAAAATGAAATGATCGAAAAGAAAAAGAATGAAGTGAAAAGTCGAAAGAAAACTTCAACAGTTGAGAGTTTAAAATTATGTAAGTTATTCATATACTCATATTTTGCGTTCATCTAAAATCGAAGTGTCTCTTTTTTTTTTTTTTAGACAAAGAGCTCAACTACTTTAACAAATTTAAGTAGGATGATTTCTTCGCAATTTTTTTTTTTTTTTAAATTCTCGTAAGTGGTTTATTGTCGAGGTTTATCATAAACCTCGGTGATTTGATTTGTGAAATGCAATTGATTTTTTTTTTTAGATGAGCTAAGTTTACGTGTTTTTTCTCTGTAAGTTTTTCACAAAATTGCTTTTGAAGTAAAAATTTGTGCTTTTATTTACGCTAGTTTAAGCGTCTTTATTTTATTTACTGGAACATTGCGGGGGCCTATTATCGCATTATTGGGTGGCAATATGTTGTCATACATTGGATTCAATGGAAATACTATTTTTCTATCCCCTCTCTGTCACATCCGTTCTACTTCATGTAATGGCAATATAGTGATATGTGACTTTATTTTCGTGATTTACTAGAGAGGAATGGCGAGCAGAAAGTATATGAGAGTAGCATTATTGTACAATATTGAGAAGTGTTTATTTCAGTGGAAGAGGATATTGGTAACAGCAGTGATGAACGTTCCCAGGATACAGAGGTTTGCTTTGACTTCCCTTTTTATGCTTATCATATTTGAGTGCGGCAGTGAACGTATGAAGCAATATAGTTTGGGGTTCATTTGGGCAATTGTGCTGATTATAAATGGCATAAATGCTTTTAGAATGACGTAAACAATGGGCTTGGCTGTCTTTATTTCCTTCGCGAAGTGAATAATGAGTGAAAATATATGTTTAATCGACCACTGAATCACCTAACATATATAATTTCCTTTCATCTCTTTGGTTAGGAAACTAAAAATACGCTTCAAAGGTAGTGATGATGGATGGATAAGCGAGCCGATAATCTAGAAAACGAAATCCTGATTGAATGCATGCGAAAATTGCCAACGTCAAATCTTTCTAAAAGCTAAGAAAATGAAGTTTTATTTATTACGAAGCGATTATCACTTGGCGATTCTCATAAACAGCATTGAAATGGCACATGCGATGAAGGGAGAACAAGATTCGGGTGCTCATGGCTTATCCCTTGCTTAGGCTGAATTTTTCTCTTTCAGGAATTTTATGTTGACACTCATTTATAAGAACCTATTAGAAAATTAAAACTTGGATTATGAAAAGCTCCCAAGTGAATATCTGAAGAAAATTAATAAATTCCAATATAAAGCTGTATTACTAAGATATAATCTGTCTTTGGTGAGGTCACTTTTGAAAGGTATTGGGAGGCGATCGCATTTCCCATTTTAGACTTTGCAAAATCTATTAAGTTATTGACGGTTTTTGTTTATTTTAGATGCGTGAGGTGCAAGTTGGTGAGGTTGATGAGTTTGTATGTCGTTGTACAAGTCATCTTTCGATCTGGAGTCAATTTGCCAATGTGGAGCCACTACTCGAGATGCCAAGCAAACCTGCAGCACCTGACGAGCCATTGAAATCTCCAGAACCTATGCCTTCAGCACCAGTGAGTGAGATGAGACGTTTTTTTTTCAATTTGTTGGTTTTGTAGGGGCTAAGGGGGGAGCAAAATTACTGTCGTTTATAAGCCTTGAAATGACTGCTATAAGAAATATGAGCGTATTTGAAAGAGATTAGTTCAAAGAGGTTCGGTTGAAACCCAGTTGCATTTCAAAGCGAATATGTTCTTCAAAAAAAAATGAGTCGTAGTTTAGCGAAGAGTGTTGCTGGCAGTAAATAAGCTAAGGAGAGTAGGTTATGGGTAGACAACTGTTGTGATGACAAGAGATGCTCTTTCACAATCAACGCCTATTTCGCTGATGTGGTTCGAGAGGAATCTTGTGCGACATGAAATTTGATATTTTCTTGAGCTATATTTAGTAAAGCTTATTGTCGCAATATGGTACTTAGCGAAATTGAATTGAAATTTGAGAGAGAAAAGCAGAAGCTTGTTTTTTTTAATATGTCAGTGATTTGATAAGGATTATCAATATTGTTATAATCAATCGTTGGTTGTTGTTTTGATAATATTATTCAGACGAACGATCTCCCAACCTCACCTCATCGGAGTTTCAACGATCGTTTGGGTCTGTCGCTTTCTCCGAGTGTCAGCTCGGAAAGTGTGACCACTTCAACGACTTCATTGACACCTTCAAGGGTAACGTCCTTTTGCGATTTTCCGTTAACCGCAATTAAGTTACGAAGAGCTAAGGTACTTAATTGTCTTGAAGGACTCAGATTTCAACCTCTTATCTAGTCAATTTTGTTTACGGTTAGCCTTCGATGGTTATCCTCTTCTATTGAAGGATGAAGGTATCGATTATAGGGATGTGAATTCTCTATACTTACACTTGCTAGCAAGTATAAATCGATGAGATGATTCTGTGAATAAATGAGAGGCTGCAAAATTTTCAAAGAAATAAATTTTTATTAAAAGAATTGTGATTAGTAGAATGTTAGACCCAAATGATCGCTGAGTTTTATTGAAAAAATGGAAAAAAAAGATTGAAAATTCGAAGTGATTCTATGGCGTAATGCATTGATTTTTTTGCATATATTCAATTCTATTTAATCACATTTCATCTCCATAACGTTCTCTAACATGGTGATGATGTATTAATTTCTCATCATTTTCAGAGTCATATGGTTTCCGAAAGTCTTTCAATCGATGATGCACCTTCAGGATCAGGTTTGGGTGCATCTGCCCGATCGGAGACAAAATTATCATCACGTAGTCGAACTTGTTCATATACTAGGCAGTCAAATGCTAATCAAGATGCAAAGGTATAAATGATTATTTCATAGCTTTGCCATTGTTTTCCATACAGTTTCTTTTAAGGTAGGAGATTTGTCTATTGAATGCGGTCACTTCAATGTGGCAGTGATTCCCACTGGGAAACGCAGTGTTGCTTTCTGATGTATATTCTGCTTTAGTAGTAAAAATCAATGGATTTATTTTGGGTTGTTCTCCAGGTAAATCTCTTTTTGAACATCGCAGTTTTTATGATTTGGAACTGTGAGAAAACATCAAATGGTTGGTAATGTTTATGTAACCGCAGTAATTCACAGGTGTGTAGATTGCCCTTTCCCCATCCTTCACGTCCCTTCTTGAATTTTATGACTTCAATTGCGAGTCTTATCTCTTGAGGGTCCAATTTTGAACCTTCACTAAGAGTATCTAGTAACTGCGAATATCGTTTATGAAGAATTTGCTAATTAAGATTCGAAAGGAGAGGGATAATCGACTAGGAGGATTTAATGTTAGCTGATATTGTATAAGATTATGATCCCCTGACATGGCAGTTCTTAGTATCCTTTATTGGGAATATTTGTGTAATTGCGGTTATGGTATTTACTTATGTGATATCGTTGGTGACGAGTTTTGTGTAGTAATCTTATCTGTGCATCGATGACTTTTCTCGGTAGTAGATTGTTTAATCGGAAGGAAACAATTGATCACTTAGTGATCTTAGTTATAGCGATTTAGTGTTATAATTGAAAGAAGAATTTTAGAAGTTAATGTAATATTGTAATTGCAGAAGAGAGTGCGATCGATTTCGATCACTACCGTATCAAGTTGCGAATACGGGAAATTCCCTTCATGGAATATTCGAGAATGCAATGTTTTATCTACTGACCGACATTCGATCACCAAAAGTATGGGTAGAGGTAATCAAAGGATAGAAAGAGTTGCTGCTCTTTATAAATGGCCACCGTCAATAAGAACTCGAAGAGTGACGTCATGTGAAGGAGACTATGAACATGTGGAATGGAAAAGTGCCCGAAGGCGAACGATGTCTTGTTCGTTAGATCATTTTGCTGATTCCACTTCATCTAATCAGATGATGGAAGGAATTCAATCGACAGCAGCAAATGCATCTGAAAGGCAGCAATTGGATAGTTGCTCTACAAGGAATGTATCGGCATTACCACATATCTTATCCCATTCTCACTCAGGAATTTCTGAAAAGAAGCTATCATCGAGTAATGATTTTAAACAATGGCAATTACTACCATTGTTGGAGCCAATCGAGAGATTGATTGGAAAGGAAGAGACTATTTGTGATGTTCAGTCGACGATTGATTCAGTATCTGAGAAGGAAGCGTCTTCATCGATCACACTGAAAGAGCCAACGGATCTGCTGGTGATATATGCAGAATCAAATGAATCACTGAAAACAGTTGAAAGGGAGCACGATTTAACGGTTCTGCAATCAAAGGCAGACACTGAAGGATCTGCCCATGAAACAGTGAGAGACGATGAAAGGAAAATAAAGGTTGTCATAGAGGACATAAAGGAGAGAGGTGAAAGAGAAGAGGAAGGTATGAAATCACCTTCTGAGGTCTGTGATCTACCCACTGAAACGGCATCTGAAACGCAGACTGATGATAGAACTCATCCGCAACAAGCGAAACTGGCAACTACTGCAGTAAAAGAGAAGCCTTCGCAGAGAGGAGAGGGAAAACCCGAGTTAATGAGGTCTACGTTGGAAATCAACAGAGAGGCTATTAAGCCTGAGGGTGGCGCTAAAGAGACAACAGAACCACAAGTACCGGAAGTACCTCCTGCTTCGAATCAGTCCACACAGCCGGATATAGCAATAACAACAGACTTGAACTCGTCCATAAAAAGACCAGTCAGGACGATGAGACAATCAACAACAATTAAAAGAACTGAAGAACAGCAGTTACCGAGAGAAACCAAACAACTGGATCATTCAACGTTAATGCCCTCAGAACTTTCTGAATCAGACGATGAAGGAGAGCATTTGAAAAGTCCAACTAAAACAGTGATCGCTAAGGAGAAACTGACTCGCTCTACGAGGTCGACAACAAAAAGAAATAATGAAGGGGATAAGTTGATTAGCAAAATGGACAAACGGAAGAAAGATTTGACACAAGCGATTCATTCGACGAAGAAACAAATAAGAAATAAAAATAAAAAATTGAACGTTGATGAAAACGAGTATTCATCGGCTGAATCGATGACGGTTAGTGCGTTTGTTTTCTTCATTTTTCGATTTATTCAACAATCAAAAAAGCACATAATGCGCGCAGCAAAAATTTTTGAATAGCGCAACAGGTTGATCGCTATTGCTAATATGCTATAGCTTTTTAGTTAGAGCAATGCTAAGTAATGTCTTTTTTTCATTGTTGATCGTGTATGCTGTTCATAATATTTAGCAAGTTTATTATAAGATGCAATTCATCACATTGTTGTTATAATTGTATCGATTAGGGTATCATAACCACATACCTTTGGAAAGGTATACCAAGGTATGCAGGTATGCAATAACGTGTATTGATGGGGCAGGTGTGCATATGTATGTATTGCTCATTTTCAAATCACTATTGTGGAAAACTAATACGATATAGTTTAAAATTTAACGGACGGTATTTATGAATGAGAAGGGAGTTTCATTCCTTCTCGGTGAAAAAAAAGCCTATTTTCGCTCTTCCTTCAGTCCTGTAGAGGAATAATGGCTGGATTATCGATTATGCAGCAGTGCTTGCTAAAGCGATCTTTGATGTCTGTGCATTTGTCTGTGTATGTCTGTCTTTCCGGTCTTCTTTTCAAGTGGGTATCTGTTAAAGCTTTGATGGTATGAAGTAATCGTTGTCATCGACTCATCTTCTCTGGCAATTTTATTTTGATTCGTCAGTTTCTGAGAGACTTATAGATCATTTAAAGTGTCTGTAATCCTTTCCCTCTCTTCTACCTGCTCGTGCTTCCGGTTGCTGCTGTGTAAAATTCACTTGTCGTTTTTGATGAGAATGGCTGCTATAAAACGGATCCCTCTTCTTGCAGATCCATAGTGTTAAGTTTCTTTGAAATGGCCAAGTTTTTTATTAGAGGTATATCAACGAGTCAGAAACAGGACGTTTTACCTTTCCATGCCATTATCGGATACCACATGATGCCGTCCTTCAACAGCTCAGTCATATTCTGTGACGTCATTTGATGATTGCTGTTTTCCTCATAGCTCTCCTAATCTTTGGTTTAAAGAATAAGGCAAAATGTAAACCTTGAGGAATCGATAAGGTGGAAAAGGACTGGCGTAAATATAGTTTCGTTCAGGTAATCAGAGACTTTAGGAATGGAGAATATAGATACAACAGTTTTGATATAATCATGGTAAGTAATATAAGTAATGATATGTTAAGATGTGATTTTAAAAGTTTATCTTAACGAGCGCGATACCCTGTAGAAATGATGGTATAATGCGCCGATCCTCTCACCATTCAAATGGGTTCTGCATATACTTCCTTGCGGGGTGGGCTCAAAATTCTTTAGATTACAGGCTTCCAAGGATACTTTCAGGATCAAGAAAAGGCCTTGAATTTTTTACGTACAAAATACTGTATCACTTTAGCAATTAGCATATATAAGGACTCAGAATGCAAAAAATTATCCACTATGATATGATTACGGCTGATATGATAAGATCGCCAATATATCGCAAATACGCTGTCTTAAAAAACCGATCAAAACTTTCATTTTATTTTCATTTCTTCCGGTGGATGGTGCTTTTACTTTTATAGTTGCATTAGAAGCAAAAAAGTTCGTAATGAAGAATTTTCGAGGCATTTGTGTTGTTGCAACGATCTGATCGTATTGTTAGAGACAGTCCCATCTATCATCGTGCATCTGCGAAATGGTCACAGTCGGTTAAGTCTTTTATGAGGATGTCTTCGGGTATCTGAATTTTACCATAGTATCAATCCTTATTGTATTTCATTTGTTAACTGTGTGTTATGCGATGATTTGCTTCCGCAATTGCTTATTGTACCAAAATATTGCAAAGATTAGCCAAAACGTCTAAAAAAATCTTTGGGTCTTCGCATTTTCACTACGACGTGTTAATCGTAGAAAATGTTTGGGTCATGATCGGTTATTGTTGGTAGTGATGTCATCGTTGATTTCGAATGGATATATCTAAATTAAATTGAATAGTTATTCGTTTGTTGTGCGTTGCGGTGATCCGATAGAACGTTCGACCCATCTGTGAAATGCGATAATGCCAAATGTGTCTGCCTGTGGTGCCTTGTCGATTTCCGTTAGAGGGAAGGTGGTGATAAGTGGTTGCCCCATTTTTGGTTGAGCTCCGTATTATTATTGTCCTATTTTATTAGTGATAAATTATGTAAAATATCTTTTTTTTTTTTGTAAATATGTAAAATAGAAGATGCAAAAAAATCGGGTAAATAAAAGCTTTATTTTAGTTGCTTTTTCGGTATTTTTAGTCACTTAGTAAAACTCACCGAATTCACTTCCCTAAAATTGTGCTTTTTGAGTCGATAGGGCCGCATTTCGTTTTGCATATTATGCAAATTTTCCGATGTTTATTTTCAGCTATTTGGGAGGCATAAGATAAAAGTATTGCAGTTTGCAAATGATCCAGTGCAATATTGTTATCTTTCTTGACTTCGCTAACATTCACTCTCTATACTTGTTTTCGGCTAGCTGTTTTTTCGGTTTCCTTGCGCGTTCTTGCACCTTTACTTCCGCCATTCATTGGCATTTTTATCTTCGATTAGAAGTGAATGGGAAATTCTGTTTTCATTAAAGATAGGTAATCTTCTTTGATTTATGGAAACCGGATATGATAAGGGTTTATTTATTAAACATAAGAATTGTGCGACCAACGTTAATGTTTTTCTATATTGGCTAGAGTGCATATCTTAATTAGTGGATAATTGTCAACGGTTTTGTTATAATATTTCAATTTTGATTATCTATATAGTACCCTATCGTCTATTGAAGTTTCATCATTTTTTTTTTCAGGCAGAAATCACACAAGGTGAAAAGACTGAAGCAAGGAAAGAGGAACACAACCGGATGGGAGATCAAGAAAATGTGCAGACTTCACAAGTGCAGATTCCCACAATGTCAGAATCGAGCTCAACTACGGCGAATATCCGTCTAGATGAGCGTAAGCTGAACGCAGACGCTATGAAACCAATCGAGAAAGCAGCAACCAATTGTTAGTGAAGTGTTTTTTGTTTTTACGGTCAAATATTGCGCATTCAACGGCCTTATATCTGAATAGATGCACAAAGTATTGCTATCACTGATCTCTTATGATTAGTAGTATCGGAGTTTGTTTACGAGTGGTGACAGCATTTCAGTGATTGACAGCTGGCTGGTTCGTTTTTATTAGCATGTATGAACGTGATATATTTTGATAATGAAATGCTATCAGTTTTTAAAATTGAATTGAAGGAAGCGGGGATGGGGGTGGGAGAACAAAAGAAAAAGTAGACCACTTGGGTCTAACAGATGCTAGAAGTTAACATGCGCATCAGAAACTAATGAAAACTAGCATGTTTTGTGAAGTGGAGCTGATTAAGGATGACTATAGCTAAAAACTTTTTTATTGAAGGGTTATATGTCGAGAATCGCTAACCAATATTATTTTGGGAAGAAATTATATAGGCGAATAGAGGGTAAAGGAGAAAGAAATATTCGGGAAAATGAGAAACTAGAAAATTCATAATGAGCTGTCGTTATGCTTTTTGCCTATTTTCGTTTACGAATTTTAAGTCATGTGCATTGCACATAAAACCATCAATTTGTGGACTTGCTTTAGATTTTTAATTTTGGCCAAAATGGCGATTGATCAGGTTTGGCCAAAATGGCCAAAATCCAATTAATGACCGTACGAAACTTGTTTTCAATTGGTTGTAACGTTTTTCAATTTACTGTGGACAGTCGAAGCGGAAAATATTTGTCATTCGTGGTATCTCCCAAAAGTAGTGCATATTGGCTGAAATTCATGCTCGATATTTATACGTATAACTTTTTCTTTACTTTTTCTTTTCCATTTAACAGCTAAGTAAGCGGTCAACTGAATAGATTCTAATTAAATATTCAAATGAATTTGCATATATCACTTCATGTCATTTATCCGCCTTGCGGGCATAAATGTAACGTTCAGCACCAGCAACTGCCACGTTAGTGGTATTTGTTTGGTGTCGGAGTAACTTAAAGTGCTCCGAATTAACGAAGTTAAAACTAAAAGAATAAATGTATTTTATGTTTAAAATAAAGTTAAAGAATCTAACGAAGCAGATGAGCGCTTTGTTTTCTTTCTCCAAACGGAAGTGTGCCGATGGTTGCATGAGAAGCCGATGGTGAGATGAGCACAAGTTTCACCTCTCCTCTTTTCTAACGCTTACTTTGGGAGATATATTATCGCTCTCCTGCTAATCAACACTCCCTCTTCGGAGCTCAAAGTGGATTTAATCGATGGCTGAAAAGTCGTCGTGAGCTCATTTCTGCAAGAGCGGTTGGGACCCACTTCTATAAGTCACCAAGCCATCGGGGTCTCACTTCGCACTTCTACAAGGCCATCTGGGTGGCACTTCTTGCCTTTACAAAGTCGTCGAGCGCTTGATGGATCTGTAGAAGCGAGCGCTCGACGACTTCGCTCACTTCTACAAGCTCACTTTAGCATAGCCTTCGAGATCTCATTTCACCTTTTCTACACTTGGCGTAGGCTTTTTTTTTGTTGGTCGTTGATGTTTTTTTATGCACATTTTCAATTCTATTTATGAATGTTCATATGTGAATTTTTCAGCAATCGAGGAAGATAGTGATGAAGAAGACACACTTCGTATTGTTATAGATGATGACGCAGTGGGTGATGTGAAGCCAAAGGAAATCGGTAAAAATTTTCGGAGACGCCAATTTATTCGATTTTTCGCTGAATTATTTTTCTCTGAGGGAATTTGATGATCGGAAAAAAAAGCATAAAAGATGGTATAGAGTATTAAGATTGCTGAAATCGTGTCTTATAGTTTAGAATTTTAGGAAATGGGAAATTTTGTAGTTTGAAAAAAAATAAGCGAGAATTAGCGATTGCTCTAAATAAATGCGCAATTCGAGGTGGGATGTAAAAATTAACAGAAAAAAGGTGTGGTTAAGTTACATAACAGAGTCTTAGTTGGCCCTCGTAGATTTCTTTCATCAGCAAATAAGCCGATTTCAATCTCTGAGTCATCTTTTAAAGTAATGCGAAAGATGTTATTTTTATTTGTAAGGGTTATTTGGCTTATGAAATTAGTCCTTAGTATGAAGAAGTGATGGTAAAATATTGCAGCTCCGACTATACTTCCGGTCGTTAGCGACAGTGAGGGTGACCAGGAAGATGATGTGTTGAGGATTGAGGATGGCGATACGAGTGAGAGTAAATCGAATCATGATGCCATTAAATCAGGCATTTGCTTATATATATTTTTTTACACTTTCTGCATCACTTAACTGAATACTCTTCGTAGCGTTAACTATCTGATGTTTTATCCCTCATCACCTATAATCATATAAGATATGCATAATCACTTGCATGCGTAGATTAGAAACCGGCTAATACGTTTATGGATTAGCCATCAAATTATGGATCAGGCAAAGAGTCTATCGTATTCGATTTGCATTTGATATAATGCGACGATCTTGAATTTTGAGGTTCTTTATCGCAGTCCCATATTAATCTCGGAGAGATGTTTTATGAATAACTAGATTATTCTACCAAATCCAGATTATGAGGGATCTTTTTATACGGAGGTTTACTATCTAAATATGTGCGAGTGTTTATCACTGCTTTATTGCCAAGTATTGCTCAGTCTAGAAAAGATAATTCATTGTTTAATATTCTTGTTTAATCCCTTCCCCAGTTAAGCCATAGAGAAAGAAAGTTATGGTTATCTGCAGATGATACGTCTAGTTCAAAACTATGGGAGGGAGGAGCTTTGCAGTATATCGTCTGATCGGTCGTTTTAATTGCTACGGAATCTTGCATCGAAATATGCGTTAGAGTGACATCTACAGCTGTAGAATGTAAAGGCGGTCTTAGATATTTCGTAGAGAACTTGTGCCTACAGATTCGTTCAGGATAAAGGTAGCCGTTCTTACACTGTCTTCATGGCTTCTACCTGTGCATTTACCTTTTCCTTTAAAAATAGCTGTCTGAAACATGCACATAAGGGTTTAGTTGAAAGAAAAATTTATTGTTTGAAGAGCATGGAGAGTTAAAAAGTTTTGCACTAAATTGTTGTGATGTGCAAGCAATTAAAAATATGCTTGTTGTTGCGATTAGGGCAGTTGTTTTGAATGCGCTCTTGAGGGAAATAAGAGATTTGCATTTAGGGGGGGGGGGCACATGTTTGCAAGATACTATTTCAGATTCGGTTTTCCATGTGTTCTTTTCAAGATTATTGCACAAAGCCTATTATTTAACCTGGATTATTGTACGTCATGTTTTACTTGGCTTCTTTTTTCTTCGATGGTAATAAATGTAGGAGGTTTTGGTTTCATTTTGTAATGTTAAATGCTTTTCGTCTTCAGAAGTTACATAGATCTTAATAAATCATGTCTACTAAATATTTAGGCAAAAATTCTAGTTTTTGTTGAATAAAATTTAATTTATGTGCATGTTCATGTCATGAATATTTATAGTGTATTTCCTTTTTTCAGATACTAAAGCAACCAAAAAGGAGATGCCATTACGTGCCAGCCGTGTGCCTCGAACTGTTTCAGTAAGTGCATTGTTTGTTCACTTCGCAATTTGTGTATAGTACAATGAAGCGAGCTTTCTAATTGTTGTACTCCCATTTGGAATGCCTTTCTTTGAGATGAACGATTAACATCATAGATCGTTCATTAAAGAATATGTTGTTGAATGAATTTATGTGAAATATTAATAAACTCCGGGTAATCAGCCGGTCGGCTTCTTGGAGTCATTTGCAACTGATATTTTCAAGGTTGAAGTGTAAGTTACTTGTGATCGCTATAGTGATGACCTTTGACCTAATATGAAACTTTTCCGCCTCCAATAGATCATTGGAATATATAGATTTGCATAAATTGGATCCTTCTCACCGAGAATTTCATAAAATGCACTCCTATTCATAAATTAATTGTAAAATATTGCAGGTTTCATCTCGACCAGGCAGTGGAGCAATGTACAAGAAAGTGCGCAAATTTTTACCGACTTACGTGACAGGGTCGATATCACAACTGCGATCAACCACTTTGCAAAAGCGAAAGGTAAGCTCATTACCTTCCAGTGAAATTTGCCATTATTGTTTCCTGTTTTTGCAACCTTAAAACTTGAATGGATCTAAACGCTCAACTCAAGCGCCATTCCGTCATTGACAGGCTTCCATCCGTGCATATTCATCTTCCTTTTAATTAGCTGAATCGTTGAAAATTCCCCATGACTCTCCCTCAAATATGAATTGTGAAATATTGAATAAAATCCAACTTTCCTATGGATATTTTTTGCTGATTTCTTTTCGGGAAAACGTGTTTATTTCAAATCTGCTAAATCTCGAATATGCATATGTCTTGGCAGTTGTGGTCATTACAGACGTCTTGATCTTAAATGGTTTATTATCGTTTATTTTCTAAGATGGTGATTGTATTAAAACAGAGGATTTATAGATGAAACATGTTGTTTTATAGAGTGGGATCCAACTAGGAATTTTTTTATATCTTCGGCCGTAATTTGCCTCCATCTCACTGGGTATACGATAATATGTGCACAGTATGCAAATTTTTTGCTTATGCACCTGTGCAATAGTACATTATTACTGTAATTGTCGATCGATGATGCGAAAGTAGTGTATTTGATCTATTTTAGAAAATTGAACATGAGATCATTGAGACGAAACCAGTGAAGAAAGCGAGGAGTGATAGTACAGCGAGTGTGACCCGCAAGATTATCGGCCGAACTGTACTCCTGCCGACACCCGTTACGAATAAGTCATCATCTTCGAAGATACCGGTATGCGTCTTTCTTTCCTTCTTTCTCTATTATGTATCGTTTTGCCAGAGATGCACTCATATCAAATATTATGGTAAAATTGAGCCTAGATTTATCTTCTTGCCCAGTGATTTCATCTTGCAGACTGCCGAAGCTAGAGCTAATTTAGCTGGTGTATTTCCCACCAGAAAATGCCCGTCTAATCTAAAGCTGTAAATTCATTCGATAGTTTATGAGCGAAAGAAGTGAAAAGGCTATGGCGTTACGAGGCAGTTTATTTAGCCACACCTAATTTTTTTTTTTAAATGTGTCTGATGGTGACGATACACAGGCATTGTTTTTGCAGAATGTGAGCAGATCAGGCACCCAGCAGCCCGAGTCTACGGTGATGACATTGTTAGATGAGGCAATAGCCGGTCGTTCGACGCTTCCTATTCTTGTAAAGAAGTTCCGTGAGCCACCTGTTAACGAGCTTGATACCAATTGCATTGTCGGTTGCATACTCAGGGTAAGTGAGGTTGAGGTCTCTAAAGACTAAAGCTGTGTTGAGCATTGCTGACTACATTCATTCATTTATTGGGGTTGTCGTTGTTCTTATTTATGCATACTTGCAAATTGCATAATTCACATAATTGCCACTCATGCGGTCGTATATATGCTGATATCTCTATCTTTGTGCTTGTGAGATAGTGTATCGCAGCAGGATGGTATCCATTTTGTCTTCTAAAAATAGAAAGGGTGGACCATTTTTATAGGAACTGGGAAATACTTCACTATGCAATTTACGGTGATAAGAGATATGCCAACCCTAAGCCTGGCGCTTCCAATTGTTCTTTACTATTTTCTTTTTTTCCAGATTCATATCATTCTTATCAATTTTTATCAGCTTTCGGCATAACTTTCATGAAGTGATAAGAGGGGGTGATATCGAACTGTGATACATACAAGCATATTACGGTTTTTTTGTGACAGCGTCACGCAGTGTTTTAGATCTTACTTGAGGGGATTTGTGTTCGTGTTGAAGCGATATGTTCAATTAGGGGGTAAAACAAGACAATAAGGTAAAATATTTAAGTTGCTAAACACGATGGAGGTGGGCAATATGTGGCCAAGCATGTTGGCAGCTAGTCGACACGGCGTTGTGGAGCAAGTGGCATCGATGAAGGAACGTAGTCTCTTCGAGTTGATCAATCAGATTGGCGCTGAATCGCAATGGAGTGATATCAGCGAAAAACTTTTCATGTTGGTTTTTTTATTTTACTTTTTATTGTTTTTTTATGGTAGTGGACATGAGGATTCGTCTCGTTTCAACGTGGATTTATTTTGTAAGATTTCCGGATATCCGGATGCATTCATAGCGAACATCAATCTTTAGCGCAATTCTTAGGTCTCCCATCCTTTGCAAAAAAAAGATCTTTGAAAAGGTGGGTGTCGTTGATAGAGATGTGCTGGTCCTGGAGGGAATCAATATCGCAACGAGGATTTTAATTCAAAAATGGGAATGGGAAATTCAAATAGTTAGTATCTGGAGAATAGGGCTTGATATGGACGAATCAGTTGTATTTCTAAGCCATTCGACTCATTTGAAGAGCCAAAGATTACCCAATAACTTGGGTAAAAAAATAATTCATTTTCAATGGCGAAAAGCAACTTAATTAGTAAAACGTGAATTCGAACGGAGAATTTCCCTATTTTCCACTCCATTTCTTTGTCGAACATTTTTGCTTTTATTGTTCCACACTTCTCTTTGTTTTTCTTCTGTTTCCGTTATTCAATTTTTAAAATTGTTTAGGAGGCTGGCGACTTTGCTGCAAAAGATGGAGACAGCTTCAATCAGTCAACATGGTCGTGATTTCCGTTGTATGCTAATTGCTGGACGAATTGCCACTGAGGTAAAACTTCTGATTCTCTTCTTTACCTTATTAAGGAGTTCAAACTGCTTTCTTGCATCTTCTTTTTCAGTAATTTCTTTTAAATTGTATGGGGGGTTGAATGGCATATATATATATATATATATATATATATATATATATATATATATATATATATATATATATATATATATATATATATATATATATATATATATATATATATATATATATATATATATATATATATGCTCGTTCCAGAGATGAGGTCTGGTGTGCACTTGGGTGGGTGCCGCCTAAAGTCTTTAGGATCTATTCCTTCAAAAAAGAGTTTTCAGTAGAACAGAAAATATGGTAGTAAAGAAATGAGCAAAATTTTCAAGCTTTGACGCATCATATCAATGGAAGATTGTTGTAATTATGAATCTATAATATTGACATCCATAACATTATGGATGTTAAACTCATAAAAGATAAGACGAAGTGTCTTAATGGATCTGTTTTTCGCTTTCCTTTACTTCTATAGTTCTATTACGATGTCATATGTTGTAGCGCATGTTTTATTGTGTGGTAAAATGGTTGTTTAATGAAGTTTTCGTCTTTCCAGGACGGAAGGGGAATGAATGTGCGTACAGTGTTGTGTGATGTGATACGACAACTCGTGCTAAGGAACTCCTCCGAATGGGTAGTGCCAATACTATGCTATGCTCTTGCTATAACACCGGATTTGATCAAGGAGTTCCTTATTGGTGAAGCGAATCATTCATTATTGGCCACTCGCACCCTCATCGCGATCCATCTTAGTGTACGAGTGAGTGACATAGTTAATTTTCTTTAACGTTCTATGTGTTTCTGTGTTGATGGTGATATTTCAAGAGCAACACTGCAATTTATCAATTGAAGGGGATATAATTAATGCTTTACAACAGTGAGATAAAATCCCTTAAATATGCAGCAGATAATGATTATTTATTTCAGGATGACTATTATTCACTCTTCTCGAAGATGCTTGCGCTCGCATATAATATCATCGAAGAGGATCAATTATGTTTGAGGCGAATGGATTGCGATAATTTCAAAGAAATGTTCTTTACAGTTGAAGAGGCAATGATTGCAATGAAACAAACTGTCGATATGAGAACATTTAATGTATATTTATTAAAATCTTTTATTTATTTATTGATAGAAAATAGATAAGAGATCATATTTAAATGAGGATTTATTATGAGACAAATGAAACGCACTCTCTTTTACGATCGGAAATCGTTGATCGGAATTTTGCTAATCGAATTTATGCATGAAAGCCTAATTGAGTTTATTTTTACACATAGGATTTTAGATTCATCATGTTATTGTTTAATATTAGATATGCTTTCATTTATATTCCGATTATTTTGCATGTATGCAATAGATAATATGATTTACAGTGTTCTATGTGCGTGGGCTTTTTTTAATAAAAGAGCACGGAAATCATCGATATTTGCGTTTAATGATCAAATTACCTGTTATTTTGCATTTATTCAAATTGGGGTATTAAGTAAATGCTGCCATTATAGGGTGCCACATCTTCCGTTTATCATTGTGCACTTGTCTGTTTGTCTGTTTGTTGGTCTTTTTGTCTTTATATGATTTGCGAAAAAAAATTTCATGCAAGTTCAGTTTCATATTCGATTGATGCCTACATGGTCGTTTGCTCACTTTGCTTTTGTGGCAGCGAGTTGAGTAACATTTGTACTTCCGCTGGGGTGCCTATTTATCCTATTTTTGCTTTTTTTTTTCATGTTCACTGCACGAATATTGCCTAAAAATTTCCTTTTATATATCCACGATTCGGTATTACGTGTTGTCGCAGGTACGCGATTACAGCGGTCAACCATTACAACACTTCCGCTTTCAGAAGGAGGCTAAAAATATTCTTGAGGAGAGGGGGACAGCAAACCCTGTTAGTTGATCCTGGGACCTAGATCTCCCCCCACCCTCCCCATGATTTCTCTTTTTTGACTGTCTGTGCGAAGCAATCGGCCATATCGATTACTTTCTGTGTTGGGATTTAGTGACTTCTTCTTCTGTTGCCGGATTATCTTCTCCAAAGTTTGCATTATTTACAGGTGAGCGAAGAATTTTTGACAGCAATTTCTGAATGCGTTGCTATCTATACGGCTGCAAGCATTCGTCTTTTTCCTGAAAGGGATATGCACATCCATGAGTTGATGTCACGGGCACTATGCACAATCAATGAACATCCTGCACTTTCTTCTCGAAACGTAAGCGTCTTTTCTTCTAACTTTATTTATTCTAATATATGTTAATTTATTTGTTCTAATATATCGAAGTGCAAATTTGAAGTTTGTCTCTCTTTGTGGTTTTTGAAACAAGAAAATAAATTGTGGATTTTAGTGATTAGGAGTTGTATTCATCAATATTTGACTGTGTGCTTTAAAAATTGATAGTGTGTCTATCAACGTAGCGCAGCACTCTATTTCGCATGCAACGTATGCGAAAGTGAACAGTGCGAACGTTGCTAAATAGGTAGGCCATACAACGACTCGCGTAAATGGTATACATGAGGTGTGCATATTAGCTAATTGCCGTTTCAACGGATTATTGCTGTCGAGCACACCGTCGATAATGTGCTGTGAATTTGTCATCACCAATCAGTCAGATTAGCTATGTTTACCTGAATGAGGTATCTACGGTACAAGCATATGGATTTAACTGAAAGTAGGAAAAAGTGTCAAAAGGTAGGATGTTGAGGTGTTGTTTAATGCAAAGATTAATTTTCAGCAAGAGATGAATTCGGCCAATATTTATGCGGATACAACGCGTCGTAATGCGATCGCAGAATCGAATCTAGAGCCATGGTGTGCATCTAATTCAATGATGTTCGCATGTCGTCTGCTGCTATCACGATTGCATTCAGGCTCATTAGAGGATGCATATATCGCATCGTTTAGATGCTTCCGCAAGCAGATCCATAAATTGACAACGATGTGCAATGAACATATCGCAAAGGTAGATTGGTTTTCCTTGAGTTATTGAAGGGGGTTGTATTGTCACGTTTTTTGTGTTTGATTTTCTATGCTTTGGATGAAGGAAGAGAGGTGAAGGCTTATGCTTAAGAACTTACAAGACCGTTGGGTTTTAGGCTGGTAGACGTAGACTTATTGGCGCTGTCAGCTTCTTCAACTCGATTTTACCTGGAGGCCGTTTATGCAAAATCGTATTACATGTAAATAGGCCTTTGAGGTAACTGAAGGAGTGTTTCTAATGAAGTAGGTTGGTTACAAAATGTTGAATAATCGATCATGTCTGTGTGTTTGTTGGAGTGAGTAGCCAGCTTTTCACAAATCTGTTGGTCGGAGAGCTCAAGATGAAAGGTCGCCGAACGTCTGTACTAACCTTTTGTCCTGCATTACTGTCAGTTAAAAATCACTTTATAAGTTCAGGTGGAGTAGGCCAAAAGCGTATTTGGAGTCTTGAATAAATTGTGATTAGATCTATAACACCTATGCCAAGTCTGTGGTATTCTTTGTTAAATGCGATTGCCGGTACCCGAGTTTGGCCTAGGGCTTGCTTCTTCGAGAGTGTGCGAGTAAATTGTTCTCTCAAAATGAAGTGAAATTTCAAAGGGAGTTTAGTTAAGTTTTAATGTTTGAATGGGCGATATTTAACAGCTTCAAAACATTCAAAAATCTTTTCTGCAGGATGGACAATACGCAGACGATTGGGCGATTCGATTGTACAGGTTTGCACTAAATGATTGGCAACGAGTACTGCAACCTTTGATTCGATCTACCAACGATCGATCGAAATTTCTCAGAAAACACTGATGATGTCGAATTCACTAGCTTTATGCACTTTGCATGTTTATTATAACGGGTCATCTTTTTTTCTATTATTTTGTTCTGCTGTAAATGAAAAATTTAAATTTTTTTCTCTGGAGAAGGGGAATGAGAGGAAGTGAAATGGGAAATTCAATTGGGAATATTCACCAAGATTGCTTCATTTATGAGAATATGAAAGTTTTAACGTTCGTATATTGTGCAATCGGGAGCCTCTCCTTATCTAATTGTTGCTGTAGCCGTCATGTTTAGCTGACGAGGGTGCGAAATTAAAGTTTAGTGTCCGTAGATGCTCACGATACGTATCGCAATGATTGGCCCGATCATATATTGTCTATTCGGGTCTATGCGTTTTGTTTTCGTTTTCAAATTGGGTGGTTCATCAACAAGTATGTTCATTGGATCTCTTTTAATACTCGTTTGAATCTTCATATTTCCCCATATATTTCTTTATTGTTATTGGAAAATATGAATATTATTGTTGTTATGCTGCACATATGAATATTATTCAATTTTATAATTCATTGTTGTGCTGCATTGTTTTTTATTTGTTGTTTTTACACAAATCGGATAGATATAAGCTATTTTTGTGCATTGAGATGGATAATGCGATCCGATAAGCCCGGCAGATTTTACATGGATTACAATACGTTCGAAGTCATTTAGTGGATACGTTAACATTCCGGTAATGCCACATGCCTTTTGCATCATAGTTGCGTCTATAAAGCAATAACTGGGAAAATCGGCCTCAGAAGTAATTTTTGTTGTTTCTTCTTTCATTTCCGCTGGCAGGCGGTGGTATCTTCAGCAAGGAGTGGTGTACATCTTAAATAGGGATATTTTACAGAATATTGCACTGGGGTACGTGGGAGTAAATTGTTAGCAATTTGCTTTGGTGTCGATTACTTGGAGATGTGTACGGATAGTTAGTTGCGGTGGTAACAAATCGAGCAGAAATAAGGAGGGGAGAGGTTGTCAAGCAAAAAAAAAAACAAATGGAGATCCTCTATGTGTCGTCTCGGAGGGAGGGAGATCTTTTATAGATATAATGATACGGTTTTGTGGGCATTTTTTTTAATATAAGTACCACATTGCTGTTTATATAATGCAATATTAGAGTTGTTGTTTTAATAGAGAAATAAAATTTTATTATCATAACGTTATGTATTTCATAAAGTTCGTTGTTTATGCGATTTTTGCGATATCTTTTCATTGAATGAAGATAGATATAAATTAAGTAAGGTAATAGGAAGTGATTTACTTTACTTTATTACATTTTTATTGATTATTTGAATAATCGTTTAGATCAACATATTATTGAAGATTGAACGTTTCGACTAGTGGATTTTAGTCTTTTTTTTAAATTTTATTTATTTATTTTTTGTTTATTTTGAGGTAATTTTAGGGGTGGATGGGAAAAATTCATGGATGGATATTGTGAAGCTATCAGTATTTTTCAATGCAATTGCAAAATTATTGTGTTGAATATATCGATTCACCTCTACCATTTGAATATGTGCTTGTATCGTTATTTTAATGCTAAGTCATTCTCACTGACTCAACTAGATAGATCGTGCAGAATGGGGAAGTTGCTCTAAAACTAGACAGGTTATTAAAGATTGGCAAATTTTGAAGTAAATTCTTTTTTTTGAGAGAGAGAGAGAGAGAGAGGGAGAGAAAAGAACGATTTAGCTGCGTTTTTCTTTCATGATTAGAGAATTTTTATTTCTGCAAGAAAATCTTCAGTTTGCAATTATTAACAAGTTAAGATATGTTTTTCGTGACAGCCGGCTGGCGTCGAAGGTCTGAGAATGTTCCCTAAAATAAACGTTTTGGACATTAGCTATTAGTTAGTCAGGAAAAAATGTGACAAAAATATTGCTTTAAATAACTTCCATCATCGTGTTGTGTACACATGGAATATTCTTCATCAAAATATCGTTAGGATTTTTAGACCATTTTGATCTCCGCTTTAACGCAAATCCCGTGTTTTGAATATCCCTGTTGCTTATATTCAAGTGATGGTCGTTTCGAGGTTTCTTGCCTTGCTTATCGACTTATCTGTCCCGGTATAGTGAAGAGATGATCATTGGAGTACCTGTGTGTTTTTCCTCTTCGTTTATTTAGTTACCTCTCTATGATAGTGTTGTTTTTCTCGTTTTACTTATACAAATGTTTTCTTTATAGGATGTGTTAGATAAAAAATTAAATTTAAAAAATTTGGTACCTCTGGCCTATTTTATAGTAGAGTGCAATGAAATTCATTCCAATTGTGATCATCTTGTAGAAGAGTTTATTAGTTTTTTGTTTCATCCCTCAGCAAGAGAAAAAAATATTCGAGTCAGGAAGGGGGTTGTTGTGAAGGATAACGATATCATTACCAACCATACGGGAAGCGGACGACAATATCGTTTGTTAACATGTCATGATGTTGTGTTCCTTTGAAACATAATGAAATGTTTATTGAATTAAATTGCTTCAGGCATAAAAGTTTGCGGTATGCGGACGTCGGATGAGAGGAGCGCAGAACAAATGAAGAAGAAAGCATCGTCGTCGAAACTGGTACTCTGGGAACCGTATAAGGTGCATTTCTTGTTGCCTAATTTATCCTTGATAGACCTATGATGGCACATTAATTTGGTTTTTTAAAGCGTAGGTATTGGTTAAATCTAAAAGATGGGAGACCATTGCTTCTAATGGTTCTGAAGGAGGAGTACCAAGGTATTCAGGAATAAATTCGGGTAATTTGGGGAAGGGGTATCAATAACCTGAGGGGTAAATTCCGGGTAAATTTAAGTAAACCCGTAACACTTGAAAGATCGGGCCCATTGAGGAAATAATTCGGCAGCTTTACAAGTTTTACTGCAAAGCGGATGCAATGTTTTACGAATATTTACTCTATCAGAAACATTTTCAAGCCTAATGTTTGATAAGTAATTGACGAATGCCATATTCATATCGTAATAAATTTGCAAGTTCTTCGATTATGTGAATCGTATCGATAAAATAACACTTAATTTTAAAATAAAATATAAAAGCATGGAAGAATCTTAGAAAAATCTAATGGATTTATATATTTTAAGCAATTGCATTTAACCATTGGATAAGCTCAATAGGTGAATTGTGCTCACAAATTTAGCGCAACATAACTATCAATTTTCTGATTGAAGAGGTGGGTGGCCTTTATAATATATAAAACTTCGTATCGAATTATGACTAGGTCTGCGGAAATGTTGGTGATGATGCTTGAGGCGCGATTGTTATGATCTACCCTTTGATGCTTGCGCATAATGTGCTACTTATTTATATAAAATATTACAAAAAAGGTTTATTGCACTTGATGCAGTATATCGATGCATTTAATTTTACAATTAAGTATCGGTAGAGTAGGACCGATAGAAGCATTAAAGGTAATGAAATTATTGGAGTTGACAGATCGGGAACATGTGTAGTTGTAGTGAAAGGGAATGCTGGAAAGTTCTTGGATCCTATCGAACTTCAATAGAGCCAACATTGCAAGTATTACAGATTTACTTAAGTTTGTCTGG
Source organism: Baylisascaris procyonis (assembly GCA_037389465.1). Taxonomy (NCBI): domain Eukaryota; kingdom Metazoa; phylum Nematoda; class Chromadorea; order Rhabditida; family Ascarididae; genus Baylisascaris; species Baylisascaris procyonis. The sequence goes on from JAZARR010000206.1 coordinate 436,445, forward strand.
GATTTACTCCTCAGTTTATTGATACCTGAGCTATGTAATGTTATTCCAAATGCTGGTTGCCACAACTCCAACTTCAGTTAATTATTTTAAAATCTGGTTTATAAAAAACCTGAAATGTGTTGTATTAAAAAATATCTTAATTGAAGGCGGCAACATCAGCGAGTGTTAAGGGATCCGCACCGACTGTTTTACCTCAGTTAATCCCCTATCAGTTGTCGTCGTCGCATGGTTCTGCTGATGCATCCATGTACCCGTTGGCCAACGGAACGTCACATATCGCCTCATCGAGTTAGTCATTGATTTATAGTCGGCCTAGATGATGATCTATTTTAAGAGAGCACTATTCTTGGAATTTATATAAGTATGTGGCCATTTCTACCTCAGTTGGCATAACTCAGTGGAAACTGTTCACGCTTCTGTAAACAAGCTTTGATTTAGAAATAGCTCTTTACTAGTCCGCTTTAAGGTGAGACTATTTTTGGGCCATTTCTTGCTAAGCAGTCGGTTAATCTGAGGATGTCAAAGGTATAGATGGTATATAAAAGTACACAGAGTCGACATCCGAATGCGTTGTTTGGTTTCTGATTTTCCGTCGAAATTTTCTCACTCCCGAAAGCGTCTTCTGCCTTTATCGGTATTAAAATTTAAAGGTGGAGCTGAGGATATCGGTGTTCATTGTAAGGGGAACGGGATGTCGATGTCACAAACGAGTGTGCATGGGAAAGATGGTTCACAAAACGGCGTCAGTTCTTCTGTGGAGGTAACATCATCAACTCGTGACGAAGAGTTGAGTCGACTGAAAGCAGAACTCGAGGTTAATTTCCACAAATTACTAGAAGTATCATTTAAAGCTTTCTTAACGTTGCGTCGACGATTCACTATCTCAGAGCCACAGTTTTTTGAAGTGATATTTTATAAGCGCATTAATGGCCACTGTTAATCACCTCGGATAATCGATCTGCTTGAAATCTTGAAAGAACGAGGTAAAAGTTAGCTGTTTAAGACGATTTTTTGTGGAACGGGGGGGATTGAGTTGCTGGAAAGAGGGCAATATCTGAATTTTTGAGGATATGTTAAATTTACATATTCAGTCGCAAAAGAAATTCGAATAGATTTTTTAACAATGAATGGGTTTACTTTTAACAGTTAGCACTCATCTTTACTACCTATGAGAGATGCATAAAATCCGCCGTCTACTTTTCCGGCTAAAAGGCCTGATTTAGAGCTCGAGCTTTATAGATGATGAGAACTGCATAGAAAATTGTAGGTTATGATGGATGATAATGAAAGGTATATTTACAGACTGAGAAACAAGTAAGCGCCGAATTGAAACGTTTACTGGTGGCTTCAATGGGTGATGATCTTATGTGGCATGTGAAATCATTGAGTGAGGATAAGGTGCGTCTCGCTTCCACAATGAACTCATTCGCTGCACAGGTACGCATTTACATTGGAGTTCTTTGTGGAGCCTTTCAGGAGGTAACATATGACAATGTTGAATCAATAATATCGGCCATAGGAAAATAAGGAGACAAAAATGTTGTCGTAACGGAATGGGGCCATAAGCTCAACTATCTGTTTTCATAAAGTGTCGCGTTTTGCGTTTTTATATTAAAAAATTTTAGAATTATTTGGGAATAAATAAAAAATCAAAATGCTAAATCCTTAGCGTTCTGTGTCATCTGAACTCGTTTGGAAATTATTTTGAAAATAGTGCTGTAGAATTTTTGAGAGAAGAGTGGTATAGAAGGCAATGATAAAGTGATAAGCGAAGGTATGAAAGTGAAGGGGGATTGAATGCGGATGCATGCTTCAGAACCGGTATAGATAAGTATAAGATGGGTATAAGTTTGCGAGCATAAACTAAGTGTTTTTATGTTCATTTTATTCATGAATAATGCAATAAACAGTTCGATTTTCGAATTTATAAATATCAATTGATAAGTGTGGAATATTATATTATTTTAAATTAGAAGACAATTATTAAATTTTTATGAGATTTAAAAAAAATATCGTTTTGCAGTTGAATTTCGATCACGATCGTGCTGAGAATTTGGCTATTTCATCGGATGTTTGGCGATGCAAATTTCTTGCGATGAGTATACGAGCTGATGAGTTGCTTTCACAACGTGAACGACTCTTAGCGCTTCTCAAACAACATCACAATGCGCTTAGTGATCTATACGATGCTATCCGGATGCCACCGTCGTCTTCCTTTTCGCAAGAGTCTATTCCCAGAAGCGCTATACCGGAAACAAGGATTCAGATCGGGAAGGAGGTTTTAGCCGAGGTACAACAAGCGTTGTCGATTGATATGTCATCGCTATGTGAGAGGACACCTTGTGATGAAAAGGTCGTTAAGGCACCTCCAGTCACCTCTAATATTACTGTTTCATGTTGCAAGCATTGTGCGGGAAGGGAAATTAAGCTACTTTGAGAAGGGTTTATAGTAGGAAACTTAATCCTAATTAAAACCCTTGACAAGTGATTTTTATTCAGTTTTTAATTTTTATTAAATCCGAATGGTCTTTTTTATTTATATTGTCGTTGAAAAGAAAAAAAGAAAGTGCAATGTTTTCATGAATACAACGATATGGAATTTTATCGATAAGACGAAATTTGTTTCTTTTATGCTGTCCATTTATTACTGCCGTCTAGTGCTTACAAGTGTTTCACTTGATATATCAATTCAATGGCAGAAAAAATCCCAGCTATTTGACGATTTAATTTTTAATGAAGTTTTTTTGCCGATTTAACGAAATATTAGCGATTTTTTTTTTAAGCCGATTTAATAAAATATTTTCCTATACTTAAGGAATAAAATAATTAAGTTTTATGTCATAAGATTTGCCTCTCACAATTTTTTATGTCATATGAGATAATTTGCGCATTTGTTTGTCGTATTTGGCTTTGGGCTTTTTATCAATTTTATTTCCAATATTTATATCACTAAAATATTTATTCCACGACGAAATCACTTATTGATTTATTTGTGAAAGTGACGTCATTTTTTGGTAGTTTAACCGGTTGGAGTTTGTTATGTTGGTTATTGCTGATGATGATGAATGTGCTTTTTAGTCGCAAAACTGCCCAACTGGTTAATTTATTGCTCTTTTTTTGAAATATAACTTAAAAAGTGATGTCAATAACCGGTTAAAATTAACCAGTAAAAGAGGTAATAGATGGTAAAATTGGTGAATTCAATTGAGTTTAAAAGAGGTGATAGATGGTAAAAATTGGTTTGTAAACATTGTTTATGGATCTTTTAGTACGTTCGAATTCCCCTATCGTTTTCGGTAGATCGGTAATGCTCTATCACATTTCCATTGATGTCTACATATTTTTCTTTAGTATCAACTAGTTGGGGATTACCGCTATTAGAAGAATAGATGCGTTTGAATAGATGTTTGATCAATATCAACTAGTATCAACTAGCTATTAGAAGAAAGTTTGAATAGATGCGAATTTTATTGAAGTGCTCTATTGTTATCAGGTATTGTTTCCATTTAAAAAATTTCTTTAAGTAAAAGAAACCTTTCAAAGGAGTCATTTCTTTCGTGGAAATTCGCATCAATTTTGTGGAAATTCGCTTCAATTTTGTGGAAATTCGCTTCAATTTTGTGGAAATTCGCTTCAATTTTGTGGAAATTCGCTTCAATTTTGTGGAAATTCGCTTCAATTTTGTGGAAATTCGCTTCAATTTTGTGGAAATTCGCTTCAATTTTGTGAAAATTCGCCTCAATTTTGTGGAAATTCGCATCAATTTTCTCTACGAAATTTTTAGCAACATCTGTGATGTGAATCATTTGTTGTTTTTTTCACTGCTTTGTTTTACTCGTTGGTGACCTCTTTACATTACAGTTTGCTTTTTTTTTCAAATATTTTCAAGGAAAATAAGGAAAATTTCGGAAGAAATAGATCGTTGAGGGAGAATAAATATAATTCAAGGAAGAGGTTATAACAACTGTAATAAATTCTGAAAGATGAAAGAACAATATGAGATTTCGATTTGATTTAATATAGGCAAAGATTAAGCGGAAAAGGGAAGAAAATTTGCAATGATAGGATGTGATATTTGCAGAAAATGACCTCACTTTTTTTTTAAATTTACGATAAGATATTTTTATTTATTGGCTTAAATATTTTTTTATAACAGTTGCATTAGCAGCACACTTAGACTTAGCGATGTTACATGTTTTAGGTACTCGGCCAAGAAGATATTTCAAGAACGATTGGGTGAAAAGGGGAGAGGTGGGGGGGGGGGATAAAAACACCTCAGAATATTTGTTGTGTTTTGGTATTTAGATACACTAATATAGCGAGAAGTGGAAAAGCGGATTTCATGGATTTACCATCCCTTCGATCCCTTTCTATCACGTTGTGAACCATCGTCTAATCCACAATAAAATAGTCGAGTTTAATCTCCAATATCCTTTCAAAAATGAATTATTTCATTGAAACTGATCGAATTATTAGAGAAGTTTTAAGTTACAAATGCAATTGTTGCAATTATTTATTATTTTTATATCTTTTCTCAATTGGGCAATTGTATAGCCGATCTATTGATATCATGTTTTTCTCTTCTTTTTTTTCAAAATATTTTTTAATCGATATTATTAACTGTGATAAATTATTTCTTTCGATCGTATCAGTGATAGAAAGACGTTCAGTTGAATCGTCGATTGTAAATATTTTTATTGATCGGTTATTTTTATTGACATTTTTTTTTTAAATTGATTAGTTTTGTTTTCTAAGGAATTTGGAGAGGGAAATAGATTCGGATCTTTATATAGAATATCATAAAGCGAGAAAATGGTTTTTTGGGTACTTTTTGGGTATATATTCGGAATAAGGCGTTACAAGAGGAAATCAACGTATATTCTCGTTTTTATTTGTCTACAGAATATTTGAATAATGTAATAAATAGGTCTTTTCTATTTGCGGGAATTTATTTCTTACCCTTTTGGGTAACATATATTTTTTAAACGAAATCCTTTCGAGGCACAGTATCATCAGAATAGTTGTCCAACGAAAAGTGATGCTAATTTCGTAGAAGGACAATATCGATTCCCTGTAGGATCCGAGGTTGGGTAGAGGGAGAGCGGAGGGAAGGGGGCTGAAAAAACTAATGATTCCTAGTTTAGCGTCATGATGCATATATGTCTGTGAAAACTTAAAACACTTCTTAAAATATTGCCCAACATGAATAGTTGGGTAAATTTGGATTCCAGTTCGGTGATATTTAAAATCCCCTTTCAATAATAATAATAATAATATTATAAAATTTCAAAAAAGCGATACTCGTTACTAGAATTTAATTGTTATCAATGGAAGTGTAACATACTCATTATTACTGGAATTATTACCACGTGGAAAACATTTAATATTATTTTCAGAATGCAAGTTTTATTAGAACTCATGTTGCACTGATTTTTGTAACAAATACATATTTAGTAATTGAATGCCAATTTCCTCGTCAATATTTCATTATTAGATTGCTATAAGACACTCTCATTTATTTCATTCAACGCAACAAATAGAAAGGAATGGTATCTAACTCTATATTTATGTCTTTTTGCAGTTATAGAATGTTCTTAGGAGAGCGGTAATTTCAGTGCCTAGAATATATCGTTTATTAAAATTTAGTCATATTTTTGCCCATGAAAATTCAAATTTTAGTTACATTCCTCTAATTTTTCCCGAGAAGTATAAAAATACGAATTCAGACGCAGTCTATATTCTCAATATTTACCAAAAATATTAGCCATAAATTTATATTTATTATTTATAAATTTTCAATGTTAGTTTTAGCGCTCACAGACATGCACCAAATTCTTTTAACATTGAACTTGTGTATGAGAAAAATAGGATGGTGTGAGTAGATTTTATTGACAGCCGTCTGGTTAATACGATTAAAAATGCATTCAACAATGATTTCAGAGTGAAATATTGAATGGGTGATCAATGATGAACGATGTGGTCATGTGAAGCGATCGACATCACACATCCGTTACGATGTCGAATTACCGGTTGGAAACGAGTTGCCAGTCATGTGGTTTGTCCCATTTTATTTTGCTTTGTAATTTACTTATTGTGACGTTTAGGACAGCTAAATTGTCATGATGTTTTACCATTTTCTTTTGTTATAAGTTAGACGTCATTTGAATATCATTGGTTGAAAGTCGGATCGATAATCACGATCTTGATCATTGATAAGGGATTTTATTATCTTGAATATATCACTAGCAAATGTTTTATTGATAAATCAATCGGTTGTCCATTCAATCATTTTTTTTTTAGAATGTGAAATGATATCAGATATCAGTGTTGATTTGATAAAGATGAAATTTCGGAAATCCTTTGCTAGGAACTGCTCACCTCTCCCAATATTCGCTCTCTTTTTTTTGCGGTTCATTGCTATCGTTAATTATATAGAAACTTTTTTTTTCACTGAAGTTTTTGATGTCGATAATTTTTAGTTTTTCTTTCAGTTTCCTGGGAAATTATATCTTCAAGTTTTGGAACTATGCCCGCAAGCTTTTTTTTAGGCTTGAGTTCCTACTATTATCTTATTTCCTTTCCATCGACCATAACCATCAACAAAAATTGCCTCATAAAGTGCTTTCCTTTTATATTTGCAAGGCGAGAATGATGATGTGATGATTCGTATTGTTTGTTTTTGATCGTATTTTAAATTATTGTTGCTCTTGTTCGCCTTTCTATAAAGGAAGTTTTTTTTTTTTTAGCTTTTATGTAATGAAAATATTTTTATATTATATTTTAGGAGTACATTCTTGAGGTGGAGAGACTACTTGGAAACACAAAAAAATGGACTGTTCAACGGCGTTATACACAATTCAGGTATAAAATTAACCATCTCGTTTATTATTATTATTTTTTTTGATTTTCATCTTCCCGGAAGAGATTAGGCTTAGGCTTAGGCTATTACTTCTAAACCAGGCACAATATGCTATAATATGACGAGCATCGATTCGTCATTGATGAGGGGATCATCATTGTGGGATTTCGGCAATCTCCTTTGATGCTCATAATCGGGGCGGCCATTTATATTAGCATTATTTGCACGTAGAGCACTTCCGAAGGGAATTTTTTTGATTGGGTATTGGAGTAAGAAAATATATATTTTTTTAAGAACACTGAGTTCAGTTTTTTTAAGAAACGTATAGGATAAGCCAGTAGATTTTTGTACATAATGCAAGATGGTAGATGACTTTCTGATGTTGGTATTCGCCCTGAGCATATGTTTTACTTGAATAAACATTTAGTAGCACTGCACATTAGTTTTTTTGCTTTCTCGTTCGATCTAGGAGTAGTGTTTGGCAGAAACCACAAGTTCGCTGATAATTTTTGTGCACAATGGATGGTCATTTTTGAGGAATTCAATAAAAAGATTTTGCCGTTCTTTTACATCTTCGCGAGCAGAGAGTGTATTTTGTGTGGAAATATTTGTCCAGTTTGGAACAATCGATACATTTATTGTTCTTTGAATCCGTAGGTAAGTGTTCGTATGTTGTGGGGTGGGTTTGTTGCATCAAGTGGCAGCCAGTCATTTGAGTTTTAGTCATCTCCATTTTCCAGCACACATAGTATTTTGAAGTATGGCCTTGAGGGGATTAAGGCAAATAAAGTTGCTTGTGCTGGGGATAGGGGGAGGGGGGAGTGGCGTTTTATGCTGGTTATGACGAGTCGCAATGAAAAACACTCGAGAGATTGCCGTTCTCGGGAAAAATTTTATAAATTACAACTAATATATGTGTATCAAAAACGTTTTGCGATGACAGTCCACAGTCAGGTTTGGTATTGATAAATAGATATGAGCGCCAGATTGAAATATATGGTAAGCCGTTTTGGTTTAATAATGCTATGGCGACTACTTCTAACAGTGGATACCTAAACATTAGAGACCGGCACAAAATAAAGGCAGGGTTGATTATATGGCCAATAGGCTGGAAAGTTAACAATGCATACTTACAGGGTACTTGGGTACTTAGGTACTTTAGTGGGTATTTAGGCTTGCCTATAATTTGCTAAATTCATCCGTCATTCTAACATATATCAGAGATTGCCAAAAATTTATAGTGAAGTGAGCAAGCATTTGGAAAAATTCGGTATCGAATTGGGTCTTCCTCCAAAGAAAGTAATCGGTAACACAAAGGAGCAATTCATCGCTCAACGAAAAGACGCATTACAGGTAATACTTTAATTAGCCGATCAGTTGATGATATTTCATTTCGAAATAGTGATATTTTACAATTTTCATATTACTTTTGATATATCGCCATATCATCCATCATATATTATTAACTGTGACTTTACTAGTTACTAAATTGTTTATGCGTTTTAATTGTCATATAGAATAATTTGGTTTATATCGTTTGCCGATGTGAACTTTTCAACCAATCCGTGTTGAATTTTACTACAGGTATCTAGTCATCGAAAAATTTATCAACGATTAAAAAAAATTCCTCAACCGATTAGCGGTGAATGAGAGAGCAGAGCTTTTGATGACGAAAGCCGACCACTAAAGCTGTTCCAAAAGTTCAATTAAGCGGGTTGTGGATTCCATCGCTATGATAAAGTGATAGATGATCATACGCAAGCATGGGATTTACGGTTGAAAAGCGTGTTATCCGTCACGTGACGGTTTAAACTGAAATTACTTGCTTGTTCGTAAGTAAGCAGAATACCAATTTGCATGAATCAATCTTACATATCTATAACTTAATTGTATTCCATTCATTTCTTAAAGAATGAGCAACATTTTTTAGGGAATCATTTCGGAGTTTGTTTTCTGCATTCTATTTGATATTCGCATCATGTTTTATTTTATTTATTAGCACCTATCAATATCCATAATTTACTTCTAATTATCCATAAATGCATCGAAGATGTATCGAAAAAAACTTATCAAAAAATTTTGGTACTCGTTATGGTGATCGCTTAGTTATCTTTAATAATTGTTTCACTGAAATTTTTGCCCAAATGCGTTGATTATTCTATCTTTTATGTTTAATTTCAAAATATTTTCCATATTTACAGAAATTTCTGGATGTGATATGCTCGCATTCGTTGTTTTATTCGAGTCCGGTGGTTGTTGCATTTTTTGGTATTTTACCAGGAACATCAATAGGTATTTTTTTCTCTCTCTCTACGATTGTCAAAAGTTCATGAATTTCAAATGATGTCATTGCGTTCTTTGAAGAAAATATTAGCTATTTAATAAGCTCAATTTTGGCAATGTAGTCAGCAATTTACCATGGTGCCATATAATCCTGGATAAGCCTCCAGATCCATGAATTGCTTAAAAGCTTATATAAAAGGATATTCGATGGAAGGGGGGAGGGGGAGTCGTTTTATTGAGAAATTTTAGCATTATCTAATATAACCATTCCAACACTTTCTTAGAACAGTTCACTACGTTTTTTGCCGAAGAATTATATTCTTTAATATTAAGGGTTAAATTTGGAATTGAGTCAACAAAAGTTATTGATGGTTGTGTCGATCATTGTGGGATGCATTTTATTTAATGAATATCAATTGCAGCATTCGATGAATGGATTTTATTAAGTGTTCGAGGTAAATCTCAATGGGCATTAGGTGAGAAGCAGGTGAATTGTGGTTGGCGTGCAGGTAAAGCTCTTTACGAGTTGAAATGTGGTCGCAATTGTCTCACTCTATCTGCTATTCGTTATGGACCCGATCGATGTGGAAGTGTTGAGGGTATCAACGAGGCATTGGATTTCATTAGAAGTCTCGAATATCCTTATGTGAGCGAATGTGTTGCAAGTTGGGCTGATGAGAAGGGTGTTATCGCTGTAAGGCCAGCTTTCAACAATGGCACTCTTCGAGATCATCTGTACAAGGTATTTGTTTCTAAGATTATAGGCACATTCTCACTGAAAAAGTTTGAAAGACATTGATTACTAAAGGTTTTTAAAGACAGTACCTGCGAGGTAAGCAAACAGAATCTTGCATCGTTTAGCACATATGGAATCGTTCCGTTTTGGCGACATCTACGTTTTAGAATTGCTTAGATTATGATAGTATATACGTATTTATCTCGAATATTGGCTTCGACAATTTGGCTTGCATATTTGAGGAAGTGAAGAGGGTAGTATAGGGATTTCATAAGAGAAGGGCTAATATTTCAGGGAATATGGTAATGATTTGTTAATACTTGCCAAACATAACGGAATTATTGAATGAATTTATTGGATATTAAGAGCAATTGGCGTGATCAATTCTTCGCGAAGTATTGTGTAGATCGTTCAATTTGTTCGTTGGAAGCGATTGACGTGCGTTTTATATGTCGTCAAGTGTTGGAGGCGCTATCTCTCTTTTGTGCTCTCTCTGTTCCTTTCGGTACGTTATATTGTTATTATCTAATTTTTATTTATTTATTTATTTATTTATTTATTTAATTTTCGCATCTATAACGAAGAGTCCTTTCAATGGAGGAAGTCCGCATCTCAGGGAATGTTTCTTTTTTACGAGTTGACATTTAGTTGTCCATCGAAGAAGAGCTGAAAGGTGGTATAAAAGGAACTTACCCAGGTGGATATACGAAGGTCGCTGTTAGAAATAAACAGTGAAATGAATTTGGCTCTTTTGAAAGAGTTGGTTTCCAATTAAAGATGCTGCAATGTGCTTTCAGTGAAGAAAGCCTGTAATGACCGTATTATAGACCCGTAGATGGGCTTATACGTTCCATCGTCGCTCAAATGATAGTAGAAGAGGTAAAACCGTCTTCAGCATCCGGATTTCTAGATGAATAGAAGGGAATACTATAAAAGAAGGAGAGAAGAGAATAAAAGAAAAGGGATCCAATGAAAAGATGAGCTCTTCATGCTTCTTATTCATCAGCTGAGGTCGCATTGAATGCAGATATTGGAAGCTTAGCTAATCTGTATGGGAGGATATGCCGCCTTCTCTTATACAGGCGCGATCACCTTATTGACGTAGTAGAGCCGAATCTACTGGTTCTTTAGCAGGTCATGACACGATGGCTGCATTTAGAAGTGGTATACTATTTCTGAGTGCAGCCATTATTACATTACTTTGTAGTTACCAATTCAGGAGTGATTGCTAGCTAGGTGGTAATAAGTGAATCATTTAGGGCATCTGTCTCGTATGCTTTAGAGATCGATATTGCGATATTTATTGATTGCAGTTGATGTACATGCTGGTAATGTGTCGATATCGGATTGCGGGTGTGAAGTGATCGATGTAGAGCAAGGTAACCGTTGCTTATAGTATTTTCGAAAATCTTTTAATGATAATAGTGAAACATTTTTCCATATTGCTTACTGGTGTTCGACTGCTTCTTGCGGTTGCTTCCCCACGTTTCCTTTTCTTCTCCTTCATCTCCCCAACTCTTCCCAGGCCCCTCTTCCATTCCCTTCCCTTCCCACCCTCCCTCCCTCTCCCTCATGTAAGCTAACTTTTCGGTGTACATTCAGATTCTGAGCAGAGATGCGCTCACCTCGCACTGAACCTTGTCATTTCTTGGCTAGCGAAGCGTAAATTTTGGTGGGCCTAATGGTGAATTTCGTGGTATCAGCATCATTAAATAGAAATTGTTAACACCAAAATGAAGCTGTGAAACAATTTCAGTGATATTTTCCCTTTGAAAGAAATTGAAACCAATTCAACAAAATATTATAGCGTTTATTAAATGAAACGATATTTCGAAAGATAAAATTCAAGAAATGTTCATAGTGATGTTCCAAAAAAGATTATTTTCATGTAATAAAGGAGTTTTTAAGAAAATTAAAAAAAATTTTTTTAAACTAGAAAAGTTTTGAAAGAATTCTATCAAATATTCCAAAAATCTTTCAAGGTAGCGAAAAATATTATTGATAGAATAAATTTTGCATCGTTTTTGCAGTTGGTGGGCAATATTTACGATCGGACAGAAAATATCCTTTATTTTATTTCCTTGATGATCAGCTAAATTTTGCTTTAATTCTGTTTTTTTTCTTGCTTGTTTTAGTCATTTAATATGCCGTAATTATTTTCACTGTATTGTATTGCAGTTCTGGCCGGACAGCCAAGCTTTCATCGTCCTTATATGCTGAAGACATCTTGGGTTAATGTAAGTTTCTGGTCGCGATCGATGATTTTCCCTTTGGTTTCAGTTCTTTTTTTTGCCACTTTATCATCGATTTGTTGTACCGTTTATCATTTGTTCAGCTCATCACACCTATCTGGACCACCCGACTCGTCCGGTTATAAAACTTTTGACTTTTGACAAATTTCTTTCTATGAAGGTCAGGCATAAAAAATTTTGAAAGGATATATGGATAAGCGAATCCGATGAGATGTGCCTTCTTCACATTTCCTTGTGGACGATTAGATGAAGAGTTTCGTAAATTTTGAAAGCATGTGGGGCAGTCGCTGCTTCCCTTTCCTCATTTCTCTCATTCATATCTTCCTTTCAATGTTGAGCATCGTTATGCCGAAAGCAGGTTGTGAGTCATTGATTTACGGGTTGTAACGGCTGCCGTTAATGACAGACTTTCTTCTCTGCGTATATGCAATTCCATGGGATGACAGGTCACTTAATTAGCCCTTCATTTTATTCACTAATTTCCAAATTTTTGCGTCGAAAATAGTCATGGGTTGGTAGAATTTAAAGAATATTTAAGAATATGGAGGATCCATTTAGGCTATAAGTTATACCTAAAAGGCATCATTGTTGTAGAGTTTTGCGATCTCTGCTTTAAAATATTGATCAAATACTCCCACGCTAATATAGTCGAATGGAACCTGATCTTTTACTGTTGTAATGTTATAATTATTTAAACGGGCATATACGGAATGTTTAGCGACGAAATTGTTTGTAGATGAGCATAAATGAAATGATGGTGGCATTTGTTGATCTAAAAGGCGCGAAACACTTCTGATCTAGTTCCACTAGATCAAAGTTTATCATAAACGGTGTTTTTGTTTGCGTCTCTCTTCTGTCTCCTTTGTCTCTTCTGTTTGTTTCGTATTGAGCGGGCGGGTTGCACTGAAGATGATGACTGAATTTCTTTAAAAGTTTTTCTTTCGTTCTATTAACGGTCACATATCCAGATTCCGGAGCTTCTTCCATATACCTGATTGCGTTGTTTTTGAGAACCTGAATGTCCCCATCTTATATTTCCAGAGAATCTGTCAGTTGTTGCAACCTGGTCAGGAAGATTGGAGAGGGGTATTTTTTTAATGATAGGTTCGCTGGAATGTTTTACTCGCTGCTTCAGATAGCATTGGTGTATATATATGTGGATTTTTATAATGTTTCTTAATCTAGTTGTTGATAAAAATCCTCAATTGAACCCTGATATATAGTGATCTCTTGCAAGTAAGTCAAATGGCTTGCGCATGTTATTGTAGCACACTACACTACTTTTTTTCTTCTGCGTAGTTAGAAAACAGCCTTCGTATCTTGCGTTCTATTCGGCATGAACGGTACGGTTCTTAGAATTGTTGCTCTAGCATCAGATATTTCTATTTCATGTATTTAGAATTGTAGTAGTATTTGTTCTGGCTGACTTAATTTATAATTTAAAAAATAAGCTTTCGTATCATGTGTTCACTGCCGATAAAAGAGTGCTGCATTTTATTTATTTATTCGTTTATTTATTTATTTGTTTATTTATTTATTTATTTATTTATTTATTTATTTATTTATTTATCTATTTATTTATTTAATTTGTTTTATTTGTTTCAATCAGAGCATTCGTTGTGAAAAAATGTATATTGCTTCCACTTGTCCCGATTCAATCCTCCTCTGATCCGATTGGTCCCTACGGTCTTTTTTAAAGAGTCACTCCATCTCATTGCAGGTTGGCCTCCACTTCTTTCCCCATTCCGTGATATCCATTCTGTTATTCTTTTCATCCAATCGTCATTTTTCGTTGCGAATATCTTCGACATCCATCTGAATTTCCTGATTCCGGCTTCTGCTACTCGATCCCTTACTTTCCTTATACCTCGGAGCCATTCTTTGGCTTTCCTGTCGACCAGTTTGGTTCCTGTTGTGATTCTTTCAGGAACCAAACTCGTCGACAGGAAAGCCAGCGGTCGATTTTGGCTTCGCTTTAATCTAGGAAAGGGTAAAAGATTTGGTCATAAACGATGAATTGAGGAGGAATTCCATGCGTATGATCAAAATGCTTCCAAATTTTGAAATTTGCCAAGAACGTCGGAGTCAAAAATTGCAGTCGTAGTCCAGTGATGGATATAAAATGGCCTTTCGAGGTATATAACTATATGCTTTCTTCATGACGTCACGCAACAACTCCATGTTTTTGGAAAATTGTGCTTCTTGTCTGTCCCCATGTAGTAGTGGCTATGAAAATTCTAACTTAATAAGTTAGTGGGGTCAAACAAAACCATTGTTTCTGAGATAAATAGATATGGCCTCAAGTATTATTTTTACATACAATTTGCATAAAGCACATATTGTGCCGTCATGTAAAGCGCGCTTTCTAATGTCATCTCATTTTCAGACGATCGAAGATATGATGGTATTTGCGTTCGGCGAATTCCTCTTCGAACTACTAACGGGTTTTTTCTCATTTCCGATGAATTCGGTCAATGAGGGTCTAACATTGGTACCCTCTGTTTTTCGTAAGTTCTTATTCCATTCCTCAAAGGTTTTGGCGAGGTGCATATTGTGCTAGTTTTCCTGTTGCGTTTTTTTTCCACTTGTTTGGCTATAGAAACACAAATATACAATACTTCTAGGGTGGGTCCAGATATGTCTCTGGAATTGTCTCGTTATTGGCGGGTGTGAAGAAACGAAAGTGTTGTTTTTTTTTTAAACCGTCAAAGCCTATCATATCTTTCGGTCCTTGATAGTAACGAATATTTATAAATTTCAGAGCCGATATTGAAGTCAATATTTGCACCTGATACACGCGTAATGCCTACACTCATAGAGCTTATCAGTTCCGAGTTAGTCCTTCTTAAACTTTTATTTATTGCTCTCTCTTTGTATCGTTGGCAATCTTTGGAGAAATGATGGTAAGGTGATGTGAGGATTTTTTTTTTGTTTCTTTGCACATGAAAGAACTGAATTGGCGTTGAGAAATCTGTTATCCACCTATTTTATTGCACTCTTAGATTGCGATATTTATGGATTGAATCAATGAACAATTTTAATTGAGGCAATCTATGTACATGCAATTGTTTCATAAATTCTTCGATAATAGTCACTCGAATGCGATCCTATTATTAATGGCAACTTGGATTCTTGAGTCTTTGAAGTGTTATAGTCATCAAAGCTCGAGCTCAAACTAATTCAAGATCAGTTCTCTAGCAATTGTAGCTCAAAAGGGAAGTAATTGAACTTAAAGTCCTTTAGATTTGTTCTTAACTGGCGCTGTTTGTTATATCGAACACTTATAACGAGTAGCAAATTTCTTGTTTACTATCTCTATTTCAATTCATAATCACTTTATATATTCCTATGGTTTGTTGCTAATTGAGTTATCGCAATCAATCTTGTTTACTCGGTGATGTTTGATATATCGTCATCATTATTCAGAACACCGTATAATCTTTAATAAATGCCTCAGGATTCACGGTGTTTCACTATGAAGAGAGATGTTTGTGTTAGTGCTGAGTATATTGAAAACAATTAATATCACTGAACAGTACCGCATAAAACTATTAGTAATTACTATACCCAATTTCCTTTGCACTATGTCCATTTAATATGTTTGCAATAGTATCCCACTAGAGGTATATTCAACGTTTATAGTTAAAATCGTAAAGAAATCTCACAGTTCCATATTGCACTTTAAAGCAATGATACAGCGAAACAAGGTTGATTGCAATTGCATCTTTTGCACAAAAATTTTGGAGTATTTTATTTGCACGTCGTCTCAATAAATGCTACTATGCTCGTGTTGTACTTAGAATTTTTGAATTGGTACATTGCAGCAACTATCTTAGTATGAGATAAGTTTCTTCGATGTAATGATATGTCATTATTCGTGAACTCAATGAGCAAGGGATATGTATGTTCAAAATTTCAAATGTTCTTTTTTTTTTTGAACATTTTCTATTCATCTGGCCTTTTCGCGTGTTTTCTTTTCTTCCTGAGAGAAGGGTTCACTAAGTGTTATAGGAAAAACTTGAAGGACGCAATATTTGCAGTTTGTTCGTCGATATCCCAGTTGCAAAAATGAATCGGCGAGAAATTCGAATGCCAGCTAGTGTGAAGCAATTATTGGATGGATTATGTGAAAACATTCGACAACGTCTACGTTCAGATCGCGCCCAGGTGTGTATTCATATTCTTGTTGATCTAACCGAAAAAGTGTTACAAATTAATTTATTCACGAATAGATGCATCTTGGCGATTGCAGGTGCCTCATATGTTTATAGAAGTCTTTTTCTGCATAGATTAGATTTTTGACGATGAAGTTTGGCTATTGAATAGTTTTTCTCATCCATTCAGTGAAACATATGGATGCCTTTGAATAACTGGAAGGGCATCTCTGCTGGCCTAGATGAGAAAACTTTCATGCCCTCAAGTTTTTATGAAATTCATTTTGAATAATGTAGACAACTTGATAAGAAAAGTCAGTAACGCAAAATGATGGATGGCCATATGTAAAGGATATTTCTATTGCTCTTTTAAAAATTCATCAAATCGTCATATTTCTACGAATTTTGTTAAACATAAAATGTTTATATATCCTTTTAATCAATATTTTTTTTACTCATTTTATATTTCAGCATCATCGAATACAGAAAGAGGAGAAAATACGACGATTGATTCTATCGGAAGGTGAAAAATTACGCAGAAAACAAATCATGAAATGTGTAAGTAGACTCATATTATATTCCAATTCCTATCGTCACTTTATTTCTCTTGTTCTCATCCCACATAGTTCACTATCTACTTGATTCGAAAATCTCTGTGTCGGAACATTACACCCATTTACTGAGTGCAAATTGAGCAAAGCACTTCGACTCGCTTATTACTGCGACCCTTATTCTTGCGGATCACTCTTCACAGAAATTGCTTATGAATGCTGGATGTCAGATTGTTGAGTTTAATTTTGGCCATTCTTCTCGACCGATATAGTTATTATCAAAATCGTTATAAAATTTGATAGATGGAGGTCGAATATTTAGAGTTAACTATGTGATAAGGATACACAATTGATAACTCCCTGTTTGATAGGTCAACTAGATTTATGTTGTATTTCAGGAACAAATGAAATTCAGCAAATCGAACACTGAAGAGAAGAACGCTTCTCACTAAGGTTTATTTACAGCCTTACGGAATTGTAAACACTAACCGCTGATGAAACACGCCAACAGGTTGTATAGGTCTATGAATAGAAAGGGTTGAGGCAAATTCATTCTATGTGGTACTTAGAAGTAAGTGGAAAAACTCGCAGAAATTCTCCTACTGCAATACGTCATTCATTCTGAAGTGCTAAAAAATACTTGAAGATGTGACCTTACATCTGTGAATGTTTGTAATCTCAACTTTTGTCGGGCACTTCCCACGAATGGAACGTGGGTGCTTACCTTTTTGGCGATCTTCACGATGGTACCATGTCAGCTGATGTTTGGGGCAAGCGCACTCAAACCTATGCGCTGAAGCCACTTTAAGATTTTTATGAGAATTTAATAAGGAAGTGGGCTTTCACTATTTTACCCATTCTCTCATGGATCTTTGTTCATTTGCCACTTCCAAGAGAGGGAGAGGTGGCAGTTGAACATGTTTATCTCTCCTTTCTTCCTTTCCTTCTCTACAATCTCCCAGTTACTCCCTTATTACTCCACTATACTTTCCAAACCAAATGTCGGGTTTTGCGATAAGGCGGCCAAAAAAGAACAATTATAGCCAATGTGTTCTGAGACTCGATATTTAATCATTGTGAATGTCTGTGTGACATGTTTATGCCAAATACATATGTCTAGGTTCATTACGTCCAATATTTTGGAATGTCATATAATCGTACAAGCAGCCAGTCAATTGTATGTGATGGAAATACAGCATACAACTGCCCTGTTGGTACTTAAATACAAATTTGTCTGCAGACAGGAACGAACCCGCAACCTCCCGCTTACCGGGCGAGTGCTGTAACACTGAGCTGCCACGGACGTTCTCACTGGTCATCAACCTAGAGCACTCAAAGTACTCGCCCGAGAAGCGGGAGGTCGCGGGTTCGTCCCCGTCTGCAGATAATTTTCATTGGTCATCAAAGGCACCCCATTACCATTCTCAGTCTGAGCCGGACTTCACTTGCCTTATAACTCAAAAACATTTAACATATTTAAATACATTTCTGTAGAGATCATTTCTTAACTCAGAGGTGGTCCCTATCCTCTAACGAGGAGTTTTCATCCACACGTGGGTAGTGATCTCTCTCCTCTCTCCCTCCTTCAGCGTTCCCTCTCGAAGGGGAGGGGAGGGAATTCAGAAGAAACTTGTAGCTTGCTTCGCTCGTCATGATCAAGGAAATCCTCTTCCTTCCTTCAACGCCCGAAAATCTCTGCCACTCCACTCACCTTACCGTAACAAATTTTCACCCTGCTGGTTAGTAAATGTGTACCTCACAATTCAGAATGTCAGTGACAAAAATCTGAAGTCCGCCTGAAGAGTGGCGAAAATTCTTCTGGAAGAGAAGCATCATCAAAAAAATTCATGTAGTTGTCGAGCAAGAGTCCGTAATTCCCAAAAAAAATTTCCCTATTTTGACATATTTTGGACTGGTAGCCGTCGCGCACTACTACACAGCTTGCTATGGAGCACGGTAAAAGCCATTAGGAAGCTGCCATAAGACAATGAATGAAACCTGCTTCAGAATCTATAATAATGAAAAATAAATAAATAAACCAACGAATGTAAGACATATTTGTAGAAGCAATAGACCTACTATGAAAACTACTTTGAAACTTTGTGCTACTTCCGTAGAACCTGTTTTTGTAAAACTAACTGCGGCTGATTTTGTAATAAGCCGATCTTAGGATATTTACACCCAGTTTGTTTGTGTGATGATTTTTGCAGTCTATTCTGTAATGGCTCTCGTAGAAGCCGGCACAGTTTATTTCACAGGTGTTTTACTGCTGTTTTTGTCACAGCTTCCTCATTCTTCTGCAAGTACCAGTCTCACTTTTAAGCGTACAGCCTATGCACCAGGTCTTGTATTGACTTGCCGTAAAGGTCCTACAACATCGTCTTCTGCAGTAGTTTCTGCAGTATGCTGTCACCGTATCCACTATTAGTCAGGGCCGGAAGTGACGTAGATGCGGCTGACAAATGAACGATTTTTGAGGTCCGCTGAGGGGTTGCGGATTAAAAAGCCCCTATTTCAAATAAGAAATGAAATGTCCTCGAAGCCAAATATGCCAACGAGTTAACACAGATCATATTCATATGATTTCTTTCTCAGCTGCACAATTAACGAAGTTATCTACTCGTCCACAACTCACAACTCAGCAAGTCACACAATTGAACTACAATCATTGGCTTTTTGAATAGGTCAAGCTACTCAAAGTTTTTATTAAATCCACAAGTATTTCTTAATAACGACTGCAGTCATGCCTTTGAAGAGTGCAAATTAGAACTTCGCAAGCTGTTTTACTTTAATCACAGTCAAAATCAGACATCCATACCGGGCATATCAGATCGTGTCATAGATAGTTGTTCAGTCGTATAATTGGACAGCAATTTGAAGTTGATGTTGTGGAGAATCAAATAGAATTAACTGGCCACCACCCGCACATATATCATACTCTGAAATCAATCCCTATATTAATAATCAGCGGTTGATGATATCGATCAGAGTTTACAAAACGCCAGTGATCTATGCAGATCTAGTATCCTATGAACTGAAATCTAAAATTTTAAGTTTCCACGAAGTCAGTTTTCGAAATTCCAGTCGCCGGAAAAAATATTGCACAATTCGTCTCCAGAAATGTTGTGGAAAAATTTCTGGAATATTACTTCAGATTCGGATCATATGTAAATATAAACGTTAAAAATGAATACATTTTACGAAGTTTTTGCATAACTTTACTGAATTAAAGCATCAATAAATGAGATGATCGCTTACTTTTTAACGATCTGAACGACGTCCTCATCATTTAACACATGCTCTTTGCCAACTCTTTGCGGATTGTGCTTAGCCGAACTTCCCCAAACCAACGCACTGAAATCCTTTCATTATTGCTTTACTGTGATTATATGCCAGCTGTTTTTGTATTCGAAATTTTATAATACATTTGTTCGCCTTCTCATCGATTACAAAATCCATGTGTGAGGAGGGGATAAGGGGAGAGGAAAGGAGAAAGGGTAGTCAAGGATCATAACAGCAATGTTTATCCCGTTCCCCTTTTTCCATCTATTTCTCTCTTTCTCAAATGTCTACTAAGAAATCAACAAGGTCTAGCACAAGTTTTAATTTGTCCTTTCCATCATGAAAACAACATTCCCACTCAGCGGGATGGAAGATTAACGAATCCATTTGGGATGTATGTGTCTTTAATCATCTACCTCACTCAAATATGCCAACACAATTAATTTTAAATAACACACATTATAAAGTACCATAGAAATGTACTCTGTCATTTCCATTAGTCATATAGTTTGGCGAGTTTCACTCATGGAATTCGATTCACAAACAACGACAACATCGTCGATATAGACTTCACCAGGCAAATACACCTCATTATAATCCATTCAGCAGTTTTCTATGAATAACGACGACGACGGGACAACAGAGATACTTTAACACATCAACGGATTGATTAAGGCACTTGTTACGAGTACTTTAAAAAATGAAGAAATCACAATCAAAGAAAAACCCCAATAGCAGCGCACTTCTCAATAGTTCAATCTTCAAATCAAACATCAGTCACAAAAAAAAAATTGTCATTTAATTTTCTATATCATTTTCAAAGAGTTTTTACAATATTTGAAACATGGAAAATATAGAAAATACCACATTGTTTACTTACTTTTTGAAATCCTTTTGTAGTGATTTATGAATTTTCAAGCAGAGATCATCGACCGTACGCGCATCTGCCGGTAAAACGATCGGTGCATTATAATCAGGCAATTGTCCTTTTGGTTTCGTATATCTGCAATGAAAATTTCATTACTGATCTACTGATCAAAGGATTAAAATGTACTAATTTACTGCTGAAAATATCTTTCATCCTACAGCCTTCATAAATTACATCAATTGAACCGTCCAACTCGCTGAAACAAACGAAAACTGATGCAATGCTTAACTCGCAAAAAAAAAAATGCAACTTTCTATTACTAAGTGGACATCCGCGAAATCCTCTTGTGATTCGATGTGAACGCAATTAAGTATGAATCCAATCTATAGGCAGTTAGCTAATAGAGTAGCAATAATTCAAAATATTTACTCGACAATGGCACATAACAATGAACAATACTAGTTTACTTGAATTAATATCATTGCCCTTCTTTGGGATTTCTCTTAATACGAGCAAAATTAACACAACATTGGCATTAACAACTGACTTTAATGCATTGCTTGTATATTTGAATGAATGCAACAATGTGAAGATAAGAGTGTTGCACTCAACAGCAACGCCGTTATGCATCGAATTTTTCTAAATGAGTCTCCGTGGAGCTCTTAAAACAAATTTATGTGCACATCGCATGACGTCTGACTCCTCTAAGAACGAATCATCAAATCGTCTTTTAGACATACTTACGAATTATATCTTCATATAGAATTCCGTATTTATTTCTATCTATCGGAATTAGTGCAAAAAATGAGCAACAACCAATAGAAAGAATATTGCATCTCGATCTATTAGCCTTTCTCTTTCCCTTCACCTTCTCTCCCTTTCATGATTCTCTATTTTTCTTAATTTTACTTACCCTCTAGTTACGATTTTTGGTCCTTTTCTCTTCCTCCCTCTCCCCCACCCCTCCATTCATCTCCTGCATTCCTATGACTTTGAAATGTTCCCCTTTCATATTTACTATCGTCTTGTGTTTTGATCAGCGTAAAACAAAACGCTCATAAAATATTACTGAAAGAAGAACAATGATTAACAAGAGATGAATCGAAAAATGAAGAAAAATAAAAGAGACTTACACCCGAATTAGATTCAAATATTCCCACATCTTTTCAAGAAGATCGTCAAAATTCCATTTGTGATGTGCCGAAATTGGCACACAATGTGGTATCTTATAAATTATATCAAGTTCCTGCAAAATTGCTTTACAAAAATCACTACTCTCATAATTGTTAAACTCTTCTGCTATCGTGTTGCAAAAATTGGAATCGACTAATCATAAAGTCTAGATTATAAGCCATTCCCTTCGTCAAAACCCCACTAAAAAGCTAAAATTATTAAGGCTATCATTCCGATCGCTTTTGTTTTCCTTAAATATCTTCAAATAATGTTTAACGTTTACATACCCCCAAAAGATCAGGAAAAATCGTTTTTTGATAAACATTCTTTCAAAGTTATTTATTTTAAGATAGTAGATGTGTTGAGTGTTGCTGGAAGATTCCATATGCATGCAAGCTTCACATAAAAACGAGAGCAAAAGACTTCAAAGATTGATTCTTAGAAAGACGGAGACTATACATAGCCAACTATTAGCCTGAAAAAAATCCCATCCAAAGTTGATCATATATATCCTCTTCGATAAAAAAAAAAGAAAATGTGAATGCCCTCTCCATAGTATGCCATTCAATTGACAGCACTGAATTTAAATTAGAGAATCTATGCTAAGTAAAGTTCAACAATTGTGAATTTCATTAAAACAATAAATCGAATAGGAATTCGAATTCATTTCAATTAATGAAAGGGAAGGAGACATATTACATCAATATCGGTTTGAATGTGAAACCCGAATTGAATTAGCGATTGAAATTCGAAAAAATTTTTTATTGTGGAATAAATAATTTTCTGATGACAATGCATCAAGAAGTGATAGTTGATAAAAAATTTTGCCTTCCATACTTTTAAGGGTCATCGAGAAGAGCGGACACCAACAAGTCAATCATGAGGTCATTTATGCAATGGAGTGTTAAGCGATATAAAGCTTTAAATAAGGCAGTGAAATATTTTGTGTAATTAATTGATGCTAAATAAAGAAAAAAGCTGAACGTCATTTAAAATAAAGCTATAAAGCATAGCCCATGAGCAATGATAAATCAGATAGAGCAATTTCCACAAAGATAAGAGTACCGAATTCGCCGATCGGCTGCTTTTATTTCAGGTGGCATTTCCTTTCGCCGTAACGACGACTTTAATTATTTCCGTTTGACGCGCAAAACATTAAATACAAAGCAATAGAAGTTGATCAATTATTCGAATAAAATGGATCAAAGCAATTATTGGTAAATGCGGGTAATCGTGGCTCAAATTTTAACAACCTTATCTCGGCAAACGATAATAAAATGAAAACACTCAAAAAGCCTATATTGACCAAGTTCTAGTAGTTATATAATAATAAGTATAATTATAATAGTATAATATTAAGATCAATAATAAAATAAAAAAAGCCTAATATTAAGCCTATATGCCCATAAAGCATCACTAGGCCCAATAAAAAAAAGGCGAAGGAAATTTTTGGCGAGAAAATACACCGCAGATGCGCGATGAAAATCGTAAATCAGATTAATCAGCAATCATCTCGCACATGTACTTTTATTCTTGACGAATCGCAGTGTACTTCAAAAAAAAAAAAAAAAATTCTAACTCCTCTCCGCTTATCTCTGTATAAAGACCAACTCAAATTTGTACAGAAGAACGATACGTAGATGATATTAATGAATGGACTGCACACTACATTTTTGAAAGTTGTGCACAAAAACAGATGAAAGGTAAATTTTTTAGGTATCGGATGATATAACTAATGATATAAAAGAAATAAGAATCAACTCAACGTTCAAATCAATCAATGTCAAATCTTAATAACGACCAAAAATTAATCCACACAAAAATAAATCTGTCACTTCGGAATTCAATTAAATCGAAATAATCGAACTAAATAATTTTAGCAATATATACCTAAATCAAAGATTTCGAAAATATTCTCATTAAGCATTCTGCTTTTGATGAAAGTAATAATGCAAATAATTTTTTTCATTCGAAATTTATTCGATTAAAAAAAAAAATGGTGCATTTAAGCATAATGCGAGGTCCGTTTATCGATGCCATTAGCAACGCTACGAATGAATTGCTTCATCTGCAAAAGAAGTTTCCGTTGACTCGATTACAATCGCCTTTATAATATATCATTTCAATAAAATAAAATTAAAAAAAACGAACCTCGATGGAAATTTGATCGATCTTATTCAGCACATAAATACACGGGATATAGATTCTGAAAATAGACACAATATCAAAATTAGCACTCTCCCCTACCGTCTCATGGTCAATCTCTATGTTTCTAGATTTCATTCTCAAAGAGTGCTTCCCATCCCCTTATTATTCTCTCTCATTTCATTTTAATCATTTTAAGCTTCAAACGGTGGCTAAAGTAATCCAAATATTGGAACATATTAGAAGGCATTTAAAATTTCAAAAAAAAAATTCAACAAAAATGCGACTATCGAAGAAAACAAATGTGAGCAATGCAGTCCCTATATGCGGTTGAAACCTTTAAAAAAAATTGCCTTAGAAAAATAAACTTTAATAATGACTGCAGGAACAAAACAAAAAAAAAAGAAACAAATACGCCTTATTCGCTCTTCAACTATATGCTTCATTCTTTGAAGTGTACATAAAAAATTAATAAAAGATGACGTACAAATCGAATGAGAATTTATTCACTTAAAAAAAAAAAAAACGAAACGATTGCTTACCGAATCGAACATGAAATATCACTAAAGGAGAATATCAGTTCTATTTTCAAATACAATTTTGAAAAATAATTAAGGGGAATTTAAAAATTTAAATGCAAAAATCAAATGCGACTTATATCTGCATTCTTTCAAAAATAAATAAACAAGCGGGGAAAGCATACTGCTTAGATACTGAAAAGATATTTCAGATTCAATTTTCTATCTCAATCGGGACGTGAAAATATGTAAAAACTATGGAAAATTCTCAACGATGCAATTCTATACGGAAGTAAAAACGATAATTAAAAAGTGATTAGCAATAAGATGAATTGTCGCCATTCGATAGGCATCCTATTAAATATGTAAATTTATTTGTTGACTAAAATACGTGACTAAAACAGCGATCGCCGAATGAAGCCCTATTAAATATGCAAATTTACTTAGCGATGCCACTAGAAACAACAATTTTTGAGCCAAATTCAACTGATTGAGTAGGAAGTTTAATTTGCAAGTCTCATAGTTTACTTAACCTTAATAAATCCATCGAAGATGAAGAATCGCCCACTAAAAATGTCAATTAACATTTCTCAATGAAGATTGCTGTCAAAGAAAGGATACCGATCACATAACGTAACTATCATAGCGATATGCAAAACTGTACACCTCAAACATACCTATTGCCTTCGATGACATCAATCAAATCCTCGGAAGTCGCATCATACCTCAAAGTAACATCTGCGTTGTGGATGCGATATTCGGCAAGGATCGTCTTCACTAATTCGAGATCGAGTTCCGATTGAGGAACCTAATGAATCAAAGAGTTATTACCTATACCAACAAATGCTTAAATCATACTCGAAAGCATTACTAGTATGTTTGTTGTTCCGAAAATCCTCTCTCATCATGTTCCACCTTCCTAACCTTGGAGGACGACCTTTCCTGTCCCTCTTCTCTTTCGTCTCATTGTAATCTTTTAATATAAAAAAATATGACAAAGCAAGAAGTCTTAATCTTTTAATTGTCAAGCCACTTTCATCGAATCTTTTATAAATATTTAATTGATCAAAGAATAAATCCCACCGCGCAAAAGCACATCTTCAGATATAACCAAACGAATAGAAGAAAATCACAGCAGTAAAATTTCTCAATTCAACTTCGTATAAACTTCTTAAGCAATAACGGTTCAAATTTTTGATGTAAAACGGTTTTGAATATGTCGATGTTGTTCCATTTAAAAACGATGCTATAACCTAGTTCGTACGCCAAAAATGACATCACATCATTACAGAGTAAGAAATGAAAAAAATAACCCAAAAGAATGCAAATATAAAGAACGCAAACATTTGAATAAACGAATTCTAGCTTAGACACAGATGAACTCTTAATTAGAACATTAACACTAATCCATCGTATCCATCTATGATCGTAGCAGATTATATAAAATGCACTCAATCCCCTTCAATGAAGCTCAGAATTTTAAGAGATTCAATGAAGGCCAGTCAGAAGGGGTCGTTTATTGAGGACGAACCAGAAGGAGTTCTCTAATCAAGAAATTAGAAGTGGTCTTCAAGTGAAGAGGTATCGGAAGTGCTCTTTTATGGACGGAAATCCTGTCCTTATTTATGAAAGAAAAACAAAAACTAAACGAACGAAAAGTCTTACCAAGCACGTTAGATTGATGCCACCTTTATCCTTCTTTTTGAAGAGAATATTTGGTGGTTGCTTATTGAGTCGAATGCCAAAACCTTCCAATTCCTTTTCAAGAAGTTTTTTATGCTGCAGTGGTTTCATCACATCCAACACCATCAGAATCAATGAGCATGTCCTTGCGACTAAACTTTTTTCATTATCAATATAAATACCAAATCTCGATTCACTTATGAACATTAAATGACCTATAGTTTTCTTTAAAAGGGAAATAAATTCATCTTATTTGTACTCAACAGAGCCTTAAAATCCAAATTGTTTCTTCATATAAAACATTGTTCCGCTTAATTGTTGGAAGAGAATTTTTTGAAAGAAAAAAAAAAGATAAACAAGCAATTTAAAAAGATCTGGCTGTTTTAATTTCTTTGTCATCAAACAAATGAAATCAAAAGTAGATCAGTAAAGTAGTAATCAAACAATTTAGGAAATTAAAAACAAAAAGAACACACCTGCAATCACCTGTCGACCACGACCTTTACCATCTTTTGCGCCCTCAATAATACCAGGTAAATCGAGCAATTGAATTTTAGCACCTTTATATCGAATAACACCCGGTACAGTGGTGAGTGTTGTGAATTCATAAGCAGCTACTTCAGAATAAACGCCAGCCAAATTACACAACAATGTCGATTTGCCCACCGATGGAAAACCTTCAAATAGAAAAGAATAGTTTGTTTTTGTTTTTTTTTCTATGAAAACAATTAATTTCTTATAGAGAACAGTGGTCCCATTGAATCGAATCCAATAATTGCAATAAATATCAAAAATCGAGATGATTTGCTAAAGACTAAGGTATCGGCGGCAAAAAAAAATTGAAATAAGCACATCGCATAGGCATATGAAATAAAATATTCCATTTTTTTTTTTGAATATATAAATTAATGCAATGCACAGGTGGTTTCATTAAACTTGAATTACTTAGACGGGAAAGATAGCTATTTTACATCGGCTATAGGAACTTTAATCATTTATAAAGCATGAAAAAACCTTGCAAATCCCCAATCGACGTCTAATATTTTGTTTTGCTTTTTCACAAAATTAAATAGTCTAAAATTGAATTGAAATCCGGCGAAATTTTAGCTGAAATTCCGATATTATATTCATTTAAATTCGATTCATTTCGATTCGTTGCGCTGTTAATTTTATTTACTTCAAAATCACAGGAAGGTAGTGTTATCGAAATGAGAGACGCAACATGGTGGCCATCGAATAAACGATGAATGGGCATTTCAGCACTTACATACGACAATAGAGAATGCAGAAATTGGGCTAAACAAATGTCAAGGATTCTTATGAGTTGAAAATATAAAAGGCAATCAAGCGAAGAGGACGTCACATCTGCTATCCCATTCATCAGCCGTCACATAAGACGTTCATATTATAAAACATACAAGTATGTAAGTAATCACTTCAAAAGGTAAGAATCTAAGCAATGCGTCAACGCATGACGACGAGAGATGAAACTTCACTAGTGCAGAGGGACAGAAAGTATTAGATTGCTTTAAAAGAGAGACTCGATAAATCCCAACGGAGTATATGCCATCAAGTGAATGCAGCCAAAGAAAACGAGCCTAAGGCGTGTGGGAGAGGCGGAAAGAGTATTGATGTAACAACGCAACGATGCCGTAAGCCAGTGAGGCAAATGAGGGTGGGGCAGAGAGTCGGAGAACCGACTGGCCCAGTGCGGCTTTCGATAATAGTGGTCGTCGGTGCGGCAAACGCTGCTCGTCATGTGCCGGCTAGTGGTGCTAAAGCACGCACATCCTTTGCTGGCAACGTTGACGATCCTTGTTGCCCTTATAGTGGGTACGTTGTGTGACAAGTCTGCGAGGTCGTCGTCGTCCCATCAACTCCAACAGCATCCCGCACCTAGCAGCAATGATACACTCTGTAATCGTCATACAGAGCACCAATGTATCTGTCAACGCGTCGACGGTAATCTCGACAACAACTTCCTTCCTTGTCAACGATTCATCGAGGTCTTTCATTCAGATGTTTAACACTTCATTTGCTCTAATTCATTTCATTCATTTGCAACACCAAATCACTCACTATTTGCGGGTGAAAATTTGCATAAATTTCACTTTTGCATAGATCAATTAGGCATGAATTTAATTACGGCACAACTACTAGTTAGAAATATGCATCTTCAACAATCATTCAGATCCGATCTATCGAAGCTTTATCCATCTGCAATCCAGACTTACAAATCCAATCCAATATAATCCATACTTCTGAAAGACTAGAATGAATTAATGATACAAGATTTAAAAAAAAAGAGTGCAATGAGGATAAAATTTTTTCGTAAAAGAAAAAAAAGAGAGGAATACACTCAAGAAAGTGATGTTGGGATTACTACGTGCAAATTGATAAAATAGATTCGATGTAATGTGATTTTTGCAGCATTTGATTAGTAGAACTCAACAACGAAACACATTTGCGATAATGAATCTTTTTTGAAAAAAAAAAAGAAGTTTCACCCAATGAAATAACTCATTTCATTCACAAACTTAAATGAATGACGACAAGTTTGTTATTACTTACTCGAAGAATTTGAAAATTTTAACACTAATTAATTCTCGTCGATAGTTACTCATCAAATTTGCTAGGTGACGATTTGTTGAATGTTCTAAAGAGAATAAATAGAGGGACAGAGAGTTATATTAATAGAGAGAAGTAATAAAGAGAGAGAACAATCCTTGCGTTTATGCAAACTATGAATGGCTCAGCTATATCCTCCCCCTCTTCCCCCCTTATTTCCTGAGGAAGCAGAAATCCACTGAGGAAATAAGCAAGACGATACGCTATCAAAATATATTGTTAATGAAGTGAAAGATAATCTCGACCTAGTTCCCCCTTCCCCCAAGAATATAAAGACCACAGGGATCCATTTAAAATACACCTCCAACCATCATACGTTTAACTTTCTTTTTTTTTATCACCTAAGTTTTTATCACTTCAGCTTTATCATCTTATTCATTATTTATTTCCCAAATCTTTGGCGATTTCCGAGCCAATAATTATCTTCTATTAATTTTTAAATATTAATTGAGAAACTAAAATATATTCATTTCAGATATAATTCTCTATATTTAGAATTAGATAAAAATGATGCAAATTTTTTCAACTAGAAACGATTATGAGTGCAGAAATGATGCGACATAAGAAACGCGTTACTTGTCGGGGATCATAGATCTTAAATATTACTCAATTTCCGCTAAGCAATAAATCTAAACACTAAAATATTATTGAAGGAATCTTTATAAAGTCAAACATTCCCGCTTTTCCAACATTTTCTCTCGTTGATGCCAATTCCCTAATAAATATCAATCCAAATAGATTTAGCAGAGGTATATTCCGGCACATTATTGTATGCCGCGCATAGAAGAAAACAGAACGAAAGAAGAAACAAGTACAGTAAGACAAGGGGAGGAAGATGGAAATTTCACATATATATCGCCGATATTTATTAGGCTCGAAAAGCATCTTTACTGATGATTAGGGAAATCCTATTTAAAGACAGAAAATAAATAATTCCGCATTAAAAAAAAAGTGATGGAAATTTTTGTATAAATGGAGTGATAATTAAAATTTGCGAAAACATGCAGGCGAAAACGTTGCCGATTGTTTCGATGACATTACGCCATGTGAATCTCAGTGCAAGACTACACACTAACGAAACCTATGAATCGTATTTCAAACGACGTATCGCACATATCGTTAGCACATATTGCGAGCAACAAACCAACGAATGTCCTGGAACAACACTACGCCTCGATAAGGTACATTCAAACTCTCACTACTCTTCTCGTGGTGCATTCGTTGATGATGACGAACGCTTGCTCACGCAGGAGAATGTCATCGTGCTCAGTGTGCATACGAATACGAGCGCAAACACAACGACGATCGGTTTCGTTGTCACGAAGGCGAAGCACGTTGGCTCGCTGAATGAGCTGATGGTCGTTGATGCCCTCAAGGTGAAGTACATCTTATCAGCTCAATTGGCGCCTCTCTCACGTGTCCTCGGTGGTATACGAATCGAGCGTGTTGACGTTACGCCAATGCGACGTATTCCCGATGTACAACAAGCCGACAACAAAAAACTACTTATCCTCCTCGCAGCTACTGGTTTATTTCTACTCGTCACTTATATTATTGCTACCATCAAAGTATGCAGGTATGCTCTCTCTCATATCCTTCACTTAGTTTTCGATAATATTCAAGTAAACTTAAATGTGAACTCTATTCACAAAGTATTTCAGTGGGCAATGTTTTTTATTTACCATCGCAACATTGCTTTCATACACCAATTTTAATAAAGCATTAAGCTTGCCTATTCTATGAGCAAACTTTTGTCGTATCGATTTTCTTTTCAGAATTATAACGTCATCCTGCTCTCCCTTCCTCCCCTTCAGCTCTTTTTGAGCAATAAAATTCCAAAAAGCACACAGTTGTGCTTTGCTTTCAGAAGTGAAATATTCTGTCACTTTTCCTTCTTATAATACTCAGTCATTTCAATAAATTTACTGCAATCAATAAACTTCGATACCAGTATGTAACTCCAGTGGAAGTGCAATAAGTTGAAAACTTAATAAGAATTAAGCTCTGGTATATATATATATATATATATATATATATATATATATATATATATATATATATATACAAGATTATTCGAAAAGTGTCTTCTTTCCACCAAATCAAAAAAAGCAAGAAGAATCTCTCTCCCCCTTGTTTTGCCTCAACTAATCGAAAAATTTGAAAGAAGCAGCTGATCAGAGTTGTAAATTTTACACAGCATTTGATCACTCATTGATCGACTGTCACATTCCGTACGAACGATTGAATCGCATTGATATATTTATTTCAAGCGTTAACTCCCATTGTTCCCAAGTGCAGTTGTTTCATCCTTCTTAATAGATAAGCAAATCAATGAAAATAACCCACAATTAAACACTTCAGCGATTCGTTTCCAAAATCTTCGATCATCAATACTGCAACTCAAACAAAAGCTGAGAATTTAGTTACGTAAATATTAGCTATAGAGTGGCATAGAATAATAAAACGATCACATAGTATCATTTCGAATACAACCCCTCCTAGTCCACAAGGTATCTTAAACTATTACTTTGGTCGTTAGTTTATAGCAGAAACAATGCCAAGCGTGTAGTTTAGGGTGGCCATCTGTCGCAAATTCCCCTCAAAGCATAGGTTATTTTATTTAATGTTGCTTCTTTTGTGATGAATATTGAGTGGGTCAAGATTGCCGACCATAAAAACTGATATTGTGCTGTGAGCCTAGTTGTGTCGAGAATCGCCAAGCGGACGACATTCAGCATGAATCCTCAAAGAAACGACATCTTTGTGAGGGTATGTGATAGGCACCCAAAACTTGCTAATGCATCCTCTTTCATTGCTTATAATCCACACCAGCACTTCATCTTCAAAAGCCTTGCTTTCTCTTCCTTTCACTATTTCATTTCCATTGATATTACATACGGGTATTCTTTTCTCATCATAGGCTTCCAATACCTCATATGTTTCCTTCTCTTTTTTGCGTCGTACATCCAAATAAATTGGTTCTCTTCTCTTCCTTACCGTTTATCTCCAATTCTATCCTTCTCTTTCTATTTATTCAAGTCGCTTACTCTTTGAAAAGATTTTTTTCCATTGCCGCCCATACATAACTATACGCGAACTTCTACATTTGTAGAATGCAAACTGGCGAAGAAATCGGTTATTATGGAAAAACTCTAGTTGTCTGCAGCACTTCGATTCTTTAAAATAGCCTCAAGCATCGCAGTTGCCATTTTCCCGCCGAAAAGCATGCAAGTTTATTGATTTTAAAAAGAAACGAGGTCTTCGCCATTACAAAGAAGTTCCTTTTTTTGTCTATCCGTCCCGTCATATCACATTTCCACCTATATGCTTGTTAGTCGATATTCGAAGCCATTAGCCAATAGAATGACCACAGGCTAGCCGATCATTTTTGATAGCACATAAGAGCGATCCTCCCTTGAACTAGTGCTACAACTCATCGCCATCAAATTACTACGCCATATCCCTCTAAAACGTCGACGTTGATTCACAGACGTTATTCAGCGGTCTTCACATCGATTCGACGGACGCGCAGAGTTGGTGGCTTGCGCATAAACGAAACTGAGCTCGTCTCATTGCTAGCCCCCACCCATCGCTGTTTCGTTCCTCTCGTTTTGCTTTATCTTGTTTTGCTAGCACTGGCACTCATGCCTGCCGCCCATCAAAAGAGCCACCGCCAACTCCATCAACCGCTTTGCTGTTGATTGACGTCGAATGAGCGAAAACTGCTGCAACCGCCGTTTCTTCGTCTCATCTTTCCTATCTCTTCACCAAAATAGACTCAATCGCTTTGTGGATGTATATTCGGCATGAAGATACTACATCCAATTATAGCAACACCCCGAAAATCTCATTAGTATTCACTCTTAAATATTTGTTGCATATCTCTTTCAATTCTTCCCGAAAAAAGTTCCATGATAGATAATTTATAAAAAAAGAAGCAGATGATAGATAAGAAATATTTTCATTATAATCTCTTCTACATAAATGTGCTATATGAATACAATTTAAAAATTTATTACTTTATAATATGCAAATTTGATAATTTTCACGTAACACACATCTACGCCCGCTACTTCCGATTAGCGACACTGAAAAGTTGCTAACAGGAAATACGACTAAGCCTATGAGAGGAGTTGATTCCCAACAGAATTTACATTTTCGACTTATCGATCTATGCTAGAGTCATGTAAAGATATGCGAGAAACATATAAAAGCGATGCATTTCTTTGAGTAAAAAAATCATTAAAGGTGCTCTTTTAATATATGCTTTCTAGTTCTTCTTCTCCTTTCTTTCCTATATAAGTCTACTTATTTATTATAGTTCTTTAATGGAAAGCATAACGCAAAGCATTCCTGAAGCACAAACTAACGTCACGCTGAATCAAACATTCACATTGACTAACTAACAACCGATATAACGAATGAATATTCTTCAGGGTTTTTATTCTAAATAATCAATGTTAACTTAGATTTAAAAAAAAAATTAAAGCTAAATCCAGGTCTTCATCTATTTATGCAAACTTAGGTCACGATCTATTTATGCGATAAACAAGGGCAAATAAGTTATCTAC
Organism: Baylisascaris procyonis; assembly: GCA_037389465.1. Lineage (NCBI taxonomy): Eukaryota > Metazoa > Nematoda > Chromadorea > Rhabditida > Ascarididae > Baylisascaris > Baylisascaris procyonis. Next base: position 470,148 of record JAZARR010000206.1, read on the forward strand.
AATTTACCTTCGGGGAAAATGAAATAAGTAGAGAAAATCAAAAACAAAAAAACAATAACACAGTAGAAATTCCACTTAAACATTGATGTTCTTATGCCATGCCACCAAATGGTATCACCGGAGTGGATCCAATTAAGGAAAGAAAATAAGCAAAAAAAAAAAAAAACGAAAATTCCACCACAATCAAAATTCAATGGAAATTTCAGTAGAATGGGATTGCAGCGGGAAATATATTCCCCGATTTCCATAGTAAATTTAATGAATTGCATAATTTAACGTTAGATTTAGGTCAATTCAATGGTCAATTGCAAGGGAACATAATAAATGACTTACCCGTAAAGAAATTTCCCAACTTAAAATAATATAAGACACTCTTCGATTAAAGTGATCTCATCTCAACGCTAATCACAATTATTTCATTAATATATCTTCGATGCTTTCAGAGAATGCTATGAACGTAAACGTACCAAAAAAAACGAAGTTGCTTTGGCGGGAAATCACAGCATACCCGACTATGGTAGTTGCGAAGCACGAAACAAGATCACCGATGACGGTAAAAAACGACGCTCAAGCAAATATGACGATACACCAACAGAGGCTATCAATATGCGTGAAAATCAAACGCAACAAATACAAAGAAGCATCATTGACGAGAGGCATTTTCATTTAATGTTTCAATGCGATCCCTCACAATTGCCCGATGAGCAACTCTCATTTTCGCATACACCATCACTTGAACAGGTATGCCTCGTCGATGCACAACCTCAACCTCAATCCCAACAGCCTTTTTCTATCTATCATGTGGAAGCACTAGAATCTATCACTGAAGCACCCAAAGGCACCCCCATTGCACCATCTCTTGTCGTTGTTGAATCTGCCTCTTCTGAACCTTGTGCTGATTTATACTTGCAAAATGTAGACGGCGATAGTGCAATAAGAGATGAGGAAATACCAGAAAGGCCGGTATCAAGGCGAGGCAGTTATAGTAGAGATGATTTGCTTGATAAGGTGATATCACCACCTCCACCTTTGGCTAGTGAATTGATTGCCGAAAGTCAAGTGACACGATCACGAACGGCACATAAATTTGGGCACTGGTCAAGTGATAGTGAAGAGGAGGGTGAAACTGAGGGCTATCACAAACTTTCCGAACCGGAAGACGATGACCAAGAACCTGAATTGAAGAAGGTAATCAGCACCGATGAGTCGGAGAAAGAAAACAATGAGGAGTTCGAAGAGAATCTCGGTGAGAATGCTCATGCTTATGAGCGCCTTGATGAATCTAATTCACCATCATCATCACCTCTAAGAGAGACATCAAGTTCAAGTCTTTTTATGGTTTAGTCGATTATTGCTCACTCACTCATCTCTTGCTCTACTTTTGCTCTGCCACACATGTGCTCAATAATCATTCCACACATATGCACTATTTATGCAAATCTAACTTTATTAACGAATATATATATAATTTTCTAAAAGCGAATAAAAACCAAAAAACCAAAAAAATACAGTGAGAAAAATGTTTATTTCCGTTGTCTTATTTGAATAGGTAGTACATATTAAAAAAAAAAAAAAATGTTGTTATCTTTGAACAAAAAGCGGTCGATTTTTGTTCAAATCAAAGAAACATGAAACATACATAGATACGAGTGTTTTCTGATATCTTAGAATTCCTTCGCTTAATAAAAGACTTTAATAAAAGACATCGGAAATGTTAAAAATGCTTTATGAAAACATTCGTAATAGTGAAGGATATAAGGGTGAAATTTCCCACTGACTTTGTTGAATTGCACAAATTATGAAAGAAGATTTAAAAAAAAAAAAAAAGAATTGCTCATGTGTGGTTTTTAAAGGTTTATTTTTTTATTTTTTTTTTTTAAACGACGTTGAGTGATAATTAAAACAAATTGCTTATGAATGGGTGCATTACAAGACGAACGAAATTTATACGCTAATTTAATTTATTAAAATATACCGGAAAAAAATTCTTATTGCATGGATTAATATGGATGAATTTTGCTTATACGTTTGCCTATAACATCCCTATTTATTCTCAACTAAATTAAAAAAAAAACCTGCTTTGCTTAGTAATTATCTTAATTATTTTTTATTCTCTAATATTAGAGGAAGCGAACGGAAAGTGAAAAGGGGATAGAGAAGAAGTAAAAGAGAGGAGGGAAAAGGGTGATAAAACTAGTACGACATCATGATTTCGGTAATTTCGTTTCGCCCATACGAAAAAAAAAATGGTGATAGGATATAAGAAAAAAAACGAATCGGCCTTATGATCACTACAAACCATAAGGGAGGTCGCCGATTTCATTTCACATCGAATAACACTTTCTCAAATTTAATATAACGTCGCGTGGTACTTAACTTACTATTTGCAAAAAAAAAAAGCAATAATCATCCGCCTCTCTGCAGTGTGATTTTTACATGCATTACTTACTAATAACTAATTTATTGCTATCATACTGCCAAAAATTGTTTTTTTTTTTCTTAAATTGAAAAAAAAATAATTAATTTATTCTTTCGAAAAAATTTTCTACTAATATATTTCATCGTTTAAATTTGACTAAAATATTCTTGCGATGTAAATTGGCAATCGCCAAGTTCAAAAAAAAAAAAAACTTCTATAAAGAAAAACTGGGAATTTCAAAAAGGCGAGATTACGTGTTATCGATATATATATATATATATATATATATATATATATATATATATATATATATATATATATATATATATATACATATATTTGGTATCCATACACTATGCAATATAATTCGGCTGAATTGCATGATTCCGGTTTGCCTTTGAATGAAAAATTCGGTTGGCTGTGTGATACAGCGCAATTACTGTGATTTTATATGTGTATATAAATGCCACGAATGCTGCCATCTCTTATTTGTAAACGATAACATTTGTGTGCAACGATATAATATGTTTGATTTCCTTTTTTTTGTTGTTTTGAAATGCACATCGATGAGCATAAATACGTATTTTGTCGAATAATTAGACATATGGAAATAAAAGAAATTTTAAATTATATAAAAAAGGACAAAAAGAGGAAAAAAAAGGAAATCTGAATTTTCAGCAAGAAAGCTAGTTCAAGAAATTTTCAAAAAAAAAAAACTTTTTAAGTTGGTTTCTTTCAAAACCGTTTGTTCCGGAAAAAAAAACCCACTCGTCCAAATCAAAACTTCCTGAAAATAGCAACCGATTAGGGTTCGTTTAAAACTTAAAATACTTCTTTAAACGAAATCTATATAAACAAACCGAAAACCAATACAAAAATGAACGAAATTTTCCAGTAATATGGAATTTTGTTTTTAGTACCATTAAAAATGTCTATCCATAACGATATTCTATAAAAAGTTGTATGCCCATAATCAAGAGATAGATACTATATTCTAAAATGGCTACCACATCTCGCAATATCTTCGCTGTTTTCCTTAAAAACATTCAGCGACCGCGATGAGTTGAAAAAAAAATATGACAAGATAAAAAAATAAACAACCCGTATCTTTCAGCCAAAAAAAAAAAACTTGTTCCATCGTCCTTAGATTTGCCTAGAAATCTATTCAATCCTATAAGCACCATTCTTTGAAAACTCTTCACAATTCTTAGAAATGTCACCATTTTTCAAAAACAAAGAAGTGGCAAAATTATAATAACCTCAAGACTAAATTAAATATTAAGAATCTATTTTACTAATGATAAAATAATTGATGTAAAAAGTGAAAAAAACAGCTCATATTCTAATGGCTTCAATTAGTTCATCGATTAAATCAAATATTTAAATACAACAATTTTGTGATCATCATTGGTTAATTTATGCAACTGAATGTATTTGCCTTCTTATTCATCAAACAGACAACAAGCAGGAAATGATAAACTATACTTTAGATGGTACTCAACTATAGAATTGCATATCTCTTGTATTATTTTACAAAATTCCATTTCCCAAGCACAAGCAACCAGAACTTACCTAGGGTATCCTATGTAAGCCCTACGTAAATACGCAAAACAACTTAGAATATCATAGAAGCTTGAATAAACCTTCTCTAAACTTTGAAAGAAAACAACCGCTGCCTATATTGCCTTTTCTTCTTCCCTTAATTATAAACTTCAAAATATAGTCTCCTTTCTAAAGAGGTAAATATTTTATATTATTATTACATCCTCCCAAAACTTTTGAGATAAAAAAAACTGATCTTCGCAGCAATAAAAGCAATCTACCCGAAATGTAAAGTAATCTATAACCCTATAGCTATATTTGAGAGATCATATGCATGAAAAATAATTCAACAACATTCAATGAAAAAGAAAAAAAGATACAACGATAGGAGAGTATTCCCCGGGCAAAACTTTCCAAAAAAGGTAAGCTAAACTTTCCCGAACAATTCCCAACATAAGGATAGCATATAATTATAATATATTCCATTGAAAGAAAGAAACCATGTATTAGGGAACAAATATAAGAATTACCTACTCATCCTTTGAAGCAACTTTCTTTAGCTTTAAAAAAAAGCAACCAAAGAAATAAATGCAGAAATAAAATAAGAAATGAATTACCCACAAAGCCGCTAACCCACTATAATGAGTCATGTTGCCCCGTTTGAAAGCTATTATCCAACGCTATTCAAATAGTGCATTTGTGTTGCAATAAAATTTCGACTTTATGAGCAAAAATGCACTAAAAGACCACAATTATTGAACACCATATGACGATATCGAAAAAAACGCACAATGTAAGGATGACGGGTGAAGAAAGACTATTGCGAGAAAATTATAAGGCACTTTGAAATAAATAAATGGTTTCAAAGGGACTAAAAAGAAAAAACAACAAGAAAAAAATTGTGGCTTCTTATATGCAAATGAATAAGCATCTATCAAAAAGTAAAATGTAACAGCTGTGTCATGTGGAAGGAAGAAGGGAAGAGGGGACGAGAAGAACTCATTCCCCCCTATGCAAAGACGCTAAATACAATAAATTTCAAATTCCTTAACCATGGATGAGCTGAAATACTATGATTATTCTAATGAAAGGTGAGATGTATATGACATAGTGCAGCTGCCAAAAGAAGATGCAAGCTGCTAGAGGATCAAAGAACTTTAAAAAGTTGGAAAGAGCAAAAAACGAAGAGTGCAAAAAAGGGTACGATACGATTAAACACAAGAACAAAAGGTTCCGTCCTATGCATGTACAAAAAAGGCCCTGCATTTCTACCAATCAAAAGGCATATCTAATACCATTTTCAATGCATTAGAGCAGCACAGTACCTTTGTCTTTGTCAAAGTATTCTTTCACATATAAAAGAGGAAGCAAAGCAAAACAATCAACGCAACCATATCTAAGAAATTACTTCAAGAAGACGATCCGTCTTCTCTCACAAAAACACTAAACATACTAGAGACGGCATTAATGCAAGTGTTTGAATATATGCAATTCACAATACACAGCATTTTTAAAATGCCGTACCATAAGCAATTTGGCTTTCCTATGTTATTGTTGGTCACTAAATCTGCAAGGATTTTTGAATGCATGTGAACTTATCCGATTAGCGCACCAAAAATGAGTTTGTTTCCGATTCAAGACATGCTCCAGGACTATAAATTATTTTTCAGCATTCATGGTTGAATTGGAGGGATTTAGAGGGATAGTGAGAGTAACAGAAAAGCCTCGAAAACTGAGGAAATGTTTAGCTCACCTACGACATTAACTGTCCAAATGAGGTCATTTTGATTTCTCATATACAGCCCGTGACCCATCTATGAGAAGCGCAGAGCGTGATCTTGAACTTACCAACGAAACCGACACGTGCATCGCCGGTTTTAGCGACGTCGAAACCTTCGCCAGCTCCACCTCCTCCACCTTTCGGCGAGATAAGCTCACGTCTTAGTTTAGCAATACGCGCCTTTAGCATACCCAAGTGGCCCATTGTCGCCTTATTCTTTTGCGTTCGAGCCATCTGCAATACAAACTCATCATCACACAAATTTTTATTCAAGGGTACTATAATATTCATAAAAAATTAACGGGCAATCATTGATAATAATGAAACATATTACCTCAGAGAATCCATTGAAACAAATGGAAGGACTAAGGGTAGCGAGAGAAAACGAGAAATGGTGAAGGAAAGGAGATAAAGGAGCTGGTAAGTGATAATCTCTGAGAGTGAAAAATCATGGTCATCATTATCACTATCGTTATCAAAGATTCCGGCTTAAAAGCATCATGTCGCGAAGCTCAACAATGGGGAGCAATTCTAACAATGAACTGATTTCTTTGAAGATTAAAACGAAAACATTGAAATGGAATTAAGAATACCCACCAATAGTGTTAGGCTTAAGAAAAATTTCCGTATTTCTTCAAAATCGTTTAAGGAGTCCGGAAGTTTTCCGGATTTTGAAGTCCGGAATGCCAATTGTAATATTAACTGGCTCAGGAAAAAACTAGCCCACACAATTCCAAAAACCGTTCACGGTCGTGATTGCCATCACTAATATAGAGCTAACCACGTCCAATGCTAGCACATGAAAAACTCCCCCCCCCCCTTACCAAAAAAAAAACAAACTGAAATCTATTTTGCTTCAAAATCTTCCCATATAAAATGCTTCCATAGTTCTTTTCCATTCATTCCATTTCATAAGAAAAAGAAAGGAGACTAGATCTTTCGATTATCAAATAGCGCAAAAATTATGGACGCTGTCAGAATTTTTTTTTTGAGGGGAGGGGGAGGGGGGAGATAGAAGTCCATGGGGAATGCGGTCCCTATACTATTCCGGTACTTTGTTATTCCTTTCCTGACTATTCCACACTACCCTATTCTAAATACTCTCTAACAACTCTCAATATTAGCGATCGTTCGCCTTTTTACCTGATTCTTTGCAAATAAAAAACTATTAAAAAGTAATAAGTTGTGTATGTTGAAGATCACAGAAACGACAACAATAGATCATAAAAATTGCTTTACCTCGGCCTCGATTTCCGCAATTTTCGCCAAAATTGACATGACGATCGGAAATAATGTTGAACGCTGAGATTATGAACCTTAAATGAATTCATATAACCATATAACATCGCTTTGAGCACATAACACACATTAAGACTCTCACCCAAAAGAACGTCTCTATCAAAGCATTCGAAATGAACAATGAAGGGAACAAAGTGAGAGGAGGGAGGAGGCGGGTTGTTGAAGGCAACAAGGCAAATATTCATACCAAATCACCAAGTCATGCAACCATCCTCATACATGCAACGCCTAGATACAAGTACGGCGGAAATTAAATATAGTACGCAAGAATATGATATTTCTAAAAGCCTTTTTTCCTTATCCTTATGCGCTGCAATTTTCTTAGTGCTATCAACCCGGAAGGCATAAACTATAAGGTGAAGCTAAACAACTCGTGTTTCAAGAATGCACTTAACAGCAACAACAAGTTGTTTAGGACTGAAATAGATTTTTAAACACTATGTTTTAATATATGTTTTTAGCTGAAACACCTCATGAAAACCTCAATATCGGTATTTCCTGTTATACGGTAGAAGACGGTAAATACTATCATATACGAATAGAAGCCCGAAATAATAAAGCCCTGTTTTTAAGGTAGGGGGATGGATAAAGACGGTGGTTATCTTCGCATCACACTAGCCTCCACACATGAGGGAGGAGGGGGAGGGGGGAGGCGATGTTAGATTAGATCGACTGAGTTTGGGGATCAGGTGGAATCTTATATGATATAATATCGAGTTCAAGCATAAAAGGATGCCGTAAACGCTTTACCTTAAACAAAGCAAATGTGTATTTTTAATTAAATCCAAGAAATAAAAAAAAAGAACTTGAAAAGCGACGAAAATATTGCCATTCGCATTGTGAATAATCTCGACAAAGGTAAACAGCTATTTTTCTTTAAGGTGGTCCCCAACGATGAAAGAGAAAATGCGATTATATAAGAAAAATGAATTCTGTGTTGGTGGGATAAATACAAATAAACCTTTTCGTTTTGGTTTTATTGTTTTTCATCAACTTATAAAAGAAGACACGGAGTCAAAACGATATTTGCAGCTCCGGAGTCATCCACTCTAAAGAACACACTTATCAAAAGGGGTACGGGAATGCATTATCGTCTATCAGATATGCAATGTCGACTTGACTTGGCCACATTAGGCAGTGCATGGGGGTGATTGAAAGGTAGGGGGAGGGTGAAAGAAGGTAGCCTCAGTCACGCAAAGCAAAGTACAGTCGAGCCAATTCAAAGCAAAGAACTCATCAAGTGACTAGACAGGACTATCGGCTTAAGTGTGACCTCAATTCATTTACGCATAAGCCTGTTCAACTACTTGACTTCTTGTTTCGAACTGGCTCAGCCATGTTTTCTCAACTGTGGCCAAGGACACAGCTCCCTTCGAACTGACCCACAAGACGTATTCACAACCGTTGACGGATCCAGGTCCAGGAATATACACGTCGTTCTTGATCATGTTTGCTAGCTTCCCTTCCCTCCCCTTCTCGAAAAAACTCCATGAGCATAGCATAGGTGATGTGGAAAATTAAGCCGACAGGTAAATACAAGCACACAGATAACGCCACCACTGTATACTAGGAAAACATTGCATTTCACAAAGATTCATAACAGGTATATGAAACAGGTATACTGCATTCAAAAAAAAAAAAAAACAAAAACCACATACAACATCCCTAACAAATAGCACATAAAATAATATTTGAAATCATTTCAAACGACGATTAACTCAATATCACAAAAAAATTAGAACATCTAGTTATCCATCCGCTCAGATGGACATGCAAAAACACCGAAAAAACATTCAGCCATCTGATTCCCACCTTGGCAATCAAAAAAAAAAAATTCGTCACAATGAACTAATGAATTTTGAATTTGCCGCTTCTTATATCGCATATCGTTAGAAAACGAAAGCAGCAAAGATTTTCGGATTTCAATAGTGATTTAGCTTTTCCACGGATTGCTATTCATATTTTTTTCCCTATACGAGGGTACTATAAGTTGGAGGTCTTCAACTCCGACCAGTCTCTAAGTGAGTGGAGTCTTGTCGGAGCACATCTGCAAGTAATAAGGCAGGAAGAGTGGAATGGTTCAAAAGCTGGGATGATGTCTAGGCAGAATCCGTATGAGCGAAATAACCACCTGTGCGAATGGTTTATAAATTGGTTGTTGCATCAAGTTTCGAAACGATTGCCTATAAATGAATTTTCTCAACGCGGCAAATTCAAATGATCGTTAAGGATTCTTAGGGTTTAATATGACCATTATTATTATTATTATTATTATTATTATTATTATTATTATTATTATTATTATTATTATTATTATTATTATTATTATTATTATTATTATTATTATTGAAAGGTTTTTATTTATGAAACAATAAAGAAAGATGAAGTGAGGTAATAGTTGAGGGAAAAGATATACAGATGGAAATACAAAAATGAAACAAAAGCAAAATATTAAAGCAAATTTATATTAAAATAAGTATATAAGATCAAAAAGAATGCACTATTTAAATGTAACAAATCGCAAACGATTAGTAAGGATAAAATGCTATTCATGAAAATAGTCAATTTTTTGATTTCATCTTTCCTTTTTTGGCAAATAATTCCTAAATTTTCACCTCAAAAGTATTTTTCTTATTAGAAAAAATTGATGAGTTGTTTAAAAATTGAAATTGATGCAAAGATTTGTTGCAAATTTCTTTTCAGTTTCCATCCTCAGGTGGAAAGTTGATACATAAGATATGCAATAATGGTATTGGTCGATTGGCTATTAAAGTAAAAACATCGAGCAGTGATCTCTATCGTACAAGACCAGTCTACGCATTTATCGACGGTGGTGAGGATATCCAACTTGAAATACTTCGATTGGTTCGTTGTCGAGATTATTCGGAAGAATCGATCTAATCTCAAAGGCCAAGAACTCAATCTTCCAAGGATTTTATTCGGATATGGAGTTGGATACGAGAAGATTTTTATTCTCACCCAATCGGAATAAAGAACCGATCAATATCGTTCAGTGTACTAAAAACTGATCACTGATCTGCAATCGATGATCTAATATATACAATTTATAAATCTATATTTTTTGAAAATTGCATATGAAATTGTAGTGTCAAACTTTTCGCATTTAGAAAGAGAGAATTAATTAAAGAGTATGCTAACGTGTAAATTATATTCAAATATTACAAGCAAATAAATAATACTTAATAGTTAAAGGTGATTAGAGGAGATATGCTGGAATTTATTGGGAATGCAAGCGAATTATATTCAAATACGAAGCTAATACCTTGCAAATTCCCGAAGGTATATTGTTTCCATTTTAATATTCATAGTTGCAAATTAATTTCCACTAGAATTTAATTCACATAAACAACACATTTATATCCGCTAGTGTTAATAAGCCAACAACATTTAAATACAAAATATTTTTATTTAGTTGAGGAAGTAACGACTATCAATTATCCCTTTATTAAGAATATCATAGCTGTCAATAATCCCTTTGTTAAGAATTAGAAGCAGGTGGTGAGCAATTAGACTGCTTCTAAATGAAGGATATATTCTCCTTGTTGAGCACCTGCATTGAATGGTCCTTGTGGATCGGTTTCCTCATGAGGCACCTCTGCGAATTGTATAACGAGTATATCTTTTTGTGGAGGACCCATCTGTAAATTAAATGGTTCATAATGTGAAACAACGATTAGAAAGATAATTTATAAATTATATTTGTTTTATCTTTTAAAGTTTCTTATTTAATGAAGAGTTTTGCATAAATAATTAGGAACGCTTTTCATCCATTTTTATTTATATTCAATGTAATTTTATCAATTTTTATATTTCTTTTTGTAATACTAAGATTATTAATATATCATTTTATCAGTTCAATTGAACGCGGTATAGATATACCAAAGTTTGTTTTGCTGGAGGTCTGAAAGCCTCCTTTCCCTCTCCTTTGTTTTCATCTCCGCTTCCGAATAAAATCCTTGGAAGATTGAGTTCATGACCTTTGAGGTCAGATCCATTCTTCCGAATAATCTCGGGAACGAACCAATCGAAGTATTTCAAGTTGAATATCCTCACCACCGTCGATAAATGCATAGACTGGTCTTGTACGATAGAGATCACTGCTCGATGTTTTTACTTTAATAGCCAATCGACCAATACCATTATTGCATATCTTATGTATCAACTTTCCACCTGAGGATGGAAACTGAAAAGAAATTTGAAACAAACCTTTGTACCGATTTCAATTTTTAGACAACTCATCAACTTTTTCAACTATCATTAATTTAAAATATGAGCTAAATATTGCAATTCGAGAGGATTTAAAGTAAAAGGAGAGCAACAATTTATAAAGGGAATATTCCCAGAATGCTTTGGAATTCTCGAAAAATTTAACAATGGGTGGAGAATGAAGTTTCGCATTTATCTTTTTTTATGCAATTCAGATATTTGTAAATTTTTTTGAATATTTCTATCTTTTATAGATTTCAAACCAATGATCAATTCAGTGATGGGTAGCGTTCGTTATATTAGATTGATTCGGTGTTCAATGATGAATTTATACTTAACCACATACAATATAAAATTATCTTTCATATTAGTATGAAAGATAAATAAATAGGCATTGTCTTAGCGTTATTTCGATAAATAATTGAAAATTGAGAAAAGAATTGAAAAAAAGACTTTGTAAATTAAATGGGGAATTGTGTTGAACGGTTGACATCTTATGGGTTATTCCATTTCGATCAATAAACCACCGACCGCTTTCATAAATTACAAACAAATAGTAGATAAATGAAACGACGTGTTTCATATTTAAATCATTCAATGATGATTCATAAAAGTTTTCTAACAAAAGATTCATCATCTTATCATTTGATAGCTGAATTAGTATCAATCGTAAATGCGTTTATTAGAGAGAAATAAATAAAATTGAATAAACTGTTATTAATATAATCGAATAACTCACATTTGCATTATCAGGTTCAACACTAATGACCGACATATCTTCAGAAATCAACCTTTGGACTGCTTATGGCTAGTGAATGCTAAAAAGTGCTCTCGAAATCTTAGTAGACTGTTCAGTAAAATTGCAAATTTAAATATTTTCTACAAGTCATTTGATAAAATCAAATATTTTCCATATCGTTTTTGATGAAAATTAAATACTTGCATATATGTTATTTAAAAAAAAAATGCCTGCAGAACAAAGTGATGTCTATTTTCCGTTGATTATTTTCAATCATTTAATGTTTTCATCTTTATAAGAAATTGAGATTTTATGAAAAATTGTAATAAAATAAAATTTTATTTGCCAAATTTCAAAAAAAATATAGCAATTCGAAGATTTGTTTACCTAAAGGAATTGATATGATCACTTAAATAATTGAATGATTTCTTAAAAATAGAAATTATAATGCAAATTATGCGGGAAAGAAAATAAAGATTTGTGATGATGCAACTGAAATGAATAATAATAAGTGAACGAAAGGAGAACGAAGCGTGTGCATCATGAATCGGGAATAGAGAAAAGTGTAGCCGAAAAAAAAAAGTAGCTAGATGATTCGGCCGTTTGAAGTGATGATCAAACGTCAATGGTCAATGGTCAACGAACGGTCAAACGATCCGTCGATCAGGCTTTTGACGATCGCTTGCCCATCATGCAATAGTTAAATCAACCGATGGAAACAAGGTGATCAATAGGGCTTATCATTTCAATTACTTTTAAAGTGTGCAAATAGAAACCGGAGTTTCGTAATGTGGTAGCACCATTTCCATGACAGTAGTCTTGTCACTAAGGGCTGGCTTAGTTTCGCATAGGGAGGGGGGGGGTGTGGGAGGGAGGGGAAGAAGGGAGCATCAAACCTTTCTGGCAAGACCTACATGTAGCTCCAGCTCCTAGGCAATGAAATGTGAGCGGAAATCGTGATCGAATTGTTCAAAATGAAAGAATTTTAAGTGCTGTTTTTTCTTTAGCTTTATTTCTCGTTTCATTCTTATTAGCAGTTCGGAAAGCTTGCTTCATATTTACTGAATTATTTGACTGAATAAGACTTGCCTGAATAAGACTTATTCCCTTTTCCCTGGGAATTTTTTGAAACAATTTTGCATATCAACGCAATTATGCAAATTTGCTGCTTGTGGATCCGAATTGCACAATTTGATGACATATTTGCATATGGCTGACGTATACTTAAATAAACGAGAGGGAAATTTTTCATTGTTACTTCGGTGCTTGCCAAGTGAGTGGATGCCTCTAGAAGCTGTGCGAATGAATCTATCGGATGACGTGTGGAATGATATTTTCGCATATCTTGATGTCGAATCACGGCATAAAATTCCGTTATTAAATAAACGACTATGTAAGAAGCATCTCGGTGTTTCGCTATACTTGTACCGGTTGATGAAGTGAATTTCGTTCCTGTACCTCATCACCTGACGATCCGTCCATTCGCCAATCAAGGGTCGACACGGATCTGCGGAGTTCCATTCACTCCTATTCTACGCCTTCTGCTTTCGCCGTTGACAGAACGCCATCACCTTAATAAATACTATTAAATAAAAGGAATATTTGATTTACATATAGGATTATACGAATGTGAGTGCAAGATAGCTGCATGAGAACGCCGCCACCATATCAGTGGTGATAGATCTAAAGTGATCTAAGCGAAAATTTCACAAACCAAACAAATCCCAGACAGTGTACCATTGTTTGATCTCAGCCTAAGGCAAAGTTCTAAATCCATTCACTTCAGTTTCGATATTGAAAATAATCTTCTAGCAGATGAGAAATAACGTACTCGCCCTAAAATGGTCTCTGATTGACGTCTTACTAAATACGCGTATGTAGAAAAATTTTCAGATCCACATGGAATAGTGGTCGTAACCTTGATTCTTGATGAGTATTAGTTTATTCTTAATTAAATTAGTTATTTAATGGTTTCATTTATGTTGGCAATTAATGAACCGATTAAAAAAATATAATATATCAGTAGTCAATAATCACATACTAATTAAAAACTCTATGAGTAATTATTAAAAATTATTTAAATTACTTAATAGGTTCATTGTTTACTTATTGGAACGATATAACAATGATCTCGTTGAAAGGTGAATCGGCACATATTGCGGGAGATTATTTAAGATACTCAACAAAATGCCCACTTAAGGTTGGTTTTTGATTAAAGATATTTGAAAGAGAGGATTTGAAAGAGGGAATATTTTGAAAAGAGGCATAAAAATTTATGAAACACATTACAGCTGTAAGAAGAAACTAATGAAGAGGCTTTTCTTCTTCGTTCCTTCTCATTCCTTCACCCCTCTATGCAAGTCTCAATTTTTGTTCTTAAAATGATTCTTTAAGATAGAACCAGTTCCTGAAGCAGGGAAGACAAAATGAACTATGAAGGACGTGAGCGTTATTAACTGACGTGACAGATCACATGCTAACTTATGAAATATTGAATCCCAATGGGATCGTTGAGGGAGCACTAACGAATTGCTTCATTTAGGTGATTCTCAAACGTTGTCCGAACATAAATATAGTCACAGTACAGAATGCATTGAATGAGAAGCGTCTTCGATGCTTGGAGAAGATTGAACACATCAGCGATCTATCGATCCCCAGCTGCCTTCTACAGTAATCGCTCATTATCGTTTCTAGGAAATAGTTCACTACGGTACAATAGTGAGTGAAAATGGATGAGCAAGCATTCGTAGGGATCCGGTATTACATTTGGAAATGGTGAATTACCGAAGTGGCATTGATATCTACGACATTATCAAATATAAAGTAATTTTTGAAACTCTCACCTATATCCTATAACCATTCTTTGTTCTTTTTTTTTACATTTCTATTCCATGCAATTGGTTAGTTTTTTTTTTTTTACTTTAATCTATAATATTATATATTTCAGTCTATATGCACCATCAATTGATCGTCTATTATGTCAATCACGTTTAAAGCAATTACATATTCTTCAACGATACGATAGTATAAAATCATTACATAATATGTTACGTATGCCATATGCGATTCGAATTAGTACACTCCCACTTACGATACTTGAAATGAGTGGAGTGGTATTGAAGTGGAATATTTTGAAGGTGATTTGTGAAGGAATTCGATGTACACTTCAAGAATTACTTATTTGTGGTTCTCTATGCAATGCACCTAATTTTGATGATTATATTTCAGCGATTGGTGAGCAGAAATTTATTCACCTTAGATGAATAATAATTAAAAATAAAGTTTTTTTTTGACAGAATAGTTTAGATTGAGGAATAATGCTTCGAAGAATATTTATTTATTTAAAACGTTTAGAGAATATGAGAATTTTATTCATAAATTATTAAACACTTCGAAAGATATCATGGATTTCGAAAAAAATCATAAGCGATTTCAAAAATTTCTACGACCATATCGGATAAAACATTGAGAGAGAGAGAGGGAGGGAGTGAGGGAAAGGGAATTTGTTCGTGAGTGAATGGTAAAGATAAGGAAACGTTTGAAGAAAAAAAAAATTTTTAGAATAGACTGTTTGAATAGTTCTTTCGAAAATTGATTAAAGAATACTATATATATATATATATATATATATATATATATATATATATATATATATATAGTGCGATGAGTGGATTATTTATATAGAAATTGTAATATAAAAGAAATTAAAACAACTTTGCATATTAAATATATTCGGAAATCTTGTCATTTTCCTTAAATTCTACATATATTTCCTCCACGTACCATCATCATTCGATATGGCTTAATACCTCATAAGATATTCCATATTTCAGTATTACTTTCGAATCTAAAAATATTGGAAATGCCACCATCAATGTTCTCATTGTGTCATCGTAAAATACCAAATAAACTCGCCCTTATTGGCCAATTACCTCTGAAACGATTCTCCGTTTATATTCATTATTATAATGCACCAAATATTGCACTATTGCTTAACTTATTACCAAAAACATTAAAAGAACTTATCGTTTATCGAACCACTGAATTTGATTCGAGTATTTGGGAGAAAGATTTTGGTTGTACAAATTTTAAGGTTGGCGCTTTTGTCGACTTTTTGTTCATTTACTGTAAACTTACTGCAAGTGTATATAGAAATTGTAATATAAGTCTGGAAAACATATAGAAAGTTTGTGGACATAAACAGCAAAAAAAAGAGCAAAACAAATCTATTCGCCGGATAGTAGCAAAAGTACTATTCGAACGAATAAATGTTTAATGTGTGGGCAGAAATAGTGAGTAGATCGGAATGCCTCAGCCACAATTTAATACCAGAAGGAGCGAGGTGCATTAATGACATCGGCTAGAAGAAAATTAACTTACTTTTTACCAGCCGTAGCTGAGATACTATAAAACTTGAAAAGTATCTCAGCATTTGAATTGAAAAATATTCTGAATAGTGATGATTTTTGAAATGTTGCGAAGAAAAAAAAAAGATCAAGCACTAAAAAAGGATAAATTGATTTATTGAGTGATACGCTAGAAACGAATTCATTATCATATTCTCTGCTCAGATATTTCACATATACTTTCTAATAATATTTTTTAATTCAAATCACCTCAATGTTGTTTTCATTTTCAATCAAAAATCACTCAATAACCTTTTCATATTTGATTTTATATGAAACTATAGCATAGACTTTCAATTGTAATGCTAATGATGAGCATTTATATGGGCTGATTGTTGTTGATGAAATATAATTAGCAAAAGGAAATGAATGAAATCAAAGAAAAGGCAGTCTTTGAGATCGCTAAAAAAGGAGGGGAAGAGGAAAAGGAACGAAGAGAGGAAGAGGTGGAAAGAGTGGAGAAGGAAGAGAGATTAGAAGAGGAAATATTTATTACAATTTTTTTTTTGTCACTGCATTAATGCAACTGAATTCAGGTATATTTCTTCCATTTAAACGATATCCTCGTTGAACCTGATTGGATGTGCGGTAATAATGAGTTATTAACACATACTCTTTGGTTACCACCTTATAAATATTCATTTAGTTCACCACGTTTTGATACGGTTCGTTTATTGTTTTTTTTTTCGTAATTTTAATTATGCATTTATAAATTTTAGAAAATTGCTCAGCCACATTTGAGGAGGTCGAACTAAACTGATTTCGATCTTTATTCCTTGATTTTGATTTGATTTAAATTAATTAAATTTAAATTAAATAAATTGCATATATGTATATATATATATATATATATATATATATATATATATATATATATATATATATATATATATATATATATATATATATATATATATATATATATATATATACCTGACATTTGGCGTTTGAATGCGGTGAAATTTTTCCATTCGGTCAAAATTTACCAAGGGCATGATGGTGAAATGCTTTTGTTTTATTTAAAATAATAGTATTCGAGTGGAGCTTATTGATATTGGAAAGAAGAAAGAATCATAAATCGTCGAATTTTGAATAATTCGCTAACAATTTTTCTAAAAGTGTTTTGTTGGCGAAGAGCTAAAAGAATATTTGCAACATCAGCCGAAATAGGAAGGGAAGAGGACAGCAAGCAAACAAATGCTTACATTTCACACCCCCCCCCTCCACCTTGAATTAAATAACCATAGTTGAGCTTCTCATGCTTAGGTTCCCTTTACCTCACCGTCGACATGGAGATAGCCGATCGTAGCACTAAAATTCTTCAAAGCTATAACAACTATGATAAGCGGTTACCTGTATTTATTAATTTTCCAGGTGGAATGGTATGAAAATATATTTGAACAGATAAAAGATGATGATGAATGGAATAATGTGGAAGTGCTGAGAACAGCATTGGAACTCTCCGAAACAGAGATCACCGACCAACTAACATTGACCACTGCCGCGTGGTAACTGTATCAATTGAATAGGGCTTTTGTTTTGAAGTTTACTGTATATGGATTTTTACGGTAACCTTTTTTTCCTTTGGTTGTTAGAGGATGGCTCCCAGTGAAAAAATAATAATGCACTAAGTTCGATGGGCTTCATCCTCGGATCTTAGAAAGGCTCCTGAAACTCAATGAAATTGCTAGTGCTCTGGGTCAAGTCTCCGACCTCAAATGCTCCACTGTTATATGCACTATGCACGTCGACGGATTTGTTTAACTTCATTAGGCAATGAACGTATTCTGAGATCTATGTAATCACATTCTTTAAGCTTTAGCAAGCTAGCGAGTTTCTGGAACTATTTCTGGATGGCTAAATCCCGACTTCCCGATATCATTACTGGATTTCTTAGTCTTTATGTGACCTATTGAAAATCTTTTCCTTATGGATAATTAAACGAAAAATTACTGTTTATGAGTGTTTAAACGGAAATGAAATGAATATATTTTAAGGGATTTATCGAATCACGAAGCCGATATGTTGAAGAGTGATCAACAGACGGCGCATTTAATGACAAAAAGTGATTAAGCATGAACAGCGTTTGATAATGACAAAGAGCCTTTCAATTGGATTTAAATAAATAAAAATAAGCTAATTAGGCAAATTCTTTGCTTAAATTCTTTATGTAAATAAAAAATAAAATATTTATACCGGAATATGACAACATTTCAAAAGAGGTTTTGATGGAACTGAATAAACTGTATGATGTCATAAAAACAAATTACGGAATTTGATGAATCATATGAATACAACGTGACAACAGACAACAACAGACAGCAGCAGACGACAACAGACACCAATAGACAATAACAGACAAAAACAACGACAAGAGTGAATATTATGCGGTCTAAGCATTTAATAGAGAATGCTGGAAATTCGCCGAAAATGTTTCGTTGCTAAGAGTTCTCAACCGTAGCCATTATTTAAAAAATTGAAGAATCGCGAAAATATTTGTTGGATTAACGTAAACTTGGATAAAATCCATTAAAAAATGTGTACACAATAAGCTCATATCATTACACATAAATATTCAATTATAGATTTACTTAAAAATAAAAAAAAAAGATCGTTTACTGTGACCATATATAATAACAGGCATAAATGGAAAGGTTTTTGTATTCCTTGCAAACTTTTTTTTGAAATATTCCCTTTTCTTTAAAGAGATGATTCATTGATCTTATGCCAGATGGTTGGATAATTATTCGCTTTATGCAAATTGAAAGTATTTTTTTCTTACAGGAGTAGGTTCCGGAGTCAATATTCTCCAGCTCAATCATCGAGAAATTCATCTGATCTCGAAATGATCCAACTAGGTTATCCATCGAGAGTTGATTTCTAGCAAGAACCTTAGGTGAATATGGGACTGAAAATAAGCGGTATAGATGAAAATAGAGAGAGGATGAAGATAATGCATAAAAGAAACTTAATTTATTATTAGACTGAGAAGTTTCTATGCTTCTTACATAATTTTTAATATTTAATCCCTCCGATATTTCGTCTATTTCATAAAGAATTCGCATTTTTTTTAATTATTAGTGCTAAAAATGACTCGAATGCGGATGTGCTTTCCTAATTCCCTCCATCTGTCTCTCTTGTAAATTATTTTAACTTTTTTTTTTTCTAAAAAGCACATCACGCATTCTATTTGCCTATTTGAGGGTGTTTGAATGCTCAAAAAGTCTTGCAACGAAAACAAATGAGCAACTGTAAAATGAACAATTTCACTTCTGCGATACGTACAATATGTTTGATTATCTTTATGGGCGTAAGGTGTGAGATGTTGTGGTTGAAGTGAATGTTTGTTTCGATGAGGTCGTTTAGAGGGAGCTCGAGCTACTTGAGTTCTTGAACTCGTGCTTCGAGGGTTCATGAACTTATGTATTACTATTTCTATGCGCCCTCGCAAATTCGCAATTACAAAGTGTATCAGGCGATGCCTTATCAGTGCTTTTTGATGCGTGTACTTAATGTGGCCGGCTTGCATTCTGCAGGGATTCCTCCAAACATCAAACCCCATCTACGGCTACAATTTTCTGTTCCCTTTGTCGGGTTTCCGACGATAGGTATCAGTGCTTCCTGTTTACGGTTGGTGATAGTGACTGTGATTTATTATCCGCATTCATTGCGCGACCACTGCCATATATTCTAACCTTTCCAAGAATTAGTGAATTTTATACCGTTTTATTATAGGATTAATTTCACGTCACTTTTCTTTTGCAGCTTTTTTTATATCCTCTCATGTTAGCACTATTGCAGATGAGGGGAGAGGGGGGGGGGGGACTGCGATGTAATGGAAGGTCGTGACATACCAGACACGTGATGAATACTCCATATATTCATGTCAGGAAGCTCGCTGACGGGAATGAAACTGTTCGTTGTTGTGTATGCAACGAACCTAGAAATACCAGATGATACTCAATTGCATAAAAACATAATGAACAGGGGAGGGGTCGATGGGTGGCATCACCTTCTCCCAACGATAGCAGCAAAAACGCTTCCACCTTGATTTCTACGTTGACGTACCCAGAGTTTAACGCCAATAGATTCTCTCATGTGCACATCGCTGCAGTTGCACTGCCCACTTCTTTGGATCGCGCAATCAGGTCGTATCCCCTCCTCTCCTTCTCCTACCTTTCCTGCATTATTTACCAATGAAGCATTTATGTTAAAGCTATGGGTTAAATTCACCCTTGTGCAGGATGTCAGTCGCGGCATGTAACCTTAGCTCGGGCTAGAATGTTCTTGATCATGTAGGATCATGAGGTAAATACGGATATGGTTCTGGAGTGGGGAAAGCGCGATCGCACAACCCAACCAAATTTTGCTGATCCACATTCTGTTCACTTCATTTTTTTCTGAATCCGTAGATGCTTTTCTTCATTGTCTTCTATGGAGCAATGCAACATTTTTTCAAACATTTTACCTCTTTCATGATTTGAGTGACGTCATTCTGATAACGCTCATTTATAGCCTGCTTATGGAGTATTAAATCTTAGAGCTAGAGATCTTTTTTTACAGCCGTCTGTCATTACTCATTCCTAGGTCATCTCTTATACGCTCATCTTGAAGCATTCTGAGATGTCTCGTTTTGTTGATGTTTGTTGATGACTCAGTTACTCATCGGAATAACACCAGCACATCGTTACTTATATCTTATTTATTTATTGATCTTTAACGAAGGTTTATACCACCCCTCCCTCCCTTCGTCTTCACTCCCGACTCCCTCTATGTCGCTTCTTATGTCTTCCTTTCATCTGAATTGAGCAAGTGTTCAACAATATTATGCGAGATATTTGTATGCAAGTTTAACAGCGATATCAGTATAGTCGGTTTATTTTTTTTTTGCAGTGATCCGCTTTATTTCCTATAAGCGAAATTGAGAGATTATGGAGGATATGAGCCATCAATCAAACGATGATAATGACTACTATAAGAATCCTTTGAAATATATCGACTTGACCGCTCAAAATACCAGTAAATCACATCGCCGTCACAAACGCCGACGAGCCTTACCATCGAATCATCGTTCTCATACTGAAAGTGAGTTGCGATATTCAAATTTTTTTCGAGTGTGGATTGAATATATGTCGGCAATTCGTTTTTTTTAAAGACCGAGTTGTGTCGAGAAAATGACCAATGACCGAATGACCAATTTTAGCAAATCATTGCTGTTGAATTAGCTGTTATGCGGGAATAATTTTGTTCATGGTAGGCTATTGGTCAGAACTTCTCAACATGGTTTTGCTTCATACCTTATATAGACGTTGGCTAAACCAAAGGCCTATAAATAGCTAAACCTCTACCCGAAAGCACTATAGTCAGCCATCTAGAAGCTCTATTGCGATCTCGTTTCATTTGACTTTTTCATTGTTAATGGAGATGAATTCTGCTGGCACCAAGACTTCTTCGCCTTTCCGTTAAAGTTCGTCATGAGTGCAAATTTCAAACTTATGAATTAAACTTTATTTTGTTTATCGTTATTTGTTACTATGAAAGTTTTAAGTATAAAATTTAGAAGTAATGCTTAGTTCTTCCTTTATTTCTAATAAATTTACACGAAAATTTAAGTTTAAATATAATTATATGTACGCTTTTTTTCATATTTTTGTTGATATTAAAATTTTATGTAATTTCAGTGCAAAAGCATCAACCGGAGAAAAAAGAATCTAATTTGGGCGATTTGTTAAGTATGTTTTATTTTTATTTTTACCTATGAGTTTATTTCTTCCTTTATTTGACGTTGATTTGAATGTGTGGGTTTTGATGGATATTAGGAAAATGCATGGGCAACGCCATCGACATCTTTCACTTACCTCAATTTCGTCCAATTTTTGTCTCGTTTAAACGAGTCTTTCTATTGCTCACAATTAATGCTATTTTTTGTTGACTGTTAGACTACTATTTGAATAGAGGACCTTGAGTGAATTTAGATAAATCCTTGGTACAGCAGTAGCGAATCTTCCTGTAAAAGATGTGCCATCACGATCGTCAAAAAGTCGATTATGTTTTGAAGTATTGTGAGTCAAGATAAATTCAATGTGAAGAGAGATGATGTTGTTCCCGCCGTATTAGCTTGCCGATCTTTAGACGTTTTTGCAAGGAACATAGAATAAAATTTCCCATATGTTTTTCTTTATTTCATGCGAATCGAGAGCAGTCGTTATGTTCCCCTCAGTTGCCCTCGGAAGCAACGTTGAAATTGTAACATCCTTCCGCAGGGCAAGTATTTTGAATATCATTGATACATAGTATTTATATGTTTTGGAATCAATCTCATGTGATCCATGTTTATAGGTATTTCATCAGATGAAGAGGGATCGGGCGTGGTAGATAGGCTGATTAAACGATGCAGAGAAGATGCTGAAAACCATGAAGATGAAAAGTCGGAATTAATATTGGAAGAGGTGTTGCCAAGTTTTACTGAACTCGTAACAAAGGCACGACCGTCAGGTGATCGCCCTCGGCACCGACGATCTTGTCGACGCATTGGGTAAATTGTTCTATATTCGCACATCTATGTTTGCGTGTATTCACGAGTGCCATCTTTGTTAAAACGATAGTTTTATCTGCGGAAATTAGATAGGGGACTATCTGCGTCGTGACTGTTCATGCCCCGTTGGATTTCAGTTGATCATATCGTATACGGATTCGGGACAGATTAAGATATTTGATGTTAAGGTATATATTCAGGAGATATGGAATTTACCTTTAAATATTTTATAAGCCAGTAAATTTAATTGACAAAAGTTAAGAAGTTCATCGTGCCGATCTCTGCTATAACTGTTTTGGTTATTATTATCATCTTTTTTTATTCGTCGTGCAAACGTTTTCTAGTGTTCTATTGCGTAAATTTGACGTTTTGATTTGTTCAGCCTGATTGAAATACTTGCTTTGATTACGCTTTTTTTTTGAAATATATAAGAAATGCTGATATCAGAATTAATAAACTTTGTAGGATGCTTTAATCTTTGATTTTTTGTTCTTGCATAGCGATTGTTCGTCAGCGCTGTCCTGTGGTTTCTGTCGTTTGCGGTAACAGACGTTGTTTTGAAGGAACGAAGAGAGCCTTAAGAACGATAGTTCGTCGATTGCGATAGAAGATGTGACTATATCGTCGGAAGATGTAAAAGTATTGGAAGAAGTGGATGAAGCTTTGGAGCAGCAATGCACTATTGAAATCAACGATATCGAGCAAATGAATTCGAGAATTATACGTTGGAAGATGGTGTGTTGGGATTGTTGTTGTGAGGAAAGCTGACCAGGCATTATAGTAAATTGCGAAAGGGGAGATATTCGTTGAATTCGTGAAATTGGGCTAGTTGAAGTGGTTATCACTGACAGTTGATATTCAGCTCATAGATTCCTTGGGTTTTTGAACATCCGTCATGAGCCACTTGAAAGGGACAACGGATCATCGGCTGTTGAATTTTTCGCGGGTACATTGCGAAGCTTGTGAATATAACGTTATGATTATCTGTATATTTACACAAGTACATATTAAGGATGGAGCTGTTAGTTCCCGGCGGAACTGGGCACTGTTTTTCTCACTAATTTCAGGCATAATTCCATACCGATTTTTTAAATGCGAATTTTTTGTGCTGTTATTTATGCTCCGAATCTTTGAGTACTTCTGCTGCTAAAAGTAGAGTCTATCTTTTTTTAAATTAACGGGTAACTATATCCGAAGAGGTGTATTTAGTTGTTTTTCTATTTTTGGACATTTCATGCCGTTTTCACCGATTAGTTTTCCGTGCTTGCTCTTATTTTTTCGCATTGCTTTGCACAAATTTTATACGTTGGTCGCCTCCTCTTTTCATGTTGCAGTTGGGTCCTATAAGCTAGCCATACGCGGTTTCAATTTGATGGTTAGGGTATTCTGGAGTAAGTGGTGAGGGTGGGGAATTTGAGAGTCATGTTAGTATGTATGGAGCGAGATTGTCTGTTCATTTGTAACGATTTTGATCGTAGATCAGCTCGATTATGGTTGTAGATCAGCTCGACTGTGACTGCAGAGCAATTTGGCTGTGATCGTAGAACAGTGTGCAGTATGAAAAGGACTGCTATTACCCACTGTCATTCGTTGTTTGTTCGTTCGCTTGAGGTGGCCGTGGGTCGAAGTGGGATAGCGTCTCTGACCTAACTAATCCCTTTCACTAACCACTAGCCTAAACTACCAATTACGATTACTGAAGGGCGTAATTTCTTTGTGTGCTTCTTTGCCCATTCGAGTACTTGGCCATCGTTCTCTGAAAGCACCTGGTGCCTTCAATAGGACGAGCATTTAGTGTTTTGCAGAATCGTAGTCTACGCGAATTGGTGTCGAAATGTGCTGCAAAATGGGGATGTGAGGAAGCATTGGTGCATCTGTCTAAAGAAAATGGCACTATACTAGACGCCAACAAGTCACCCATCGAACTCGGCTTTTCCGTTGAAGATTTCATTGTCATTATGGCTTGCAAGTTGAATCCTATCACCGTCGATTCTATTAACATCATTTTGCAATTCGAGGAGCGCAAAATTTCGAAAACGATTTCAAAGGTTTTTTTCTTATGTTTATTTGTTTGTTTTTCGCAGTAGTTGGCAAGATAAACGTATATGTTGATGTAGGATGCCGCCACCTTCCATTTTGTGCATTGTACCCATAAAACAAAAATAAAGCGACACTGCGCAACAAGGATTGCCTAATATATGGCACATAGTATGCGCTTTTTAGATGGCGCTAATGTGACATGGTTTTTCTTTTCCTGTAGAGCATTCTAGTGATATTTATTTGTGATTTCTCGAAGAAAACATAAGCTTGTTGAAGCATTAATGTTCATTATTGGCGCATTATGATAGTTTTACCGGTGAAAATGCGTAAAATGTTTTCAGAAAGAACCGTTGATGAAACTCAAAAGTGAATTGGCACGCGAATTCCAAATTGATGAATCGCATGTGCAATTGCAATTCGAATTTTACCGAATAAAAGAAGATGATACAGCCGAATGTCTGGAATTGATAGATGGTGATATTATTGATGTTGGATGCTCGTAATTGGTTTTTCAATCCCGTGAGTGCATTTTATTATTTGTTCATTTCTGATCGCATTCTATTTCTTTTTTATTTTCTTTTCTCTTTTATTCTTCATTCAGTATATATATTTCCACGCTTTTCAGTTTAGTGATGAAATACTTTGTAACGTTGAATAAGACTTCTAGTGTCAATCGCAAACTTCCTCAAATATTTCCATTTTATGCGACCGAATGTCGAAAATTTGGTCCTTTTTTTTTTCAGGGGAATTATCGAAATATTTTCCATGGACTACAAAATCCTTAAGTTGTGAAAGTATTTTTGCATTATCCGGCTTTTCTTTGCAAAAGTTGCTTACTTTGCCCCACGATGGAAATCGAATCACTCACGATCCTTAGTTTTGCTTTCCTTTTTGGGTAAATTATAGCAAGTTTGCGCTGAAATTATATAAGAATAAAGAAAAAGTAAATGATCTTTTATGAAAACCGGAAAAATTAGTTGATCTTTGATTTGTTAGTGTGTATTGTTTGATTCCTCTTTTACATTTGACGCAATGAACAAAAAAGGGAAGATTTTCACTCTTCCATCCTATTCTACAAAATTGAGCAGTTATTTCCCAGATTTAAACTTTGGGATAGTTCGATGGATTGTTTAATACGAATTCCATGGAATAATTCATTCATTGATCTTTACGAAGATTAAGGACATAAAACAGGTCACAGCGATCAAATCCTAATACGTTTATTTAAATTTTAAAAAACTATGTAAGGTCGAATATTTAAATGTCTGATAATGTTGTGCGGTAGTGAATTCGAACGTTTAGCAGTAATCGCCAATATGACATATAATTAGTCACCTTGGGGTTTGATGGTGATTTAGCCAATAACTAAATGCTTACTCATGTTTTGCAGAGTTAATCGTATTATGCTGGTAGATGGGAAGTTCTAATCTCCGTCGATTTGTGAAGTAAATCGTTTAGGGATTCATTCGCTTGCCTATTTTCTAACTTTCATAATGTTTTAGGGAATTCGTGATCTGGTTGTGTATGGATAAGTGTTGAAAGTTTTGTAGGTAGATGGTCCAGTTTTCTGAATTTATTGGTCTTTCTAAAAGGATAGATAATCATTTTTTCAGGATGTGCTTAGCATTTACTATAGTGACTGCAATAGTTGGCAAAAGAGTGGAATTTACGGCCATAAAGGCAATGAATTTTCGGTTACTGGTAATCATGTTGCTTGTCATGGTCAGCAATAGCTATAATGAACTATGGCCAGTGCAGTATTCAAAATTCATGCAAATGCAACTATGTAAAGATGAGGCGATAATAGGGTGCAGCTTGCCTGAAACCGTTACCACTGAATTGTATCGCTGGTATTGCTCGTACAGGGGGAGGCCGCGACTGTGTTTTATTATGTCAGTGATTAAATATTGGTGTTTATCATGAATAATGTAAGAAAACTGATGAGGATTGCGCGAGTTTTTTTTCTTTTTGAACGAAATTTTTGTGTTTGTTCCATGACATATGCGCCACTGTTATTTCATCCAGAAGGTTTTGTGCGGTGTGTTTTGTTTCACTACAGACCTTTGTATGATAGAAAATCGATATTCGTATATAAGGTTGTGAATTTAAAAAGAAAAACTCCGAAGCAACGATTACTTCCAACGAAAATGAGCAAAAAATTCAAGTGGGAGAATGTTTCGAATAAGATGTTTATTTACTTAACACTCGACACACCTAGATTTTTTTCTTCCTCAGTCATTATCTTCCAAGATGGAATTTTATTTCAATATTCCGAGTTTATCGCTAATCATTACCTCTTATCATCTATTATTTTGAATTAATTTGATAATATTATATGCATTCAGTTCATGTAATAGTGTGCAATTTTCCGACATCTTTTTACCGTTGATTGTATCCGGTCGTTTTTTTTTTGCATTGGCACTGCTTTTTAAATGTTAGTATTGATGAATGTTATTAAATTTATCAATTAAATGTTCATAGCTTGTGTATCAATTATTGTATTGGTTTTTTCTCCAAATTACCCATATTTATGGGAATATATGCGCGATTGCACTAACAGATTTTGGAGCTAGCTGAACATGGGGAGGGCTAGTAAACTGCCCATAGGCAACATTTACTGTTGCATGACTTTCGATTTCTAATAGTCGAATATTGTGGATTTTTGAATTACATCTGCGGTATGACGTATAGCCTTAATGATAAGACCAAACCGATCCTTTTATTAGTAACATCGATACGCAGTGTTAATATAGCACCAATGTTTTAATGGACATTAAAATGCACAACACAATCACAATAATGTGTTTAGGCAGAAACAGTATCGGCTCTTTGATTAACATTATATATACGAAAGAGCAATATTTTCATTAAGAATCATTGAAGTATTCAGATATTAGCAATCATTTAAGCTATTATCACATATATATGCAGTCATTAAATACCAAAGAGTATCAACGTTGTGATGCCCAAATGCCGAACACGCATGCAAACAATCGAAGGTGATTCAAGAGATTTGCTTCTCGATTGCGATATTGAATTCGTTCGGCAAATGCCTCTAAAGGATAATCAATGGAAAGCGGATCAAAGCCTAGATTAAAGTTACAACATGGGGGATGAATTTTATCAAATAAAGTTGATATTGGAAAGTGGAATGAATTTAGGAGTTTGTATCCTTCATGGACAAATTCGCCTCAACGATGCAATCAATGTTCACCTTACAGGTTAATGTCGAACAAATTCAGATTTCCTGCTTGGGATTGAAAGATTTCAAATACTTATCCACTCTCCTCCTCCACTTCAGTTCCTTCGGGCCATATTGTAACCTATTGAGATGGGTAGTTAATTACTCACCCATACTTTCGAGACTAGTCCGAAGTATGGGTGGGTTAAATTTTTCTCAAGGCATCCACTGTTTTATGTGATGCTTTATTTAATAAAAAGCGAAAAGGCATATTCGAACCCACCCTGTTTTATTTGGTAGGGTTTGCTTATTAATGTCCAGATTAGAGGTGATGTTACAGTCACACCGAATTTTGATCACTACCATTTTGATCGTTAAAAAACTATGACCTTGACCTTGTATATAATATATACGAGGTCATACTTTTTTAGTTGTGTTGAAACTTTTGATGAATAAGATTTATCGATTATATTTGTCTTTAATTTATAAATTAAATGATTTACTCTGCATAAAAGTGTTTTTTAGAAGGGATTTTTCTACTAGAAGAGTTCTTTCACGAGCGATGTTGCTTGACTTCAGAGAGCAGTAGAAGATTTGAAGGGGTAGGGAGGGGATCCTTATGAAAATTGTCTGATGTCGATCGACTATAGTGGTAGTATCTGATAGTCGGTTTGTTGTTTCATATCGTCTAGAAATACGTGGAAAGGAAGTGGCAAATATCCATAGTGTGCCTTTTAAGGAAGCTGCAATGAGGAGCTGGGTACAGGCATATAAAGGATAGTAGAGCTTAGTTGCTAGGTACTTACGGAATACGGCTGAATTCGTTCAGTATCGTCGAATGAAACTCGTTGACAGAGTGTCAATGATATATAAAAAATCACTTCAGTTGGGATGTTGTCGGCTCGGTGGTCCCAATGTGGGGGTCGTTGTGTGCGTTCAATATCTGTGAATGCACCTTTGTCGAATCACTATGAAACATTAGGTATCGATCGATCGGCAGATGCTAAACAAATCAAAGCTGCATACTACGAGTTGTCTAAGAAGTATCATCCAGATAGGCATACCGATGCTGGCGAGAAACAGCATGCAGCTATCAAATTCCAAGAGGTACGTTTTGATAATGTATAACCGATGTGGAGGGGTGGAGGGGAGGGGGGAGAGTTTTGATCATCTGGGACCTTCCTGTGTCATTCATAATCACAGGGAGTTGATTGCATGATTAGTGCTGTGAGGTGATGTGATGGCTACTAATTGTACCGTTCGTTATTTATGTATATCAATAAATGCGTATGCTATTCACATGAGGAATTGAGATTGTTGAGAAGCAATGAATTTTATTTTTAAAATTTCCCAATTTGTAGAGTAGAATCCTTATGAAATATTCAACAAACTTGGTTACCATCGTTGTAGCCAATTTCATTTTATAGATGCAATGACCAAAAAATTTATTTTATGGGTGGAAAAAATTTATCTGAGTTGGAGTTAGAAGGTTTACATGCTTTTTTTTCCTATATTAAGGAGATTTTGTTTGTTAATAAAAATTTTCGTTTTTTTTTTTTTTTGAAGAATATATTTTCCTCGTCAAAAATTCTTCCTTTTGAGCGATTAAGAGCGATAGCTTCCATTTTAGAAATAGTAAATATGGAAAATTGCTTTGAGTTGGTTTTTGTTTGGAATATTTCTCAGAAATAAAATGAAAACTGGCTGTGATCACTCGAAGTTTTGTAATTTATTTATTTATTCGTTTAATTTAATTTCTATATAACCGTTAGTTTTTTAAATTATTTTATTTAGGTGGCATCTGCATATGAGGTGCTTGGATCGGATGATAAACGACGTGCTTATGATGCGACATTAGCAAGGAATCGTGCAAACACCGCGGATCGTGTATGGCCTCAATCGAGGTCAGGTGCCGATATACAGAATGGTAGACGTAAAATGTATACTGATCTGGATATCGACTATAGAAATTTTGAACAATTCCAACGCAGCACACGGTATGTCGGTTGCAGATTCCAATTTCTTTTTTTTTCTCATTTTCCTTAGCTGTAAACGTTTGTTTTCTGAATTTCCAAAAGTTGCAATTTTTCTGAATAGGAACTGCAGTAGAGTTTTAAACACCCTTATAAACATAAGCAGCCATTAACCGCATATAGGCTGTCAGTAACACCGATTATACAATAAACATAGAGTAGGGGGCAGGTAAGGATAGTGGCTGGCAACGGATAATGTTGCCTTAGGAAGGGGACGAGGGGGTGGAGGATGAAGAAAAGTAAATGAGAGCAAAACTACAACCGGATGTTCTTGTGGATCGTCCCGGCATCTTGAGCACCCGGTTACCCGTCGGGTTGGGTAGAGTGGGATTAGCTAGAAGTCTTTTCGTCGACACTCGTTTTCTTAGCGTGTCAGTGTGATAACGTATCAGTAAGGCTAAATGTTACTGCCCATCCGATCTCTGCTGCATGAATATTGTCTCATATCCACTTCCTGTCGAATACTGGTTTAAGCGTGCAAGGTTTTGTTATTTTCCGTTTTCATTTCCTTTCAGTAACAATCGATTGAACTATTATGAGTGGATGAATTTTTTAGGCGACGTCGACCTCGTCATCATCATTGGGAAATGCCGGATGAATTTTTCGCTGAATTTGGAGGGCGTGAATTTAAATCGGAATATCGAGCTCGAGCTGAACATGAAAGCGCAAATTATAAGGTGTGAAACAAGTGCTATTTTATTGTTGCTTTATTGTGCGTTCAAAATATGTACTACACACTTTCGAAGTGCTTGTTATGAGATGCGTAACTTAAATGTGCGATCAGTCCAGAGAGGAATTTACTTTACAGTTGCTGATTCCGCAGTTGTGCATGGCAGTAATTCGATTTGACTCACGTAACTTAATACTTCCACAAGTAGAATTGGGTTGAGTTGGACAAGGAATGTAAGGCTGTGTGAGGCGAGATATAGTACTATTTAATTCGATCGTAGTAAGTAATAAAGCAAAATAAGAAGGGTGTTTCTTACTTACATTTTCATTTAATTCTGCGGATGGAACGATAATCATTCCGTAGGGGCAGGCAATATATTTTAGCAATTAAAGGAATTTCCGAAGCACCGGGAGGAGGGAGAAACGAAGAATTAGTTCTTAGTCGTTCTAAAGAAAATGTTTAGCCGTCGTTTGGAAACAAGGCCACATTTTTCTATTTAAGATGATTTGCTCACCTGTAATTTACCTTTATTTGAAAGTAGATTAACTTTTATAAAATCTTAAGGACAGCAGAGCAGCGGAACGTGAAAAAGAGGAACGATTACGGATGCAAGAGATGGAGGAACAGAGGAAAAAGAATGCTCACCCGATCCCAACTTTTGAGCAGCTTTATCGTCAACAACAGGCGAGGAAGGCCGATGAAGAGAGGAAAGCCGGAACTGCGGCCGCCTTAATTGCGACCGTTGCCGCTATACTTGTTTATATCCTTCGTCGAATGTGATAGGATTGAATCGCAAATGCAACGATGCACTTCTTTTTCACTCTAAGAGTGTGGAGTATCGTTTAATCAAAAATTCACTATATTTCGATGAAAGTGAAATAATAAGTGACAACTTTATCCGGACGGTTGAAAAAGTGCTTGTTGAAATTGCAGCTGTGAAGCGTGGAAACGAGTTCTGGAGCTCTTTTTATGAAATCTAGGTAACTATTACCAGTTATTCGTCAGTGAACCCGTGCACCTATTCGTATTACTGCTTATTCAAATCTTTTAGTAACACTTGGAGTGTTAGTTGTTCTTAGTTGTTTTATTAGTTGAATTTACATATTCAATAGCTTTTTCCAATAATCACTAACTTAATCGTCCACTCGGTAGAGAAATTTGCATATTTTATGTGAGGTATCAGTTAAGCGGCCGATTGTTTTTAACTAGCTCCTCCCATCGCCGTAATAATTGATAGACGTGATGTTATTTTAATTGAGGCATTAATCTCTATTCAGGAATATTCACAACGGAATGAAACCAGTTGTTTAATTTAACGGCTGTTTGATTCGAGATGATGCCTATTGGCAGATTGTTTCCTATTTAAGTTTAGAGCATAGATCAGACTATATGAAAATTGTGATGTTCTTTTTTCCTGCTTTGAACTCATCGTTGTGGGGGATGTCCGGTCGTCTCTATCTCGGTATTTCCGTCTGAAGTCATTCAATATTCTGTGATATGAATCATGTCATGAAGTTTAGGGTTACGCTTGGAAAAGTACCGCTCCTCTGGTATTTGTGAAGAATTTTCTATCCTTTTATGTCCTTCCCCTCCTCCCCCCTCCACTTATCCTTCGTTCGTTCTCTTGCCTGATATAAATGCCAAAGACAATAGAATAGAAAGGAATCGGGAAAACGCAGCCGGGATTGACAGATCTAGCGGATGCCACCAAAGCAAGGGGAGTTCATGGCGGAGGGAGAGGAGGGACGAAGGCAGGATGAGGACAGGAGTCGATTTTGTTTCAAAATAGTGGCTTGCGAAAATGAAGCTTTGATCAGTCATATTTTGGCACCCATAAAACTAGTCAAGTCTAATCAGACATTAGCTGGCCTCTTTATATATAAACCATTTCATCGAAAAGCCCAAGGTTTTTACTGTCAAACTTCATAATAAATCATCCGAACATAATTAACATCTCATTTGCAGATAATACGGAACTATAGCTTGGTAGCTTTAATGAAAGAAACACTTAAATTCATCATTTATTTTGTTTAATATATATAATTTAAATTCATTATTTATTGTATTTAATACATAAAAGCAATGCCGAAATTTTTTATCATTCAACCGATTTTTTGACTTTCCAAACTCATTTATGTAAACGACGTTACTGGTAACGTAGCATACATAGTTTAATGATATTATTTCATTACTAATTTTCAACGTAATCCGGACAAAGTCGGAGGCCGAATTGGCATATCCACCGACGATTTGCATATTAAGGTGCAACAACGAACTTTCCCATCGAAAACGTCAGTGATTCTTGTTGGGTGGAGATTTGTGCAAAGCGTTGTACGCCACGGGTCAACTTTGCTGATAAAGCGTTCTGCTTGACATATGGCTTAATGATGATGTATATAGCTCAGTTGATCAAAGCTAACCTATATATTTATAGAGTATTTTTCGACATGCTTTATACGATTGCTGTTGTATGGACAGGAAAGATATTTCCGATCCGTATGTGACGCTTGAAAGACGTTTAGCGATTTATGCCACGGGTTTGTTGTGTGTGTGGTGCTGTGTATCAACGCTAACTTTTCGCAAGAAAGGTATAAATCTATCGTCAGAACTATTCGAGCGCAAGTAAACGTCAGGTCCCACCTTCGTCGAAGTACGATCTAGTTGCAACCGCCAACATCACTGCCGGTGAGGGATTGATGAAGCCAGCCGATACTCCGGCCATGACCAACCACCATATTGTATCACACCAAACTTGACCTGGTAGTATTCGGGTATTACGATACGTAGAAGCTCTGTGGAGTATTACAGCAATGCAGGGAGCAAATGCCGTCGACAGGACCTACCTACCCAGGGATTCTTGGAATCCTCAATGCAGCTAAATTTTCGCAACCCACGGCGCCACTGACAGGTGTCCGCTGCAAACATTTCCTTCCCGAAGGATCCAAGCTCCTGCGAGCCGCGACGTTCAACGAGCTGTGACATGTGATGACTGCACCCCACCTCCCTTCACCATCAAAATCTGTCGCAAGGCTTAACATCAAATGCTTAGACCTGCCCGGCCTAGCGTACCTCCGAGCAACTTCCCCTATAGATGTCGGCGCAGAAACGTTGGTGATGAGCCACTGTTGTTCAGCCCAGCACCAGTAAATCTCTCATCGCCCTTAAAACATAGCCTGTCTGAGTCTGTTTGGTGTAACATGCTGGTCGCTTCCCTCGAAAGCCTCCTGCAAAGCATCAAATCTACCGTCGATAAGAGTGATAGGGATGCAAGTGTTCTGGTCCTTTTCGCGCAAAACTTAAACCGTAGCAGGCCATGGTAGCGCATTCCTTCTGTGTCAAACAAACCCCCACCTTCGAGTTACAAAAAAACCCAATGCCCTGTGCATCCATGACATCCCAACTGCTCCACTTCCTTGATGTCTGTTACTTTCATTTGCAACCAAACTGAGCGAGTATTCCTTGAATGAATATGCGATAACAGCACATACGATAAGAACATGCATTAAATAAGGGCAGAAAACGAACAAAAGCTGACGTAACGTTACACGGCTCGGATACCAAAAATGATGAACTGTACCCAGTGTAAAAACCATGAATTAAACCTTTCCCGATAAGTCTCGAGACCCATCTGATAAAAAACCGACCCGAAATCGAAGGGGGATAGAGGGTGCCTTCAAGAGGTTCACAACGTCAACAACAACGGACACAATGAGCGCATTATCATAATAGAGACTCGGGATCGACATGTCAACAAAACGAAAACACGGCCGATGGCAAATGTGAGAAATAATACTAACTCCATCCGCTTATTACTTTAATAGTCTCAGTGGATAACTCCTGAATATTACCGATAGAATAGCTATTTAATCCCCTCCCCCCTCCCCCCATAAAATAAAACAATGAATTTCAAGCGTTCCCTTCCGATCACTTACCAGCCCCCATTACACATACTTGGCCGGAAACCTATCAAGCTGACATCGGTCCGTGCAACGAAAACAAATGGCGCCTTAGAGATCGTCATCATCTTCGGGAAGTTCCGCGCTGGCAGCAGCAGCGATCTCCTGTTCGTATTGTGCGACCATCGAAGGATCCATCTGTACCTCAGGTGGTGCAAGCGCCGGCATAGCCACAAACTCCAAGTTAGGATCTCCCAACAGTTTACGAGCCAACCACAGGAACGGCTTCTCAAAGTTGTAGTTGCTCTTCGCCGATATATCATAATACTGAAATAAAATTCATCCAGAGGAACTCATTCTGCTCTTCGCATCCGTCATCTAACTGAAACAGATTTGAGGAAAATACAGCCGGCTTTTACTGCTGTCATAAAGTGGCTTTTTACATGCGGCTATTTAATGCAGTATCTAACAGGGGTACAGTTTTTACTAGTCACCTCTCAAAGGAATCCCTTTTCTGTTATTGTTATTACATTTCACACTGAGCAACCACTAATACCTTCAGATGAAAAGAACCGGTAACGAGAGCTGTATGCGAAGCGAACAGAACAAATACCTGAAGATTCTTCTTCCGATGGAAGGTGATAGTCTTTGCTTTCACTTTGCGATCCTTGACGTCCACCTTGTTTCCACAAAGAACAATTGGAATGTTCTCGCAGACACGAACCAGATCTCGATGCCAGTTAGGCACATTCTTGTAGGTCACCCTCGCCGTCACATCGAACATTATGATCGCGCATTGCCCTCAAATACTCCCTCTTATATCACACACCGACATGAACCCAGCATTCACAACTGACAATGAACTCCGCAGATACAGAGAACGAACTACATCCCGCGTTGTGTATTAAACGATTCGCTTGACACATGAAAGGTGAGTTGCTCAATAACGACGTCATCGCCCAATTCTGTTTTCCAAGAATGGACAAAGTTTACAGGCCTCTTCCAATTTTTGAACAGGACTCTCTTCACGATGGCAACGTTATCAGTATCGCACGTCACAGCCAGAAAACAACGAGGGACAACCCCATTTCCATTAATCACAAAAAACTACCAAAATCTTTTAGGAAAAAGGTAAGGGATGTGCTATACGGGAAAAATAACAAATGAAGAACGAAAGTAAGCACGAAAATAATCGCATCGTTGAAACACAACAGTTCAAAATGCACAGCCAAACTAATAACATCCGGAATAAACACCCATACCAGAAACATGCAGAAAATGTACAAATAAAAAGAAAACATACCCCCTAACACACTCATTACCCCCGCTGGAAATTTAAAAAAAAAACTGCTTGAAAGGCGACATATTACAAAGGCAGAAGAGGATAGCATACCTTGGATATAGTAACCATCGCGCAGTCCACCGAACTTCTCTTGACCTGCCGTATCCCACACATTGAATCTGATCTGCCCTCTGTTTGTGTGGAAAATCAGTGGGTGCACTTCGACACCCAATGTCGCTGCAAACATTAATTATACACCGGATCAACAATGCTTAGTAACGATAGTGTTTATGGAGAAGGATGTTGGGCATCTAAAAGTTGTTATGCGTTTACACAACAAATTTGTCAGCAACGAATCTCGTTAGGCACTTTTATTTTTTCGAAGCATGTAAGCCTATTCTTGCTCCAATATCCCCCGTGACAAGCTCCCTATTACAAAACAAGGTTTCCAAGAATTCGAGACCCGATTTCACATATCCCCTCAAATGCAGAAAGAGACTTCCCTCCAGAACATCCCTGCCAAAAACCCTACATAGTTTCTGAAAACATTAACCTCCCCCTCCCACCCCCCAGAAAAAAACTTCTAAATGACAACTTCTAAAAATTTTGAATCCAACTCGCATTTCGATCAATAACAAAAATTCTGATTTATATTTTAAATATTGCATAACTCTGATGTAATGTGACCGCAACATACTCTTAATACTCAAAAGTAGACGGCAAAGCTTCAAAAAGCATGAAGTATGTGGCACATCGTTGCATCTAGAACAGTGTCTAGACGAATAAAATAGACGATACAAAAAGGTAATGAAAATTACAGCTGTTTACATCGAATCGACGTGCATCGGAATCTTCATAGCACTCTCCAAGCGTACGTCGCCGTAAACTCACTCTGCATAAACCAGTAAAACTATCTCATATTAGCAGGAAATTTCGTGCAGCACTTAACATTCGGTAAATGAGAATAAATAAAGACCTACCGACGTATTTCTTTTCGAATTCACCGGTGAGATGGCGCTTGACGAACGTCGTCTTGCCCGTACCTCCATCACCAACGAGTACCAACTTGAACGTTGGAATACCGTCATCACCAGCTGCCATTTCCGCACTATAATTATGCAATTAGACAAAAAATATTGTCGATATGATCCATTTTGTATGCGAACGGCGTAACCAATAGGAATAATGAGATTCAAAATGAGGAGGATACTTGGATGGAACCTAAATGGAAAACGTTTTACAATCGTCGAAAAAAAGCTGCGACCTCAATGAATGGAATCAAAACTGGAGGAAGAAAAATGTGGTCTGATCACCTCGAAGAAGGAGTCGAACGACTGCACAGATCGACGTTAACAGGTAAATCAACGGCACAGCCATATATACAGCCCTGTTCAATCATCTAGTTCTAAGTGCAAATTAAATGCAATTTCGGTTGCGACTGGAATTCGATGTAACCCATGATCGTATAAATTTAGTTTCCGCTCAGTGGCCGCCTTACTCCTGTCAGGACAAGTATGAAACCAGGTTCCTACTTCCACATAGTCATCGATCAAATCCGGTAGCCATCGCAACCGAGGTTGTGCTAAGCCTAGATTCCCTGATTCCCTTTCTTGCGCTAGTCTAAACATGTTTTCTGCCTTGTAGGCGAGTCGGATTCTGAACTCCAGTCGAATTTTCCTTCTCCAAGGAAAACTTTATAAAACTGAGTTAGCCATGGATTTACGAGTTCATGGCGATTCTACACTCCAAATTACTATAGTTTCGGCCACTGTCCACTTATCGCTGTGAATACAACCGTTCACAAAGCACATGAACATGAAAGCAATGTGGACGTGAAATTTACCAATAATTCAACTACATTTGCATGTTACATCCTAAAATAGGACCACACTATTTCCTGTTTAACGCTTTCTTAATATCGAGAACGCTGTAAACCTGTGCAAACGGTTTCAACCGTAAAGGTAAGATAACCAGCATCTATGATTCCAATAAACCTGAAGTGCAAAATTACCAATTCACTAAAAATGAAAACTTTTCTAACCACGGGCAAGACAAAGCGAACGGTTTAATTTAAACCAGTAGAACCTCCCTTTAAGTCCACTGGCAACCAAAAGATAACGGCACTCGTCTAAGCTGTTCTGTCAATAACTTCAGATTCCTCATATTGGTTCCAAAATAAACTTATTAACTAACAATGTAGCTCGAAGGAGGGGTGTTGAAGGATGTTCGCTTACCGATCCTTGAAACTTCTGATAGTTTATAGATAAAAGGTTATGCAGATATTCACTGGAAGTGGAGAAAAATAACGGAAATATGAGATCGTCATTCCCTTTATCCCCGCAAGCTCACCTTTTTCGGGAAATCCCCCATCAATGCTCCTTGCCAACCTGTGGCGTCTATGTCGAAACAACAACAGACAATTTAGATTGACTGTATCGGTTTGCAAAAAATGCATCTTTTATAT
The DNA here is from genome assembly GCA_037389465.1 of Baylisascaris procyonis. Taxonomy (NCBI): domain Eukaryota; kingdom Metazoa; phylum Nematoda; class Chromadorea; order Rhabditida; family Ascarididae; genus Baylisascaris; species Baylisascaris procyonis. The sequence continues at coordinate 508,661 of JAZARR010000206.1, forward strand.
TACAACTGCAAAAACTTTCAATAACAATTCAAAGATTAAAGCCAAAAAAAAGAAAAAAATTTTGAAACGATACTGCCAATGTGTAAATGAACGATTACGAAATAGAGTATAGGCCAATTTGACGCATTTTTTATAATAAAATAATTAATAGCACAATAGCACTTATCGCTAAACGATAATTAATGCCACCCACATATTCAATACAATAAATGAAACTACAATATTGTGCAGCCATCAAATACGGGAATGAAAATAGGAAATTCTTGTAATATCCACGAATTTCCGGATTATTTATAAATTCTTTTTGATGGAAAATAAAATTTGTTGAAATCGATTCTTGAAACGAATTTTGCGAAATGCGACCTCGAGAGTTTCAAAAATTTACATAAGTGAGCAACGAATTGCATCATCATTTCATCACCGTAATAGCCTAAATATTACACCAACACATATCCAACCATCAACCAACACAACAAACTCACATCAACCAACGCAGTGAATCACAACCAATATCACATTCGAAATAGTGCTTCGTTCAATTGTGAATTGTATTGGCGCCGCATTCATCCATTCCAAATTGGAATTTAAAAAATTCGAAAATTATATCGATGCGCCAAAAAGAATACTGGCAATTTTCCAATATACGGCAGAACGATCAGACCATCACTCATTTCTTCGACTGTGATCTACCAATAATTCGCGGCAACTATCCAGCAAAGAGGGCCGATTAGATGATGGGATTTTAAACATCCTTGCAAAATAACGGTGGATAAGCATAAAAGTCGCTAACTAATGTCGGCTAGCCGATGTCAACCAGTTCATTCTTCGATACAACCAAGAGCAAGCAACGATTTGTCAAGAGTTGTCCGGTATTTTTACCCGCATTACCAGCCACAAACAACTTTTGTAATATTACCGCCAGTGAACAAATAATAAGTGTAGTTTTAGCGATGATTTCGCAATAAAGGTGGTAGATTTTGCATGGTTTCTACCATAATTCGTAGATGTGTTCATTGTTGACAAACTTTTCGTTTGTTTTGATGCGAAAAATTTGTGATAGGAATGAACATAGGTCACTGATTGATCATATCATAGCATGTGCATCTTCAGGATTCCTCGTCTTTTACAACTTCATAAAGGGATGAAGGACGGGGATGGGGCTATACTGCGCCACCGTAGTACTAGCGTGATAGTTCTGTATACCGTACTAGTAGCTTCAATAAGCATCTTTCAGTGCTTCTCCCCTCTCCCGGCGGAAATGTCTAGAACCCGAACATTGGTGTATTGTGCAAAATTGGATGCATTATTCAACACTCTTCCACCTACATATCCACCTATTTAATGTGTCTTTATGCAACAGGATGTTATGTAAATGCAATAAAATTTCCTTTTCGCTCATGAATGATACAGCTTAACTGCTAAAAAAGAAGCAGTTATTAAACTCCAAAAAAAATCCTTTCATTAAGAATACTCAAGGGTACTAGCGATTCTTGTTCACCGCCGATCATCTTTGCACAACCCTATTGAGCAGAAATGACAGATTTTTTAAAATCATTAATCGTGTTTTATTATTTGCTAATTTTTTTGATTTGAATAAAAAATATCATATATGCATTCATCAATATTATATGTAATTTTAATTTGCCGAAAAACAATCAATCAATTCCTCTTATGCATCTCTTTTAATTCTGCTTTCATTCCACTGAATGCACTAAAAAAATCAATCATACCTACCCTAAAACCTTCCGTAAGAGCGCGATATTAGACTGTTGCTTGGCGCTTTCGTTGATCTACCTGGTCAGGTCGATTTCTTCGAGTACTGAAGTAGCGTAGGCTGAAACTTAGTAAAGTTCCAACTCTCTATCACTTAACTAATGAGGGGATAGCCGACATTAAGCAATTATTAAATAAAGCGCTACATTAAAATCAATTATAGAAAAAAATGTTAAAGTCCCATATAAAAACATTGAAGGTCTAAACTGCCTATTAGATGTCAGACAAATTTCGTGTCTGTGCATATATGTAGAAGTTTGTCTATGTCTGTCTGTCTAGCGTAGTTTACATTCACACGTGTTTTTTCTCGACTAAAATGAATCGTTTACGTTCTTCCCAGGTAGTTGTTTTCCAATTCGTTGGGCAAGTTACTATAGCTAATGCAATAGTTTGTGTTGTATTCGTTTCTATCATCATCTTTGTGGCCTCAAGTGCTTTCACGTTAGTCACACTTCAAGATGTACCCACCGTATCATCCATAAGTAGCCTTATCTTATAGTGTCTTTGTATTCAGCGTTTCTGTCGTTATAAGCAAAATATTCGTTCATTTATTTTCATATTTTTGTACTTTACAGGTAAACTTAAATAAACTTGGAGGGTAGGCTGCTTGTTTATTCACTAAACATTTCAAAAAACCACCTGTAAAATGAGACATTTTCATTTGTGATTATCACCATATCACTGATCGGCAAAGCTTTTGATCACTCATCACCCACTGCTTTAGAGTAAGTAATGAAAGGCGAGTGAGTCCATCGAACTGATAGGGTGTATGGAATTGTTCTCTACGTTAATATTAGACCAGTCACATTTCTTAGCTAAAATCGCATGTGCAAAGTTTCGAACTTCTCGAGTCTAAAATTATATAGCTAACATTATTGAGACCATGAGATGAGTTTCGGGGATTACAAGTAAAAACCTATAGCTATTAATGCAAAATCATCGCTGAAATTTGGATGCAATATTGAAGACATTATAGTTCAGGGATTATAAAGTAAATTCCTATATTAGTTGAGGGATTATAAATTAAATTTTTTATAATTCTTTGATAATATCAGTTTTTATAAACTCTCATAATATCAGTTGGTCTTTTGCATTGTATGTCAATTCGCATTTTCAGGTGACAAGTTTTGATAATGTTCTTTCCTCCATCATGTTTCTTATTTGCTTAGGGGAGGTAGGGAGGAGGGAGAAAGGGTTGCAAAGAGGTAGAGAGATTTGTGCATTCTACAATTTTGCGTTTTTGGGGGGCATTTTTTTCGAAATTCATCCAGAAAAATTTGTTAGCCATAATTTATTGTAGAATTATTTTCCCTACTTGAAGCTTTGGTCTGATACCTTCTTTGATGCTTTTTTTTTATTTCACCAAGTCTATCGATTCTTATCGGTTTGCGCAAACTCTACGAGATTCGATTACGAGTCTCATCTATAGTTTATTTCGTTGTTCTATATTGAATTTATTAACGCATCAATTGTGTTTTAAAAGTTCAAACGCTCTTTACAGATATTACAAATGGGAAAAAAAGAGAAGAAATCGAAAAAAATCGATATTGGAGTATGTTTTATTTTCGTTTAATTTCCGCTAAAATAAGTATTTAAATATTTAAATAAAATAAATTAAAATAAATATTTAAAAAAACTGTAAATATATTAAAATAATATATATTAAAACGGATATTAAAATAAATATTTAAATATCCGTTTTTTAAAAAAAAATGTAAATTCATTGCCACAAATTATATTTCTATTTTTCAAAGAAATAAATTTTAGTCATTTAGTTATTTATATGCTTAGCGATAATTTACTATTAAAAACAACACTTCAATGTTGCAAATTATATCCTTTCAATTTTTACTATGAAACAGTTTTCAATCTAGTTTTTTTTTCAGATTTAGGAATACTGTAAAAATTCAATTATAACCCCATGTCTATATCTTTCATTTTCCGGGGAAAGTGGGAAAATCTCATGCCCATTTATGATTAATAAATCCTTCGAATAAAATTGAGATCTGTTTTCGATAATCTTTTAATCAGAGTAGAGCATTTGCAGATGAATAACAGTAGCCGGTTAGGAACGTATAGAACTTTTGATAAATGATTAACTCTTTTATTCCTTATAAAAAGAAACAATAAGAAGGAAAGCATTCATTAAAAACATTAAAATTTCTCTAGTTGAAAGAAAATTACAATTATATCGTAATCATAAATTTTTGGCGGATTACAAATCTTCCTAAGCGGTAATTATGTCCTGCATGAGAGGATCAAATAATTGTAGATTATAGATTCGATCTTTAAAGTTGAAAACTCTTATTTCATGGTCTTTAATTGAGGTTTAGTTTATTTGTTTGGCAAGGAAAAGGAAGAAGGAAAGCCCATTAGCATTACAAAATCAAATTTTGTTTTGATGTTGTGATATTCAATGGAGGTACTTCATGAATTCGATTGGAAAGAGGAGAGGTTGCTATTGAAGCATAACTTCTGAATTATTCGTTTTCAGGAGGTGCAGCAAGAAGGCACATTTACAGTGAAGCCATCGGAAGATGAAGCAAAACTTGAAACTTCAGAATGGCCACTCCTCTTGAAGGTAAATTTCTTTTCCTTTTTCAAATCTTGTTTAGTAGAATTATTTCTGTAAGAATGAGAAAATTTGCTTAGTTATTATCGTTTATTTATAGCCTAAATATAATAATAGTAATGAGTGGTTTACTTACTTGAATCGAAGAAAACTATACAAAAGTTTAATAAGGCTCTTAAGGTTTAATGCTCGTTTTTTTTTTTTTTTGCAAATTTGCATAATTGAATGCTTTTCCAACTTGGGCTTCCCAACAATCAATGTTTAATGATGTTAGTCTGCTCAAGCATCTTTTTAAGTGAAATGCCCTATGATAATAAAAGATAGCAGCTGGTACTATGAGTGAAATACTGGAAGATCGCTAATTTCTTGTTATTTTCGAACAAAATTTTTGATAGAGTTGTAGAATATTCTGAGATCATCGTCTATAAACGGGATAATACGTAATTAGGTGGATGAGGTTTGGATCTACGACAGTCGTGGACCCTTCTCTCGTTCTTCTTTCGTTCTACGGTTAACAAGGATAAGCAAATGCACACTTCGCATATCCAAACGTATCATATTCTGCACGCAGATCCACTCATTGTTTTCATAAAATTGCAGAATTTTGATAAATTGAACGTACGCACCAATCACTACACACCATTACCGGAAGGTTGTTCACCGCTTAAGCGTGATATAAAGAATTATATCTCATCGGGATTCTTTAATTTGGACAAGCCAGCTAATCCCTCCAGTCATGAAGTGGTCGCTTGGGTTAAGCGTATTCTTCGAGTTGAGAAAACCGGACACAGTGGTACTCTTGATCCAAAGGTTATCTTTATTCTCTCTTTTTTAATTTTATTGCGAAGTTTCCTCATTTCTCTGGTTTTAATTAAGTTATTTTTTCAGGTCTGTTGGGACCCTTAGGAATCCACGTAAATTATCAACACGAATCAGCAGTATATAATCGTAAACAATCACCACGAAATTTCAGTGTTTAAATTTGAGGCGGGTGACATATGCAGTTGTAGCCCCCTTCACATGGAAGAATTATATAAGAAATGGGAAAGGGGGAAGCGGAATGCTGCAAAAGGAAAATTCAGTACCTCATGGATAGTGGCTTTCCAGCAATTATGTAAATATTAAGGCTAGCTTGTTAGAATCTTCAGTTTGGATTCGACTTGATCCGAGGACTTCAGAGTTGACCTTACCATTACTTTATGATTTGTGGTCGCAAGTTTTGACCGTTTGTTCGCGTTGAAGCGCGATAAAAGGGTATTGTGGAGATAGGGGGGGAAGGGGGTGCAGGCAATGGTAACACTACAGAACCGCCTAAGACACAGCACTGAAAGTTTTAGTACATCATGAAAGGATCACAACAGTGGGAGGAGACATAGAATCCTCTCATAACATTGTGACGATTCTCTGTTTCCTTTCCCAAAAGCTCCAACAAAGTCTTCCTATTTGTTTCACTGGAATTTTGTTTTGTTTTGTTTTTTTTCGCATATTGACGCGGTAGTTTGGTTGGAAGGGGGGGGGATGTGGAGTCTCAGGGAATAACAGAGAGAGGGAGTAATAGGATGGAAAGGGAGTGGCGGGTCGGATCCACTGAAATGATATCGAAGTCGCATTATTGGTATAATTATTTATTATTGCTGAAAACGACCACAATGTTGTTATTACGTTATCCCAATAATATTAATGATAACGTGGATCATCCGTTTCAAGTAAATTGGGTACAATGCTCTAATATTTTATATATTTTGTTTTGTATGCCTTAATGCGAATTCTACGTTAACATGATTAACAGCACATTTCGTTGTATGACGGAAATTTTTCATAGCGAATTTTGTTGTTTTCAGGTGTCGGGATGTCTAATTGTCTGTATCGATCGGACGACACGATTAGCGAAATCACAACAAGGTGCTGGTAAAGAGTACGTATGCATATTCCGATTGCACAACGCAGTTGAATCAGAGAAGAAAGTACGACAAGCACTCGAAAAGTTGACCGGTGCTCTCTTCCAAAGACCACCTCTAATATCGGCTGTTAAGCGACAATTACGTATACGTACTGTCTACGAGAATAAACTTATCGAATATTCACCTAATCAAAATATGGGCATTTTTTGGGTGAGTTTATGCTTTATTATTGTTTTATTGAAACTTTTTAAAATGCACTTTAATATATTGTTATTTATGCCTTTTTATCATTATTTGGTATTTGATATTTAATATTATTTGGTATTATTTACCTTAAATATATTGTTATAAAATATTTAAAGGGCTTAAAAGTTTTTTGGTATTTTTTCAGTATCTAAAATGGGAAAATTTTTGACATCTACGAAGTGATATGACCGACTTTTGCAATTTTTAGCTGCAGTGAGAGGGATGATAGTGCGCTTTTCAAAGAGTTTCGTTGTTTCTTTTAAATTTTGGGTGGATGCCAAGTCAATTTTAACTCGGAATTTTTTCAAATATTCGCGAAATTTTAGTATTTCTCGCTAAGCTGTGGCATTAACCTACTTGCTTCTTGGCAGGCATCCAAACTTAAAAAGAAATAAATCGTGCCAAGTTATGTGTAAATATACTCTCATGTGCAGCGAGAACCGATTGCAGTGTTTTTGGCAATCGCCACATTTTTTCCACTGCAGATAATTGTTGTGCTATTAAATTTTTCTGCGGTTATAGCTTTCATTTAAAATGAATTCGCAAAACGCATTTTTTAAAGCATCTTGGAATTTGTTGATGTGTAATAGTGTAATAGCATTGGTACAGATCATTTCGCTGTTAATTGATATGTTATTGGCATTGGTGCAACAGAAGGAAAGGCCAAGGGACTTACATCACTCCCGCCACCCCCTCCCTTCCCATTGTTTCCCAATTGCTGGATGAAAACGACGTAATTGCGATTTACGATGGGAAAGTCGTGATTAATGCCTCACCTTGTGAATAGTGGTTTACTTGAAGGGTATGCTTAGGGGTAATGTCATGTTATAAATGCGCTCTAGACTAGTGACGTGCTAAAAAACGTATATCAGCTCTACTTTGTTAGCTGATACTAGAAAACGATTGAAAATGCATTGTGGATTGACAGATGGTTTAGAATAGGATAGGAGATGTTTGAAATGGGGTAGTTCACTTGATTATTTTGCATCATTTTCATTTCTTAATTATTTCCTAAATCTGTTCACTACAAATGGAAGAGAATATACCTTTATGGTGTTTAAGGTGAAATGTGAAGCAGGCACTTATGTGCGAACACTTTGTGTTCATCTTGGTCTGTTGCTTGGCGTTGGTGGTCAGATGCAGGAACTTCGGCGAGTTCGATCCGGTAAATTTATTGTCTACATTAATTTGCTAACGAAATTTACAGTTGCTTGCAAAGGATTTAAAGTAGCGAATGGTTACGCCGTTGACTGATTAAAAACCACTGAAAGGCATATTTTTTTACGAGGAAAGAAAACGCGGTGAGGTGGGGGGAGGGGGTGATAGAGAGGTAGTGGCTTTGGATTATAGGTAAGAAATTCTTCGTCCACAAATATTGAGGCTTTAAAGAAGTTTGGTTCTCTTTTTAAATCACGAAGAAATGGCCGCATCTCTCTTCGCGTGTTTGTGAATTGCTTCTTGATGGATATTTAGTGTATATTTGCAGGAATAGCACTTAAGGTTGATAATATTGCTGTCATATTTTTGTTGCTATTATATCGGTAGTTCATGGTTGTTGTTGATAATGTTATAAATCTAGATAATAGGAATGATAAAAGAAAATGGCAGCACGAGCTCGAACCTCAAAATTTAGCTTGTCGAATGAAGTCACTTACCTGTTATGTCACACTGCTTTACGTTCTAAAGTACTTAACTCGAAGGTAAAGGTGACTTAAGTTAGTAAAATAGGTGATATAATGGCGACTTTTAAAGGGATAACGGGCGAGAAAGATCAGTTGGTGACGATGCACGATATTCTGGATGCACAATACCTCTACGATCACCACAACGACGAAAGCTATCTGAGACGCGTTATTCGGCCTCTCGAAGCTCTTTTGGTTGCGCATAAAAGAATTATTATTAAAGATAGTGCAGTTAGTTTTTTTCTTTTTCATTTTTGTTTGAAGTAGAGATGTGCGGGAAAAATTGAAGGCTAGAAAGTACCTGAATTAACTTCATTCCCTCTGCCTCATACGACCAGGTATGGCTACCGTTCAGCTAGTATTGCAACAAGTCGTTTGCTTATGGCTGCCGTTCAGCTAGTATTGCAACAAGTCGTTTTCTAAGTTTGTAATTTGTAACCTTTTAGTTCAACGATGTTTTAATTTTGACTCATCTTTGAAGTATTATTTCGGACTTACATTTTTTCAAATGCTTTTTGATACAGATCATTAATAAGCTATCTAGAGCAACTCATAGCCGTTTGCTCAACCATCTTAAAGACGGTTGGCGTATTCTTTTTGGGAGGAAATGGACCGGTAGCTTGGAATCTAGTTTATTGAGGACATGAGCGGGATGGATGAAGTTATTTTAAGTTGAGGAATTCTAGGTGGTCGGCCAGACAACGGGATTTCTTTAGGCTCCCAAAATCAGTCCTCTTTAATGATTTCATTGGCATTGGAATTTATCTGTCACCAATAATATGAAAGAAAGAAGCTTTGTGTTATTTATTCGAAGTAATGGTTGAGAATAAATTTGTTGAGGTGAATGCGATTTGTTATGGTGCGAAGATATTATTGCCCGGAATGCTGCGTTTCGAAGATGGAATCGAATTGAACGAAGAAATCGTTGTTGTGACCACTAAAGGAGAAGCAATTTGCATTGGTTAATTTGCACCTTTTCCCTTCTTTTTCTTTATTTTATTTGATCGGTATGGAATTTATTGATTTGCCTTAAAATAATTTCTGAAATACGCAAGGAGCTTTTTTTCTTTTATCCATTTTTCTTGTTATTATATCTCACGTTTTAAATTCAAACTGCCCTAGGAAAGGTCATCTAGTTTAAATGGAATTTTATAAATTTTGATTGAAAATCTCTTCTTGATAATTTGTAAAAGTTGCATGGATTTGTAAAAATGACTTAGTTGTATTAGTTTCTTAGGCATGTTTTTGCGTTTTTTTTTTATTTGCACATATTACTGCAATAAAATATTCTCAAAGTCCTCTTTCATTAAAACTGGACAAAAAAACTCAACATTTCAAGGCGTTATTTGATATGTGAGGGGTGCTGTAAATATGCCTGACCTTTAATCGGAGGCGTGCCAATGATGGGGCGTGTTTATAGTCAAATTTTTATGGTGAGTAGCAGCTGTTTTAGAATACTTTGCCTTACTACTTTCGCAAAATTTTTTTCAATTTCATAGACAATCATGAATACGACTGATGTTGTATTTCAGCATTAGCACAGATGACCACATCGACGATGGCAATAACCGATCACGGAGTGGTGGCCAAGATTAAAAGGGTAATTATGGAGCGCGATACTTATGCTCGCAAATGGGGTCTTGGTCCCGTCTCAATGAAAAAGAAATCTATGGTAATTGTTCGAGGATGTTTTTTTTTTTTGCTTTAAGATTCTGATATAACCAACCAGGAACGAGAGTAGAGAATTATGCTGACTCCGACATAACTGGGTAACTGAATAATTTAGATGAAGGATATTACGACCCCCAGGGGTTTTATTTGTGATCGTATGGTGCATTGTGGCTCTGATTTTATACTCTCCTATTTTGTGGATGAAAAAATTGCGATGGTGCAAAAAACGGTAATGTTGCAAAATTTCTGACTGAGTCATGTGTTGGACTTATAATCAAACCTTCGGGAATTGGATGCATTTCACTTTTTTCACCATTTTATTTCCTCCTTTCGTTTTTGAAGGTTATATATGAATACTTTTGATATTTCTTGGCATAGAGGAATTCGAACGTGATGTTGTTGTGATAAACGTAGTTATCGACAGGTCTTCACCCTTTCCCTCTTCCTCCTTCCTTTCCCAACTTGAAGGTACAGGCGACGCACAAGGTCAGAAACTTGGATTATTTTGCTGTTTGAGGGCCATTATTTATTGTTGATCTAGTTATTAGTGTTATTAATGGGATCCCTATTTCAGATCAAGCAAGGATTGTTAGATAAATATGGAAAGCCTAACGAGAATACACCTGCGGGATGGCGATCAGCATATCATGATGTATCGCTGCCGAACGCAAATGGAAACGATCAAGCTGTCAGTGAAGGTGCAAAACAAACCGAGCAAGAGAAGCCGCCACAGGTATGCTTTTTATTCGTACTAAGCAATCGTTATGTGGTATCATTTTTTGGGTGAGATCAGGAAGAGGGAAGAGGAAAGCTAAAATATGAAGCATTATCGACTCCATTCTATCTATTTGAAGGGAAATTTACCACAACGGTTTAAGGATGAGGTGCACGAGATGCTTGTGAAAATTAGATTCATATATTAAGAGATTCATATCTTAAAAATACGACGGTTATTATTGTTGACGGGGATGATTGGAGATGAGAACAAAGTGGAAATGGGGAAGCTTTTAGCTGTGTTGTGCGGACATACATATATCCTACACTTTTATTGCGTGGTAAAAAATTGGCATATTAGGTGCAGTTGATGCATCGTGCACATAGTGTGCTCGACAACTTATCGATGTGTCGGTTTGCAGCTTATTTTGCTTTTGTAAAAGACGTACTTATAATTCCATCCCACCCCTTCCTTCCTAATCTACCTTTTTGGCCATGTTGGACAACACCATTGATTGTCGCGTTGTGTTGTTGTTGAGGAGGAGGAGGATGATTCCTTAAGTGGAGTTAGTGGGTTCAGAAGCTTATATGCACGGCTCGTTTCGTAAGCATAAGGGAAACAACGTTGGGATGGGCCCAGAAGTCGATGAAGATTTGCTTTCAGAAGGAGTCAAAGAAGCGAAAATTGGCCGAGTCATCGTCGAGCGATGAAGATAGCGAGTGACGTGCATCATAGGGATGGCTACGTTGAGAAGGCGGATGGCTTGTTATATGATCGTTTTATTGTTGTTGTTATGTTGACTTGTTGAGAGATGTGTCTAGAATCGTCTTTTTCGAATACGGTAAACCTGTTTTGAACATGCCCAACTCCCTGGATTTGTTGGAGGTTGTATGTTGTTCATATTGATGGTATTTACGACGAAGCACTCTAGTATTTGAAAGCGTTTGTTATTTGCACAGAGCATGGAGATCAGCGACATGATAAAGTGGCTTCTTTTCCAGAAAATTCCGAATTGTGGAAGAGACTGGTGCTAAGTTTTGCATGTATGTGTTTGGCCGAAGTTTTTTTTTTGTTTTTTATTTGGGTGACACGACTTCAAAAATGCATTGGACATCGCATCCCACGCAACCACCTCTCATCTTTCGAGAATTGATGAAGGGCTAGAACTAGACAAGTAATTTCCCGGGTGGGGGTGCATAGGAAAGTAAAAGGAAAAAGACATAATAAAATCTAACGCCGACTTCATGACAGCTACCATCGAAAGCTTCGATTCTGGCGTGATATTCTCAATCCCGCCACTATCCTTGATGCTTGAAATGGATCATGACGTTCGAAAGCTTTAATGCTTACAAAGTGATGAAGCGTTAAGGCACAATGATAATAATAAAAACTCAAAATCCATAGGTGTCAGCCATATTTTTATCGGCAAGTTGATCTTCTAAAAGACGAATTCTTCGTTCATGTTGCCGTAATATCGCTTTCATCTTGTGCAAATCGGATAGTAATTCTTCCATAGTGGATGGCTGAATTTAGTGATATTAAGCGACAACAGCACAATATTTTACATGTAGATCTTTTAAGAAAAAATAATAACCCTAAGTTCACCTATTTTCCGCCGTTTTTTCAGGTCGTTGTAGTTATGTTTTCCTACGTTTGAATTGAACGTCAAACTGGAATAGTAACTTTGAATGGCAACCGGAATGACAAGCAATTTTCACAGATATATTAGCCTCAACTAGAAGACTGAAGGCAAACAATCACTAGTAGTCTTTCAAAGAAATCATCATCGCACTATGCAAAACGGTTGCTTCTATTATAACCAATCCCAATTAACTAGTTGCATAGTTACATTTGCACAAAGATCCACCTGTATCTCTTTGTATGCTGATCTATTGCTGTACTGCTCATGTAGGAACAGCTATGCTTCTCTTCTAGCATTTGCCGCTTTTAAAAGAAGCACTAAGTTTCAAACTATGGATTTTAAAGCATAAAAATATCACCTGGGCCCCTATTTGATCATAAGTAGTGAAGTAAGCATGATGTAAGATACCTCATTGACAGCCGACATACTATGTCGGGGTGAATGCCCTGCAGACTGAGGAGCAGGGGGCATCAGCTCGTCTCGATCAGGCTCGCGTGCCTGTTCACGCCTTATGCGCTCGAGTTCAGCTGTAGCTCGTCGTTGGCCAGCCGTCTGCGCACCATCGTCCCGATCGGAACGTGATCTCAATTGCACCTGAAATCAGAAGAATGACTAGGAACCTCATTTTCTCGTCTCCTTCATCCAGAAAATAAGTGAGGAACCGATGCAAATAACATGCACAAGTGTTTGTAAATTTCGTACTTCTTTACGGATCGTAGCGTCCAACTATATCCACAGTATCCACTGCTGCTTCTTTTAGAAGAAACCATCTTAAGAACTCATGAAATGCTCCTAAATGCTCAGTCAGTGTGCGGATCACCGAAACTTAGGTACACTCCTTATTACCGATACCGAAATACAGGTATATTCTTTACAGGCCGATGCGTCTTTAGGAAAGCATGCAACACAGATAGCCCATATTGCAGTGCGCAGAAGCAATGTGCGACTTACGGCGTTTCATTAACGACGATTATGAACCCCGTGGATTGTCTTTCAAACGGCTAATTTTCGATGCAATAATGTCAGCAATGATTCTGAGCGACATGCTAGCATTTCTGATGACGTTCAAACGTTTCCGATTAACAAAAAATATATTTAAAAAATGAATAGAAAATCCAGCATACATTTCTACTCGTAAGTGAAACAATAGGTGAGTAAAAATACTACCCCTAGGGTGACATTTTGTGCGCGGGTGCAAATTTAGAAATTGAAAACTACCGCAAACCTGTTGTCTTGGTACCATCGAATTAGAAACACGCTCAGGGCTTCTACGTTGTGGTTCTCTCTCATGAGCAGACCTTCTTTGCTCAACTCTTACGATACCCATGTCATCGTCCATCACTGGTTGTTTACGAGGTGTTCGCTGTTGTTGAGGCATATCATCGAAACGAGGTGCACCTCCACCATCATCGATTCTTGGTGATCGTTGCGGTGTGGAATCTTCACTTCGTGCTACTGACGACATTTCTGGCTGTCTGAATATAATCTGTCAATAAGGTACAGTGATATTCATTCTCAGCAATAATTCAACAAATGGTATCAGCTTTGATAGTAAATAATGGACTAGTATATTTAAGCACTCTTTTGAAATCAATCACAATTACACTAACTAAATATTGCATCTAAGCCCATCACTGATTCAGTGTGCTCAGTGATATATAGTGGACGCTAAATCAGTTAATACTTTTTCGCTTTTAATTATTAATTTTTAGAAAACCCTCACGGCAAATAAAATAGTAGTCGAGATTTGTCAAAACAGTTACTGCATTTGTCGTCGTTAATAATCTCGGGGAAGAAAAATTCTTAATGATAAATGGAGGCTAAAAATATTTTCCTGACTTTTCTTTATTCGTAAATAAGTATGTTCGAGCCACAAATTGAATTATATGATAGATCATTGAATTACTAATCTAAAAAGAAACTGACAAAATGACGGATGTAGTTGTTTGGTAGATGAATAGATAACAGAATGGCAGAAAATCTCTAAAATAATAAGCAAATAAAGCAATAGGAAGGAAGATAGGATTAGCGTAATACTACTGACCAAATACAGACACAATAATACTTGCGTACGTGGGTTGTAGTGATGCGAGGATGTTAGCCTTTTTGGCAACGTGAACCTTTGGTTTTGCCTCAGCAGCCGCCGGATTAACAGCGATCAGATTAGGTGGCGCGTTCATGCCTTGAATGAATTGCTCGGCAGTCATCGCAGGCACTGGACTCCTTGTCGGAGGGTAAAGATCCGCCTAAAACAATTCCACCTTTTTAAGGATCACATCCGAGAAGGCACGCTTGGCTTTCTTTCAGGATGGAGGCCTGACATGAAATATAGTAAAGACAACGTTTAGACCGCTGAAATTCAAGGAAGTAACAAGGCTGTCAGTGATTCTTTTTGGGGTCGACGAATCTCACCTGGAATAGATCGGACTTTCTCGGCACAAAGAACTGTAGGTTATCGACGATCCCCTTCGTGGTCACTTTGTAGATACGAGCGCATTCGTTCTCATTCGAGTTGATACCCAATTTGGGCATAAATGCAATACCGCGTTGTGGCTCCGAAGTGGTATATGTATTGATATAGTGCACAAATGGATACTCATTATTCACTTCATAGTATCGAATTGCACAATCACCCTGCAAACCGCATTGCCTCAGACTTGATATGACCCGTGCAATTGAGCGTATGATCTTATTTGTGTAACACCCACCCCCACTAAGGTACTGGCGTGAATTGGCGAAAAGAAAGACTGCACATGGTAGATCAATGAGAGCCACCTTAAACGTTTCTCTCAACTTCACCCCCCCCCCTCCCCACCTTATAATAGGATAGTAGGAAAATTGGGTCAAATGTGCAGTTTGTCTATTTGTTTTGTATGTGCATAGAGATATGATTCAATTTCTTTTAAAGTATCAATTTCAAAAGTAAACAAAAAGTTAAAAATGTGAATAACTACACAGTAGTGAGAGTGAATGAAAAGTTTATGGTTCAAAATTCACCTTTCCACAGAGATAAATTAGACCAGTGTCCTCATCGTAGAGAGGGAAGAGTACACCATTACTTGTATCGAGTTCCTCTTGTATTATTGGCTCTTCGAGTTTCTCCTGAAATCAATCTTTCTATAATCGAAACCATATTCAATTACATAAAACAAATTAAAGTGAGGAGGGGGGGGGAATATGGCTTCTCGGATTCCGTGTGTTGTTTTTAGTGTCAGCTGGGTGTGAAAGAGCTATAAAGGATGAATGGTATATCGTGATAGGTTTACTTGCTACAATGACGTCATTAGGATGATCACATTGGCGGGTGAGCTGTTGATCATGCGCCGTTTAGCATATCAGCAATCACTATCATTTATCATTCTGTAAAAGAAACAGAGATTACCAACAACAGCCGGCTGTCATCACCGTATTACTAAGCGAAACTGTCACTAAAATAACAGCATAATAACTGGACTAACTGTGGTCCTTCATATCAACTTTGAGTTTATTTTACAACAAATTCAAGCAGTATATTGGTCACCTCTATGACGCTGCTTCCGGGCACTATAATGCCGTGTATGATAGATAACCAACCTGATATCGAAGTGCATAAAGACGTTCGGATCGTTTAGTGAAACCAGTGGTAAAGATGCGTCCATCTCTGAGAAATATTGCACGTTGTGGTTTAACACCCTCATGTCCTTGTCCTTGGAATAACACCTCACCAGAATGTGAGTCAATTACACGAAGTTGCTTATCTTTGCATGTTGTCACAAAACGACTTCCTCAAAAACAATTCATTAAGTTAAATTAAGCTAACTGCAACTAATATTACAAATAATTGCAACTAATTCATATACTCGTTTAAGTTTCAATTTATTTAATTGTGTATTAGAAGTTTGTCTACTGATAGTACCAGCTTGAATGCATTTCAACTGCAACTTTGTAATCCTTCATATCGTGCACACCATCTATCATCGCAACGAAATTGTATTACAACTAGAAAGCATTTGGCAAGCAGATGCTAGTATCTGCTCATCGCCACCTTCACGAATACGCCTGAAAACTGAAGAATATTCAGGCTAACGAGTCACTGTGCTCACTGATGATAGAATCAATGCAGAAATGTGCCAAACAAACTGGCACGATATGCGCTTTTTGCAGCCTACTTATCCGAGCAACTAGTTTCACAAACTAAACACAAAGTAAGACATACGCAGCGTCTTACTTTTATTTATTTTATCCGGCCACTCTTAGAAATCGCCAACAAAAGATCCACCATTTTTTGTAGATTTTTGTGGATCCACCGGTGTAAGATAAACATCCTGTGTGAAATAATATGCGCGGAGGTTTGTTGGCACTTTTAAATATTCACATCTCTCCTCGAAGTTGTTAAATCAACGAGGAATAAAGTAAGAAAGTTCACCCTATGAATGTACATTATATTCATCGAGTTTCTAAACAAATAGACATATAGACAGAGAGCCGAGCAGACAAACAGACACATGCATAAGCAAACACACAGGTAAGTGAAGATCACGTTGTCATAATGCTTTTTTCCGAAAACAAATAAGGGATGAAATGGAAAAAAGTTGAAATTGAAATTAATACCCAAAAGTGTAGCTAATTAAACGCTAATTTAATCGAAATCGAAGAGATATAATGGAAAGTTTACTATTTGGCTCTTCGAGCACCAATTTGTAACGATTAAATATACTAGAAAATTGTTGAATATTTTAAACTTCTACGCTTCAAAAGAAATATTTTGAATTGTATTACTCGTTCTCTATCAAACGGCATCTCTTCGCAATGTCTCACGAACGAAGATGATCATGACAATTAAATTTTATAGAAAGATGCCACAGAGGTGATGGGAACCAGCAGGTGGAAAATCTCGCTGAGATTGTACTTGAGGTAGAGTGCAAGAATTATTTACATCCCCTGATTCAAATGTAAAACTTTCAAATACTCGACGATCAAGTAGCCATTTAAAGTATATTCCACCATGTATCAAGGTTAAATTTCGAACTTTGCCTCCTAGGTAACATGTCACGTTTAAAGTAAATAGGAAAGCGCGCCAAGGATATCGACGCAACATACGCTTTTTGCAATTGGGCTTAGTAAACTAGCCTATTGAAGAAGTATTTAACAGTACAATTAAATTATACGATATGTTTTATGGAAATCGATAAACTGTATAACTTCCTCAGCAAGGATTCTCTTTGAAGATCTTGTTCGGTAACAAACGATAATCAACTGCAACGAAATTATATTCCAAAAGTGATCTCGTGATGCAGCCGGGCCAATCAGACGATCAGACAGACACAGACACAACATCACAACATGGCGTTGAACATGGCAACTTAGAAAAAAAGCTCAAAAATAATCAAATAAAGGTTTATTGCTAAGGTTTAATGCTATTGCCAAGTTTTAAGATTGTCATGGGTGAAAAATAAATTACATACAACTGTATTAGCTAAATTTTATATTACAGTTGTCTAATAAATATTCTACATTACTAGCCAACGTAAGTAAGCGAATATCAACTTCAGCTAGTGTTGTATACATCAGCACAGGCAAGCGGCAAAACAAACCGTCGTAGTTGAAAGACAGTGACCAAATCTGATCGGGATGACCGGCGATTTCTAGCAATGCCTCACCGGTACCAACATTCCACATTAGAAGTTTATTTTCGCCACCTAAATCAATCGTCTTCATACACTTATTTAAGAATGCCCGAAGGTAATGCCCCTATCACGAAACAATAAAGTCCACCTCCAACAATCCCACCCTCCTCTTCCCCTCACGCCAACTCCCACATTCGTAATCCTCAATAACTCCATGCGTAAACACAAGCCATTTTATTTGAATAAGAAGGTTTAAGATTTATGAATGGGCACCATCTGTAATCAAAAACCACCATTGCAAAAAACGATAATACGTCAAAAAATCTGCACAAGTTAAAAACTTGATTTTGAACCTTTTGATTAACTACAAAGCTCCCCTTTCCAAAACAAATGCTTGACTTTTGAATGTAATTAAATGTGATGCAAATTTTAGATAATATCTTTTTAATTCTCGAATTTAATATATTCGCACACTATATGATCCTCCATATCAATAACAAATAATTAATTATTGGATAATGAAAGGAAATTGTAAAAATTCCTATGCAAAAATAATTGCAAATAATCAATGCTGAGTAATCATCTCATCGAATTGCTCAAAATGTGAGTGCCTCCCGATGTGTGGGAAAGTTAAACAAATTCTGGGACCAGTTCATAGGTACACATCACACCGGATACCGAGTTCAAATCCATGTCTTTATATTAATACATACGTAGGCGTTTCATACAAGAATTAGTGAAGTTAGCAAATTTCGATCCATATGTATCGTTATTTCGTTTTCTATGTGTCATGCTTTGAGATATGGATAGCGGAAGCGATAACGAGTTGAATTGATAATATACGAAAAAGAAAAATATACTTTACTAAGTAGGATCTTATGCAAGGAATTATCAGATAGCATAGTGATACTTGTCAAGCAAAATGATTCAGAAATTTGAGTAAAAAAAGGCTTGACTCATGGGCGCTTATTCGAGATCATCCAATATGTGATAAAAAGGATCATAGCTATTTAAGAAACATCCTTATACTTTTCAATATATTAAAAATCAAGAATTTTTACGCTAACTGACCCGATTTTATTTGTACCTCAAGACTGTTTACAAGTGCACCATGAGAATTAGTAAGTGAATCGAGTAAGAAATACCGGCAGTAAGAAGGATATTGTTCGCGGTGGGATGCCATGCGAGTGTATTCACTCGTTTTTGATGACCATTCAACTCGACAACCGGTTCCGATAAAATACGTGTCAATCCATTTGGTGGAATTAACCAAACCTGCAAACAATCATTTAGTAGTGTTTTCTATTGACAGCTCAGCTGTAAATAGCTGACCGATCGAGTTAGAAGTATCACGAAATGAATTATACAAATATAATAATTATTCAAACCGAAAACCTTCTATAAAAATTCAACTTGCAGACGTCGATGTCTTCTCCCAAATGTGGATACTTCCGCTGATTTTCTGCATCGGAAATTCACTTCTTCCAATCATTTCAGAGTGAATATGCTTTTATCTACTGCCTTCTTGCTCTGACATTCGCCGAAAGTTTTTCTATATATGGAAAAGTTTTCGGGCACTTTCACGAACTCGTTTAAAGTTTTTTTAGCATAATCAGAGCGAAATATGAGAGTGAATATCTAAAGTGAAGTATGAAAATCGGTGTGGGAAAATTAGAAATAATTGTAAAAGGGGAAGTAGATGCTAATATAGTGAGTTATTTGCTTCTTTAAGACCAAAAATTGATTAAAACATCCAAATAATGACGAAGAGAATAAGGAAGATTTAAATAAATGCCAGGGGTTTTAGGAATAGTGTAATTGACAATGGTTGAAATCGATGGAGAGAGCATCTTTCTATATGACTGTGAGATTAAATAACGAAGCGCAATTTGAAGGTTACAACGTGCACTATTCAACCAACCGAAAACATTCACTCTCAACACTGAATTTAGTGCACCAAATTAAACCAATCTTCTAGTTTGTGGTTTCAGTTTGCGAAATTGAGGAACAATCGTTGAAATTTATAAGTTAGATAAAAAATTAGGAAAGGCTAATGAAATCAATCGATCGAGGGATGCGGATCGCATCTGAAGGCAAATGCCTCTGCTAATCGACAACTCAGTGATGCAGAAAGGTGATCGATTACCTTGGCAGTGGCATCTTCAGAACAGCTGGCAATAACGTTGTCGTTGAATGGATTCCATACGACTTCGAGGCAAGGTGCACGATGAGCATCCACAAATGGATAATCTTTGTCGATACGACCCACCTATAAATACACTACGCTTTAAGTTAACGTCCTGTGAAAACTTTACGCAAACGAATGCTAAAATTCTACGAAAGCTAGCAACATTTTTTTCCATGGAAGTGCAATACGGTTGGCTAATATGAATCATCTGAGTTCAGATTTCACCTCTCCAAACTGTCGAAGCATGAAATACTTGAAGTCAGGTTTCAACTCTCTAGACAGTCAGGTTGTTGGGGTTTGGCTATCTGTAGAAAGTTCCGTTAAAAGAAAAGAAGACAAATTTGACAGAGCTCAATGAACAAATATATGTTAACTACAATCTGCAACATAATCTCAATGACCCCCTGCCCCATCTCAACACCTCCTTCTTTTCTTCTCTGTCCCCTTTGTTTTGCAACGAATTGTGAGAAAACGAAAACGTGGATTAGGAAATCTTTCATATTTGCCGGATTGGATTCAAAGGATCGACTAAACGAGGTGCGAAATCGCTCACAGGTGTTCGTTCATAAGAAAATATCTCTGCAACAATAAGTTGCCACCGCTAAACGATTCCTACAGCGCATCCAGCCAGACGGCTGTTCCCATCAAAGCGTCAGCGGATCGGTAAGCTTAAACGTCAATGATGTGGCCGAATTTAAAGTTGTTTGAAATTGATGAATCAACGGGGCTCTATTCAATGAAGCACAATAGAAAAAAATGAAGATGAATGTGTAATAAAAGGGTATATCGAGAATGGATCGGATTGAAAACATAAATCGCCTTCACAATGAAACGATTTTAAGTCCATAGAGATATATGCTCGTAGTGGGATTGCATGCATTGCATTATATCAATCTCTTTTGAGCGTTGAAGTGATGCGCTAAGGTAAAAATGCCACCCGATTGGTTGACCACTTCCGCTTTTTTAAGGACTGTTTTTTATATTTTAGGTGGCTAAATTTTACAGATTGCTAACTTTTATTAAGTGATTTTATCATGACGCGAAATGGTCATTCGTTGCTTATTTTTAAGTGATTATCACCTTTTGCACAGTTCTTTTGTTCGATGAAAATAAATAAATAAATAAATAAATAAATAAATAAATAAATAAATAGATAAAGCATTAAAGATCATTTTATAGCTTCCCAGTCAACAGGCCTTTAATTCATTTTTACTTAATGCAGTTACGACCAACTTGCCAATCGACGATTCCATCGTCGATCCATTGTATATATTCAATGAGATAATAGAGAGATGTTTATCTTCAATGAATCGTTCTCTCGAGAATTCATTGAGCATTCAAGACATATGACTTTATAAATAGCACAGTTATATGAAAAACATCTACGGCTGTTTCAACAGCTGTTCAAAGTAGATATATGCTTTGCATTTCTTTCTGCTAATAATAATAACGATAGAATGGTATCTATTGAACACTACATAAACATATGGTAATGATGATTAAATCCAAATGAATAGTTAGAAAAATATTTATTTGGTTAGAATTGAAATTTTATATGGGAATTAATCGAAATACTTAATCGTTTTTAAATGATACAATTAGGATTATGAGCAAAGAATAATTCAAAATGAAAATAAATATGCATATAGCATTATTCTCACTTTTCATTTGAATATTTTCTATATTTGAATATTAATATCCAATTCTAAAGTGTTATATTCATCAACGCTAAACTCAACATACCTATCATTAAAACGCTTTTCACATTTCAACTCACTGCAGAAAAGAAATGAAAATACTTTGCACACCATATATATATATATATATATATATATATATATATATATATATATATATATATATATATATATATATGTTTATTTATTTATTTATTTATGAGATCCGTTGTGAATCAGATAAAACAAAGAATAAAACGACTATAAAAACATGATTTTTCAATCCTATCCATTCTCGAATACAAGGCGAGGAGGAAGGAGGGGGGAGAAAGAGAGGAGAATGCAATAAAACACATCGCCTCTAGAAATATGCACAACTAGAGAATGGTGGAATCAAAACAAATGCACTTATCTTATTAACAATCCCATAATATGATCAAATGATTATAAAAGGTGAAATAACAAAAAAAGACTCCTCGAAAACAGGTTCCACTTCAATGAATATGATTTTTCTATTTTTATATTTGATCGATCTCTCATTTTGGAATTCAATCTGCACTATTGTATCATGATGAGTGATGAACTTTTGCGATACCGTTAAGTTAAACTTGAAAAACTTTTTTTTAGAACTGAAACATTATGGAAGCATATATTATATATCAGTCCAGTCACAGGAAACTTTTTGCGATATTTTCAGCAGTTAGAATATATATATATATATATATATATATATATATATATATATATATATATATATATATATATATATGATGATAATGGGAATCGCGAAAACAGAATACCCCTTATGAATGGTAAATAAACATAACAATATCCTTGGGAGCTGATATAGAAATGCGCTAAGAATAGTTTTCGAATAAAGCAAAAGTCGATTAATGTATTCTGCAATAAGCGCTATGTGCTTTTTATATTCCCAAAAGTTTTAGTTCCTCTCTTAAGCGGAAGTGCTGCATTGCGTATGACTTAGAATTTGAAAGAAAACGCAACCGGAATGCGATAAGAGAGTGCATATTTGAGATAATCACCGACCTATAACCATTACACAACATCCCCCTAATAAAACATTTTTGAATGCCCTTCAATGCATCACAACGATACAAAGTTACAGCTAAAGTATGTCACAATTGCATTGTATGTCAATACTGCCCCATGCTATTGTTTTTATATAGTCGGATATGTTTTACTGGAAAGCGCGTTACTTTCTTGTTTTACTGGAAAACATATTACTTGAAGCCGTTAATTTCTTTTCTTTTCTTTAAGGGAAATATAGCGATGAAATTTTTTTTTTTTTCAATGGAAGAAAAAATTTTTTTCGCCTTGAGAAGTTTGGCAATTTTTAATTAGAAAATTTCATCAAATTCATTTCTACAGGAATTTCATATAGTATCATAGTCATAGAATTGTTTCATTTCTCAAAATTTTCCCTATTTAAAAAAAAAACAAAACAAATAAAAGAGTCGTTTCAATAATATTTGCATTCAATACATTATTAACAGTACAAATGTTATTATTACTATCACCAATAATAAAATTATGCTATTATTCAATGCGAATCAATGCTATTTCCGGCTAAGAGTTGCTAAACTGATCTAAGATTGCATAGACTATTTAAAGCTCACCTCTCAATTTCCTCTTTTAGCTATCGAGTTTTCTCTTTATTCGTTCAAAATAATCGCTAAATACTAACAAAGATATACTATACAAGTAAATAGACGAGTTGCCAAAATAGTAAACTACAATGAAAGATACATTCGCCTAGCAATTAGCATTGCTCCTCATTTTCTGCCTCGATGCAGTAGCCCTCTCCCTCTCCCCTTATACTTCCAAAAAAATTTGCATTAATTACACAACATCGATTTTGCTTTACATTTCAAACTTTATTAACACATTATAATAGTTTATGGAGTTCCACTTCACTACCGAACGAAAATATTTTGATTTAAAAAAAAAAAACATTTTGAGAGCATAAATCAAAGAAACTAATAAAATAGGAAGCGAGAAAAAGATCTCTTTCATCTAACAATTTAATCCTATCGTTCTTTTGCAAGTAATAAAAAATACACGATAATACTTCTCGTGCCGTTATTTAGTTTTATTAAATCTCATGCGTTAATTTATTTAAATATCGAAATAAATTTTTATATTTTCAATCATATCTCAGTGAATTTTTAAATATTATATTATCGCATCGTATCTTTTGAGTATATAAAGTAATAATTTATACTGTAAGCTAATTCTAAAATAAACATAAAATACGTTGATTGATCGATTATAAGGTTGATTATATTCGCAATTTTATAATCACTAATAAAATTTATAATTTTCTAATCACTAATAATAATATATGAAACTTCTATGTATTTCAAAAAAAAAAAAAAAGTATTAGCACTACGCCACAGTTGCTATATTATTTTCTCGATGTACTTTATTCAAATACAAGATGATCGATGTTCCCTTATGAATATCGCCTCAGAATATGCCCTGAAGGCAAATGAGCATTCAACTGTTGGCTAAATGGATATTAAATCAACGCACAAAGCATTCGGAGTAAAGTTAAGCCTATACTAAATATTTCTCTATAGAAATATAGGAGGATTTAGACAAGTATTTAAAAAAAAGAGCGAATTCGATAAGAGTTATTTAGCATCTAACACATTCGATGCGTTCGTGAAATTAAACAGCACACTCGATTGCTATATTTAAATAGATAAGAAAAAATTTCAACTATATAAACACAAAGATGTTTTTTACGCTCGAAAGCTATCGTATGTTGAAATTTAAACCCCTCCTCACGTTTTGAATGGAATAAATCCTCATAGAACGATTAAATAGAAACTCACATAGAAAAAAAATTCCCTAAATAAAAAAAAACCTGATTAAAAAATATTTTATCTTATATGGATTGTGCGTTCAAATATACATTTCTATTTCTCTCTCTCTCCCTCTCTCTCTCTCTTTCTCTCTCTTTCTCTCTCTCACTCAAAATAAACAAGCTGATATGACTAATAATAAATAATAAATGCAAAAATGAAATAAAAATATATTTAAATGAGTTACTTTATACCAATTCATTTGCGTAAAACAGAGATGAGAGTTGCAAAAAATTACCATTTTATTACTCACCTAAAATTACTCTATATTACCGTTTTCATCGATATAGTATATCGATGAAAACAGCAATATATTTTTTTAAAAAAAAAGTGAATTATTGAAGCGTTCACATTATTGCTTCGATAAATGCATAAATATTAGTGATTCCACTCTAA
The DNA here is from genome assembly GCA_037389465.1 of Baylisascaris procyonis. NCBI lineage: Eukaryota > Metazoa > Nematoda > Chromadorea > Rhabditida > Ascarididae > Baylisascaris > Baylisascaris procyonis. The sequence goes on from JAZARR010000206.1 coordinate 533,617, forward strand.
TTATATCGTAATCACTATTTGACAATTATTACAATTGTTGTAATCTTCTTAAATCAAATGCGAAAGTTGTGGTAGGCAGTTTATTGAAAAAAAAAAAATGGATTTTTTAACACTTAAATAAACATCGATGACAAAACAAAAGAACCCAGGAATGGACCATCCGAAAAAAATCCATTATAGTTTTTGCAAAAAAAAAACGAAAAATGTGTATGGGCAGATGAGGGAAAGAATGTGGGGAGGAGGGGGGGAGGTAGGGGAGGGAACGATATAATACGAAGGTTAGCTTTCATTCCCCGCTTATTGCCATTTTCCGCTTTGCTTCACGTAAAACACTGACCCGTTTTCATAGGCCAGCGATTGCTAGTCAATGGATACATCGAAAAACGAGTTGCAAAATACGGCATCAAGAACAAATTATAAGCAGAAAATTACTAAGTGAATTAGTCATAAGATTTTCAAAGCGCATTTCTTTTTGATGACAGCACCCTAGGTAGCGATAGTCCACTTAAACTAGCAACCAACCGTCTGCCATTTATTTTGCACTTCCCAAGGCCAACACTCATTCGAACCATATTGCCAACTACCCTGTATCATTTACGATACTGTATTATTCCTTCCCCCTCTGCTACCGTGCTGACAAAACTTGAAATATTCATTCATCTTATCGAGCAGAAATTTGAATAAAAGTGATCTCATGTGCTAATCCCTTAAAATTTTTGTAAAACGCCATCAATTAATTAGTCTTTTAAAGGTAAAAATGCAAAAGAAGTGGAGATAAATGTTATGGTGATGAATAAAACGAGCGTATTTTAAGTAGACAGAAGAAAAAAAAAAACTTGAGCATTTCAATTCCATAACAGGAATCTTTGTATACGTTGAAAGCAAGAGTTTAGAAATGTGAAAAAAAGGCAATAATCACGCAACCTATCAATGAAGCAACTAAACTTATTTGGCATTGTCAATGAACAGTGATTAAACTACGTTTGATAATCATATTCTATAATATATTACAATTTACTACTTTATTACTCTCTAATCGTGGAAATATTTTATGTAAAAACTAGAAACGAATATAATAAATAAATTCAAAAAAAAAAAAAATACCTTCGTGACAGGGACCACTTGAAAAGGTCCTCCAGAACCTTTAACGATGAGAGCAATAAATTTCGGATTGACGGCGCAAAATAGCGATTCCCATGTGATTTCGGTGATACGAATATCAGACATACATTGCTCATGTTTGATGGGTTTACAGAAAACATGCCGAAATTTACTTTGACGTACAATATTCACACTCATCGTCTAGGCACAACGGGATGTGGCGATAGCCGGAGCCAACTCACCGAGCCCACTTTCGTGAACGTTATGTGGCTTTTGCTGCTATTGCTGCTGTGGGTTGCTACTACTCTGTGCTTGCTGTAACACACCCCCACGTTTCGCATTCACCCTCACCTTAAGTGTTCTCTCTTATAGGTGCGACTCTCTTTTCCACTTCGAGCCACTCGTTTCACTTCACTTTCTACCAACAATCTGCAATTAACTTCTCCTTTTAAACTGCTCTCTTCTTTTTAGCAATGCATTACGCGTTTATTAATTAATACGAAAACAGGTTATAAATATATACACGGGTATAAATTAACAAAAAATAAAAATAAAAAATAAAAAGACGTATATAAAAGCAGATATATTTACCTGAAATAAAGCAGTAAAAATAATAAAATATAAAAGAAAATATTTTTACTATAACTAATTGCAAAAAGAAGTTCAAAATTATGCCTATTGGTAAGCACTAAAAACTGATTAGAAGGGTCAGCAGATGTTCGCAAAGAAACGACAACAATATCACAGAATAAAAAATACGAAGAAAATATTGAAAAAGTGATTAAAAAGGTGCCACGCTAATCACGATTATGGAACGCCATTCCACTACTCCAACAATACCATAGTTCGAAAGATACTTGTTGCTATTAATAATCTACGTGATAAAACGATTAAGCCATCGAATCTCTATTCCAAATGGTTGACTCTTATTAGCAATATATTTGTCATTTTACTTTACAATTTAACTTACTTCTTAATGAAGTTATACATTTGTATTTCTGCTGAAGGCAATATAACTTCAATAGATTGGTAAAATTTTTACCGAAAGTTTTATAGCGATGATAAATTCAAGGAAATTTCATTTTTTTCTAAATCTATTTTAAAATTCCCAATTGAAACAATAATTTTCACAACCGAAAGTTTTGTAATCATCAACGCAATACAGTGAACAACTGAACGCACAGTGTTGCAACGATAATGGCAATAAAACTAACCCATCGCAATACTGCAATCAATGGTAATAACAAAAATGCACTTCATAGATCAAACATAAATAATATCGATTGCTTGCCTAGTTCAGGCATTATAGTAATGATGTTGTTTTGACTTTTTTTTGCATATTTGTGCATGCTTTGATAGATAAATATCACTCGATTCTTTTCGAAAATATTAGCAACAATGCGTTACAACACCTAAACGTGTGAATACCCACTAAAAATAGTAAAGAGTTTTGAGAAGCGCGTAAAAGATGTTCGAATAGGAAGAGATCTCTATTATATAGACAGCAGCTAATCTCTTTATATAAAAACATTTAAAATGTCGGAATACTATTGCATATATTTTACTTATAAAAAATAAGCATAGAGATAACCATATCTAAATTTCGCATTGTTAAATAATTGTGTTTAGAAGGCGAATGAACAATTTAAATATAATATGATGAAAACGCATTAATCAGGCTGGCACGATATGCGCTTTTTGCACTTCAATCCATTAGATTCACTTATTTAAAAAAAAAACGTCCAAAAAATGACAAAAAAAGGCGAACATAACTTTGCGATCAACCGGTTGCACAAATATCCTCATTCAAAACAAATTTTCCTTGATTAGCAATAATCCCTTAATTACTGGTTAACTGTGCATACTTTTTGACGTCTGGAGGTGTTAAATGTCCGCGGAAAAAAAGGATATTGGTTCATAAGGTGCAAATTACACCCATAAAATTGGTGCACGGTGTAAACTATACCAGCAAAATTCCAACGATAGATATCTTTTACGATCTGCGAGTAGAAACTAAACATGGGGAGGGATATTTGCATGAAAATTCATAATTAAACTGCAAAAAGCGCATTATCATGAAAAATAACGAATTTGTCGCAACTGCGAACCTGTAAAATTGTTAAATAAACTTGGCAATGTGATAACGGAACAGAAAAAATATAATTTAAAAATTAGAAATAAAAATGGAATGAAATTTCAAGAAATTTTCATATTCCACTGATTTATAGACGATATAGACGGCTTCTAGCTAAACGGTAATCTTCTAACGGCAACTCGTTATTATAGAAGTGTCCGATCAGTGCGGCTAAAAAAACCTATGAATATCGAAACAAATAAATTCATCAGTGCTAAAAAAAAGAATATTGCGATACTAAATAACGCAAAAAGGATTGAAAGAAATAAGAAAATATCGAAGTAGAATGATGCAGCAAGTAGAAAATGGAATTATCGAAGCACTACTATGCAAAGTGTTCGAGAGACACGATAGATGGAAGGGAAAAACAAACAAAACTTAGGCAGGTAAACATATAGCGACGACAAGAATTGCACATAATAGCGCACATTTGATATCTTTTAGCGCTCACCTCAATGTAAACGACTTAGACAGTTGAAGGTTTGTACGATGGTTTTGTGGGTTACAACAAAGAAAAAACTGTTTACTAAATAACTTCAAAGTTTTGGTGACTGCAAAATAAAGGATCAGTATTAAAAGTACGACGCGATTCATATCAGAGGACGATATATATGACCTCATCCCATATGTGCAATAGGGATTTGGGAACAGGGATTACATAGCGTGCACCCATTATTCTAACCTTGAACGCATCATTTAGTAAAAACTTGCCCCAAAAAAACGTATTATATTCAAGGAATAGAAAACCTGATTAAAAAAAACCTCTTTCCTATTTAATCAGGAAAAGCAGAAGACTCTTGGATAAACAATTCACCCTCCTCATCGTGTAAAAAGGTTTTCAATCTATCTGCCACCTATTCGATTTGATTATATCACACACAGTCTGAACCTGCTATTGGTTAGTGATGTCAGTGATCTTCAAGTGACAAAATGATCGAGATATTTTTTAGTGAAGCGATGAAGAGAACGGTTGCGGCCGATCGCAAAAACCTTGTGAAATCGTGCAATCAAAAAAGTGGAAAAGCACGCCAGAAGGGGTGGCCCGATACGCGCCTTTGCATTCCGCTCACCAGAACAAATTTTTTATAAGTCACCTGAAAATTTTAAAAAAGAAGCGGAATAATGCCTCAACCGGTCCGACTACTTGAACAAATCTTCCGGAAAAGGTTTCGCCTTTCTACAACCCGGTCGATGTAAGATGCAATTAAATTAGTGATACAAAGTGCAAATTTCTGTGGATCAGTGGGTCAGAGTTTGAAATTACCGCGCATACGAGCAGACAGACACAGACGGATATGTATATACATAGAGACTTTGTATTAACTCGTTTCGCAAACGCAAGAAGCACTTTGCAAAAACGAAAGTTTTTAGTGATTGCAAACCGTATGCAAAAAGACGGAAGCCCATCAAAACAGTTGCAAATTGCATGCAAATTTTTAAGCACTTTAGAAAATATATAACTCCCTTCAAAGCTGAAAGATTTGAAATTTGGTATAGGGGGTTTCTATATGATATCATTCTTTGTCGTAGATTACATCCAACAGAAATTAGTAACTCAATGATTCGTTAGCTCCCGAGTTGAAACTATAAGACAGAAAGACATATACCTATATATACAAATGTTTGACGCATCAAATTTACTTTATAAAGGAAAAATGATTTCTATGCAAAACTAGAACAACTGCGAAATAAAACTGATCTACAAATATCACGGCACCTTTACGCGTAATCAACCGATTGAGAAGACAGCCGGCTGGAGCGAAATTGCGGAGAGGAGCGAAAATGTGCTGTTGTAGACTAGATCAATCAATTCGTCGACGAAGCAAGAGAGAGAAAACTATTAGGCAAATGGGTATAAAAATATATGAAGGCATGAGAATATAACTTTAGAAAAATATGAAGATAGAGAAACACAAATTTTTAAAAGTTTATAAAAAGTTTAAAATGTCTGTTGGACAGATATTCAAATGTATAGATTAATGCGCTCAGATATCTTTGCAAAAATCTGCAAAATTTACATAAAGCTTCTGAACATACAGACATATATATGCACTGACTGATCTGGGCAGGTATTTTATAAAAATTTGTAAAATTTGCATAAAAAGTGTTAAATGGAGCAATTTAAATAAATAAAGGAATATTCGAGGAAAACTTGGCGGAGATAACTAAATAGCACATAGGAACAACACGTTGGGAATATGTGGGAAGCTTTCTTCGACTGAGCTTTGGCATGAAATACGTGGTCAAAATTTTTTCAGTTGCCAACCTATGACAATAAATAACCTTGATCAAATCCCATCCACCTTCCATTCGATGACAAGAAATAGCCAGGAAACATCCCTCTCTATGTGATAAACGAATAGAATAGTAGTGATATTTTTATCACGTTAACGAAGGTGTTGGCTGATTAGAATGAGCCAATATCGCTGAGTGGCATCGTTTAGGAAGCGTATAGAGGAAACTGCTGTTGCCTATTAACAACATACTGGTGACTGGTTAAACGTTACAGGGTGCCCTCAAGGGTGTTTTATAAACCTTCTTGCAGAAAAAAAAAACCTCAATTTATGTTTGAAGAACACCTCGGCTGATTAAAGAGCCCTATAAATAAATATGGGAAATGGGTGATGCTTATGCGCAAATCGATGATATTAGGAGTCGACTCCCTTCATTGAACGCTCACAAATTGAATTATTAAAATCAGCCTTAGATGTTTCTTCAAGAATGAGTTCAGTTGTTGCAACAATCAATGTAACATGCGTATTTATTCTGTAATAAATAAAAATGTGGGAAAAAATGCTAGTAAGCACAATATGTGCTTTTTACAATTTAATCAATAAATCAAGCATAAATACTAAGAAAAAAGTATCCCTCAATTAGCGTTCTTCAAAAAAATCGATCGCTTACGCAAAACATCAACAAAAAATGATGCCTGAATAATCAACTTGCCAGAGATCAATCGAAATAAATTCATCAGTTAGATGCATAGACAGATATGGGGCTGCAGCCCAAACTCATCAAATTCCATTATCACCATCTATCAGCTATATACACAGAAATGACGTCATCGCACTAGATAATTTATAAAAAATAACCAAACGATTGCCGAGCAATAAGCATTCACTAATACTCTATCTCAATCTAAGAATTTGTTACAAGTGATAAATCAAACCAACTAGAACAAGGATAGCCGTAAATGAATGCCGTTAATCACATGCTATCAATGGCCATAATCACCTATCATCGGTGGTGCTAATCACTTACTATCAATGGTGTTAACCACCTATCACTAGTAATTTTAATCACTTATTATCAATGATTAAGCCGTGACATATTCGTAGCCATCAATTGTTATAAAATTCATTCTTCTTGCTTGAATTTGGTTGATACGATTTTTTAAACATTAGAGTAACATTCGGTTCAATGAAATATGGAAAAGAAAATTTACTTAGCAAAGAGAAAAGGAAAGCAAATAAATAAATGCAACTAAAGTCGAATAAAGAAAATCGTCTACTCGAATTAATCTCTTCAAATTTTAGCGCTCTTAAATACGATAAATATAATTATTGGAAAATTATTGCCAACTGCTGACAGATAAAAAAAAGAGAAGTGAAAAATGCTCAAAATAAATGAAAGTTATCTATTTTGATGATTGAATTATCCATTTGAAAGAGTTCTTTCTTTTTTCTAAATTATTTAAGCCTTTAAGAGCCAAAATTCATCAATCATTTTGTTGTTCGAATTGGACAAATGCGCCATTTTCTCGCCAAATTTTCATTTCCACAGCGAAATGTATCAGTTTATCGGGGGTAAATTCAAGCAGTTTAAATTATTACTGCTGGAATTTTTTCTAATATAAATACCGTAGTTTTTCACTTATAAGCGCCAGGGTTTATAGCTCCCTTTGACTCTTCGAAAAGGACGAAAATTCGAGGTAAGACTTATTAGAGATGATGGAAAGGCCTATGATAGTAGCAATATTTGAAAAAGGATGCATATACAACCAATCTACCTAATGCATTAAGGATAGGCTCATTAATAAAATGTACTTATGAATCGGTCTATAGAGAAAGTGAAGAAAAAAGATTTGTAAGCGAAAAAAAAAACTCTTTTCACTGCAATTCTGACTCGTTAAGGATCGAAATGAAAGCAATAATTGCCATTACCTTTTTCCCCTCTCTCCCTTCACCACGTATATTCAAAGAAAAATAATCGCTTTTAGACCTCACTGAAATATGAAATGATTTGAAGAAAAAAGTTTCACTGTGAACAAAATTCCATAAAATTTTCACAAAAAACCTCGAGAAATGAGATCTTTGAAAATATGCACAATAAATATTGATTCCGAATTCATTAAATTAAAGCCACTGGGTAGACGCTGAAATGATCTACAACCAATTACAACCTTTGCCTTCATATGACGAGAAATCCCATCGTCAAAAATCGCGAAATATCGTTATAAAATAAAATATAGTTTTGATCAGTAAGAGATCAATTAGCGCAGAATTGGCAATTTCTGATATAGTGATAGCGCTAAAAAGACACGAAAAAAAAAAAGATTAGTGATCGAATAGATAACAAATAAGCACTATACCTATAATAGAAATCTATAAACAATAATCTCAAATAATTATTACTAATTCAAATTTCTTTTTTTAAAGTACATTTTTTTAAAATATATTGAAAATTAAAATTCCTTCCAATAAAATACTTGAAAAAGCATTTTAAAATGAGGAATAAATCTATCAATTAAGCTTATTTCGTGAAATTGAAAGTGTTGAAAGAGATATGAAAGAGGTTTACTGAGAAGTCAAAAGAGAAAACGAGAACGATCTAAAATAGGCCAGCAAATGGAGTCGATCTTTGCCAAACGTTAAAAAAACCCTTTTATTTAGAAAAAAAGAAAGAAAAACGCCGCATGCTATCGCACTCAACAACATTTCGTATGACGCATAACAAGATTGTAGCATGTATATTGATGGGCATCCCATTTGAGGGTGTCGTGCAATCTAATTCATCTCTCATCTATTGCCTACATCGGCCCACTTTCATTTCGTCCGCAATTTCGAAGCAACCTATGGCAGGCACCCTCACTCTTCGCCCCATTTAAATGCATACAAGAAACCTGTTTTCATAACACCTCAAAAACCTCTCAATACCACTTTGTTAGACGATCTAGAAAACGCGACAGGTTCATATATGCGTATTGAAAGAATTCTAGTTTGATCATCGACTAGAGAAAATAAACTTAAAGAAAAAAATTACGGCCTCATTTAACAAATATTAGTGCTGCAGTCCGGAAGACGTGGTGCATAGATGATCTGTGCTTTCTTGATTTTCATTCATTAGAATTCATTGCCTTAATAATTCGTTGATAAGCATAGCCGAATAAATGTAATAATGAAAGAATTATACAAATTACCATTATTAAAGTTACAATAAAAATCAAAAAAATTACCTTACCAAAAATAAGATAATGTAATAAAGTGAGCTCCAATTAGACTCCTTGTCTCTGTCGTACTGAAGTACTTCATTCGCACTCTCATCGGGACGAGGGCGATGAAATAACTCTCGACCCTTCTCTTATGGGGAAATAACGGTGAATCGATTCGTCAACATTCAATAGACAAGAAATGAACCTAAGTTCCAACCTTAAAACTTCCCATGTTAATTGGAAGTAAAAAATATGAAAAAAAAATTTTATTCATAATTAATGGCTCGACTGGTTAAACTAAATAAATAAATGAATCTAATAAAAACAATTTTGAAATTCTCTAAAGATGTGATCAATCAATAAATGCAATACGCTTCGATCGATTTTCTTTGCATATATAAAGATGACAGCGCTGTTGGTTTGTGAGTGCTCATTGTTGAAAACACAATTTATTTGGCGCATCGTTATCTCATACTATCAATGAAATATATACTAAACCTATGAGGAAGTGTGATGGCAAATTTATATTGACGGAGTGCAAAATAGTTTGCTTAGTCGCTAACACATGCATAATAGTGTGCAGACGGATATTAGATTACCGGGAATTGAAAAATTTCTACGAAAAACGGATAAACTTTTGAAAAATAAACGGAAAAAGTAAATTTTTCTAATATAAACGGAAAAATATGAAAATGAACAGAAGACAAGCAAAGGAAAAAATAACATCTGTTCCTTTTTCTTAATATTGGTGCTGGAGGGGGGGAGGGGGTGGCATGAAGGGGTTGACTAATTACAACATGCGCTCCCTCACAATACGTGATAGCTGCATTGAGAGAAATAATCAAAAAAGATTATATTCATTGTTGCACATTGAACGTCCTTTAGTAACGATAACACAGACCCTTTTTTAGCATTCACGATAGAAAATTGAGTCTATAAATTCTATAAATTTTTCTCCCACCTCTTTTCCAGCTAATACGAAACAACACAATAAACAGTAGCCTGAATAAAAAAAAAATAATATCCCTAAATCAAAAACATTAAAGAATGTATAAAAAATGACGATATTGACCGACATAAACGGACACATATTAAACATGTCATCGCTATTCGAATTGATCCCATACAATGCAAATAAAGGAACGATTTTAAAAAATGCTTTATTTTATTTGGCCGTAATACGAGTTCAAGTTCCTAGCAAACAATAATAATAATAATTCGAGCTTAAATCACAAGTCAGGAACTTCAATACAATCGGCCTCTATAACAAATAGCTATTCGAAACATCTGTAGAAGAAGTCGCATCTCTTCATAGAGAACAATGTCAACCAGAGTGCAAAAAACATCACTATAGTCTTCGAGGTTATGGCCAATTTCAAACCAGAGTTCATTAAATTCAGTAATTATACTCAATAATTAAGTACTTCCGGCTAGAAAAATAACGAATGCTTAGGCTTCTCTATATAGAAAATATTTTTCCAGCTGCATAATTTCATTACGCGTGCAACAATTTAAATTAAAGAAAAGAAACCCGAGAAGCAATGCTGAGCATTCAATAAAATATAAAACATCAACGAATATATAAAAAATTACTTCAAAAGTAACACCTTCTAAGAAATTTTCAAAAACACTAAAGCAATAAGACAGTCTCTAACTAATGCATTAACGCATTACGAATTTCTTTAAAAAATAACAAAAAAAACAATGACATGCTCGTCAGCAAAACGAATATCCATCTGTAGAAGCAGCGGCGAGGGGGGTGGGGTTGGGAAGGGAGGAAGGAGAAGTGAAATTGAGCCAACGCCTTTAAAAAAGCCGCGGAAAATGCGGTTATCGTGAAAAGGCAAACGCTGACAATAACCAAGATAAATAAAGTTATTAATAAAATCAGACAAATCAGAAATGACTTTGCCCTTGAGCACTGAGACGAGAATCATCCATAAATGAACCCCCTCAAATTCTGGATGTCTATCGAAAAATTACAAGGGAAAATTTGATATAAATGTAAAACTTAAGGGCGACATCAAAAATAAAAAAATAGACTAAGCTAATCAAACAAAAAAAAAAACGATTCAACAAGCAGTCCGATGATAAGTGAGAGCAATCAAACTGGACCCACCTCAATTCTTAAGGAAGTCTCGCCGGACATCCCAACGCCTCAAATCAACTAGCTCCTTAATGTCATCCCGAAATTTGGTGCAAACATAAACAAATTAAAAGATAGGGCAGCAATATATTTTTGTAAATGACAACATAAAAAGACTGTATTCTAGGCAAACAACAAAAAGGATAGAAAAAAAACAGATCAATCAAATCACATAAAATGATGAAAAATTTAAGGCTTCATTACTCATGAGAAAAGAAAAACAATTTAAACAGATATGATCAAATATAATCGACAAGAAACAAGTAAGGAGAGGAATTCTATATCTAAAAATGCTATTTTTTTTTTTTTAAATGAAATGGAATAGCAAACCACGCAAACTTCCTGCCTCTGAAGACGAAAACTTATTTTCCCAACCACCTTGATACAAACTCAGTTATGTATATCTTTGGCCAACGATGGATTGGACTTCATCTTCTTTTTAAGGCCTTCAGTTCTCAGACTAAAACCATCAGAAAATTCCAACACCTTCCCCTCCTCCTCTAAAACCTAGCTGCATCGATCATATGCCTGGTCATGTCTATCGACTAGAATGATCAATCCATATTTATGAATTTTGTAATTTCATCTTCGCTAGCCTCTCGGATTCAGCTTTATCGCGTCGTATTGAAGCAAGTGCCGGATCCTCGATTATATGCAAATAATGATGATTAACGAACCGCGCCAACTGAAATTGATGTCCCCATTAAGCAGTTTCTATATCAGTGCATAAAGCATCAGCTTGTCATAAAGAAAGTCACGAACGGCTTGGGAATGAATAAATGGAAGCTCCTTTCGCTAACCGGCTTCATTCAGGAGCAGCAACTGTCAGATCCGAATTGCACATGAATGGATTATTGTATAAGTCGAATACCAGTTTCAAATCTGTTTTCGCTGCACCCATACCCAACGTTGCTAGTTCTCACGGCAATATTCTAGTGCTTGCTGAGTTGGTTCTCAAGTTTTGATGGCGCATGATCTAAAGATTATTTAACACGTTGAACACAAATGTTTAATCTATTTATAGTTATATTAATGCTTCAGAAACAACCAGAATCAGTAAGCATTTCGAGAGGAGTTCCTTCAGATCTCTTAGCATATTCAAGAGGATCGTGGGGTCATGTCTGAATACCAGTCAAAAGAAGCAAGATAACGACGAACCTGTGTAGTTTGTGCAGTAATATTCGTCAAGTGACATATGAATAGAAGGATGTTACGTGGTTGCACATGCCATGCGAAACGCATGAATACCGACGAATAGAGACATAGTGCAGAAGTCATCGGACCTAAATAGATCATTACGTACTTATTATTAATAAAGATATGCAATGTAGCCGGCATATTCTTCAGTGGAACTGGAAATGTGGTCAATAATAATCTCCTGCCTTCGTCATAAGTGACAGCTATTAGGAAAGCACATCAGGAAGACTAGTATGACGTGCTTTTTGCATTTTGTTTGGTGATGCATTACTAATAAAAAATGAACTGCCAATGGCCTACTTTCAAATCGGTTAGAACTCTGAGCAGAATTAATGCCGATTGTTATCGAATGGGCGATCAATCAGTTGCCTACAAACTATATTGCTCAACAAGTTTGCCAAGTACGACCACAATTCCAAATTTTTCTGCACAAGGCGGAAAGTCAAGCAACCTTTGAAGAAAGAAAGTCAAGCAATAAAAATAAACACTGAAGAAGTAATGTACTTCGAGAAATACATCCCTCAACTGGGCTTCATCTTTTCAACCAATCACTTCAATAATCGAAAACAATAGCGCTAAGATTAAATAAGAATATAAACAATAATATCTAATCCAACGAGTGGTACTAACATCAACCCAAAAACCAATATAAATCCCACAGCAATAGAACTTACCGGAAATCATATCAGGATCCTTTTTGAGATCGGCAATCGCAGCCAATGGCAATCCCCAATTGGCGACCGGTCCCCAGAAATGAGTCGACATAAAATATTCGATCCATTCTTTGCGCGATGAACGCATAAAATATGCCGTTATCGAGCGCGCTATACTACCCATTCGTTTTCTGTAAATGAGATGAATTTATCTTTATGCAAACTAAGATGAAGCTTGAGCGAACGCCATCGAAACGTGTTTAAACAAGTCACAAATACCTACACAGATGAAATTTTCCGGAATTAATGACGTCATATGTTGTGTTTCCGGTCGGATTGAATAAAACATACACATCGATGTTAAAGAGCAGAAAAAGCAAATTAAAAAAAAAAAAAAAGCAAAGATAGAGAAACAAATTTGCTGTTAGTTCAGTGATGCGTGTATCAGGCAAGCCGTGAGGGGAAACTGTACAAGTAGAAAGTGGTATATTTTATCAATAGTTTTTATAGATTTGGGGAGGAAGAGTGGACGATGGATAAGAATAAGAAATGGCTGCACGGCAATAACAAAAATTTTAAATCCAATCTTGACATGCTGTTATCCTAGTAATTTACTGTGCATAAAAGATGTCTTATCCCCCCGCCAAACCAACTATCCACCAACCTAGCTCCCGAGTCCTATTCCACCTCATAGGTCCATCCCTCCGCAGTTGTACTGAAGGGAAAAAAGAAACGCAAAAAGAAATGCACATATCAGAACTGATTTACTGCATTTAAAATTCCTTCTATTTACTAGTCATATCCCATTCTAACTTCACGCTATATTCTTTTGACGTTTACAGACTAAACCAAAAGCTGCGTCATTGCTCTTGGCTCTGTTTTTTAACATGAACTAAGGTTGAGTGTTTCCCGTTGTTTCCCCTCTGCTTGAACATATCTCCGCCCATCGCATTCTTTCTTCAGCTACCGGCGAACGCTTTTAACTATAGTAACTTCCCACAAACCTTGCCATTCCTTATTATCCTTGCAGATTCATTTCACACGCTCATTTATATGCTTCCCAAAGTATGCTTGATCCTTCTACAATCTAAGATAAAATAGATCGATTAGATTTATATTTAGGATATACATAAACTATTGGGGTGCAAGGGAACTTTTCATTCATTCGCAATAAAAAATCATGGAGGAATGATTTCCAATGCCAACGGCGATGCTAAAAGGAGGAACGCCTCTTCAACACAACTAATTTCCTAAGTATATACTTCAAAACCTCAGATATACTTTCGAACAAGCATGCAATATGCAAGATCCCCAATAACACAATTGGGTATTCAATAATACAACGATATTATAAAAGAAAAATTCAATAATAACGATCCGTTGAAAATCTACTCAGTTCACAACAAGTTTTGATGTGTTGGTTTTCGATTAAATAACAAACCGAAATGAGTGATAAAGAACTAGCGCTTATTAAAAGGATCCTTTGTGACTGCTACCTTATATACTCGCATAAAAATAAGACCAAAAATGTGAACTAGAAGTTTCTATATACTTTGCATTGTCCAGCAACCATTTCTCAACGACCTGCAATGATCTCGAAAGGAAGAGGATGGCAAGGATTTCCGGATTTAATGCTTCATGAGGAGGCGGACATTGTCGTTTAAATCTGAACTGCCCACTGGAAAATGTCGCCCATTTTGACCTTAGCACCTTTTCAGAAGCAAAGTAGATGACATAAAAGCTTTTCAACATTCAGTGAGCTACCTGTTCTTTCTCACATCGGCCCATATGAAATACACCCATACACCTATGTGGAGATGCAGAGTTGCTAACAACTGCATCCATCCCTTCTTTCCAAATTGACAGGGATGAGGGATACGTAAGGGGTTGTGGAAGAGGAGGTTAGTTTATCCATCTCGAATCGATGATATGCTTCTAGTAAAACAGGAAAATCAAAAAAAGAGAGGAACCAGTTGTTGCAGGTTGTCGATGTTGCAAGAATGTGATACTATATTGGTCTCTATGCAACACGTCTCAGGTAACCTGATACCTTCCCAAATTCCCTCCCTTCATATTACCTTTACATAACTGCTATCAAATTCTATAGTATAGGTAAAGCAATATTGGTTCTCATTCCCCTCCCTTAACGCTAAAGTGAACAGCACGACATCACAAGACAATAAAGTGTCAACGAGAAACACTCTCACCTATGAACTGCGATCATATAAACGTTCAAAGAGCAATTTCATATCGCTTTGAAAATCATTGTGAATATCGATAAGCAATCAGATAAGCACAATATCAATCAATTCTACATAACTGCACGATACAATAAGAGTACATCTTTGCAATGGGATCCCCGATATACTCCAGTTCAATGCAAAAACAGTATCATAAAGATCCAGTTTTGAGAATTTAAGCTCAAAAGAGAACAATATTATTAACCTTCTTCATACCAAAAAAGAAAAAAAAAGAACGAAATGTTGTATAAAAATGAATGAGAAAAGTAGGAAAAAATTGGCAAAATAACACAGAACTAGGCCCGATGGAATAAATGACTGCAAAATTTGAAAATATTTGAGAACGAGTAAATTTTTGCATAATACAAGATGTCTTAGAACGGAAATGAGCACATTCGATATAGCTAATATTCAAATTTAGCTTTATTTCATTGTAAATTAGAAACTTCACCTAGTTAAATCTAATAAAAATGTACGAGGTAATGAATTTGCATTTCAACTGATCCAGCTACCCCTCCAAGCATTATCCAAGAGACTCACTTCCCTATAAGCCGATTGGGTGGAATTAAAATTCAACAGATAAGAGGCGTGTAAAAACTTCTTGCCACCCTTAAATATTAATAATCCTTTTTGAAACTACCGAACATCGAACAAGGTAGAGCAAGTCAAGCTTTTATGTACACATCAAATTTTATAATTTATCTTTACGATTTCTTATCGGACAGACGAACATAGGTGAACAAACACATACATACACTTAACTACGCTTTAAGCAACAGGAATGGTTGAACTGCAAGAGAAAATGGATGACGTGGAATGACGTAGAAGAATGGTGGCAATGCATGCGAGTTGCAAAGTGGAACGATACACAACAGTCAAATCGTAATCGAAGTTATCTGATTCTCCACATAAAACGGCTCGACGTTGCAGCGAATAGGCAGGTAAATCGTTGCAAATACCAACCTAGAGTGGGGATCCCTATAAAAGATCAAAGTTTTGCACATGATATACGTGCACGAGTCATATTTTACGTAGAGATAGGACTGATAACTAAAATAGACCAATGATGCTTTTAGGAATCTCACGTTTCATCTATCAACCACTTCCCTCCTCTTCGGTTTCCTCCCACTTTAATTTTTGATTTTCGGCAACCTTCTAAATATTGGTTTTAGCAGCTTTCTAAATACTAGTTTTTTGCAACCTCCCAGTGTTTTTCGTATTCGTAATATTTACTGTAGTTTCTAATAAAATGCGCTTTAAAACGCTCATTGCCTATATTTCTTGCCCCCTATCATATATTCACTCCCTCCCCACTTTATTTTCGCTCCTTAAATTCGCACTTATTACCGCCACTAATTAGCCACTGCGGCCACTGATATACTTTGACAAGCGGATCCCAGTGAAGTACAGTGGAACAGAATCTGAACCCCAGGGGTTCTATAAAAATCATCCCTAAACATTTCTATAAAATTATCTCTTAATCTTTCAACATTTTGATACGCTGCCAAATGTTTTTTATTCCTATTTCACTTCTTTTCAAGTATTATCATTTTTTTATATTTTTGTTGATTTTTCATCAATTTTTCGAACACTTCCTTAATCTTATTCCATTTTTCTCATCAAAAAAGTTCCTCCTCACCCATTCCAGAAGATATTTTCTATTCCCAAAACATTCTCTCCCACTCTATCATTTCATCTTCCCCATTTCATGTGCAAAACACGTGGACTTTAAATACATGGCACATTTCACCGAATTTTTTTTCGACAAGTTTCGACGAGCATTTCCTTTTTATTAAAGTGACTACCTAATCGATAAAATGAAGCTCAAGTTTCATTTCGACTCCAACTCTGAACTAAAGCGATTTTGAAATCGTCAACCAACTATTAGCTGAAGGAAATCTTTCAGAAAATAAATGGTTATGCATATATAAAAGTCATTTATGATGATTGGAACATTCTAATATCGGCCTTAATAGTTGTTTTGAATCAGAGAAAATAAGCAATCTAAATGAAAATAATGTGTACCCTTATTAAATAAAATTAAATGAGCTGATGAACACAATGAAGAGTAAAAGAAGTTCGAAGAAGATACAACCGATAAGTGAAACTAATGAGGAGAGGGAAGGAGAGGGGCAAGTGCGGGGAAGGGGGGAAAGGAGAGATGAATTTACAAAAACAGTTCATCAATTTTATAACTACCAATTATAAATGACCATTCGCATCTTATCGATACAACAGAAAGAAAAGAGATGTGAACGTATTGAAGTAGCCGATAACAGAACCACAAAGAGCACACAGATAGAGATAGGTGAATGCTCACTTGAGTGCAATCGATTTAGATCAACTATATCGATCGAATGAACTATTCACACACCTGATGCGATCAACAGGAACTTCCAACTTCCAACTTCCCCCCCCCCCGATTTTTAACCAACTTTTTCTCCACCCCATTTTTTATTATTATTGTGAAAATATAATGATATATATACATAAATGAATGGTGAAATAGCAATCAACTGGACACTTTCCCCACAACGATCTTTATTTTTTTTTTTTGCTTATACAAAACAACAGTGAAATCAATTAACATTACAACAAATGGGAAAGTGCTCCAGAAAAGCTATAATCTATTATTTAAAATGAGTCATCGCTAGTAAAGAAAGAAATTTGCTTGAAAAGATAGTCAAAAAACAAACCGTTTACAAGAGACAGACAAAAACATCCTCTCGAATTTATGAGTTTTTAAGGAAAATGAACGGAAACAAAGAAGAAATAAATGAAAAGACAATAAGAAAAGTGGAAGTTTTTTTAGACAGAACGCGATGCGTAAGCGACCTCTAAAGCATTAAAAGACAATTCATGACAGGTTCTTTTCTGTTTCGCTTATGGTTTCATTCATCCTTTAGATTGAGCTGAGGTAACCCTTCCGAAAGTTCTAAAATCTACCTCTCATCTCATTCACCTTCTCTCTCAAAGCCCTCATATTGACGGTGTCTCCCAAAAACCTCAGAAACCAGCAATGATGCTTAAAGTTCGCTTAATGGAAAGCTAATTTTCGTAAGGAAGCGAAACCGAAAGTACCATACTTCAGTTAAATCGCATTTCGAATCAGTGCAACAAAAAACGGATGAAAAGAAAACCGCAACGACACCAGCTATTTGACGACTACGAATAAAACCAACCCATTGCTTTCATTACATATATATATATATATATATATATATATATATATATATATATATATATATATATATACATATATATATATACATATATATATATAATTTCTATATACACATATTTATATATACCCACATGTAAAAATGAAAGAAAGATAAAAGAGCAATCTTCCAGCTCTACTCTTAAACGTGCTGAGCATTATTCAACATTTTTGAAAATCGAAACGTTTGCAATCGTTTCTTGAAACGATTTCTCTCACTCCGTTGTTGGCATGATGCCAACGACGCAACGCTTCACCCAATTCACGCGCAGCGTTCGTTGAATTGAACGAACGTCGTCGACGTATTTTTCCCACCGAAGAAACTGATTTTGCACCTCAGTTAGTGGTTATTATTTATAAACATAAATCTATATATATAATATTCTCTTCCATTACATTTCTATCACTTCTTCCATAAAGGTCTACTCATAGTACCTTTAAATGAATTTGGTCACCTTTTTTTAGAATATTTTAACATATAATTGCCCATTTTATAGTATAATGTCATTCAACAATCTATCAAATAATTTAAATATTTCTATAATTAAAACTTTACTATTATTACCGATAAATTGTACTATAAACCTTCCCTATTGATATTCTTTCAGGTGTTCATTATAGGTGTCACTGGATCAATCAAAACACTCTAGGTGATCGCTACTCATATAACGATGTATAATATGAACAACGATCCTGATATGATTCCACAAAGTTCATCTTATAATTCACAACGAGGTGAATTGTTTTATACTCTTATTGATTTGATATACAAATTTATAGAAACCATTAAATGCAATCATTGTTGTTTTAATGCTCTTCAAAGTTTATTTATCTAATTCTCTCAATAACTATAATCTAGAATTCTATTACCTCGTGGTACTTTTCATAATCTATTCCTCAATATTTTCTATTAATTCTTCAAATAAATATTACTACCGGAAGTAAATTATTTGGAGAGGTCGGCTGTGGAATAGAAGGAGAATTGCGTCAAAGCTCATTGGTACTACAACTGAATTTGGGGGGGGGGAGGGGGGGGGGTTAATTTATACTCTTTTTCTATTTCAATGTGGGCAAACCTATAATAAAAGATATCAAACGTTGCAAATAGATCTTAAATAAGGGGAAGCAATGAAAGAAGTTATATTAAATTTAAATCTGAGGTTTCAAAGATTTTAATTTCAGGTGGTCGAAACAATAGTATAGGTAATCAGTCATGGAGTCGTAATTCACCACATACAGCTCACTTTAACAGTCCTTATGACAGCACCATTCCGCGTAGCCGATTTCATAGCAGCAATTCGCCTGCTTACGCTACTCCACGTCAACAATTTCCAACCCAATGGACACAACGACCAAAGCCTCATTTTACTGGTAGTAGTACTGATGCGATGCGTGGATCACCGTGGTTCGCTAATCCCGACCGTAGAAGGAGCGGCTCCTCGCAATCGACTCCACGCTTCGGATCGCCAAGAACATCGGCTCGTTTTACCTACAAAAGTCCACAAATGAATACGGTATTTGTTTACTATCTCAGTTTCTGTGTGCAATGAAAATTTTCAAACCTCTCATAAAGAAAGTTTTCGGGTCATTTTCCAACATGTGATATAAAGATTGGCAAAAGTAGTGTGGGATTGAATGACGCAGCCATTGGGGAATAGCAGGTGATATAAGATGTGTGATGCGCTGATACCAATAGATGACAAATAATATGATACACTGATACCAGCAGGTGATATAAGTTTGGGAAAAATATCAAGGAGTCGAATTAACACAAACTATTAGCAAAAAACATTATTCAAAAATGCTCATTATTTAATTACGATCATCCCATTTTGTTTCTCTGAGGAAGATAGCAACTTTAATCAGGAAAAAGTTTTCATAAAACCCTCCTGAGGGGTAGTAAATACTCAGCTCTCACGAAATGGAAATCCTTTCGAGATCGACTTTTATCGGAAATAACAAGATGGAATTTCGTATTCATAGCGCTGAAATTGTTCGTTCAAAATAGTTCTTTAAATTTAAATAAGTAGAGATGGCATGCAAGAGAAACTCTTATTATCTATGCTTATGTATCCTTTTATGTATTGTCGGTAACAAAAATAAACGGTACAAATCATTCGCACTATCATATTTCGATTAAACTCATTAAATCTTTCCAGAAAGAAATCATTTTTCAATAGCTGAAGCTATGCAACCTAAAAATTCGATTCATATAAAATACAAAATCTTTTGGCTTCTTTGTATTTATCGAGTTCTTTTCTCTTGGATCACGATGAAGTATGGAATAAAAGACCACCATCATTCTATGATGCATACCCACCAAATTTCTTAGCTCCAAGTTGCCCAGTTAGAACTATTTAACAGACAAACGAACAGACAGACACAGACAGACAGACGGAAACGAGTACATAAGTACACAACGTTGCTATAAATGCAACCATCTCTCGAAAGCAAGTTTGGAAAATTTGATGAAAAAATTTAGAGCTAAAAAAGCTTTCCCGTCAACGTGTACAGGGTGAAAAAAAATAGACTCTACCCGTCGATGCACTTAGATTGCCTTATTCGTTGTGGCTTTGTAGTGTTTCAGTCCGGATCGATGGCATTGTTCTATTGAGCTTCAAATACTAATTTTTTTTTTTTTAAATTTGGATGGACGAATAACAAACATTTTTGATAAGAAGTAAAATTATAAATGAAATAAGTAATCGATATATCGATGAAAAATTTGAAGGTTATAAAATGCGATCATTTTGCCGCCTTAGCCATCGCATCTAACTTCAAATAATATCAGGCGTATTCTTTATTGTAGTCTAAGCCCAATATTTTCACTATCAATAATAAACCTACCTAATTACTTGTATGTAAAAAAATGGTATTAAAAATTGTTTTTCCAATAATTCCGTAATGGTCATTAAATGCTCATATTCTTATGAAATTGCTATGTGGGACGATCCGGTATCCTATCAGAAAAAAAAAAAAAAAATTAGAGAGATATTCAAGTGGGGATGTGAGAAAGTCAAGTTGCATCACAGAAGCAAGAGCGAATAAATTGTTTTCTTTTGAAGCAATTCCCATCGGGATGCAATCTACCCGAAATAGAATTTTGACGGGAGATGAACTGACTGAGGAAGACGCCAAAGAAAAATTCGAATAGTGACTCAACCGGATGGGACTAAGAGTTACTTCCCCGATATGGGACGGCTGCTAGAAGCGGTTAGGGTGACGGAAATGGGGGCAACAAAAAAGTGGGAAGATTCTAGTCGAAGACCGAAAGAAAACCATCTCTATAATGAAATAATTTAGCGCTATAAAGTAGGATATGAAGAGAAAGTAGAGTGTCGCATAAGCATTGACCCACTCCAGTGTTCCCAATTCATTGACCTTTAAGGGATTTTTTAGGCTGAACTATTGGACACTAATATTTCATTACAATACTATCTTTTCTAGATATCCCTTTGAGATTTCGGAAATAAAGCTTGCCACAGATATCGGTTTGTGTTAGTAAATCATCATAAGCTAACGTAATGGAGGTGGGATAGTGGCGATTTCCAAAACTTTAAAAATAAATTTTCCAAATTTTTTGCGAGGAGAATATACTTTTTTATTCATTTTACTTTTTCCTAGACAAAATATTTCTCAATTTTCGACTATTTTTCCTCCTTATTCCCCATCTTTTCTCTTCCGAATAAAATCCAAGTCATACACTAGTTTACTGGTTCAGTTTTTTTTTCATACATGCTATTGGACATAAATAAAGCTTTAGAGACCATCGTTATTCAGTAAATTC
The DNA here is from genome assembly GCA_037389465.1 of Baylisascaris procyonis. Taxonomy (NCBI): domain Eukaryota; kingdom Metazoa; phylum Nematoda; class Chromadorea; order Rhabditida; family Ascarididae; genus Baylisascaris; species Baylisascaris procyonis. The sequence continues at coordinate 555,526 of JAZARR010000206.1, forward strand.
TTTTTCACAGAAGTGTATCATGGTGAGGTTACGTTAGTCCAGATTTCTTTCATCATGATCTGCAACGATTATTTTATCTCGAAGTCGAGTTAACACGGCGAAAAAAGATCGATAAAAGATTTTGGAATTTGGTTGCAAAAAAACGGGATTTTTGAATGAACGGATATGTAGTTAAGAGGTATAAAAATTTCAATAAATATTATACGGCTTTTTCTCCCGAATTTATAGGCGAGAGGCTATCCAGGTGGTTGAATTATGAAATAAGGACAACCTCGCTAGTGCGCTTGCTTACTTGTTTTGTTTCACGTTAAGAGTTATGTCTGACTCGACGATCAACATTAATCATCTCGGTGGCTTATTTCTCATTGTTAAAAGGCTGCTATAAGTGACACTTTAAATTTTTTGAAAAAATAAACTTGCTAAGCCAACATCCTATTTTTCCCTTGTCCACTTCCATGCGGTGGCAATATGATGACAGCTATATCAATATACCGCAAAGATAAAGAAAATCCCCCCCGAAAGACAGCCAATGTCACCTCTTTTGGGATCTAGCATAATCTGATGTAACGTTAACATGAGATGATCCAATATACGCAACAAAAGAATAACTAAGAAAGAACGGCAACGAATGTTTACTTTCAGAGTCTAGACTCTTCGGGCGATTACAGCGACGGCAAGCATCGTGATAGCTTCGGATCTTCACATCGCAGCAGCACCACATCAGAGCAATTCGACGTTCGTGACTACGTGATACCCGAAATGATGTCGAATCCATGGGCCGAGCTAGAGAAGCAATACTATGCCGAGTTGGCACAGAAGCAATCATGACAAGCCTCAATATGCCTTGTGATCTGCTGCCTCGTTTTATTCATATATCATGCATTGGCACTATTCCTGTTCTCCTTCCCATCCGCATAATGGCTTATATAGCCACCACCCTGGGAAGACGAGCAATTCCGGTAATGACATAAAAATTCGAAGATTTCAAAAATCTCACTCAGAGAAAAATTGCAAAGTCCTAATATTTTTTTTCGGTCTTATATTCCCTTTAATGTCTCATCAAAAAACACAAATTCGTTGAGTAGTGAGAGCGAAGAGACCCTTATTTATGTTGCATAGAACTGTCTGCCTTTTGGAATTCGATTCTTGTTTACACCTTTTCATCGTACAATACAAAAAAAAATTGAGAGATTTTTTTTATTTTCAAAGATTTGAAATAAGAAAATTTGATGGGTGGATGAAATTTCCTTCCATATTCTCTATTGTCATTTCCTCAATGCAATCAAAAATATTCCAATTCATAGTAAGCAGATTACAAATAAACACACTTTAGCCAATATAGTGCAAGTGAATTTTCTTCTTTCTGTGAAGCTATCAGCTTTCTTCATAAAGTGTCAAAGTGCAAATTTCACATATTTTAAAATATAATTAATCAAAAATTTTTAAAAATTCTCTAGCGTATAGGAGAGTAGCCAAGAGGATATAGGATATAGAACATATAAGAGAAATTCAACCTAGAAATTAGTGGATACGTCTCGTCGTATCCACAACGATGATTTTTCGTTTTCCATTCATTGACGATGATCGTCGACTGGGTAGCTTTTAATAAACGATCTCCGTTCCTGGTATTCTCCTTGCTTTTTTTTCATGGAGATTACCGTTCCGGAATGCCATATTTTTCCGAAACGCCGACGATTTCCTATGTGATCTACTCTTTGAAACCAACATCGAAACTACCACGGATGTCTTTTTAAAGAATAAAGGCGAAAGCTTCTTCCGGAATGAAATAAACTTTTGCACTGCGTTGGCAGAAATGTGTCGATTGTGATGATGCTTCTTATTAACACAAATATTGGTCATGAAGAAAGGTTTTTCGGTTCAAAGCAGCTAAAACTATCAATGTCAATCCAGCAGCAATTTTTACTCCGCCGGAAATTCAAATAGTTCAGGTTTAGCTGGTTCAACCTGAATTCTACTTTCCCGCCTATGTTCACCATGCCTAGACAAACAGATATCAGAAAACCATTTGCAGCTAACTCATATTCCAACGTAGAGAGGAAATAATTTTTTTTTTTTTAATCTATAAAGAGCATTTTACAAAACAAAACTTCGAAATCCTCCTAAATCCCACAAAGTTCATAAGCAAAACTTAATAATGAGATCACAGGGCGTCATGATACTGTCATTCGCTTATTTGTGACGATCGCATCTCAGCACTCAAAGTCCTCCCGAATATTGGATCCTATTAGGATCGATCCAGCACATAATATAGTAAACAAATAAGCACAACCTTTGCTGCTATTTTCTTTTTGTTCTCTTTACATAAAATAAAACAGCAATAACCGTAAGAATTATTAACAATAAATACATAAACGAATATTTAAATATACATAGAAATATATGCACAAATATATCACAGAATATTGCAACGCCAATAAAGTCAACAATTTGTGGGAAATGGAAATAAAATTCTTATATAATATCAAACAAAATGGAAACGTAATTTATTAGTAACTATGTTATAGTTAAATGAATATTTTGAAGTATTTTTTTTTCAAAGATCACTCACCGAAGAAAATATTTTACCCGTTTTTTTTCCATCACTAACTCTTGGGCATTCATAGTGAATCACATGTCTCGAACCAAGGCATATCGAAAAGACGGCTTTCAGATGTCCTCCATAGCCAACTTCACCGACTGCAATCTATCAAAAAAGCACTTCTGAACATCATCAAATCTCTTTGTTATATTCGAACAATAAATAACCATCAACAGATAAAACCTAATTAGGCGCATTCAACTTGGCCAAGGTAAGCATTTTTGATTTGGGTAATAGAACTTTAAGGCTTGCCAAATAATTTAGCATTAAGTATAAATAAACATACCCAACAAATGCGGAAAGAGTTCTGAGTTGCGTCTTAATCGTCTCAATTGCCATTTTGCATATGTGCCAATGAATGACGTTTGCATATAATTGCCGATTCGACGCAAAGCATAATAGTTTGGCGATATCCCATCGAATATACGCATCAATTAATGATATCTGAAAGAAAAAAAAAAAGAACAATAAAATATCGCTTTTTGAAATGAATCAACTTTATAAATATATATTCTCGTGGAAAATAATATAAAAAATTTAGAAAAAAAAAACTTCCGGCTGAAAAATTTTCGCTTTTCCGAGCAAACAAAAAGAAATTTATAAAAACTCTAAAAAAAAGTAGAATAAATAAAACAAATTTACAATGCTATAACAATTCATCAATTCTGAGTAAAAAGAAATCGGATATTTATTCCAATAAGTCACATTGAATAAACTATACGAATCTTATTTTGCAAAATTTTATTTCCTACCATTCAGTTAAATTAATGTTGATTTATTTATATCAAAATCGATCCTACAATATGCGCTTATCATGATAGACCAATGAAAAGATTCTAAATAAGCCAAAAAAAAAGATAAAATAGATAAATAAAAATTATAAATAAACAAAACATTCATTTATTTTTACTTAGAAAAATTAATTTTGAATAAATTAAACTATGGGGTAGGTGAATTGCAAAGAATACTATTAAGAATATAAAGTAAAAGAAAATAGACAAAAATTCAAGAGCAATGATGAAATTCCATCGATAGACAGATAACCAATTAATATAACTCCTAGAAGAAACCTTCATCGACACTATTAAAAAAGACCGATTATACAATTAAAAAAAAAAAAAGAAAATATATACAATAAGATACTTTTGTAACCTTTTCAAATAATTCCTTCTACTACTTAACCAGTTGTGAAATGGAATCCCATCACTTCTAAAATATAAGACTAATTTTTGGGCACCTTCGAATGAGTTACTAGCAATATTTACGGCACCTTCCGCAATTCATCAAAGCACTTGAAAATTGCTTAAAAAATTCACCCAATATTTTATATCAACAAATTTCTAACTTAGCTTTAATGATTCCCAATTTCATACTACTGGACAGACAGACAGACATAGACATACAGACTTGAGTGCATAAGATGGGTGTTTATGAGTTTTTCAAATCGCTCTTTTTTTAAGACGATACATAAGCATATTGCAAACTTTTGATGACCAATATGCTGACAAGTTATATCATTATCACTCCTATGGGTTTATTACATAGTGACTCCTTTGTATATTCAAATTCTATCATAGGATAAGCAATGTAAACGATAAAAATGGATTTAATTAAGTCGTCTGATTGCGTAAATTATGCCGATTAAATTTCAAAAACTTATGGATTAGAGCTTAGGGCTATTATACAATTAAAACAAGTTATCTACTAATCAATTACAAATATCATACATAAAGCAATCGTTATAATGCAAAGACAAAGGTTTAATTATTACATCGTTATAGTAAAATTATAACAGCTATTCATCGAATTACATTAAAAAAGTACCGCGTATAGGGTATCGCGTTATAATCAATTATTCCTAGTAATGTTTTTATACCATTAAAAAATATTACTTCAGACAGTAAAAATAAAATTAAACGCTTAAGGCACCGAATTCAGACAGACATCTCAGACATTTCAGACAATCACTTCAGACAACAAAAATTAATAAAAACATTTCCGACAACAAGCATTAGCTGTTGAAGGTTTAAGCAAGCTAATCTATGCTTATAAGATTAGCATACTCGAGTAACCACAACTTCGAAAATGGTCAATTAAGTAAGAGACTTAAAAAGCATAGGTGAAGGATTGAATATCTCCTCATCAGGTCTAAAACTTAGTAAATGCATAATCCCCTCAATCTTTATATATCGCATTGTTAGATTTCACATTCTCTTTCATCTATTACATAAAATATTCCCACCAAACATTAACACAACTTCCGGCTTTTCTACTTTCGTCACTCATCACTCATATCACCCCGCAATATACAGCTACTCATCTCAGGGACTTATATACCTCTACAATATGTACCGTCAACACGAGTAGACTGAGATGCTGACGTAGATTCCCGTATTCCCGAGAGACAAAAAACACAAAACGCAATATTTTTTTCGATAATTTTTGGAAAAGATGAAAAGTTTTGCATAGTTTTAGAAAGTTAATTTAATCCGCCTGACCAAAGAGCATCCCAAAAAGGCTGAGAAGAACGATCAATATAATTTAATGCTGCGATTAGAAAACCTGTAATTTTTCCATTCTAATGGTGAAACTATGAAAGATGAACTCATCTCAAATTAAAAACGCGTACAACATGCAATTCCCATTTTCTGGTTTCCTGCATAAATGGAACCCCCGCATAACTTGTAAGACATCTTTTATTTCCCAATAAATAACTGACCACATCGATCGAAGATTATGTAACCGGTTGGTCTGTCACGTCTGCAGAATGCAAAAGTTTCTCCACCTCCATTCACTTAATACAAGCTCTGTTCCCAAACACTATGAGCTAGCCAGCTTCACAAATTGTATCAAAGAGTACAAAACTCGTCTAGGTAATGCGTTCAATGAAATCCACGCTATACCAGATTCACAAAATCATATCGGTCTAATTTCCCTGCAGAGGTAATTAAAATATGTGGGAAATGTTTTGGCTAGAAATTACCTCTGAAGAACACAGATCCCATATACAAGTCTTCTAATAAACAGAGAGAAATCGCACTGATAACAGACTGCTTAACGTTAACACTTTAACATCAACTACATTTATTCACAATGAATACTGGTCGACTTCTAATCCCACCAGCTGACCAACGTCCCTTCCCCCTCAAACGTATCGGAACAAATGACCCACTATCAACATCATCCACTCTTAAGGTGCTCGCCGAATTAGAGTTCATTCTCAATGCAATGGCATAAATGTTTTACATGAAAATGTGCGCAAAGATCAAGCATAGCAAACAGCTATAATCTGCATAACAATCATCGTAACAGTTTTCCCACTCTCATTAAGTTATAGTTACTCGATTCCTTATTTACACCCCCTTAACTCAGAAAAAATTGGGGATGAGAACCTATCCAACCTAATTCAACCTCATGACGATCTATCACAAGGTATGGCGCATTGAAATCATCCGGCAATCCTTCATCGTGAGCAAGGATAACGAGGAATGCATAAATCCCTAACGTTCAGACATCTAACAATGTGGTCGAATCGAAGCCCTTTCCAACTGCTCAGGTACAGTCCATTCCGCTGCGCTCACTGACTCCATTCACGTCATTTCTGAAGATCGAAAACTATGACCCGGAAAACGCTTCACATATTCAGGCTATATTCAGGCTCAGAATCTTCGACAGTTCATAAAACGGTATTTTTTATGCTCCAATACTGGAAATATATCTATAAAGCTTCATGGCGTTGTGGATTTCCTGATGGAAAATGCTGTTCTGCCACAACTTTTATCGTGACCTTAAAGCCCAGTAGATAAACTCCTCGTACTGTTCTCTACGCAAAACCAATTTCCATCCTTGTAACAATCAACTGAGCGCAATCAAAGTCAGGGTACCTGAACAATTGGAGATGGCTTCGATCCTAATCACATTGTGGGATATACAAAATACCCGAGTTAATCAGCATTTCAGAGATGCTCATAGCATCAATACGTCCCATCTGTGATGAATTGAAAGCATAAAAATGCATTTTTGATACGCTTGGATTCAAAGATCCCACTAACGAAGTTCCATGAAAAAAACGGGTTTTGATCTCATAATATGCGTTTAATATTTCATAGTTTTGAGGAAAAAGAAAACTTTCAACGTTTCCATATCGAAAATCCCTATCGTTGCAATTTGAAGATGATGTGGTTATTTTAAGGATTTTGGTTACTCCAATCAATCGCATATATTCCAACGGTCACGTTTCCTCGATATCACTTGAACAGTGATGAGCTCATCATCGATGTTAAACAAAAGAAGGGCGTTTCCGTATTTTTGCATTTGCCCATAGAGGGCACAGCAACATTCCCACTATATTCAGCCTCTCACCCAGTAAACGTAATGCATGCTGTAAACCATAAAAAAATTGGGATTGCATCGCATTTTGACGTCTTTCGCAAAAAAGCGATAGAAAATGTGAACCTACGCCGCATGCCTGCGCTCTTAAGGTTACCCATAATCTCGATTTACTCCTAAATCACCCAGTTTTAGATTTAAATATTATTTAGCCCCTTGAAACTATCATGAAAACCCTCATCGCTCGGTACCCAGAGCGTTCCAATTCCGATTTACGTACTCTACTAAGGTATATCACCATAGCTAGAAGCAATGTATACCACCTATCCTCCTTTATGTATCCCACCCACTCCTACCAATTCCACTGCTAACTTGAAATCTTATCGCGATATGAAGTAATTCACCCATAGAATTATAGCTCATTCAATAACCACTGCCGATATTCTTCAATTAAAAAAATTTCAACTTTCTCGAAGTAAACCCTACTGCTTGTTCAATTTCGATGCAGCTACATAGCACCTCCCATTCCGACCTAGCTAAACGTCAAGCCAGCCTCCTATTCTCCCTCCGCTTCATGCACACAAAATCCATTGCCAAAATAATCGTTGTCACCATACTGCCCTATATCTGTGCATCCATGCAGATGTATTGCAGGTACTGCATATAGCCTACGTTGGTTGTTCAGATCGATTGCTACATTTCGGCGTGAACACGAAAGATCCCCACCCGGATGGGATCATCCTGAGGCAATCACAAGCAGACACACATCGACGATGAGCTTCCCGAATGGATTTGCGGCATACGGAATTACGCTTGCAACGCGACCCTAGAACAATTGAAAAATTGCAACTGCTAAAGGCACGGACGCCAACAGCTCTTCGCCGTACTGCAAACAGAATTCAACCTATTCTCTTAACTTGACCTCATTCTCGCTTCGATATACTGCATATAGTACCACCCTATATCCACATACTCGTGCATCTGTGAACGCTTCACAACGACGCAACCTCCCCCAACCCCTTCCTCCCCCTACCCTTTCCCCTCTCCCCTCCCGCGTACCAGAACCGCAATTTGCATCGATCCCGTTTCAAGCAACCAATAATGACTAACCGTTCAAGCGTGTATCACTTCTAATAACGGAGATCGTTGCCTCTCTCTCAACACGAGTCGCGCATTCATTCAATGAAGTTAGCCAATATTATCGCATCGTATCGATGAATTGATGTTAATTAACAACAAAACTACATCAATTTCACCATATTCATTACTACGCATATAATGTCGCTCATAAAAAACACTGTGAAAAGGAAAGAAAAATATACTATTAAACAAATTTAGACGTCAAAATCAGCCATGCGTGGATCATCGACCGCAATTCCTTCAATCCGCAAATAAAAATTCAGGTCCTTGGATAGATCCATCTGATTCCAAGCGAGTTTATCGGCTCGTACCCTCAACCAAGATCAAGCCACACATGAACACCTCTCGCCCATCCAACTAAGCATATGGTAAGCTTAAACTTCGAGCTTTTAAAGAAGTAATGATCAAGCGCCAAGCATACGAAAAATTCAAAATTTCGTAAAACATACAAGATAGCACCGAAAAAAAAAATGGCAAACATATCGTCGTTTTGGGGTTTCCCTAAAAGAATGAAATTTTGATAGAAACCAACACAGCACAAGTTTTGGGTTTTAAAATCTTCGAGAAAATTCCCACATGCAAAAAATGAGAGCGAGATGTGCCCAAGAGTGGCTCGGACTCGAACTATCTTTCAAAAATGTCAGATGAACCAATACAATCGATCAACGTACTTCTTATCATTCATCCATGTTTCAACGTTATGAGAGAAATAAGAATCGTTTAAATGCTTTGAAAATTGCTGACAGCCGATTGATCATCAGCTTGGAAAATGCTGACAGCCGGCTAATCACGAGCCGTGCGAATTTGGGACATGAAACGCGGCATTCGACATGGTCGCTGCTCATAACCAAATTCGATACATCAATTATTCAATCAGTCACCAATCACCTTTGACTGACGAAATGCAGCAATCAACAATACTTATAGATGTCTCGTTGTTCGTCGATTATCCACACACGCTTCCAAGTGCAAACAAGAGGAAAGTGAAAGTAACAAATAATGAAATACACAACATATCACATAATAAAACTTCCGATAGAGAAATAATAGAGATTTTAAAGATCAGATACGAAAAAGAAAACGATAAACTTTAAAGGGCGATGATTAGAAAAAAGTGGATTACCTTCCGAATGTAGGGATTGTGTTGCTGAAAAAGGATTTGAAAAATATTGAAAATAAACTAAATGAAAATAAAATAATTTAAATGCAAAACACGCGCCTCCAACATAAACGCCCACTTCCGCAATCGATGGAATAGCGTATCGTATTTTGTCTATGTGGAAAAAGATGATGATGGAGGTGGTGCCTGCGGAAGCGTACCCTCAGCGGATGGAACCGTTGATGTGCGTAAATGTACGCCTGATTTACGCAATCCTGATGTAAGTGGAGTAGCAACATTTGTTGCTGTTGTTGGTGCCGCAGACATTGAGCGACTCCCCAACGTAATTGGACTCGTTTTCTGACTTCCCGGTTGACTATTGACTGAAGTTCGCGAACCTGAAATCAGTCCTCATTAATGACTTTAGAAGAGACACAAGAAAATGCGAAGCAAAATTGACATGAATATTCTTCAATCACAATTACAATGGTTCAGATAAGTAGAAAGACTGCACTCATTACAGTATATTGATGCCACATATGGATTAATATAAAATCTGTGAATAATGAAACTAAAAATAAATCAAATTGTTGTTTTTCTCATTTCTTTTATTCCCGATAATAATTGTAAGCAATACTTTGATTGCTGAGGAATATTCCTTAAAACGCATTTCAAGAAAAAAAGTAAATAAAAAATTCATGTGCTAAAGACAAACATCTTAGATAAGAGTGGAAAAAATGACAAATTTTAGAGTGGATGAAATAGAATATAAGCAGTGAGAAAGTTGTTTCCTCAAAACATTACAAACTATTCACCCGTCACTAATCATCATTCTGAGCCTGTTTAATACTGAAAGATTTGGAAATTAAATCCAAATCCAACCAATCGATATAGCCTGCTCAACTGTCTTATCAACAAAAACTGGTATATCTTCCCAGTCCAACACCAACAAAAATTCAAAAAATTCAAAACCGATAGGCAAAGTTTCCTAGTTAATTAAGTACGTTCTTAACAATCAATGCCAACCAATAAGCACAAACTTCCATGCAAGTTTACCGGCGCACTTAATTCGAAATCACCTTACTACTTAGTAACTTCCAAACTTTCAAGCAATCAAGGAGCATAGGCACAAACAACTAATAAAGAGAGTGTACCAAAGAAACCGGCACGATATGCGCTTTTTGTATTCCACTCAACCGATTAGCCACTTTTCACAGATCACCAATAACATAATAAATAATACAGAATAGTGCCCCATATTCTGTTTGATCCGACAAGATCTCAAATATAGATGCCTATCACTCTTTCTAGGACTGATGGGCCATTGCAGAATATAAAGAAGGGTATAATGTGTTGAGCATCCCCGGCAAAGAGTATATAACTCTAGTTTGAATATTTTTGAAATGAAAACTATCGGAAAATGTTAAACAAATATACCATCTTACATATAAACACGACATCACCCAAAACGCATTATTGCAACACAAATCTGCGAATATACATAACAAATTAGTGTGCATATCATGTATCAAAATCTCCCAGACGAATGAAGCCATCAGTTGTTTCGAAACAATGACACCTGAGGTCACACTCGGATAGCGACACATCCGTTATCATGCTTCACAAGCTATCATAAGTGCCACTAAAAGCGCTATACCAACACCGCTCCCCAACTCCCCCCCCCCTTGATAGCCCCTCCCTTCACAATCCCTGATGCTCGCCTTTCCTGCTCCGAAGAAGGCAACATTTCCATCCCAAGTTATCGACCTTTCTCTTAATAAAAAATTTTGCTTTGAATGACCACATCTTTTAAGAACCATAGATATTTCGAACGTATCGTGCTTTCATTAATAGTTTTAATAGTACTATATTTTGAGATATCTAAAACATGCGCATAGACCCTTTACCATTTAGATGGTCAGCAAATACGGGAGGTATGGGACACCTATCTGGTTGTGGACATACCCAATCTATCGGTCATTTGGGAAACAATAGCTGTCAGCAAATCAGATTGTAATCGTATACCATGCAAACCCCCTTCAATGAAATTCATAATTCACTTGATGATAAAAATGAGGCAAAAATTTTCAACGTGACAGAGATATTAAAGCGGAAATAAAACAACTTCAATGACCACAGTGACAGCTATCTGGTCATCGACATCAAGGGTAAAGCCCCTTAAAAGGAGCTACATGTCATTGCACTGATCTCGGATCCATTACTTGCTTGACTGTCTCGAATCGGCTAATATCCACCTTAATACAAAAGACGACGAAAGATTCCACTAGCGAGGGAATGAAAAAAGGGATTGTGGAAAGAAGGAAGAAATGGACACATAAGACAGGTTAAAATTAGACGGTATTCTGAAATCCTGGATAAACGGACAGCAGTGAATTACAATCAACTGTCTCCATCACATAAACCAAAGAGAAACAGTTCAACATCGACAAACTAAAAGTAACAGAAACATCAAAAAAAAAATTCAAAATGATCCAAAAATGCATTTCTTCCGTGCATAATAAAGAAAGCAACCAAAATTACTCCATCAAATAACAAAACGAACGTTTTACAACCCATTTAAAAGTGGTGACATCCCACTATCACAAGTAAAATATGCGAAGTTCTAACACAAGCTCTAGCAGTACATCAGCTCATAGTTTAAACTGAACTTGTTTGATATGTTCATGTCCAGTTATATTCCCTTCCAATTATCACCTCACATAAACAAATTTGGCAGCGCAAATAACCCTTTACAGGAAGGACGTTGATACTAAGATTTAAAAAGGCTGTGTAGCGGCTCTGCAAGTTTCGGATAAGATGGTCCAGCTGCCATGACAGTGCCGAGCAAAATACCCGAAAAATGCTCAACGGAAATTTTCTTGACGACGAATGAGAGGCATAAGTGTATGACTTCCGGGAAATATGCCTTGTTTCAATCCTCAGTAAATTCCACCCAATTCGATTTCTATGCTTCTAGTACTAGATGGCTGTCTTGACCGCTCAAATTATTTCATCATATTTGAGTGGCGCATATCGTACAAGATACCTAACCGCTCTTCTGCTCATACCCTTGGCTGCACCTTTTTAACGCATTCAATACTCCATTCTGGAAGAAACCATCAAAGACGATTTCCTTCGGTTAAACAATATAATGACCACCTCCACTGCCTTTGTAGATCAATGCCTAGGTCACTCTTAACTAAATCACCTTTCCACCTTATACAATCGAAAAGCGAAGCCAATACATTTGGTGCAATACACGCCTTCAAAACTTTCTCAACCAATTCCATAAATTGCTAATTAGCAATAAAATGTGTGAAATCGCCCTGAAAAGTATACTTTCTGTATTCTACCCATAAATGCCCATTATCGAATTCCTTTTCAAATCTGAATTTGAATAGAGGAAGTTAACTCGTAGTGCAAATCCGTTAACTTGTAATGGTTCCCAAGTTAAGGCCATCGAATAGGTAAAAGGAAATATGCGCATTAATTTGCATACAATTATAACATCACTGCAACATGTAGAATGTTTGTGACGTGCATATAATGAGCCCTATAAATAGAGATCTGCATACGCACATAAAACGATCAAGATCGCTTCCACTGACCCATACGATTTTTCCGTGATTTTCTCTCATTAACTATCAAAAAGGGGTGGTAGGAATTTTTCCTCCCTCTAACGAAGAAAAACAGCTGAAAGAACCTTGATCACCAACATACAACTGTCCATTTCTCGCAATTTCCGGAAACGGGTATATCAACGTTCGGGGCTTTCAGTAATGATCCGTAAATTAGAAGTCCATATATGTTCAGTCGTTCAATTTCCTCCGAACATTAAAAAATTCTCCATAGTCGACGCTTGGAGAATAACCAATGGCAACAATCCACACTCCCTCCCCCCTTTCCTCTCATCATATCTCCCCTACAAACAGCCCCGAAGCGTCGACTCACAAAATTCGAATACGCTGTTTTCTGTGCAAAATATTCAAATTCATCAATACTATAGAATTTCATAAAAACCAACACAAATACTTCGGAACAAAACAATTAACAATTATTAACACACTTTACAACAATATAGACATCGAAAAAAGAAAACTTCGGAAACTTTTATTGACATATTTAAATGACAATATAAAACAAAATATAGCTGTAAAAATCAGCAAGTAAAAAAAAACAAATGGAAACTCGCCCCCAAAGTAAAAATTATACGAATTGATATATTCATGTAGCATACTCCCTCCCCGCTTGCAAACCTTAAAATCGGGGCAAGTCATTGCATCCTCCATAACGATTGTACCTTCATCGACAATTTCCGTCACAATTGAGGTCGATATAGTCCACTTGTTATAACATTAGAACGTACATAAAGCAACAATAAAAACCCTGTCAAATATAGGTTGCTTCTCTAATGTGCGCAATGTGTAAAAGAAGGCTTCATCAACGATATGAGAAATTACATCTCCCCATCGGACAGATGAAAACCATTTCGAATAAACACCCACTCGTCTAAAATTCCCTCACCGTTTGAATTAAACTTTTACAGAATATTTCAATAGCGACTTACAGCGCAAAAGTGCACAAAAATTACCTTAAATATCTATATGCTGCAACGTAACAACTCTTTTTGTTTCTCGCATTCTTCTCTGCTTTTATCCCCCACGAGGTTCCTGTTCCACTATTCTCACCTCTAATCCTCTTGCATGAAATAAATAACCTAGAAACATAGGAACAGGAACAACACCAACTATAATATTGCCAACAACAAGAAGTTACTTCAGGACGATAATTGAACATTGCGAGAAAGATTCTCATGCTGATTTGTTTGAAGGTTATCCTAGTCAATAAAAAGGAAGCCACTTACCTCCCTAAATAATATATAAAAGTCAGGTGAGCTATGAAAAGAAAGAAAACGAAACGAATGAACATAAATTAACGATGAGAGAAGTACCCACTGTGTGACTGCTGTGGTGATGGACCATCGGCTTTCTTTTGTTCCAAAGATGCGAGCTGTCCTAACAATTCACTTAGTTGATTTTGAACAGCACCAGTTGTTGAGCGCAGATTGGCGAGTGGTGCCACTGGCGGTAAAGAATTTGACGCCGAAAGTACCGACATCACCGACTGTGGTAGTGCTCCACTTCGCGCCATCAGCTGTACTAGCGATGCGGCCGCTGTTGGACTCAGGTTCGAGATAAGTGCTCGTGCCGCTTCCAAATTACTTGGATCGGCCTGAATCGCACGGATCGCCGCATCAACCGCTAAAACTCAATTCATCCATCCACAACAACATAACAGCAACCGCAAATTCCCTCTCGTCGCACAATGCGTTACTTTTGTTTGTGAATAGAGCAGTACAGCAAACACCGATCATGCCCATGCACTGACACTGACTGAGTCAAAAATCAGTAGGCCCTTATTCAAAACGACTCTTTGTGTGCCCCATATAAACATTTACATATATTAGTCATTAACGAAGTGATAGAACAGATGCCGCAAAAAAGATTAAAACAAAACTTACATTGCCGAGTCGATGAGCTACGTTGTGCAAGCATAGTGGACGTGTTAGCCGTATGCCGATCACCGCTTGTTGTGGCCACCGATGCTTCATTATACTACAACATTATTCATGCTCTCTCATCAATGGACCGCCCTCGGAAATATTCCACTACTATTGCTTTTGGCAACTTAGTATCACAGAACACTGAATATATCACATAAATATATCAAGGTGTGTATCGCATTTTGGTTGTAGATTACTTCTGGGAAGGGCACCTACTGATGAGCAGAACCGTTTTTTTTTCTTCGGGGGGGGGGGGTCTACAAAACAATTCTCAACAGCTCGAGTGGGTTAATTTTCATATTCGTCCACATTCCGGAAGTGTTTAAACTGAGCATTCTCTGCAAAAAAAAGGTTCTACTAAAATAGTGCACATATATTAGAAAAAAAAAAACTGAGATTATTCCGAAATAGTGAAACGCTTAGATGACTAAGATAAAAAGTTCGCGTTCTCACTTCCCTTTCAACTTCGAGAACAATATAAACGTATTAATCTCTAATACCTTTAGAATGATAATAAGCAAGAGAAACTAATCGATGGTCACATGAATTTTCTTTGTAATGAAGCAGTACACGAGCTGACTTAATTGCTACAAATTATAAGAAAATCATAACGCGACACATTCATTCAACAGGTCAAATAATGGAACAGGTTTATCACGAAAAACACAATGAAACTTTAAAGAGCAAAAAAAAAAGCTTCGCCAACCTGTTGAGATGACGTTGATGGACGTGATGAATAGTGCTGCACACCTGGATAAGATTGCGATTGAATTGAAGACGCTGACGTCATCGCACCTATTATGCAAACAATACGTCTGTTCATGGTTACTTCATCCGTGCATAAGCCTGTTGAAGAATGTGACAAGCCCCCCCCCCCCCCGGGCCAAATTAAAAGACTCTTCCACTTAGACTCTCTCCCATTTCCGTTTCTAGGCATGAAAGATCGTTTACATTACCGAAAAGAAAATTTACTCTATAAAGAAATCCATATTCAAGACAAAACAGCTTACTCGCTCGATTTTTGCGTTGTTTCTTCGACCACATCTCGTGGCAATCCTGCCAGTCGGGTAATTTCGGTGATTCGATAGCGTTGGGATCGAGCTCTCTCAACCAAGTATGTTGCAGTGCTTGTCTCGCAGTTATTCGTTTCCGCGGATCCAACTCCAGTAGGCGATCCAATAAATCAAGTGGCGCATCTCGTAGACTAAATTTTTTTCCCTCTCATTTGCGGTGAAAAATTGAAACTTCATTCGCGCCAAATTTCTTTTAAACTCCACATAGAAAATTCCACACAGCCAACCAGGTAATGAATGGTGCAGTAGTATCGAGAGATTTAAATTTATTAAAAAATCAAGGAAAATTGAAAGCGCATGTCATCGATCCTCCAAACCATCTACTTAAATCTGACGCTAAACTTATATAAAAACATCAGAAGCTGTCAAAAAAATTCGATCGTTTTAGTCCACACTCTTCCATAGTTTCCAACGAATAGTAAGATCCTAAGGTGCTCTAAACAGCTGACAATTCTCTCCAAAAAATCTACCAAATATCTTCACAGAACAACACCAAATATATAAACCGATGATTTTGTTGTTCTTCAAGCTATAAACAGCACCCAAAAACACACCGACCACATTATATACATATCGTTAGCCACATCCAGCCTGATAGAGCTTCAACAGCACAAATCCGTTAAACCATAAAAGCAAATATCCCTCGCCACCCAATCACACCTCGAGAGCGGGATGCAAAATCAGTAATCAATTTTCACAACGAATGCATAACCCAGAGATAAAATATGTGGACAGTGAGAGGGAGACAGAAAGAGAAAAGAAGCAATAAAATGAGGACAGTTTTCATCATACAGCAGCCTCAGAAGATTTTTATGCCTTAAGGAAACATATACATGAACTTTACGCTGTTCACACAACCCGTTCCCGTTGAATGATCTTGTTTGCGGTTAACGTTGATATATACCAATAAGGAAAACACAAGACTCCTCGGTTGGAAGCGAGCACTCTTATACCGCCCCTAAGTTATGCATACTCTGAATTATGTACCCTTTGATTTAGGCATTGCACTCGCTCCCCCCTTCTCCTCCAATTGACTTATGCATTTCAATACCTTTAGCTGCACCAATACTTGTGTATTCCAATACTAAGAGCAAAATTCGTTAAGACACTTACAATCCAAAAGCGTCCCTCAAAGTGCGTGTATAAGTGCGTTTCGGTCGATAGCTGCAATAGAGTGGCAAATTGATGACGTCAGGCCAATTCTCAGGTGAAGGAGTGCCGCAAATGCGTGATATTACTTCTAGTTGCACCATCTCTGAATTGCCTTGAAAGATCGGTTTCTTCGTGTATAGTTCACCCAGTATACACCTGAAAATCAAAAACTGAAACCTAATTTAACCCCATCATCATATCTGTCGCACCCGCAAACTCCATCCGAAGACCTTAATAGCTACAACAAGCGATTTTAAAGTATTAGGATTTGATTTATTATGGTCTATTTTCGCTGAATTCAACCACATTCGAGCGACCACGAGGTAAAAGAAGCACTTCGTTGATTAAACTATCACATTAAGTTAAGGATCATTGAAGCTCCTTCCAAAGCAAGCATTGCTTACGATATCTCCAAATCACTCTACTTAAAGATATATCAGAAGCAAAAATTTCATCAATCGCCTATGCCTTTAAACTGTGCGTGAAACCTTCAACTTTAGTGTCTTCAAGCATGCTACATGCCATCACAAGAGAACTGCTGGTGAGCAGGTTGCGGGCCATTTTTTAAGATTTGGGCTGAATGTTCCTCATTCCAATAACACAACTTCCGTAGACAACAGTAGGACGAGTTGCACAAAGCTTATTAATTTTCATATCTAAGCACCTAACATTAAGACTCGAGTCTGCTAATAGGAACTGAAAACTTGAAAATCGATTTTCGATGAAAATGCCTTCACTGGCGAAAAGAACAAAAGTCACGAAGGAAAGAGCGACCCAAGCTGAAACTGCCTGAAACACCTCAGTAACCTGCAGATTTCGACTCTCTATGTATACACTTTGATAGAAAACTCAGCAAGGACAACGAACGAATAGTAGAAGGCTTTTTTTTTTTGTTGATGCTAATAAAGCTTACGAAAATTTTCAACACAAAATGAGCGAAATGGCTGGAAAAATTCCAAGCCAAAGCACTCCAACTTGGGCGCTGATAGATTCTTAGGTATATACAACATTCTTATATAGATGAGATACATACACTTTACAGCACAGTAGCCTCATAAGGATATCAAAGTCAAAGTCCCCGACTTCCTTCATCCCGACCTCGTTGAAAATGGAACATCCAGTCACCCGACATCCTATTCCAAGATCTACTCGCATGACCTTTCTTAAAAAACTGCAAAATGGAGATGGGAACTCTGAAACACCCTCTTTCCAACTTACCTTAGAACTGTGAAGCGATCACCCCTTATGTCTTCCCACATTCCCTACTCAAGAATGATCCTCCCGCGTATTCCGCTTTTTGACAACACTGAATTTCTTCTGCAAAACTCACCCAACACTCCATACATCGACTGCAGTTGAATACCTCTCCTCACCGAGTAATAACTCAGGTGGTCTATACCATAGCGTGATAACCCGATTCGTATAAGGCCGATCTTGATCCTCGTCGTATAACCTCGCCAATCCAAAATCTGCTAGCTTTATTTCACCGCTGCAATAACATCATCGCCTATTTGCACACAAAGAACACTCTCAAGATAAGATCTAAGAACCATTCAAACATCTTGCTGACAGAATCGTCGAGCAAGAGTGAACAATCTGCAGCCCAATTAGAAATACTATATCGATCATATAAGAATACGAGTGGAACAAAACAAAGTGTTGTTTTACCTAAAAACCTCTTCATCCTAAAGCTTATCAACCAACATAGCCATTCATCTTCCAGCATATCAATAACTGACACATTTCTGTACCTCAATAATACATACTATCTCGTCTACTCCTCTATGCCTTTCATTATTCTCACTGTCCTTCGTGATGAAACTACGGCTACTGCGGGATTTTAACAAAAACAAAACGATAAGCGAACGAACCGATTATTGAGCAATATATTGGAGCATTTAATATCTCTATGTAGAAAGCCAACCGAGTGGCAATATTCAAGTCCAGATAGTAATTGTTTCGTGAACGAGGCGATCTGATCGTCGGTGAAGTCAACAAATTGACTCTCAAGAAGACCCATTAGATCGTGATCCAGATACTCGAATACCAAATAGAAAGCACCTAAAAATATATCCATCATTACATCTATAACAATGAAAACGTATGCAACTGCTTGCAATGCATCTATTGCATATCAAAAAAAAGTCATCGAAACAGGAATGACATACCGTTGCAAAATAGGAAAGGGGGAAATGGAAAGAATGCGGGAAGGTAATCTAAAGATGCAAAATATATACCCTCAACAATTTCCGTTCTTACGTAATTGTATAGAAGAATGTTAGAGGTTCTTTTCGTAGTGCAGAACACTTGTTTCCGTTACCCTTCCTCTTCCCCATCCCTCACCAACATGTTCAAGTATAAAGCACCATAACAGCTGGAGGGTGTGAGAAAAACATCAGATCACTGATGCTGTGCCCTAAAGCCAACATCATAAGTGGTGCACTCACCTTTATCTCGACGGAAATCGGCTGCTGTTTGCTTATCGGTAACAATATCGATTAACCTGACAACGTTCTTGTGATTCAACTGTCGCAGGATCTTGATCTCGCGTACAGCCGTTATTGGGAAACCTTCCTTTTCGTTTTCAAGGCGAACCTTCTTTAGCGCGACGATCTCTCCTTAAATCACCGAAATAGCATGTGAAAGATTATGCGATCACATTAGAGCTTCTCATCAAAAATTTACCCTTTAGAAGCTGTTCGTATGAACCAAATCATCCTTTTCTTCGGTTACATATAGCTCAAAGCTGTCTCACAACAAAAAAATGTTATGATACCCGAACAGCGATGAATGGTTAAAAATAAAATTAAAATAACGTTGCACTATGACAAAATATTTTATTAAATTTCTATATTCCTTAGCTATTCCTAAACTTAATCAAATAGGCGTTAATTTCTCAATAAGCAAAACAAACCAGTGAATTTATCGATCGCTTTATAGACCTGTCCATAAGTGCCTTCACCCACTTGCACTTTTATATCGTATTTCTCCACTGTCGAACATCCCCAATTCTCGGGATCATCTCGAAGCTTTAGGCGTTTATTCAATACACTGCAACGCAATTTGATTAGCTCTGTATAACAATTACAAATATTTTGTTACTCTAATCATTCAACTAGACATTTCTTTCAACATCGAATGTGATAGATGGCAGAGTGGTTACATACAACAACGAAACATAATCGTTATGAAGGAACACAAGAAGACGCTCAGCAAAACTGCAACGCAAGAACGCTGTTTACAGAAATATTTAAATATACAGAATGAATATCATCGCATACCCCTCCCTTCTCTAACAATAACTTCACTACGTGAAGACAAGATCAAATAACGATGTCACCATAAACACATCACGAGCTACATCGTTGCTTAAGTTACAGGAGAACTTCCGTGCTTTTCCTATCTTATTCTACAATCGGCATAGAAAGGCCTAATATATATTTGTCAATCAAAATAACCAAAAACTACTTGTAAACTTCAAATAAAACGGTACACTCACAGTGGGCGGCAGAATGTCCTCTTCGGAGGCAACCTGTTGCTAACGGATGGTTGAGGCACAGGCGGTGGTGCTGGTGGAGGTATCCTGGGAAGCGGTAACGGCGGAAGCGTACTCATTGGTGTTACCGGATGGGCGGTAGGGGGCGGTAAAGGTGCAGGTGGAGGCGGCTGAGATATTGAAGGTGGAGCTGGTGGTGGTCCAGGAGGTGGGATCGCAGTCGGTAGCGGAGGCAAAGGAGGAGGAGGTATAAGCGGTTCCGGTGCTGACGGTGGAGGAGGTAAAGGTGGCGGCTGCGGATATGGCGGTGGTGGGATCGGGAACGCCGAGTACTAAAAATCAAACCACTGCAATCCACATCTGAGTTTAGTACAACATAAACTTAGCACAGATGAGACCAAGTTAATTTCTCAGAATCCATCAGGACTTCAACCGTTTCAAAAGAGAAGCTTTCATGACTCGTCGTCCACAACTACTCCACAACTTTTTGAAGCTCACCTGCCTCAGTTCTGGTCCCTCACCGGCTTCCATTCACCCAACTTACTACGTATAGGATGATCGAATATGTGGGCAGTAAGTAAATATAAGGGTGATGAGCATTGCAGTACGACGATTCATCCAACTATATGCAGGATGTTTAGATGAAACTTCCAAAGTACAAGATGCAATGAACGTCTTCACGAGCACTTAAAAATTGCTCTTTAACAAATAAACTTGAGTGGAGCAAATCTCCACATAAGCACCCAGAGCCAATGAAAAGAAGATTAAATCGATGTACTGAAGGTTACGATGTTTCAGACTCATAATTTACACTAAAAGCATGCGTCACCGAGAACAGAAACATACCTGAGCGGTGTACCCGTATTGGGCATTATAGGTGGTCATTGCACTCTGGTATGCAACAGCATCCATTCCCAAAGGTACCGGTGGTGGGATTGACGATGGAGTATGCATGAGCACACTAGTCGGCATTGGCGGTGGAGGCGGGGGCGGTACCACATGTGCCGACGACATCTGCAATCACATCAGTGCTCCTCTGCTTGCAGACGCTGCGATGATGGATTTATTTGCATTAGTGCAATCTCAAATCCAAGAAAGTACCCGTCACCTTAGTGGGCTGGGGCTGCTGCTATATCAGCTCCATCCCTCTTCCACCAAAGCCAAGATTACGTTTTGACAGCGGCGAAGTTTGGAGCCCTGAATACCCAACACTAAATAAGACCACTACACAATATGGACTTTTATCCGCAACGGTCATTTTATTGCATAACACGGATTGTTGTGCCTGAAAACATTTGATTCAGCGTTGCAAGCTAATTTTAGCTGGATTATTAACTCTGTGATCGTATGCCACCATCGCTGCTTATTGTGAAGGCTTATAAGTAATCGCTGATACCTAACGGCACGTTATAAATAGAGCGTTTGTACCCAACAATTATCTGCTCCTTACCCAATTACCCTCAGGCAAGTCACCTTTGCAACGATACTTCCTACTGATTACTTACCCTTCAAATTTAAAGGGGTTTTCCCCACCTGATCACATATTGATATTTGCTGATGAAATCTAACTACTGTAAGCGGTCGACAGTATAAGCAAAGAATTTAATGAAATAAAGAAAACTACGAAACAACTGAGGGCATTAAAATCGCGATATGAAGCCATCTGAAGTAACTTCGTCAAATCTATCAAAAACAGATTATGGATCTATTTAAAGACTTCGAAGAACCAATCCGGATCAACATCATACTATAGAAGAAAACCAAATAATTAGGTAGTAAACAACAGAACCTAAGGATGATATACGATAAGACAGTGCACTTTATGGCCATATTCAGGGATTGCTACCTACTAGTATAATATGGGGCCAAATCCGTCGCGTAGTTATAGCTCTAGGTACTCTCCAGTATAGAACTATTTTACGAAATAACAGTAACTGTTTTATGAAACGATACCAGCGTCGAAAAAATAACCACCGTTCGAATGATACAAAAAAAGCGAAAATGCGAGTCCACAGAAAATAGAAAAAACATCATTCGGGCAATTTCAACAATCTAAGGGATAATTAGTGCACAAAGTTAACGATGGAAATTGCCTGCGACCATTTGGGATAATACTTAAACGACCCTCCTTTCTTCCCACTCTCATTTGAGATGTTGAGGAGGCATGCCCAAACTATTAAGATACGGCAAAAAGAATAGCGTTTAAATCTGTGCCCCATCTTTGTTGAATCTGTTGTCACAAACACAGTACACAAAAGCTTTGCGCAGTAAGTTCCCCTGAGGGCGCCATGAGTTAATGCCATGTAGGGAAAATAAGTAAATAAAGGCAAATAATGACCGATGTTGGAGATTAAATTGCTTCATTCATAGCAGTGCGGTATATCGCCTCGATGCATGCAACAGACTGCCTGAAGTCGATCTCTGGATGCAGGCGAGTGCAATTTAAAATACCATAAAGACTTCCGGAATTCAGATGCTCAGAGAGGAACGAAGTGGCTGATGCAAGAATTGAAACAAGTCGATGCGGCTGGCGAAGCTTCATTTACCGAATAACGGGATCACAAAAATTGGAGAACTGCGTATACTTGCGGATTGCAAATAAGTATGACATTATTTGCTCATTAATTCAGTGCATTTAAGAGTACCAAGTAACGATTAAAAGGCTATCAAGAATCAACTCTTAATGCAAATTGATTAGAATACCGCGCAGAAATTACGAGGAATCATTCATCTACAAATGCTGCAGGATCACAGAGACGCTTCGAAGTTTCGAGACTTAAGGAAGTCGTTCGGAAGTGCCGATGTCCGAAATTCTCGAATACCTGATAGTTATGTCACTTATATAAGCCCCCAACTGTAACTCAACTCAAGGCAAATAAGCCGTCTCTTGAGACCACCATTCTCAGAGATCCTTAATCCCGTCCGCTGATAGAGTGACGCAAAAGTGCACCATCAAGCGTGCAGGATGTTATCTTTTCAAGTGCAGCTGGACAGCAATATACCAGCAAGTGCTGAGCACTCGAGAGGACAAGTGATGACCGCAAATGGTGCATTCGATGATAGACCGTACTTCAGTTAACATCGAATGCCAGTCATGCCAAAAATTCAACAACATATGAAACTCAGCCAACAGCTATTCATCAAATTCCTGCATGTAACGTCCGATAACATCGAGTCATGAATACTCCAGCCGACGACTAACAGCTCGCCGGTTGGGTAATTAATAACTGATCAGCTATGCATCGAATACCACAGCTGCAGACGTAAGGAAACTTCATCCCAACTTCAAGTTGGAAGGCAGGTTGTGTCCACATTTCTCAACTAGACGCCTATTTATGACCTCATTTTTTTGCTGGAGTCCTTCTTACCAGACCATCACCTCACATGTTCTTTTCACCCATTTGGCGAAACGAATTTCTGTTTATCACATGGCAAGAGGAATGAAAGGGGAGAGGGGAGAGAAGGAGATGCAAGAGCAGGAAATCCATCTGCGCATGGAACGAACATCCTCTATCAAAGCGCCCTCCTCTCCCGTCTAGCTTTCTTCAACAAATACTTTCCCATAAACCTATAAAATCATCTCGCGAAAACATACCGCTGGTGGAGGACTTCGACTTGAAGATGAGGACGATGATTCAGTGGATGGCGATCTGGTTGGTGAGCGTCGTTTCTTCGAAGGTCGTTTCTTCGGCACAGAGGGACTCCGTCTGCGGTGTTTACTTTTCCTCGTCTTCTCCTTGTCCAGTCGCTTATCATGATGCCTCGACATTATTTCACCCAGCAACGAATGCTTCAGCCGCAAACTAAACCCACAACTGCCTTTAATACAATTGGCAGTAAAAACACTCGGCTCTGCATGAATTTAACTAACTGTTATTCATGTGTTGACAATTCTCATCAAGAAGTATTACAACGGAATTTAAAAAAAAAAAAAGAAAAACAATTCTATAAAGAAGTTATAGAAAACAATGGCAGTTGAGTGAGAAAAGGCAAGAAGGGAGATGGGAAGGAAGGAGTGAGAAGATGTCATAATACAATTGCAAACTAGCCCCCATAATTACAATGGAAGTGACCTTCCGTCATGCACGCCGGATTCTCATATTCCCACCTAATACATATATTGCTTCCTCTATAACTCACACTCCTTCACCATCAGTCTACATAAACGCATCAGAACACACGGTGTCCGAGAAAGAAAAACCTCCTACATGCACCGAGATATGAAATAACTTTGCTCCCGTCACATGTATACGACGGTAAATGATTCTCTGGAACATCCGGCGTTTGGTTTGAAGAATTGTGCGTCGAGTTGAGGAAACTAACTCATGTACGCTATGAATTGGGCAATTGGAAACTATCAAAACAAGTTTCCAGTTGTGAAGGCATCCAATTCAATTATGTGACTGCATCACAATTCCGTTTAACCATAACATCATCAAAAAGCGTTAGGAACGGGGAGAGAGAAAGAGGTTTGTTTGCTTTGCATAGCTTGGAACTCGAAATTCAAATCGAATATAACGCTTACAAATCGGACTTTTTACCTTACATTGCCAGAGTATTCTAAACCACAACAGCAATTTTATTTCTTGTTACTTCAAAAATTCACTTCCTGCATATTATCGCAAATATTCTTTCAATCCCTTAAAAGTTTCTTTATAGAACAACACAGTTATCAAATGATAAGAAATGAACCGAAGTATAAAAAACACCAAATGAAAACCAACTCGTTCATGCTCCTAAAACTGGGCGAGGATGAATCCGAAGAGCTTGAGCTCCAGCTACTTGACCTCGTTCTGCTACGCCTGCGCCTTGCATCTCTCTTTTCTGGTCGCCTCGACGGACCTCCACCGGAACGTGGTGCTGTACGATGAAGCCGCCTTGAATTAGCGCTGAATTAGCAAGAAAGACTCCCTTACATTGGGCAAGGAACAAACTCGTATTTTACCTTATCATCCTATGTTCAAGTATTAATCTCCAAAGGACGAGGACGTGAAGAAAGGATGGGGGAGAGAGAAGGGAGCAATCAATTTTATACGTTCAGGAATTACTGAATATTCCCTCGAAAAAAAGGAAACCAATATATACATTAAAATTGGCTGAATTCAAATACAACTACGTCCTGCCAGATTTTCCTTCCAACATATAAAGCGATAGAGACCGTACCAAAAGCAGACATACAGAAATGCTCGGCCCATGTCCGGCTTCTCAGTTCCTTAAAATAACCTCAACTAGCTATGCCGTACTTCTGAAATATGTTGCTGACGATATGACATACAGAAACACGCAAATCCACAAACTGCGGTCAGCTGGCTAATGCTTATGAAGCAAACTGCTTCAATCCATTCACCGGCTCATACTCGCCCTCTAAGCCCTTTGATACGTCCTCTTCAGAAAAAGCACTACGCACATGTCAATACGGATGAACATAGCTGCCAATCAATGTTGTCGCGCTGCCCTATCCCAATGTAACGGGAATTTTTTTTTTCATTGTTTCAAACCATATGGTGAATGCAAAATGAGAAGGGACAACTTCGGTGGAAGAACACCGGCGATGTCAGCCCCAATCGCCGGCTGCGATCATGCAACGATCATACAACATCCTGCCTACATGTTTAGACAAATGTGACCACTCACATTTACGTCGACAAAGCGAATTTTATAACACGATCACTGACCACTGCGAATAAAAATAATGGCGATGAAAAAAAAAATGAGGAGAAACACCCTAACGGGGTTAATACTATGAGCCTATTTTTGGCCCAGCCTACGCGTTACTTATGATCTCAGATTAGATCTCATATAAAAAAACTGAATCTGATGCTATTCTTATGAACGAAATAAATTCACTGAACTTCCATCAAAACAGCGTTATTACGCCTTTGGCCATATAGCCACTAATCCCCTCAAAGGTTTGAGACATATGGAAAGTTCAAGGGATACTATTAATAATAACGACATAAATAACTTATTAATATTAATAAGAGTGCATTGATTTCATTAATATTCACCCAGTCGGCAACATTCCCCTCTATGCCAATCATATACAACACAGACGCTTCATATTTGACTGCCCTCTCATCGCATCCACCTCACTGGATGCGAACTTCAAACGACGATTGTTGCCAATCATCTGTCACTAATTCCACTGCCCTGCCTGGGCGCAGGTATTATTGCTCTGTTCGCGATTGCCTAAATGCTTATTTATGAGATAAGGCGCCTGATGACAAGGCACAATCATCGACAAAACATAACCGCATCGTATTCTGCAGATTCCCTAGAAATAGAGAAGATTTCAAGTTGAGACGATAAACATGCAAATAAAATGATGCTGCAATAGGTCAAACCGATTAAGCTGCCTTCGACTAGAAGCGTTGTTATCCCTTCTTGAATCGGTTCGTCGATGATCACCCGATCTACGCTCGTAGTCACGCCCCTTTGCATTCGACGGTGTTTGTGATCGCCTTCGTTTGCGTGGTCGAGACGTCGACCGAGAACGTGATCTCCTTAAACTATCTCTTCACCAACACTTTCGGGCAACAAACATTTTGAAAATAATTCAACAAATAGAAGAAGTAAAAATAAACGAAGCTTACACACCTATTATAAGGCGGAGTCAGGGAAGAGTGCGACCTTCTTCGCCGTTTGGCAGACGAATCGCGCTCACTGCCTCTCTTCTTGTGCGACGACGATCCAGACCTGCGTGGTCGAGGAGGTGAAGGCGATGAGGAATGGTCCCGGCCATCATCACTTCTATTGCTACTTGATGCCGGAGTTCGATATCCCTCTGTAAGAATGTCTTTTTTCAGAAATCAGGCCATAAAACAAGTGCAATGGTTCCTGCACCAATGCCCCAACCATCTTTTGGGATTGTACTGGTTACCTTGGCGTGGGACAAACTAAACCACGGCCACCCTTCCAGCAAGAACCTCTGCAAGTGGAGCCCTCCATGGCCGAGTTATACAAAAAGATGACCCTCACCGAATGTTTCATCACTAAGCTTAATCCACCCAAAGATGTGTTTGTGAGAGAGGATGGGATGCAAGGACTAAAAAGCCAACATCAGCAATTTATCGAATCATGTGGATTTGCATCGAATGTCATCATTTGCAAGTTTATTGAATTCACAGTCCATTATTTATATCAAATCTATTTCAAAGGAGAAACATTTAACAAATGCTTCGGTAGAATTATTGATCCACGTTTTCAGCGCATTCATCGACTGAAACTCCTCACAAAGCACATACAGCTCATTAGCATCACTTCATACGTTACTTCAAAAGGCCATTAATAATCTCCCCGCCCTCCTACCTTATACCAAAGCAAATCCCGCACAAACGGTATGATCGAAGAAAGATCCTGCAAAGAGTGCAGTAAACTACCAAATGAACAAAGTTCCCTCCCAGAAAGGTAGGGAAGAAGGGAAGAGAAGACACGACGCTCCCACTGTATTGATGTCGGAGTTTGTAATGTAAAACTGCTCCATAAGCGCTATTTTTGCTTTCAAATAAAAGCATTTTAAACACTCAAATCTCACAAAGTTCAGTAGCTTCTGTACTGCTTTCTCTGAAAATAGCCAATGGTCATAATTCAGAACGTTAGATGCAATAATGCCAACATTTTGCCTATTGGTGATGCTTACAGACCAAGCGCACTAGTGTGCCAAGCATAAAGAAAAATTTCCGCATACATTTTCGGCGTCTAATCGAAACAATGATCTATGCAACAATCAAAGAAAGCCGATTCGTGGAAGTTATCAAAAACACTTAGCTGGGTACTGAAAGCTTGACAGCAAAAATCAGATCAAAACTCAAATTGCACATATCGCGCTAACTGTTTAACGCTTATAGAAGCCTCTATAATGGTATAAATATAAGCAGAAACCGCATCGACATTTTTGAAACATTAAACGAACATGCGGAAATTGGTCATGTTAAAAACGGGCGGAGGAGGAAGAGTCGGGGAGGGGGATAAGGAGGTGAGCGAGGAACAGCTAGAAAACAACGTTTTCAGAAATAAGAAGTCGTAAATTTAAATGACGAAAATAGCTCAAAATTCAATTATACACTTTCCCAAACGCAGTAGAATTAGCCCTTTCCCCCTCCCCTTCCCAATCTGGCGTACGACTGAGACAGAAGGGTAGTGGAGAGTTGCCCAACGTGATAACAAATATCGTTGGTTTTTGGAAAAGCAACAGTAGTCCAAAACAAACTTGAAATACAATGAATCTATTCGAAAGCAGTTAATTTTCTTTACTGTCTCTGCAGTTTCAATGTAGGAAACGCCCTACACGCACCACATAGATGATGCAATCTGTCATCCACGCGACAGACGCTTCAAAAAAAGATCGAAGTGGATGAAAAAATGAAAATATTCCAAATAAGCTGGTGTTCATATAGACAGGACTCATATGTGAGGAAATCGAAGTCGATGAACGACGTTACTTTCAGAGAATTCACTCGTTTTGTCCATCACTACGACCTTTTTTGTCTACTACTTAAAAAGTTTACTTTGCCCTTTTGCTTTTTTATGTTTATAGAAGTGCTGGTAACCGCGTTGGTTGAATGTTGTATAATCTCGCTAATAAAAGCTCATTTGACAGCGATCTGATATTGATGGGCGGTTGAGAAGGACAAGAAAGTATGAGAAGAATAGTACCGGCTGCATTCTTTGAGATGGAGAGGGAAACGACGCCCGAGTGTCAGGTCATTCAACATCAAGATGGAAGGAAAAACGGCCCCCGAATGTTCAGTGATAAAAACAAAACTCTTCTTGATAGTGCCAATTTACGCGTGAGAAAAAAAGAAAGAAAAAAGCGAGGAAGACAAGAACAAAGCACTATTCACTTGCCACTTTTGTTACTAACAAAGAGTTGACATGCGCCAACCGGTTATGGCTATGAAAATCATTTGTGACGTTGGCATTCATAGTCTCGAAAACCCAGGTCCTCGACAGACCATGGACTTTCGCTAGTAAATCTCTTCGAAATTATTGAGATCTGATATCAATTCAAGCATTTTCCAACTTCAGATGTCTTCATGCTAAACAATAGTGCCTTAAAATGAAGAAGGACATGCGGGAGCAGTCCATGAAACTGGGTCCTCCGAACAAACCTTTTTCGAGTTCCAACGCTACTTGCAATTCTTAGGCGCCGTTTTCTTTAAAAAGGGAATGGTATCTATCGCTAGGCACGCTGAACGCTTCAGGGAATCGTAGCTTTCATAGCTGCGAACCCCCCCCCCCCTCCCCCATCAAATCTGATTTCTTTTTACATGAAACTGAAAACTGAAGTCGACAAGGTAAATTAAATAAAAATTAAAGGTAAAAACAAACGTTTCGAGGACGATGCTTTGCCGTTCACCTTTTCTCCATTAGCAATAACAGTCGGTTCACTATGCACCATCACTGAACATATCACCACCTGATTGTTGTTTATTTTCACTGAAATATTGCATACGATGACATCACAAGTGCTTTAAGAGCACTTATTAATATCGAACGCTACACGAACAATCCCCTCATAGATCAACGTTGCACTTCATCATTGCTATCAATCCAATGTGAATTTTTATATGCAAAGACAATAAAAACAAATATAGGAATCCGTAAAAGAAGCAATGCAAAACGTAATCCTCTCAACGAATCGGTTCCGATCCGTCGATACAAACACATCTATACTTTTAATGATCTCTACTGAAATTCAAATCGTATTATCCCTTCACATTCATTTCTATGGAGTTCGAATTATTAGCTTTTTATCCTTCTTTTCTCAAAAAATTTCACGGCGAAATAAAAAAAAGGCTAAAAACTACCTAGTTGATAGTAGACATTGAATCAAAGAAACAATAACGAATAACATGAAAATAGAAGCAAAACAATGAAATCCATCTATGAGCAAAGCATTACAAAAACATTTCCCACGAAAACGCAATAAACGTCTAATAAAGCATCATAACAAATAATCTAACAATTTGCTTCTGCTCAAGCCAATGTACCATTTACTCTCAGTATTCACAAGTAATCGACCCCAAGAACTAACAAGAACCGATCCGTTGAAATTCCACTAATCATTATACTACTCCCTTTGTCTTTGAAGGAAAACTGTAATAATCAATATCAAAAAGCAAATAAAACATAATAAATCAATAAATACTTCGTATATTATATGCACCAACTAGAAGGCCGAATACAACAATCGATTTGCAAAATGAAAGAACTGCTAACAAATGTGTATCGGCCAAACTATAGTTATAGAATCCCCGTAGAGATTCACTTATTATGAAGCTATATCATTTATTACAGAAATCCGCAAATCGCTACACTAAACAACGATGATGATTGAAAGTGATTATGCATGTGTGAGCATACGTCCGCTGTGCTGTACTGGTGAAATCCTTCTGTCAATAAAAAATACTTCGTCATTCTTTATGCAACAGTTTATCGCTCCGTCATAACAAACACTAGAAACGAAACCCTTTACAAGTTCTAATCACAGCTTTTAATGATCAGTGTTGGCAAAAATTACAAACAATTTCCCCTCGACTCCCCTCCCCAAAGGCCAAATTATGGTATGTCAGTCTATGAATTTCTAACATTTCCATAAACAACCTCATGCTTCGAATATATTTAAAATCCAGGCAGTATGTAACTTCAACTAAAGACCGATACAACCCTCTCCCGCATCTTTTTCACCTCTCTTCTATTTGCAGCTATTATTCAAAGAGTGAAAGTCTGATGGAGAGCACCTATACAATCATGAGATATTATAAGCAATAGAGGCGTAGCCGTTCTACAGACAAATGCAACGAGTACAAACCGCATTTATCGGCTGCACTTTCTGTTACCGTAATGCGGCAATCTACGATATGCCAGTTCCCATACTCTCAACCTCCCGGATCATTAAGAATCGCAATCTATAGCCCGGTTTCCAGTAAAGGTTACAATCGATTTAAAAAAAAAAAAAGCAGCGTGAGACGGACAGGTGAAGAGAAAAAATTGGAGGAAAAAATAAAACTTTGCAAAAAAAAAGAGAACGCATATGGCTGAAATAAAGTCGCCAATCATATGTTTAATGTCGCAAGTTTTTTGTAGTACAATCCTTCCCTAAACCCCCCTCCCCTCCCCTTTTCAGGTTGTTGGCTGAGGATGTGACCTAATTCCGAGAATTGGAAAAGGAAGCATGGATGGATGGGGGGTAAGAAATGGAGACAGTTTCAAATGCGTAACGTAATAAAATCTTAAGGTGGAAGCAACAAGGGAATTATGCAAAAACATCTAATATTATCTTTAATTTGGCGCATTACAATGCCGAAATTAACCATCTAAAAGAGACATAAATTATCTGCTGTCATTGAAAAAATTCGTGAAACTTCGAAAATTCCGCCTTTTTTATCCTAGCGGGTGACTAACAATAGGTTGCATCATCTCATAACATTACTGATAGCCTCTTATCACCACTTCCGCGGCAAAGTTATTCTCATAACAATACATATAAAAGTATTGAAGAACACAAAATCGATTACAATTAATTCTGATAAAACTAATCCTTTGTAATGAATAAAATGCAACAATATCCACCACCGTCTTTCCTCATTAAAAAAAAAAAAATAAATAAAACAGCTTTGATACCCAATTCGTTTGTCTATATACCACTCAAATATATCGTGTAATTGCTACCAACTTCTAAAGACCTATTTCTTTTCAAAGAAAAACCTATAAATGTACAAAACATTCACGCATTGGCACAACGAATTCCATCCGAATGGCCACTAAATATCATTAATAAGGAAACAAGTAAACATATCCCTATGCAAGACAAAAATTCTTCCAATTACTGGTCAGAGGAACTTACTGATAAGTAAACTCCCTCACATTTATGACATCAAATAGAAATTAGCAGTGCTAATGAATGCATAAATATGCGCGCAATAAAAACTAACAATGCCAATAATTTTTTTTTTTTAATTCTTTTAATATTTAATAACTCTTCGTTGAGCAATCCAATATCGAACAAACCCACTAGAAGAAATTTCAGATTTATGAATGAGATGTACTCATCCCATCCGAAAATCTTCTAAAAAAAGGATATTTTTCTATACTATTCATAATAAAACAAATAAAAGGCGTCATGATGTACTATTTTCTGACTCAATAAGTATTCAACAAATATGCCAAAAATCCACCTAAAACTTGAGCATCAATATTTGAGAACGAGCTACTTAGTTGGTAAATCCCGATTCACCTTTATCATTTGCATATCATCACGTTCACTATTCAATAAACATACTACTCTTTATTTCATTGTTCGTTTTCTCTCACAAATACATCTGAAATTTGAGACCTCAACATGCAATAATCAATCACCAATGGCTTCAAATGCTTCTATTTCTTTCTCGAGTAGGCGTGTTTTTCGCTGCTTACTTCAATATAGAATAATACCGAATGAAAAACATGAAGGTTAAAGTAGATAACAATTTTAAAAATATATATATATATATATATATATATATATATATATATAAAGACTGGAAAATATAGACAAGCTGGCACGATATGCGCTTTTCGCAATGCAAATATCTACCAGTCAGTGCAAGGGGAAAGTGCTACAGGCGCTACTCTATGGTGCATACTCGTCGCAATAGCTGTGATGACTCATGAGTTGGAAGTGTCGCATTAATAGAAAGACGCATAAACATTAGAATTTTATAACAACTCAAATATAACAATTCTTATCTCTAAAATACAACTAACTGAAAAAAAATTTTTTTTACCTTTTCAAAAAAAAATAACAAAAAACTTTTCTTAATAGACCATTGCCACTAATATAATATGAAATGAGCTTTTTTCATTTTACGATATAATTAAACAATTCTAAAAGGATACAGGAAAGAACAGCTTAATAAAAACCACAGCTTAATAACTTTTCTTCCCTTCCCTCCCACCCTCCCTCGCCCCCTTGAGGTAAAAACCTAAAATTTTTCAGATCCCTCAGAAATTTGCACCTTTTCTTAGCTTAATTCGGGATAATGCTACAGACTGTCGAGCAAAACTAAAAAAGAAAATCAGCAATGCAGCGCGAAGTATATAACACATCGCTTGAAAACAAACTTCACAATGTTTTAAAGATAAAATTACTAAATATTTTCTGCTTGAATGATCATATCAACAATAAATCTTTGGTTAATTATCGGTCATGCTCACAACTAGCATCTCATTCAAGCAATATCTCTAAAATTTACCGCAACAAAATTGAAATCTATGAGAGATGCATAATATACAAAAACATTCAAACTCTACCAAATCAACTGCTCTATTTGATTCTCTTCAACGACAAAATCGTTTCCTTTCATCGCAGAATCAATCTGGAGAACAGTCAGAAAAGTTTAAAGGTTTGGAAATGGCTGGCAAGGTAACGCAAAAATCAGGCATCATCGACAGCATTTCATTAATCAATGGCTATCTGAGATGCGAAATGATGAACAACGATTACACAAATTGAAATAAGTTTTAAAGCATGCGGATGTATGAATGAGTTTCCGCATATTCCCTAAACATCTTACGTCACATCTGAGCAAAGCTGCTAACATTGGCTACTAATAATCTCAAGCGAACAAATAAGTGGGAAAGCGCGCCAGCGAGGCTGGCCCAACATGCGCCCTTGTATTTTGGCACAACCGGATTTTAAACTTAAATGCACAAAAACAGCGGAAAAACATTCAGCAACGTGTTTTTGTTTGGCAATAGGACTACATTGACTTGAAAATTCCACTGCTGCATTTTACGCTAGGTAGCTCTAAGGAAGTCGTAAAAATCCCGACGGATCGGAGATTACTCCATGACAAACCGCATCTACCAAATCCAATCATCTTAGCTCATGTTCTTGAAAAATTGAAACTGCCGCATACATAGACATTCACATATATAAAGTCCAGACACGTTGCAAAGAGAGAGAGAGAAAAGACGACTAATATTGAACATTTCGAATAATTTTTTATAAAAGCATCATAGATGAATATGATTCATCCAACGCCATGTCTATTTGAGAAAAAAAAAAAAAGATTCACCTTAAAAAATGACATTCATAAATTATAGAATAATGTGTTATGAAAATGTTCAAAATTTTTGATATTTGTATATGAAGAAATAATTCAACATTATTGAACGTAATGCTCAGGTTGCAAATATGCAAGCGAATTCCCCACTTTTTGTGTACTCGATGGGAATACAATCTAAGAAATAAAGAAATCAGGAAATAAAAAGTAAGTAAAACAACAACACATAACAATGCAAAAAAAAAAAATTCCTCAATATAAATTAAAAAGTGATTTGCATAATTTCATGAAAAAAAAAATATGCCGGGTTTTTCAAGTTCACGCCTATTCAAAAACTATTACAATGAACTGTTTTATCACCTAAGCATGGGGGAAGGGTGCAGCAATAACTAAGTTTGCGCAAATTTGGCTACTGAAGCAATATACGCTGAGAATGAAGAGGTACTAGTAGAATGAAAGATAATCTTAGCTAAGGTAATCACACGTTCAGTACATTGTTATTTCCATATTTTTTAATTATAGACATAAAATATAAATAAATATAACACACGCAAATTGCCGCATAAAAGCCAATAGTTTTATTATTTTACTTCCATATTACATCAGAAATGAAGAGATGTTATAACACAAATATAATTTAGCACTAATTTATTAAATACCATTCGTTTGTGACTGATTTAAAACGATTCAAAATCCCGGAAACTCTTTCATATTCGATAACTAAAAAGACGCCCAGGTGATAATATTCTAAGTGATTGGACCAAATGAAGACAGCCAGCTGGAGCAAAGATGACTTTCGCAATAACTTTGTGGGATCAGAACATCATCTGAATTGAATATGCCATCTTTTCGAGGTCTATGATCTAGCAACTTCTTTTTGTTAAATGCTCGCGGCGCTAAAATTCTTAACGCATCTATATATCCGCCTCCCCGGCGCCTAAAAGGGATCCGTTATCCGTTTTCGTTTGGAATCCAAAACCTGAATACAATAAACAGAATTAAATCTGTGAGAGTATAATAATGGATGATAGTTTAACGTGTTTCATATGCAAAATACTCAAAAAATGTCATCACAATGCAAGTCAAGACAACGAACCCATTTTCTCTCTCGCTCTCTCTCAAAAAAAAAAAAAAAGAAAAATACAACAACAGAAATAGTATGCGAAATTAATACGATAAGACGAGCATCGTAAATTAAAGTGAAGGTAAAGATGACGAGAAATGGAGAGAATAAAGTATATAAGCACAAAAAATTATACATGAATTTGGAGAAAAAAAAATAAGAGGAAGAAACTTCCTGAAGCAACTCACCTTAACAATAAAAACGTTGAGTGAGTTGGATGGTCGATTTTTTTTCCGCAAGTCAACGTTCATTGAGCAGTTCTCTATGCAAATTTATCCCCTCCCATCAAACCCAACCTAAAAGAAAACCTCGCAACCTAATTTGTTCAATTGTGATTTTTTTCAACATCAACCTTAGGGGCATTTTAACGTTAAATAATAATACATGATTTTGTACGCGAGAGATGAACGAATCTGTAGATCACTTGTAAAAGCAAAGTGAAAAAGGAGAAGAAAAAAAAAAGGGAGGCAACACTACTGATGGAAACAAAAAAAGATCTATTGGTATCGCTTCCCCCCCCCCCCCCCCCCCCCCCACCTTCACCAGTGGCAAAAACCCTAAAAACATCACAAACTTTCATAGAATTCAAGATTACAGTTTTTGGGTTCAAACTTTGCATATGGATCAAAATCATTCAATGAATCACAATAACAAAACGATATCTGGTTAGGCTCTCTTACAGGGTTTTTCGAGGCCCCCTATTAAGACATTTACTGCCAACTCTTTTACAAGTCTTAAAATCATTGCACCTCCTCTAAGTTTATTTCTTCCACTAACCAACTTTTTCATCGAAACTGTACCTCATACAACAATCCTCAGTGCTATTTCTCTTAGCTCAATTCTCAAAACAAGGTAAAAAAAAGCTAAAAAATGTAACAGCCTATGCAGTAATCGACTTCGCGAAAATGACCTTCCATCTCCTTATTTTCTGATGGGCAAGTCGATCAATTAGAGCATAAGATCTATTCGGCTTTCGATGCAAACTGCACAAGAGATGAGAACGTAATCGGTTACAGAATTGCCTCCCATAGAATCTTTGCAAAACTAAAAACGCCATTCTACGCACTCCATATCCACCTTTATTTTATGCTCATGTCAAGTAAGATTTAAACGATTTCCATCAACTCCTTCAACTCCAATTCAGCTCCACTTTATCCCCTCCCCTCCTCATCCCAAATTACGAAAGCTCCCCACCTAAATAACATCTAGTATCCTCGCTGAAGCACATGCGAACAAATGTGCAATCGGTCATATTCGTAACGCACTGACAACCATGAACACTGACCGCGTCGCGACACGTAACGCATCATTCACGATGAGATACCGTATTCCAAATTAACGTCTCAAGAACCACAACAACACTTACAAGCACCACACCCACCAAAAAAGCTTATAATCACAACACCCACTAATCTACCATACGGCAAATAAAATAAACACACCATAAATTAAGTTAATCAACATAAACGGAAATATAGGCAAGTCAGAAACGATGCAACATTTTACTAAATAATATTTTATTACTCATAAATTAGCACTAAGTAAACAGTGATTAAAACTAACAATCTAATTATACCATTAAATTCTCTCAAAACCAATTCGTTTTTATAGTTTGACTTATATTGAAATGATAAAAGCATTTGATAATGAATACAAATATTGTCCGCAAATATTATGAATCCCTTATCTCTGCCGATAAATTAAACTTCCCAAATTCATATCCATCTTCTAACAACCTTTTCATTAGCCAACGAACTACAACAATCAAATTTTTATTAATTTTTTTTTTTATTTTGCCTACTTCTTCTGTGCATATCTCGTTACAGCACCTAAGATTTTCACTTTAAAAAAAATACAGAAGCAGGCCTAATAAATGTAGTAACCGACTTCAACAACGTTCATAGATCTATCTGCTTGTCTTGAAAAATACGAATAAATAGGATAACACGCCACCTGATTTAGCACGGCACATATTATTAGACGTTTACAACGAACCAACCTGTTGATCTCAACAATACATCGAATATAGAGATGCACCATGTTCATGTATCATAAAATTGCTTACATGTTGATTTTATTGTGGTTGAAAATGTTCAGTGGATTTCAACATATCACCATCCGGTTCATTATTGAACGGATCAACGAATCCGCTTAGCAATTCCACAAAGCTTATTTGATGCTCTCCTTTTCAATCAATTTAATGAATTTCTGCAAAAAAAAAAAAAAACGCGTAGGAGCATATCTAAGCGAGCCTCAATTTCCTGAATGGTATATCCAACGGTACATCCAGCATATCCTGAGTGGTATATCCAGGATACCTAGGATAGACAAATCTCAACTACCACCCCCCCCCCCCCTCCTCCCATCATCCGTTTTCAGCTCATAAGAAGCGATAACCAAACTGATTCAATTAAGTCAAATTTAAGGCGATATTATAAACTTCGTAATCCTGCAAACATTTCAGTATGCACCTATATTAATTGGACTTACTGAATATGCTACCCCCTCCCCATTACTACTCTCCCAAAACAACCGCCAATGCCTCCTTTTTTTTGTTTTTCTAAGTCGGAACGTCGGAACAATTAATTTAATAAATAAATAAATAAATAAATAAATAAACTGAAACTAAACAAAGACATTTCCTGACGAATATATTTTCACGTGAAAATTTCTGCAACGACTAAATTTTGTATTCTTTTCTCATTTAAATTAAGTGTTGTACTCATTTATACTATCGTCTACAGAAAAAAAATCCACCCGAATTCTCATTTCTGTCATCCCAACCTAACCCCCCCCCGGCTCGTCTTCTTCCCCCCCCCCCTTCTTATAAGACAGAAATTCGATACTGAAATACGTCGAGTTTGTTAGGCGCAAATGTACCTTTCATTAACCATTACTTGCATGCCCATGAATGTAAATATCGAGTCGAAAAGAAATTTAGATTACAAGTGAACCACAAAAATAAGTCCATTCCCAGCAAGAGTCACCTCCCCCTCCTTCGAAAAAAATCTTCTAACAACCTCTATTCAACCAGTGCAATAAAAAATGAGCGGTCTAATTTAGCAAATATTTCAAGACTAATAATAACATAAAATTTGCATAAAACAATTACCGATATATTTATGCAATACGTAAATAAACGTAATCCATCAATAACACTACAAAATGTTTTGTAAAATTTTATTTATACTTTTTTATATTTTCAATTTAAAAAAAAAAAACATTAAAAAACAGCAATTAATTTTTGCAGCATGATAAAATAAGTGGAAAAATTGATGTAAGAGGGAGAGCGATACTTTTGCATTCACTCATTTGAGCAATTAATTTCACAAATAACGAACAAAAATAAACGATACACAAATAATGCATTTATATTTCCGCTGATCTGATCGTCCATAGAGAATTACTTGAAAAACATTCATTTTTAAATAACCCAATTAATGTAAAATTAAAAAATCCACAAAATAAAAAATATATGCAAATTTTTTAGCACATTCAAATGTTGAGAACTTCTTTCGAAGTTGTTAGTGGATCATCGACATTTGAGGTTACTAAACGTTTTGCGATACAAACGGGAAAATTTCTTAACTCTGTCTTCAGTGATTGAAGCGATGGATCTACTGTAGAGACAGATAAACAAGTAGACAACCTAAACGCATACAATGATATGATATCCTGCAAAGAAAATTTGCAAAAACATGCAAAAAAAAAAACAATCCCTTACAATCTTCAAGCAAAAATAATAATTGGAACTTGGGGCAACATATTCCCCTCCCTTCACTTCCTTCCTCGCCATCGCACAGGATGCATTTGTGATTAAAAGCACGGACAAATGCGCCAAATTTAAATACCAGTATTATCATAAACAAATATTTCGTTCCATACACTAGCCATAGCGCTAAATACAATAAATAAATTTTGAATTCAATGTACAGTACTCTTTCACAATAAAAGAACATAGTTCTGATGCACAAATCTCCTCCCTCTCTCAACACTTAACTAATTTACTTCAATGTGGACGTTATTAAAAGAAATCTGCAGCTGACGGTCGAGATTTGTTTTGTGTGGGTGCCGTATCGCCGAACTGCAATAAATTGTCTGTGATCGATGAGTTCGTTACGATCGGACTAGCATCGGGTTGTGTCCGTGAAGGAGTCCTTCGAAGGACCAATGAAGACGATGGTGTACGTACACCCGTTGATGGTATCCTAAAACCATTAGCATTAACACCGATCATCAACGCATCCACCTACGCAGATTCATAGGTAAGTGATGATATTAAACAAAGAACCTTATCCTGCAAAATAGGCGCAAAAAGAAACAACATTCATATCGATATATCCTTATTTCCTATATTTAAGAAAAACATAGAGGCAAAGTCCCATAACGACAAAGAAGTAAGTTTTATCCTTATTGCTGACGTAAGAGTTTAGATTTGTGTGCGCCAACATAGCTGCCACATACAACTTCTACACTGCAATTTCCAGGACCTTTTTTCATTAATTTCCATTATTCGTTTTGCTTTCCCTTTATAGTCGATTCAACAATTCCTACTAGCATCACTTCCCTGTAGATTCGAACAATCATAGTTCAACGATCTGAACATTCCTATATAAAGTTTCTATTCTTGCGACCCGACTGGTTGCAACATCAACGTAAATTTTCTTCCGGTTTCACAACTCACTTCAAAGTGGCTGATCAATTTAAATATCAGTACAGAAGTTCATCCTATAGATTGGTCTACATCAATGGAATTTACTAACCATAGCCCCAGTGGTCCTATACCGACATACACATACATACAGACAAACAGACATACACGCATACACATACAAACGATGTTACCATTGTGCACTCCGCACATATGCATCGATATGGAAAATTCCACTAAGAAACCTGTTTTGCCTGAATATTTTATAGTTTTTGATAGCCTTAGAAAAGCAGTCTAATGATTAAACAAGAACAATGATTCAAGTACCTCGTCCGCGTCGGTGTATAGCTGGCCTTAAGGGCTTTATCGGAATTCAATCGTATGCCCAATCCTTTAGTTGCGAGGCGTCTTGCCGCCGGTGACATCATCGAGAGTCTTCCCGTACTTCGCACCGTTCCGAAGCCTGGTGTCCTTCTGAATCGGCAATATTAGTGTTTCTTTACTTTATTAACATCTCTACTAAAGAAAGCCAACAGTCAGTTAGGCAGGTAATGAATAAATCCAATAATATTGAGACAATCAAGCAAGTTTCCTTTTAATATAACCTCCTCTCTTTTTTTTATTTATTTAAAACCTATACGGAAATACAGTCTAACGAAGAAACGCTTTATGGGCAAGGGAATCTTTGTTTTTTCGTGATCCACATTCAAGAAGCACAAAGAAGTCTGTTCACTAGTACAAATGGCTTTAGCAAGAGTGGTAATCGTTTGATAGAACGAAAATTGCAATATTTTCCCAACTGTATTTCATATTTCCATTTTCCCAACTCTCCTCTGCCCAATTTTGACAGCACCTAGATATAATTAAATCTATGCTTATAGAGGTGAGAAGTTCAATGGTATAATGCTCTTAGCACCTCTTCAGGTCAATATATGGGATGGTCAAGCAGGGACTATGAATGAATATAGCTGAATAGCCAGCCACCTTTCTTTTCAGTTAAATAACCACTTTCTACTCCCAATCCCCCTCTCGAAATCCATTCAAAGTAATACAATATACGATAAAAATTAGATTTTACATCACTAAGGAACACTTATTCCCAACCAACAAATAACGAAAACACTAACGAATGATGTTTTTCGACTTCTCGAATTGCAGCCTTTCTCTTATCTCGATATCTTTTTGCGATCATTTCAGTCATCTCCTGAGCTATCTTCTCACGAACTGGAACATCTGGTATCTACAATACAAATGGGCCATAATTATGCAAATATTCAACAACTAACACTAAATGACATTCAAATAAATCAACGAATCTTTTAATCGTGAATAATATTACTGCAACTTCAACCAGGTTACTTTAATAATACAACATGAAAAAAATATCCTTTTGATACTTCATATATTTTATATCAATTAATTATATCCTTCCATCAATTAACATCAATTAGAGTGAAATCTTTTCAACTCACTCCTCTACAAAATGACTGAAGTACCTTATATACAATTGTTCAGCATTTTATAAAAATTCATTTTTATAATTTCCCAGTGATGTAAGCAAATATCTAATTCTCCCAAATATCGCAAAAGAATATCGTCAACCTGGAAAATTATTGCAATCTTCGAAAAAATAGAACTCATTTATCCTACACACTCTTAATATTGATTATACCCCATACGAAATCTATTTCATTACTCTTTATCAATTGATTTTATCACTCTTTATCAGTTGCAAGCTTTCTATCAAAGAACAAAAATAACAGAATGCTTCTTAAATTTCTTCAAAAGTGATTAACGAGGCGAAATATATTAATAAAAGCGAGATTTAAAGGCAAAACACTTAAAAAAAGAGTGAAAATAATAAATACAAAAAAGCGCATTAAACAAACTTTAAAAGTCGGCGCACTATCACCCCCAGTGATCGGCATATCCGATGCATCTAATCGAAATGGTGTGCCTTCGATTTCACCCCATGTCATGAATGGAGAATCTTCAATTCCTGCAATATCATTATTAAATAATCGATAAATTATCATCCCATTTAACTATTATAAGCAAATTTAAGCCTATTACTCCCGCTCGAATGCTAGCCCTCCTTTCGCTTTCCAACCAAACATGAGCAAACTCCCTCCCCTGATTTAGCGTCTCCAATTTTTTTAAGGATCGCTTGCCAATATCAACTTCGAGGATTCAATGCGAGATGTGGCGACTAATTAAAATGTAGGAAGGTTGTATATGAACTCTAGCACTCTTATTCATATAAAATTAAGGTCATCAAGCCATCGTAATGGCTGATTATAACCCCCTTAGAGAATCGCACTTGACCTCATCGAAATTGGCTATTCCACACCATTAAATAAACGGATCTCTTTCATTACTTATCTATACAATTGCTAAACTATTCTCTAATATTTGGCTAAGCGACTTTGCATTAATCGAATGGTAAACCAAGGCAAAGCAAAAGAATGGATTATATCTTAAGAGAAGAACTTTTAAACGATTTCTGAAACGATACCAGGTGCCGGTGAGGGAGTAGCAAGAAGATCAAGTGAAGATGCCTTTATAGTGCCCACTTCCTTGCCACTTATATCCACTTTACCCTGCTGGTTTACTGCTTGAAGCATTGCCACTCGCGCCATTGAACCCTACAAAAAACAACAGTAGCCTCAGGCTATAATCGATCGTAAAGAGCTCTCAAGAAGTCCGACTTCAGCACAAAAAGGCATCAGCTATACTCTGATATCCAATTCTGATATTGTTCCACCTATTACGGTCAAATAAACGATGCTGCTACTAAACCATTTTGTCTCACATGCATTTCCTTCCTGCCAACATTTTAAAATCCTTCGCTCTATTCTTTATCCCACCTCCCGTAAAAACGATAATGCTCTTTCAATATGTAAATTTCCGGTTTCACTGCCAATTTTTTGAACGAAAAATTTCGGGATCGGAGCTCTAAAAATATTAAAATTCAGCGGCCATAATATTGAGAATACGGCTCAACCTGCTTGACAATCACTCCTAAATATTAACACAATCGACTTCTGGTCACATTGCCATGTTCATACCTTTTCCGCCCGGCAATCAACGAAACAAACAAATTCCGTACCTGATTTGGCTCGACGCGTGACTGTTCCGAGAAGCGAGTTGCCTTCTTATTGATTAGTCTTTGATTCATTTTTTGTCGTTTGATATATTCTTCGACTGTCAGTGGCACTTCATCCACATCAAAAAGTACCGCATTTCTCGCCTTATATGTCCAATTATCCAAATCTTTCGGCTTTTCTAAATTTAATTCTTTTAAATGTGTTTTATTAAATATATCAAAAAATTTGAATACATAAAAATTACCTCTTACATCTCACATAAATAATACAGCATCCTTTTATAAAAAACTTGAGATTTATTATGTGATCGATTATAAAGCAAAAGAGAAAATAATGCGTCTAAGTGGTAAACGACTTTTTTTTCAAAACCTATAGCAACACCAACTTCTGAAACAAACTTTTTGCATTCAATTTAAAAATTGACGTAAATTTTGATTAATTTTTAGATTATTTTTACTAAAACCGTAAAAAAATTACAATTCCCTGGCATAAATGAGGAATATTCACATCAAAAAATGTAAAATTATGAAAATTTTAGCCAAAAAGAAAACCGATAACGAGTCATGTAAAAATATTATTATCGAACGC
This sequence comes from Baylisascaris procyonis, assembly GCA_037389465.1. Classification (NCBI taxonomy): domain Eukaryota; kingdom Metazoa; phylum Nematoda; class Chromadorea; order Rhabditida; family Ascarididae; genus Baylisascaris; species Baylisascaris procyonis. The sequence continues at coordinate 599,494 of JAZARR010000206.1, forward strand.
AATTATAATGATTTCCATAATACAACTTACCTGTCTAATTTTAATTGATCTACCTGAGTAGTAATTGCCAATTCAGGAAATTATTCGCCAATTATTGTAATTAGCAAATTTTGCTTCAAATCTATCGAATTTTGGAACGAATCGCTTTATCAACTGAAAACACTTAACCACAAATATTATATACACACCTTTGAAAAATTTATTTATAGGAAATTGATGTTAAATGAATAAAAAAAAAAAAAAGAATTCATTCAAAAGAAAACAAACCATGACTCGTGCCGGGCGCCGATGCGATCATAAGCTGCTCATCGGCAGCCTTTATCGGCTCCGTACCCCTCGTCACCAATTCTTTATTGTGTCTCTCTTCAGCTTCATACATCCAAGCATTACGTATACGCTCTTTCTTTTCATGTAATGCTGCTAGCTCTTCGAATGACGCGTTATCCTCACTTGTGTATTTACTCAGATACGAATCCACCGTCATCTTGTCTTCCTCCTTTTTTTCTTTTTTCTTCAAAACATCAGACTAAAAATAGTTACAAAATTGATATACTTTACTATTACATTTTAGAAATTAAATACCGTAATGTTAACTTAAGACCCCCCAGATGGAACAGAATACTAGCACAGTACAACAGTAATCGACCCATTGGTTTATCGAACTTGTGAAAAGATTCTAAAATATCTTTTATCATTGCTATATTTCACTAGCTAACTGATATATAAAACAAGATGCTAAAAAAAGAAGCCTCGAAGTCAGAATTGCATTAATAAAGTAATGAGGTTCATCTGCATAATACTAGGCTTATTTACGGATTTAAAGTTAATTCGCTTAGAAGTGAACTCTGCTTGAAGACTTATATTTACGAGATAATTGCTTATTTATGGACTTTTTTGATATCGCCTTGATTGCGTTATATATTTGATTTTATTGCTAAGCGAAATTATTCAAATTAGCCTCTCCCTCCCCTCCCCCCTCCTTCAGTAGGAGTCTTGAACAGCTTGGACTTCGTGACGAAAAACCGCAAAATGCGTAATTTGAATATTTTCGGCGATATCTCGAAAAAAGAGGTAAGACAAAAATCTGCCTTAATCCTCATATACACATCCCATTTAGAAGTAAAACGTAATAAATTCGATCGGTTCCAAGTGAAATAAAATTTTCCCACAAATCAGAAACCATCTTAAAACTTCCTATATTCCCTATATCCTCTACACTCACTCTAGTAAAACGTGTACAATTCCCCGAAATTCAAGCCTTTCCTACTCTCATTTCTACATGGGGATAACGCTTAGATATGCAAAATCAGCAATAAATTTACAACACCTATCCCCTTTCAACCGCAGATCGGCGAACTATATGTCTCATCCACTGTATTGGCCAATAAGAGCATTAACGAACCAAACACAGATAAACTATATCAATGCGTCTAATTTGCGTTTATGCAAAAATAAACACTTACTGCTTCATTGTCACCCATGCGATTGCAAAGATCGCTTCGCTGAGAATCCGATACATCGTTTGGAGGACGATTCGGTCCAGGTGTGTCCGCATCAAAAACATCCGGACTTCGTCGGCGTGCCGTTGGTGAGGTTCGTCGTTCGGTTCGTTTCGTACTGTATCGAAGTTGTAGTTCGCGAACTTTCGAGAAATCATTCGCCGCTACCGCATCGAGATACTCCTTTTGTGCCTAAAATCTTCATTTAAATTCTCCGAGAATAAGTGCAAAACAATATAACTATAAAATCTACACAATGATAGCTGTCTCACTATAGCCGAATTAATTATAATCTTGCGTCAATGTTGACTATCGAGATATCATAGTGATACTCAAAAGCACATATCTTTAAAAATAAGCAATTTTATTTGGATCGTCACCACTTTCAATCTGGTCCCATCTTCCATTCTTCCTCTAAACTCATGGAATGGACCAGAATCCTTGATCACCTTCCTATAATCAATAAACTCCCCCAAAAACCCCTTCGGAAACTTGTTGGTGATTTGGCAGATTTGCAAAGGTGACAATCACTTATGCATAGGTGTGTTTATAATGAGCATAAAAGTTCGCTTCAGTCAATACAATTTGATGAGGCATATTTGTATGAATAACCTCAAGAAAACACTTCAACTCACCTTCAATTTGGGTAATTCAGGGAAATAGTCGCGTACGATAATCTTCTGCAATTTATTCAAATATTCCTGTTCGGGTAAAATCGTACGCACCTCTTTTACAGTTTGCAACTTTTTAGCACTCAATTGCACCACCTGAAAACAAAAATCATCGAACACTTAATAAGCATTTATGAATCATTCTTATGCATATATAAACTTACGGCATCCAAAAACTGAGGTCCCCACTTTACTTACAAATGCAGATGGGCAAATTCCTCTTTCCCCTTATCCTCCACCACCACTTCTATGGACAAATTCCTACATGGCACAAAGAAGTTCCAAACTTCGCAGCCAGATTCTGTCAAATTTTTTTTGCATGGGAAAGAACGGCAATTAATGCTGTCGCCCAAGGCCGTCCTCCCATCCACCCCCCACCCCTCCCTAATTTCAGGCATCTCTTCGAGACTCAGAAGCCCTCCGAATGAATTTAGGTCCCCCAAAAATTGACATTCCAACATTGGCAATCCCTTTCGTGGATAGTGGCCATCTGAAACTTTAAAGCTTCGTTACTCTTGAAGCAAAAGAAGGTTGAATAGAAAAAAACAAAACAAAACAAAGGCATATTTGAGCGATATGACGCAAGCTGCATCCGACTTGTTCTCGAGAAATAAATACAGTCATTTCAGAATTTAAACCCCCCCCCCCCTTCTAAATATTAATACCCCAACTCTGCTTCAAGGAACTTTTGGCACCGCTTCGATAGGACATCAATTATGCGGTGATTTTATGCAGAAACGCTAACGTTTCTAACTCTCAAGCATATATTTTTTCATTGATAATGCGAATCGATTTCACGGTAAATCGAATATAGTCAGTCGGTTTTTTTTAAACGACATATAAAACAAATTGCGATTTCTTCTCTCTAAGAAAAAGAAAAAGTGAAATAACAGAAAAAAATTTTTGATGAGAATAAAAAGAATTAAATGAGTGGAAAAAATTATTTCAGCCGAATAAAAAAAAAAGAGAGGCGAATGCTTGGAATAAAATGAAAAAATTTTCCTTCATGCTAGTATGAATGCATCTTAATCTAGTTTGAATCTCTCCGATTCATAGTGTAATTTCTATGAGTGAAAACCAACCTTTCCACTATTAACTGATTTTGGAAGAGATGGTAATTTAGCACGTTCATCTGCTTCATCGAATGTCGTTAAATATTCGTCCTTTGGGGAAGACATCTTCTAAAATTGGATCAATTAAATCATTTCATTAATTTCAAAGTTACATGAGAAAACGATCTCTCACAAAAAACGATCTCTCGTGATCGTATTTTATCACAGCCCATTAAGGAACAACGGTGTTTCCAACGTTCAGGACGTCATCCCTCTTCCCCTCCCCCTCGCCCCCCAATTTTGCTGGAAGTAGCGAAGTGTTTAGGTTTTTGGTGATAGTTGTTCATTTCTGACTTCAATATCCAGAATATTTCAAAAGTTTTTTCGAAAAAAACGATCCTAATATCTAGTTAATAAAAATCCTAAATATACGATGCATTCAAATGAATTTATTCGATAATAAAAGTGATGAAACAAAGGAATTTAGTTTGAAATCAAGGATTTCCTTAAAAAAAGAGAGAGGACAGATACCGCGGATATTGGAATAGGAAACAACCTGAATCGGAAACGCTGCCGGTGATATTCATTAGGGATCTCTAAATTCTTCAACAGTGATATTGATTTTCCCACATGCCTCTGGGCATAAGCTTCTAGAAGCGTGGGAAGGGAATGTGCGTGGACAACGGAAGAATGAAAGGCGGCTGATTTTGCTAAGGACAACCTTCGATAATGTCATACATCCAAGAAGCCGACGATACAACGATCAGATTCCCCGTTCCCGAAAATTCCCCACTTCCGTACAACAACTAGACAACATTCCTATTATTTTCCACCATTTTTGCATCAACCGAAAGTCAAATAATAAAAATAAAAATTCAAAACACCGGAAACTGAAAACGATTGCAATTGAAAGCACAACAAATGCATCATCCAAAATTTCAATAAATCGAAAAAAACGGTGATAAGTCGACTCATCGATTCCTCTTCTCATATAATAATTCCCTCTAACTGCTGCAATATGTGAAATGCATTCGACTTCGTTACGTAATATTATGCAAATTTGACTGCAATATTAATACAACAATTACTAATTTCGTTTAATGACTTATTAATAATTAATTAAAGCAATAATAATTAAAACTTAATGAGCTAAGTTTTTTATGAAATAATTTATCAATTATAAAATCACACAAATTTGGCAACTTTTTAACTTTCATTTATTACTTTCATAGCTTCGCAAATGTTATAGTAATTTACGAGATCTTCTCTTCTATACCCAATCCATCCCCCCTCTTCCCCTCCCTTCCACCAATCTAATTATCAGTTACACTCTAAATAACTAACTGAATTATATGGGACTGAATTAACGGAATTAAATTATAAAAAAATGACCGGAAATTGAATAGAGATATGAGAAGAGCGAAATGATAAACGACATAAAAGGGCGAAAAATAGCGAATTATGATTCAATTAGCAACAACTTTATTCAGCACACAAATACAGCCAATAAAAAAAAAAACAACAACTCTTAATATCCATTATAGAAATCCATTGATTTATGTTGTTGTTGTTGTTGTTAACAGAGCTTTGGCACTTCAATTTGTTCCCTCTCTCGTCTCCATTGATGCCATTCCCTCCCCTTCCCCTTCCCCTCCCCTCCCCCATCCCCATCCCCATCCCAACCCAACCCCATAGCTATCCCCCTCCTCTTTCTCCCCTTGAAATATTCTTCGTTTTCAACGGAATAAAAAATCCACAAAGAAATCTTTACAAATAATATATGACTTTAATAAAGTGATTAATATAAATAAGGCTACCAATTTTGAAGAGCAAAATAAAACATCTCATTTCCCTCTCAACTGAATTATTATTATTATTTTCCAATAAAAAGAAAAGAAAAAAACAAACAAAAATTCGCCAAGAATACAGACTTGAGCAAAAAAGGCAAATGGAACACAACAAGCAAATGCGTCCCCTTCAAATGAAATTGTTGTGCACAGCAAATCATCAAATAGAAACAATTCTAGACTTACTCATTTAAACAGCCTATGGCCGTTATATTCGAGCAGATTTACTCCATATAAAGAAAAAGAAGAAAACAACGAAATCAGCTCCGATTAAAAGCCGATCGTAATCCGATTCAATCAATAAATGACCGATCATCATTTAATCGGACGATCACCACTGATCAAGAAGCGATCGCTTATGGACTATTCTTATGTCGAGTAGTCGAATCGGGTATAACACCAAGAACCAGCTGTATTTTTTTGCATAGATCGTATCGGCACCTTGAGTGCAATAAATGTGCCATTTTTCTATTTTTGATGTGCATTTCAATGGTATAAAATCATCGAAATATAAACATTTGTGGATAATTAGTGCTATTGAAATTTGAAACAATTAAATCATAAACTAAACGAACTGTAAACTCGCAAATACCCATAACTCTGCAATCCCTTATAATTTACCTACTCTCATCTACTCTTCGAAGGAAAATCCTCGTCCTCTCTTATGCAAGAAAAACAAAATTCAAACCATGACTATAAGAATTACTAGAATTATAGAAAATAGAAAACGTTAACCATATAATAGCCGAGATGACTCAATTCAATGCATAGTTGGAAATATTTGAAGAGAAACAACCGGGAATGAAAACTAGTAGAAATTCAAAAAAATCTTCCAACATTTTTCAAAAAATCCACACTGCTTCCATCATCCCCTAAAAAAAGACAATTTTTCGAAACTACTGCTAAGAGGGGATATAACTAAGGGAACTAAGCGATCGGTATAAATTGGAGAGAAGAATGGAGGGGAGGATGGATGAATGGAAGGAGGGACGATGAGGAGAGGAGAAGGTGGATTGGGGAGGGGAGGGGAGGGGTGAGAGGGGGGAAAGTATTCATAAAATTGTGAGAATAAAGAGCAAAAGATATTCACCGATAAGATTCGAGCCATCTTCTAGTCATATACAACGATGATTTACCAAAAAAAAAAAAAAAAACTCCGCAACATAAAAATATCATAGCGATAATAGAGAGATAAAGAGATAAAAATCGAAAGAGCAACATTCACAGCAATGAATCGGACAGGAAAACACTTAGAGGAGGCAATCATCGATAGCAATCATAAATCAATGCTTCCCATCGACCATTTTAAACTACCACTAACTATACTATAGTCTATTTGTAGCTGAAGATCAAACAATCACTGAGAATTGCATCTGTAAATCGATAAGCCAATCCTCATATATCTCTTAGTTAAAAGATGGTGAAGGGAATAAGCAAAATTCAACGATCTCAAAATTGGATCGCAATCGGCGATAAATAATTACCACAAAATTTGGGGATTTTGGAACAATCTGAGAGAAAATCATTCGAAGACGAAAAAAAAAAAACAATTTTCGGCGTTCTCTTCAAATAAACGAGAAAATCTTCATCAACGCTCACCACTGAGATAAGACTATTTAGAATAATATTATCGTTCAATATTGAATTTCATTGCGTAAAAAATATTTGACTTCCATATCGATAAAAATGGCTAAAATAGCGACCAATAAAATTTTCGGAAAACTAGGAAGGTAAGAGGGATAAAAAATCGACCGGAAAATGAGAGGGGTAATCCCGTATCTGATCCAAAACCTCACCGTTTAGAGTTGCATCCTTTCTCTAAATCCTGCAAATCGACGCATATCTAGCCCCACCCATCGGTAAATCGGTTATATCCCTGACATCTCTTTTAAATATATTATCTTGAATAAGAACGCAGGTTGTTCTACGAATAGGTTGGCAGCCACTGAGGTTCGGAAAGAATTAGAGTTGAATGCCTCGAACTCAACAACAATGTTCTGTTCTTCAGGGGCCCTGATCTCTAGAACAGCAGGGCTAGCCAGCTCTTCAAAGTCGCGCAAAGAGAGAGCGGTAAGGTTACGGCTTTTCGAAAGAAGCGGGTCGCCGAGCCACAGCCTCAATAGCACCCAAACCTCGAATAAAACACCCCACCTCAAGCGTAGTCATCTTGCTGAAGTTCGACCGAATCCCCTATGATCCCAAATTCAATGCCTGCAAGCTCATTCTCGTTCATGACACAATCGGAGATTACTTTCTACTAAATGCAGGCATAGAATAAGGGTCTGCTACACCTAAAAGAGTATTTTGGAAACGCTGAGGAGAAATTAGTCAAAACACCGGGATTATTAACAAAAAAAAAAAAAAAAACAAGCTAAAGGTTGTTTCTTTGGACGGATTAGCGAAATTTTGCCTTTTTTCCTTTCATCCATTTTTAATCAACGATCATATAAAAAATGTACAGAAAAATTGAATTCAGTTGAAAAATATTACTGAAAAAAGCGAATATTTTAAATTATCTTTTCTTATTTCTTTTTAGAAATTGCGGAGGAACATAATAAACGCATAACTTAAATCTTTGTTGCACAACTCTACAGAATTGCTCGCTTTTCTTCACTAATTTCTTTCCCTTATTCCTTCATCACTGTTAACAACCTAAAACGACCAAAAATGGCACCTACCCTTCACGTGATCGAAGCCAAACGATCCCAATGACCATAAATAATGCAGTTCCAGATGAACGACGGGTTGAGTAGAGAGAGAGAGGAGGGTGAGCGAGAGAGAGAAAGAGATGGAAATGGTAAGAATGCGAGGCGATAAAGAGAGATGAAAAGAGACAAACTCAGAAAGGCCACCAACTAGCTAGATTCATCAAGCAAGCATAAATCACAAAAAAGGCTAATCGAGACAACACTAAACATTATATATCAGATCAAAAAACATTGAGAGAAAAGAGTGTGTGGCGAAGCTCTTTCACATTTCATTTCATTATTCAATGAAAAAAAATTACGCTACGAATTGATGCATAGAAATTAAGAATTAATTGAGGTCTTCGTGTTTTTTCCCATCCCCCTCCCCTCCCCTCCAACCTAAATAAAGTTGTCAACCCCTCCAAAAAAATTTTATACTAATATTAAATGGAGGATGCGAAGAGCTATGGTACCAAACGAATAACGAACGAGTAAAAAAGGAGACAAACGATGAAGGATGGTGTACAACAAAAATCAATCAATCAATCAATCAATGATCCTACGTGAGCTGGCCATGAAGTCTCTCTCTATTCATTGATCGGCTTTGCATGTAAACCATCACCATCAGCACGTGATATCGGTTCCACACCTCCACCGAATAATGTCGCATCCTTGAAGAGATAATGACAACGTTTTATCAATTGCGCTCTCTGAAAATTACTTCCAACATGATTATTCCCATATACAAAAATGCTCTTCTCAGCTGCGATGTAAACCAGGCTTACTCAATAATAAATCCCCCATCTAATAGGATACCTATGGGCAAGTGATACTTACCCTTCGATCGTATAGACTTCGTTGATAATTACTATCAAAAACGCCCAATAATAAATATACTCTGCATCGAATTGACCGGTTATTCAAATACTTAAGAAAAAATCGTTTTACGCATTAATTAATTCAACATCTCCCCCTCCCCTCCACATTCCCATCCCCTGCACAAGGGAATCTCAAATAAGTCGAAAAGATCTTAGCATTAGTAACGACACTCCTCTACTTCGAGACAAAACCGATACTCTTATATCTCTCAAGAGAGAGGTCAAGAAGTAAACTCAATGCAAACATAGTGGGAATTCATAAAGTGAGCATTAGTGACCAAAATCTCACTGCGTTCCCTATGAATACGGTGCTCGCAGTCGGTCAGTTGGTCAGCTTCACTCAAAAATTGGACACCGTCAAGGTGGATGAGCTCCTTATTGCCCAGCATAGATTCTTTGAGAAATTAATTATCTTAAAAGCATGAACCAACTCTTCGTAAGAAAATATCTGTCTTATAGGATAATAGACCCATAATGAAACGAAAGGGAAGGGAGGGAGGGGAAAGGTATTAAAAACGGAGAGGGAATCACCACATAAGCAAAATGTTTTGAGATGCAATTCCCATAAATTTTGGCCACAAAGTATGCCTACAATTCAATTGCTTTCATAGAATGCTGAGAGGTGGATGGAGGGAGGCTGAGGGGGAAGGGGCAGGGAAAGAGGGATGGGGATTTAGAATTTTGAATTGTTGGGAACCTCCTTCTGAAGATAACCAACAGATTACATGTAAGGCGGAGGAAACTTCAAAGAAAAATGCATTCCACATTATTTCAACGCGATAACTGGCAATGTGCTAAGACCGGTTTTCTAAGAACAGCATAGAATAGATTGAACGGCATGGAAGCTATACATTACTTCAAAGAACCTAACAGAGGATAATTATTTTATTGCATGAAAGATGAAATGAGGATGGAATAGGGCAAAAAGGAAATTAAAGAAAAAAGGATATAAGAAAATAATAAATCGAAGGCGGAAAAAGGTTTGAGGACCCACCAAAAAAGGTGACATTCTTAGAAACCCCCCCCTAACCCTTGTCAATACCCCCTCAGGGCATTAATTAATTCAATTAAACGACAATAAAAGTTAAAATAACCTCATCTGCAGACCAACAACCGTATGTGCCATATAAAATTCCGTGATAGAGTTGCTCGGCCGTTTTCAACGTTACACCACTTAATTTATTATCATCCAATGATTTCAATAGCCAATTTTTGGTCGCATCGGCACTCTTCGGATCCAGCAATATATTCACCTCAGCCACTAAATAGATCTTTGCTTCTTAAATGTAATATTTGAAAATTTTTTAAAACATTTAAATTTTTTTTACTCTTTTCTATAATTTTTTGAGAATAATAGAAAAACTTAAACTGAATAGAACTTAATTTAGAATAGAACTTAAAATTTTTTATTAAAAATTTATAGAATAGATTAACTTAAATTAACTTAGATCAACCTAAATTAAAGATTTATAGATATTGAACTAAATAGAACTTAAAGAAAAATTTTTTTCTACTCGATCTCTTTTTGAAAATCACGATGAGCCTCTTCATTCCCCATTTTGCGATGTACTTAAAATAACTACCATCACTGATATTCTAAACCCCCCTCCCCTCATAAAAACCGAAAGAAAAGCACCTAAAAGAAGATCACGACTAGGGATTAATAATGAAAATATACCGACATAAAAATATTTTTCTACCTCTTTTGTAGCTTAAAAATTAGAGTACTTTAATTCTTCTATAAAGTGCCAATCACTCAAATAAATCTCAAGAGTGAATAAAATCGAACCAGCAAGTCTATGAGGCAATGAGTTGATGTGTTCATTCTTGAATGCTGCATTCAATTCGGATGCCGATTTCGATGCCGGAAACAGCACATCGGTAAGTTCACTGGCCAATTGACCCACTGTACCTTCCAAATGAACGTTTGCATCTGCAATCTTATTACCTTCGATATTTAGCAACCATTTATTGAACATTTTCCTTAACAGAATACACACTGATAAGCTGTATCATGACGCATTAAGTGATCGCTTTAATAGTACTCCAACAATTAACTGATGATTATTAAACAGAGATAGAACAATGAGGGAGACACCACTATCCCTTGAATTTTCTGGTAGCGATGAGCAACCGGAAGCGATATTTTTGAAAACTCATTTGCTCTGCCTAATATTACACTTCTAAAATAATATGAATGAATTTATTCTTATGCGCGCAAAATGTTGGCGAACAAACATATTTGAATAAGAATATTCGAAAGAAGGATCTGATGAAAATGCAAGCTTTATCGCTAGTGAACGATCAACTAGGACTCACATTGAATCAGGCTTAATCTACCTCTATACTGCCACGCGTTATACTTGTCCGGACCCGAATTGAGTACAGATTTAACCTATTCGAGACCGAAATCGTCACCAAATTAATATTTAAGTGTCAAATATAACGATCAGATTTTTGTAATTAAAATTGTTGGAAATAATAAAAAATATAAATAAAATAAAGGAAGCCAAAGTCAAAATAAAAACTAACAGAAGTGAAGATACTTTGCAGCAGCGACGTGCAATTGTGGATTCTTCGGATCCAATTGTGACGCTTTGTTGAGACATTGGAGCATTAATAGCACCTGAAATATACATATTCCATATAACATCTCTTTATAGTTAATGCAAACGTAGTAACTTAATAAAAAAATTCATCAAGCATTAAGACCGCATCTACAAAGTAATAAAATAATTAAGCTGATCTAAAAATCAGATCATCATTTGCTAATCATCCCAAAAGAAGAGAATGCAATAGAGAAATGATAGCTGGAGAGAAATGATTTTAAATTACACTAAATAAATCTTTAGTGGACTTTAAATATTCAAAAAATATTTGGGAAGTTCGTGGACGGTTCCACGAAATTCCCAAATATTTGAAGGTTCCCTGAAATTTCCAAAGGCTCCTAAATACCTAAAAATGACTCCTATAAATATTCAAAAAACCTATGTTTAGGAATAATGTCCCCCGATCTTTATTTTAGCAAAATCACCCCAGCAAAAAACGCGACAGTTCAAACATAGAAATTCTAATCTTTCAATGAAATTTTTTTTGCCAGTTTTCGAAGCCAAATCCGAGATGCATACATTAATCCTATATCACTGAATATTTCCTGCACATAAAATAATTACAACCCAAAAAAGTGATTGGTGCCAACGAATGGAACTGCATATATGAAAACACCCCTTCCCGTCTCCAACTGAGGACCGAGAAGGGAAGTGGGGAGCGAAAAGAGTAACATAGAAAATGCAGAATTCCAAAACATCAAGCATATATGCAAATTTTCAAGACACTGATCGCCTTAATTCGTTCTTAAAAACATCGAACTAGAAGAAAAATAACCACAATCCACATGGAAAAACGGATGTTCTCATTTCAATTTCCCGCAAAGTAGTGTAATATTCACCTTTTTCTTCCTGTAATATACCTCAAAGCCGAGTATATAAGCGCCGAATTGTTTGCAATCGAGTTGCAATAATGGTTGAACGAATTTGCTCGCCTCTTCAAGTGGGTCGTCAACCTTGAGCAACTTTTCTGCATCCAATGGTTCTGGTGCGAAGCCATCCACTTCTACATCGACCTTCAACCCACAAAACTTGAATCCACAAAACGCACATTATGCAAATATGCACCAGTTACCATTACTTAAATAATAAAAAAATCAATGTCATTTCAATTATTGCACGCCAATATATTAAAAGTAAATCACTTAGCTTTCATAAATAATCGATGAACAACTTACCACTCCACTGAATAAAACCCATTCAAACACCGAACATACTTGAAGTCAAACATTTTGAATATATGCAGTTTTGAATCCATTAATAAATATAATTTATAACAATAAATAACTAATTGCCAATTTTTAAAAGTAATCTAAAAATATTTCTAAATGCTCAGGATAACAAATCATGGAACCCGATTAGAGGATCACATCCTCCTGAATGCATTCAATCGAAGATCTTAGAAAATAAATCAAAAAATCTAAAAAATTTCCTCAAATAATACACTCTTAAATAATAAAATCGAAAGGCATCAAACCAATCGATGGTAAGGAAACCTTTTTAGCGTTGTGTTGCTTTTGTTTGGCTGCAGCTTCGAGTGCCTCTTTCGCCTTCTCTTTCTTTTGCTTCTTCTTCAGTTTTTTCAACTCCGATACACTTAAATTGCCCTCACCATTTTGTTTCGCTTCATTGAAATCATCTGGTCGATCACACATCCGTAAATAGATCTATAATTCGCATTTCAAACATATACACTCATTGAACTCATTCAAAAACTTTTACTTTATTACTCGAAAGTAATAATAACATAGTAAAGTCTATCAACAGTAATGTGCAAGAATTATTCACCCCCTTCTCAAGAGTAGAAAAAAATAGATGAGTCCATCAGATTTGTTCAAAAATTTATGCTCCTTACTGCTCCTTCAATTCTCTCCCCTCCCCTCCCTCCTTCCCCAAAAATAACCAACATATTGATATGGAGACTCAGCTATGCATAAATTACGTCGTTTTATAAAAGATTTCTACAAAAATGAACGAAAAATGAAAGAAAACGTCGACTGCTCACATTTTTTTTTCAGGTAATTCAAAGAATGACCTCAATAACATTCAAACTCATTCACCTCAATGCTCTAAAATATTCACAAAATGAAAGGCCGATCGACAAAAGAGGAGGCAATATAACTTACACCAATGGCAACTTTAGCAGCTTCATAATAGAAGCTGTGTCGCCTCAACACATCTTCGAGCCTCAACAATTCCACATAGGCGACTAGTGTCATCTTACGTAGACAATACGTATGGAAGTCGAACTGATCTTCCACTATACCCACGAAATGCTGGAAAACGCATTATCCACTTTAATTAAATATTAATTTTTCAATAAAAGTAAAAAATAAAAAAAAAAAACACTTCCTTGCATCGGTTTCCCTCACTTCAATCGTTTCTCAATCCACTCCCTTCAAGTCGACAGTCACTATTTTCTAAATGATTTCCGTTCTTTACAATAGCTAAGAAATACGTACGTCTAGAAATTTATTGAATTCATTCATTATAATTCAATATTCTTTTATTCACTTGCAAATTCACTTATTAATTCATTGATGAATTGGCTTATCATGATAATGCGGCGATCCGAAGAAAATTGGCGTTTCCCAGCCATCTCAGCTTATTTCTAATATCTATTTTTACCTATTGGGTAATCTACTAGCTTTCTAATACCTATTGGGTGATCTAATACCTTTCTAGTACCTATTGGGTGATCTACTACCTTTGTAGTACCTATTGGGTGATCTACTACCTTTGTAGTACCTATTGGGTGATCTACTACCTTTGTAGTACCTATTGAGTGATCTACTACCTTTCTAGTACCTATTGGGTGATCTACTACCTTTCTAGTACCTACTGGGTGATCTACTACCTTTCTAGTACCTACTGGGTGATCTACTACCTTTCTAGTACCTATTGGGTGATCTACTACCTTTCTAGTACCTATTGGATGATCTACTACCTTTCTAGTACCTATTGGGTGATCTACTACCTTTCTAGTACCTATTGGGTGATCTACTACCTTTCTAGTGCCTATTGGGTGATCTACTACCTTTCTAGTACCTATTGGGTGATCTACTACCTTTCTAATACCTCTTGGGGGATCCATGGAGCGCATTAACCCCCAAGCCGTCTTCTCCTGCTGTTCTATCGATATACGCCTTTACAAACCTCAAAAATACGTATCCCATAATTTCAGAACGGACAATTATTAGCAAACCACAATCACCACTATGGTTTAAACTATAGTCTTCTGTTTAATCACCTTAACAAATTTCATAAACTATAACAAACTTGACGATACTGCAATTACAGGTAAATTGTTACCACAGTTGCCATAGGTAAGTTTTAGATTTAAAATTACAGGTATGTTTAAATTAATAAATTAAAAATATTCGGATTTTTGAGAACTCACCCTCTCGACTTCATGACATTTTTTGAGTGCCTCACCATAATTGGCGATACGTTGATATGCTTTAGCACATTCGATCTCATACCACATACATTGCATTTCATTAAGATTTGCCGATGCATTTACACCCTCCTAAAATTTGATCACATCATTGCAACTATTACTGTAATACAGTAATATCAAGTAACTACTGTAACGTTAATAGAGGATTTATGAATTTTTAAAAATTTAAAGAACAGTAAATACAAATATTTTTTGAATTTTCGAATCAAGACGTTTAGTCAAAGTAAAAGAAATATCAAATAAGAAACAAACCCTTGTAAACTTAGAGCACATTTCTTCAGCCTCTTTTATAAGACCAGCCCTGAGCATATATTTGGCGCATTTACTATTAATATAGCGATCGGCCGTATCCAATGCTTGTGCTTGCTCCATTAAGCGCGCCGCCTCACGCGCATCACCCGCATGCTAAATTTGCATTTTAACACAAACATTTATTAAACACTGTGTTATAAATAATAGTGCAAACAATGCTCTGCGGTCGCGATGATACATAAAAAAATTGAAACTTCCGATAAGTTTAACTCGTCGGAGAAGAGACGTTCATCAGTTTCAAGATAATCCAAGTATACAAATCGAAAAAAAAAGGTTAAAATGGATATGGTGGATGTTCTCTGCAAAAGACCACCCTAATGCCATCCGCATATATAAGCATCTCCAATCTGTCCCTAACATAACGACTGTTGTTACACATGTGTATATGTGTCTGCGGATTAGCCATTTCATAATGAGCTAGCATCGAAGTGGCTGCATTATTCGCTTCGCTGCCAAGTTCAACAAATCGGTCCCCTCAATAACAACTTGCTTGAGCACTTAGGCATGTGAAATGAATATGTTCAATAAGCAGAATATATGCAACAGGTATGATGTACTTGTCCCAATAAGCCTGTACAGGTGAAACGACGAAAGCAATATCCCTGCGAAGTCATTTGTATACCACATTTAAATGCGTCCTCTTTATAAGTTATCATACAACCAGTTAGTGCTACAAATAGCAGCTAGCATTCAACCTAAGCCTCCATTAGCCGCCATCACTTAAAGGAATCCCTCCCTACAGAGTATGGATAATTACCGTTGCGGCAATTATCCATACAATGCTTGCCAATGCATTAGATATTATAAATGCAGGGATTCAGCAAATACATACCTTATATATTTTAGCTTTGACCATATAAAGCTCGATGAGAGTGGGAGTATGCTGGATTGCACGATCAATGTACGTATGAGCTTGCTGTATAGAGCCCAACTTATCATAATGCTGTGCCAGTAGATAATACAACCACAACACAGTCGTTGGTGACTCCGGAAGTGCACTCTCTGCAATAAACAACCTATTCATCGATGAATGAGTTTCTTTTTCACTAGGCTTTCTAAATGAGCTCACTATTAAAGTCACAATGCACAAATCCCATTCAACCATTTTATCAAATCCCATCCTTCCCCCCTTCCCCCAACTAAAAAGCAGCAAGCATAAGAATTCTTTTCAACTATGCCCTTGGTCGAGCAAATAATATCTGATAATTTATTCAACAAGGTGACCATAAATAATCCTCGAAATTTTATAAATAAATAATCCACCCCCTCCCCCTCACTCAGCCATCTATAGTGACTTGCTTCCCCAAACTGCTGCTGCAAAAAAAAAAAAAAAAAAAAAAAAAAAATCAACAGCAAAAAAGTAAACTTCAAGCACAGATTAAATTGTTATTTCATCTTCTCACAGTGCTATAATATAACACCACTATAAGATTGCGTTAAATTTAAGCTTCATTGTGGTGAAATTCATCGCAAAGGATTAGAAAGCCGTTTAATACTTCGAAAGTGTTCATATTTCACTGTCAAATAATATGTCTATCAGCTGGTACATCAATCGAATAATCTCCTCAAAAAAAATTGAACAACAATCGAGCCAATCTCTACATGCTATTCGCCACTAACAACTATGCATCATCGTTCGTTCATAACAAATTTCAACGGCTGTCACAAACACCTCTCAATTATTTTCTATGTGGAGGCTTAATTGCTCTTGAATTACACAAATAATGAGACAATAAGACATAAACTGCTTCAACTGCAATTGAAATTCCATACTACATTTTTTTCTGCAATCTTTTGCGAGGATCCCTGAGATGGCATCGGAAGTACAATTCAACGAGTCTCACAATATATGAACTTCCCCCCCCCCTCCAAATAAATCGATTTTACCCACTGATCAACGCATAAACTCGGGAAGGTCGCTTTCTGAAAACTATCCATTCACCAAAAGATGCCTAATATGCTTGAACATTCAGCTCAGCACTTCTCTTAACTACTTCATTTGTTTCCCATTACAATCAGATCGCTTCATTATCTACTTCCAGAAAGTAAATTCAAAACAGAAGTAACGCAACTTTATTCACGTTTTTTTTAAACGAAATGGTCCCAATACGGCATCAAGTACAGTATCTGTAACATTGACCACGCTTATTTACGTATACACTGCTATGATTGATATTATTCATTAAACCGACCGGTTAAATAAATTCAGAAAACACCAAATAGATCTAAAAAAAAATAAATGACCAACCATCAAGGGACCCGTTTCTGTACCCATTTTCTTCCAATCGTTTCACAAATTCGATGAGAGTCCTTTCAAGTAACTGCACCTAGAATAAAACATTCAAAATTAAACAATCTTTCAACAATAATCCCGATAACATCAAATTGTGACTATATTATTATTGATATAATAAAGTTATACTAACATATTAATATTAATGATAAATGATATTAGGATTATACTGATAAAGAGACGAATCTCCGTGAATAAACCAAAAAAACCAAAAGTGGTCAATCAACGAATTCCTTTCTTTGCTCAATGTGGGCGAATTTTTTATCACTGTTACTTAAATTAAAATCAAAGAAAAAAACTGTCGCCCTTTAAACACGCCACTTTGTTAAAGAATCCCTGAAATTCCACTAAAATCCTTGAAAACGGAAAACCGAAGAAAAATTCGCAAAGCCATATTCCCGTGGTTGGTAGATTTCGAATTAAATTCGACAGACCGTTTGTTTCCTAATGAGAAAAAAGCAACATAACAGCGGCCAGTGACTTCCATTTCAGAATCTTTGACACCCCCCTAATTATATTCCCTAAAAGTTGGAAAACACGCCAACTGAACGCAAAAATCCAAAAAAAAAAAAAATACATCGGCACATATTATTCCTTGAAGCACTTCAAAATCCCTATCGCACCTCTTTCTCCCTCTTGCTCTATCCCACAAGAACGCAGAAGAAGTAGTTATTCAAATGGGCAACTATATAGTAACAATCTTATGGTAATGTTGACTAATATAGTAGTTTCGCTCTTATTCTATGCAATAAATGCAAAAAATTAAAAATAAAAATAAAAATAAAAATAAAAATCAAACAGACTTTTTCACAATCTGTGTAGAGTGGCACCAAATTCTTGAAGAGAGACGGTACACCCTTTCGTAATCCCACTATTAGATAACTCAAGAGCTGCTTCTCGAATTCTGCTCCTGAAATAAATAGACCGAACATCAACTAATACCGTAATGCTCGAATTCAACCCCTACTCCCTAATGTTTTCTTGAGATGATACCAACGGAAACTTGTAAAATAAGGGAAACCCATGGGTAATCCGAGAAAATAACCCAACAAACATACTTTCATAACCAAAAGTTATTAAATCCACCTATGACAAGCGTTTGTCATAAAGTCCACCCTAAATGAATAAAAAAGTAAATCTTATAGCTTTTTCTCATTTATGTTATCATTCAGCAGGCATCGATGTGTACTGTATAAATCCTACCCATTTCAAATAAACCTACGAATCTTTTGAAGAGTGTGCAAAATTTTTAGACGATTTCAGAACTTGAAAGTGGTTAGTGAGCTGTCAAATGCCCGCAAAGAACGATCAATAAAGAGTTGCCTTATTTGTGTGTTCATGTAAATTGCAAACATTCTTAATGCTGCTCATTCCGCATCAATAACATCAATTTAATATTCGTTAACGGTCGATTTATATTTTGGCCAATAAAAGTACACTTCAATTCCTTCCATCTCTAAAAATCTCTTTTTTCCAAGAATATATATTTCAATAAATTTGAGGTGAGAGAAGGCACTTTTCGGCTGGGCACAGAGATCACCGCCTAAACGATTTGATAAACGGGCAAAATGACAGAAGTTTTAATCAAAAATGAAGAAGATCAAACTGGTTTCAAATGGAGCCTTCCGATCGGAAGGATCAAGAGTTCTAAATGACGCAACGCAATAGTATGAAATGAAATCGCATGCTAATTGCTAAAATCGCATGCTAATTGCTATAAACCTCTCAATAAGCAATCAACAACAAGCATCAACATCTCTACTCGCCTCTCAATTATATTAAACTTTTCGAAATGAACATATCGATCACCTTTATTTATTTAATAATTATTAAATCAATTATTTCAATAAAATCTGCAAAAATAATATTCAGTTAGCCACAATCACTCACCACATTAGATGGTGGATGTTGAGCAATATGTTTTCTTCTGTGCTTCATAATGATAACGATGAAACTTACCCTTCAAGAAATAAAGCGGTGCTCTTCTAGGGGCTGCAGCACGTGGCCTCAACGATAACGCTTTCTTATAAATTGCATAACGTTCCTCAATATCATCGTCACCTGAAAACAAACTAATCGTTAATATTTAAGTAGTTTTGAATATTCATAAAATGAGTCAACAAATTATCCTCCATAACGCATATTCCATCTATCAAGGATAGCATCATAAAAGCATCACATGAGCCTTACGATGCCTTAGGCAATATAAACAAGCCTTTAGAACAGTTCTAAAATCGATAATATGTTTAATTGCTCTTAAAACAACCGGATGTTTCTATCAGCAATTAGAAATATTTCATGAATTATTCAAAAAGAGTCTAAAAAGTAGGAGTAGTTTTATAAGCAGAGTTTTGCCATTACGGACTTCTCTGCCTTTCTGAATCGATATCATCTCCACGTTTCTATTCTTTAATCCCTTATTAGATAACTAAGATAAGATCAAATGATCTCCTACTCACTACTCAGATGACGTTTCATCGTTGATCTCTTATGATCTAGAATGATCTATCTCAAATAAATTCAAAAGTTAATTTATCTATTATTTTGTTCTCTCAAATGTTGTGTTCAATTTGGGTAATATTATCGCCTCCTATTCCTATGGTGATTTAATCTTTATTATCTATATTATGCATACGGATGAGTCAATTTAATCCAAAATATTCGACGGCGAAAAATCACCCAAATTATAACAGAATTCATTTCCCTAAGTATTATGCGAAAAATTTCGATTCATCCATCTAATTAAAAAAAAAAAACGGAAATCGCAAATAATACAGACTATCGAAAACGATTGTATTTTGCTACATTTTTTACCACTGTTCCTCGATGAGCATTAAAAATGTTCGAATATATATAAAAATGTTGTTTAGACAATTTTTTTCTATGAGAATATCATCAGAATAGAGGCAATTTCTCACGAATATATTGCATGAAGATCGAAATCATCGATATCGATGTTTGGTTTTGAATGAAATTGCATGCTTCTACACATTTTTAAAAACTCTTTGAGCCTTAGAACTTTAAGGAATTTCATTTTAAAATCAGATGACGTCATCTACCTAGTTGCATCTTCCGTTGCAAGTGATTTAACTGCTGCATTAAAGCGATCAGTTAGTTGCTCTATCCAAAAGCGTGAAAATAAATAAAGCAGCCCGTTTTCGTAATTCCTTGGTGATGTTCTTATCGAAGGGTAGGGTGGGGGATGGAGAGGGAGATGAAAGGGGTGGAAGGGGAAGGAAGGATGGCAACTCCTCAAACTTCTTCTTGAGATCTCGTCTCCATAAAATCCCCCTTCAGGGGATCTCCCCAACTGAGGACAGATTGCCTCATATAATATCTGATTTTATGATGCAATAGTACGCTCATATCAACCTAAAATACTTCATATCAGTAAATATATCTTTTAAATATATATATTAATGATGTGAGAACTAGGAAGTGAGGGGGGAAGGGGGAGGATGGAGGGACAGCGAGAAAGAGGGCTTAAAAGAACCCTCACGATGGAATGAGAAGATGGGGGATGTAGCTAAGAAAGCAGGAGCATGAAGTGGAAGACTATATAGCAAGCTCTAAAGGAAATTGTTTTGCAAACGGTGCTCATCAGAAACACTCATTTCCTTTCCACTTTCCTTATAATTACACATTCCTCAATAATCTTATTTATCCTTATCGTGCAAATATAATCCATTAAACGTCACAAAAAACCACACAGACACTATCTACGAAATGAGCAAAAAATTTAATGGCTATAAAGTAGGCGTCTATTTCAATGCAAATGGTATAATTGATCAACACCGATTGAGCTAAGCACATTCCCGAAAATCGTTTCATCAACAAAATATACAATAGCTAATCGATGCTTGCCCCTTCTAAAAAATTCCTATTGAATCTTAAATAATTTCCATGCAACGTATCGGCTATTTCGAAGCGTGAAAAAAAAACCCCAATCGACGATATTCCAATATTATTTGTAAAAAATAAAAATGAATGTACCTACCGAGTCCGCGACACATTTCGACGCGTTTGTAATATTCAATATTTTCGGGATTCCTCTCGATTAATTGCCAATAAACACGTTCCGCATCGATCGGCTCTTTTAATTGCATCAACAAATCCCCTTAATAAATTTTTTTATATATTATGTGCTGATTTATTGACCATAGAGAGAAATACAGAAAGAGAAAGAGACGAAGAGGGAGAGGGAGAGGGAGAGGGAAAGGGAAAGGAAGAGAAAGGAAGGAGAAGAGAGGGAGAGAGAGGAAGGAGCAAGAGTTCTGATTCAAAAACTATTAATCACAACCATTATCATTTAGGACTAACTACAAAAACACAAAAAAACTTACGATAAGTAAATCTTGTGCATACAAAAAGAAAAAAAAAACACAAACAATCATATTTCATAGTAGCATATTAACAAAACGTTACTTCGTTCTAAATTATTTCCCCACTCACATCCCTCCCTTTTCCCATCATCCCACACAAAGTTATACCCACAGGATGGGAAAGTTTCAATTTCCCATCTCATCGAAAACCCTTCATGTTTGCATTCACGAACGTCGATGAAACCTCCATCTGGAATTAGAGCTCTAGTTCGAGCAACAATGAGATTCTAAACATCCATAACAGATGACGTTGCAGCACATAAAAACATCCCGTTTGTTCATTAGTACCCTCATCTTGCTTTCATAACATCGAACATAAAACCACATGGGGAAGAGAATGATTCAATGCAAAAAAAAAAGAATATAAAAATTATAATCACTTTAAATTTCGCATCCATCTCACATGTTTAGCAGATAATATAAGGCATTATAGCATGGTACTTGTTTAATTATATTGCAATGCAATTTTCAGCAGGTAGGTCATAGGTCAACACTTCCCAAATATGAGACCTCGTATTCGCTTTCATATATTAGGCACTTTCAAGACTTCAGAAAACGTTACCTCGAGTTTCCATATAAGCTACACGATCAACAATATGAAGTGCATTTTCTTCGAGTTTTTTGAGAGCGAGCTCGAGCTGCCCTGATTCACGTAAAATCATATTCTGATATAGAATCAATTCGCTTTGCTCGAAGTCGTACTCCGAAGACTGCATCTGCAACGCTCGAGCTCATTATCGGCATCCAACGTAAAGTAGTATACCTACTCAAATGCTATTTCAACCGCTGTAATCTTATCTCAATTAGATGGGAAGAGAGGGGGGTGGGGAGAGATGGGGAGGGGGTGAGGGGAGGCTAGTCTATATAGACTATAGGTGTTGAAACAAAGAGCAGCCTTATAATTTACAATCACACAAATAAATCATTCGATTGCCCTACCTTTGCAAGGTAGTTTTTACATACATTTCTTCGGTTCATAAATTCGCATCAGAAATGAAGCAGAGATAGAAAAAAATAGCATTTACATTTTTATATAAAAGCTTTTTTTCAAACAGAACGGATCGTAAAATTAGCGAACAGGTGTTCAGATGAGGTTTTAAAAAATCTCACCTGAATACCTATCTGCTAATTTCAGGTAAACTTTTGAGATGATTTCAGGTAAGATCTAGTCATAAAAATTTCCATAGGCTTATGAATGCAAAAAGATTTGTGATCACGACCTCTCAGGAAAGATGGCGCCACTATTAAAAACCGCAAAACTACAATTTTAGCAACCTTTTCGAGAATTTCTACTATTTTGAGCGGTTTTCACTGCGGCATTCTGTGTGATTTTCAATTTCCCTACCTAAGTTTTGTAAGTGTCACCTTATCTTTTCCCGATTCCCACGCAGATCTTCCTCACCCCCCCCCCCCCGCAAGTCAAACCTAAAAATCTAATGGAATTTCTTGGATTTCAACGAAATCAAAAGAACTCTACACGTATGATGTATATAAAATTGAGATGAGGTTGTTTTTGACCAGGAGACTAAAAAAAATAACAGCATAAGAGGATATAATGCCTCTAAGCGTCTTCAATGAAAGAAGAGAAATAAGCTCGAAGCAGGTGAATAGGAATAACTGTGCATAAACGATCTATCTTCGAATGTATTAAAGCGTATTCTTGAAAATTAATGAATGTTGAAAAAAAAAACATCTTTGATTCAGACAATATGTAATTAAAACCTTATTATTACTGCAGAATTCGTTGACAATTTTCAACGCCATATCGTAATCTTTTAGTAAATGATATGCAGTCGCATAGCCGATCCATGCGAAACGTTGTTGAGGACGTAACATTAAAAGACGATAGCGTGAATCCTTTAAAATTTTTATTTTTTACAAACTTTTCAAATCATTTTTTCCTTTAATATATAATCAGCTCTTTTTTTATTTAATTCCAACAATTTAATTATTACTTAAATATTTATCATAAAAGTTGAAATATTAAAAAATTTCTCTCTCAGTTCTCTTTTTATAATTCTGTAACGATCAAAGCCACAAAACCATTCAAATCTATTGGCAATGATACTATTGCAATATATGCGAATAATGAGTGAAAAAAGATGCCCCATATTTGTTCTGTAACAAACTGCGAAAGGTCCATTAATTGCTTAGCTCATAAAGATATGCTCAACAAGTATATACACGCCCACTTTCAATGCAACTATATTAGCCCCATCGAGATGAACGTATTCAAGCATAGCCAACAACTTACTCGATATCCGTCAAGATCCCTCATTTGAATCTGTAGCAGAGATAGATCTCTAAGGATTTGCATATTATCTTTGTCTAGCTTTAACGCCTGCTTGTACGCTTTCATCGCCTCATCGTATTTCTTCTCACTTCGCTGTACCAGCCCATACACGTGCCAACATACATGTGATCGAAGATCCGCCTGCAAACAAGATCTGTCTATATTACTACTTGCATATATCATCTATCGATCGCTTACTCAGGTATCGTTGCTTGCTGACAGCCGTTCAAGGGAACTCGAAATACACCTATCCATAGCCATGCTCGCTGCTGACAGAGTGGGATAAGTGCGGTCACTCAAGCGTGCTTCAACGCCTTTTAGCACTCAGTGCTGCTCACAAACCGCTGCATACTTTGAGCGCCTCTCGGTAGCCAGCATTGAGCGAATCTGATATTTCGAACGTTTTCCCAAAACATCCACGACTTGAGAACGAGAGGTTTTACAGTATGATTAGATAAGATTAACCGATAACAATGTGTTCGTTACCATAATTTAAGACCGATCATGATCTATAACTTAATAAAAAAAATGGACGGATACGTATTCTGCTTATGCCCACCAATATTGGAGCTAGACCGAATTTTCGTAGAGCTCCTTTTTTACCGTCTTTTTTCTATTCCTAAAGGAGCAGATATCAGTGGCGACAAGCCTGGTACATACACAAACCACAACCGCTAAAATTTGTCTAAAAAATGTTCAACTTTATTTGGATTAATAAAACTCAAGAAATAAGTGATGAACTAAATACTCACTGAGTTTTCCATCTACTATGTGAACAAATTCAAAGCTTAACATAGCCGTTAAAAATTTTTTAACTGCATTAAAATAAATGAGACAAGAAAAGAAGAAAAATTCACCTTGAGTCCCCTCTTAACGCTCTCTTGTGCCTCTTCGTGTTTACCCATACAATTCAATATTAATCCCTTCATCGCTAATGTCTCTAAAATTTTATACACATATTCGCATAATTTATAAATTTTCAAGTAAAATAAAATATTCTAAAAAAATATTTCAACAAAAAAAAAGCATTTTCTATAGTATTTATGCAATAAACGGAAATATTTAACTGAGTTCAACATCTAAAAAATAGTTCATAAGCAATAAGAAGAAGTGATGGATGGGAAAGCATTAGCATAATGGCGATTTATAGTGATTAATATCGATGAAGCGAGCGATTACGAGCGAAATCATCGTATATAAATATCTCGCTTAAATGCTATCGCTGTGGTCATCTCTCACAGCTACAAGCAAACTATTTAAGGTGTGTAGTGTATATCGCTTGCCATATTCGCCCACACCATCGTACTATAATGTAACACCTTATCTAGGGTGTTTCCCAACAATCGGAACCGTTTAAAGCCATTAAAAAAAAATAATATCTGCCGAAAGGATGAAAAAAAAAAAGAAATGAAAAATGACCCCCATGTTCACTGAATTGTGGATTCGATAAGATCAGCTTCGCATATCGTAAACCATTCTTATATTGTTTGTGCTCGTAGTGCTTCTAAAATATATCATTCAGGATAAATATATAACACTGATAAGAGAGTAGTGATCAGCTGAAGGCAACTATCAGCGTAGACAACTCATATTTCGCGAAATTCATTCAAGATGTTCGTTACTCCTATGCAAAACGATCTGAACTGCAAAGATCGGAAACGATTCTTCAGATGGGCAACATTGAATCACATTCACATGCATGACTGTTTCATAGTATTTATGTGGACGCATGAAAGGGATTTCCCTTTAAATACTTATTGCTCTCTACTTTTTTGTAATACTATACTACTTCACAATACTTTGTTATAGTGACTCTTATTAACACGTTACTACTTATTACTACTAAGCAAATTTCCGCTCAATATGCCCCAAAATTTAATAATTAGATTTCTGGATGCGATTGACTGGAAATGAATTACTAACAACAATCTTGCGGAAGAGTGTGAGCTCCTTCGAGGGTAATGGTTGACTGCTCGACTGTCCCGGCGGCGCCATTCCAACTGTTGAGCCACAAGTCCTGCAATTAAAACAAAGTAATATCCATCACCTTATGTCGACGTCGACCGACGGGAATGGATGAACGATCTGGAAGTCGATGAGGAGTTGGGGAAAAGGGTGGTGGATGGGTGGATGAACAATAGAAAAGAGATCATATTCATGTCACTTCACTTCCTCCTTGTTATGAACACTTTTCATACAGAATTCACTAGCTAACACGAAGAACATTGCATCGCTCGATATTAGGTACACAAACGATGTTCAATGAAATCCTTATAGGCAAAATACCGTATAAAAATAACTATTATCAGAGAACGCTTCATAAATGACTATAATCCCTCTAAAAGAATTATATAATTACTTCACTAGCAAACTTTTACGATTAAATGTCAACCCAAGTGTGGAACTAAAATAAACAGTCATTTGTACTGATAAATCATTTATTAAATACGCAACAATTAGAGCCCAAATATCTAATGGAGGATTTCTCACAAGGGTGTTGCAACGGGATAAGGTTGATGCGGAAAGAGCGGATAAAAGAAGAATGGATAAAGGGCGAAAGGAAGGAATAAGGATAGGCTAATAGAATTGAAGAGAATAGAGATTATATTAGCGAAGCAAACAATCTGACGGAAAAGATTGGCTAATGAAAATTTTTTAAACTTTATTTCTGTGATTCTTTGTTACTTCCTAAGCAAAAAGAATTCAACAATATATCTCATCTTCACTTTTTAATATATAAAACATAGAGTTCCGGGTTTTAAAAAACATCTAAAAGAAGGAGAAAAAACTAAAAGATTAAATGATAATTATGCAAAAAAAAAAGCATAAAAAATTTGCATAATAAGAGCAGCTGAAAATAGTCAAAACCAACAGAGAGTACCTCTATTGCAAGGATTACAATGTTCCGGAATAGAGACTAAAACATCGCTAATTCACGAAAAATGCTTTGAACGAACCTAAATGAAAAGCATAAAAATTAATTCGGTCAATTATGTTCCCTTTTTCGATGCAAAAATGAATGCTGCCTCGAAGGCAGCAACTTTTTTGGACGAAAAACGATATAAAGGTTTCCGGAAAAACCCTCGAAGCTAATGGAGATTTCAGGTCAAACTTCAGAATACGGACGTTTTTAAAGATGAAACCTGAAGTCATAGGGCAACTGAAACACTTGACAAAACATTTTCCGGAAGTCATTTTAATGATGTGCTGCCGTAAATTTTTCCGGTAGGAATATCCGGTAAGCTTAATATTATTGCTCAAATATATCGAGCAAACCGGAATGTACTATTGAAAGATGAAGCGAAACTATCCTACAAAACAATCAGTTAATTCCGGTATAGAATTGTAATTAATATCATGAAGAATGCATTTTCAAATTTGAATATTCCTCTAAGAAACATCAATAGACTGTCATACATGAGGATATCTATGTGCTTTATCATATCCCTTATTGGAAGGATATCATCGTTGTAACATAAAATAAGATTCTGATGGAAAGTTAACGCTAAAGCTTTTACCATACTTCCAGTGACAATGAATCTTGATTTCTCTGCATTTTCCCAACCCCCCCCCCCAAATCCCCTCTATAAGAATATCCCTGCACAGTCCCCTCCGATCTCTCTTATAGGATTAACGGAAGTGAATGCATACTCAAATCAATAGTATCCGTTTCAGCAATACTATTAACAACTTACAAGTAAAATAAATAGTAATTCGGAGAGCCATAAGTGATAAATAGAAATGAGTTACGTTAGCTCACTAATAATTAAACCTGAATATAAGGCTGAATAAAACTTGAATAAAAAACTTTTATTGTTACAAAATGAAGTGGGCGACGATTGAAGGCCTGTGAAAAACTATTTCATATTCGCGAGACGAACGGCACTCAACAGGAAACGCGTTTTTTTGTAAATTTACATTTGCAAAGCCGCATTATGGAAAATGCTTTTGTGCTTGCAATTTTATACGCTTGTGCCTATTCGTTCAGTGGTTTCAACACTGAAATTATTGAAGGTGGATATAGGAAATTCGATGGTCACTATCATGACCACTTAGTGGACACTATCGTGTTCATTTGGTGAATGCCAATGTGTCCACTTATTCATAAACTTCGAATTTTGCCAATCACTGGATGACCACCTATACCATCTTTAACGTTCACCTATGACCATGGATGACCACCCACAAACTTCAAATAAAAAAGATTACATCCGCTTCGGGGTGGTCAAATTATTTTTTATACCAATGGAAGGAGTGAAGATGAGCGGTCGAATGAGTTAAAAAATGAGTGCAATGTTGCTTATATTTTATTATTTTCTCGGCAATTCACAAAACGGTCAGCACACAGCAATGAGCAAGACTACAAAAACCGCATGCCGCGCTTTTGTAATCGGCAAAACACATCGATGTAGTGTTCGCTCGCAAAAAGCACAATTTTTCCACTTGAAATACTTCATTTTATTCTAATCCAAACCGCATTTATTACGGATAAAAATTCATTCATATTAGTTCGAGTGGTCGGTCACTATTCACTGTTTCTCTCATCCACTTGGTCATCGTTTCAGTGGTCATTCTGGGTGGGCTCACTGCATCAGCTGTCCACTCATTATATCCCGTTACGAATAACATTCCTGTTGTCCATCTCAGCATCCTTATTTCAGTAGCATTGATTCATCCTTCATATTCGACAGCCCTCGCAGCTACCTGCTGATTTTTCTATCGGTGGATTTCGTTACCGTTATGAGTCATTCGGGAATCTTCGATATGATCGTCGTTCCCGTCGATGCCTACCCCCCGCTTGATCATTACTAGCTCATCGAATATGAGTATAGAATACGACTGTTGAGATGTACTGAACAAGCAAATTATATTTTTATACAACAGTTGATCTTTAATGATGAATTGAAAAGAAAAATGCTGATCACCATTAAGGAGGGCGGAATTTATTAAAGTAGTCTTGGGTTGAAGAAAAGGAAGTTGGGAGGGGATAGTCGGGGAAGGGAAGTGAAGGTGGGAGGTGGGGGGAGGAAGTGGGAGGGTGGAACAAGACGAATACGAATCAAAGAATATCACCCAATCGTTTGAAGCATTCCTCTCTTCTAATTGCACAATAATAAATAAATGCTTCACTCGAATTCCTTTGGAGTCAATCAGCTGTCACAAACTTTTCAAAACTCAACTCAGCCTCTTCTTACTTAATAATTTACTGTAATTAGTATAGATGGTATTACATCTGTGTTCCCCTTCTCTCCCTCTCCAGCCTGGTTGCACTATTAGAGCCAGACCCCACGCAACTACGATCGGATCGATAACAAGCTGTTCGTAATTCGTATCTTATTCCTGAGCGGTGAATTAAGCGTCCAATTCAATTCAGCTTGATAATTGAGGAAATAGTAAAAAAAATTCATTACAAACATCCCTACATTTGTAATACACCGTGCTAATATCATTAGTGAATATACCCCCCTGGGGTTTAAATTTCCTCTCAACGGTAACTTCCACTAATCGTTATGAATCAACAAAAGAACGTACATAAACCGAAAGCAACCTCTCGTTCTTCTTCCACAGCCAACGAATGCCTTATTTTAGAAAAATTAATTAATATATTTATTATGCAAAAAAAACTGTACTATAAAATGGCAAAAAAGTGGGAAAACAGACCAAAAGTACTGGCGCAATATGTGCTTTTGTGATTCCTTCCACCATCTCAGCTAGTTTCATAGTATAATGATAAATAATAACGCATATGCAATACTGCATTGCTATTTAAAACTGATCCTAGCACCGGTGCAATTCTTTTATGCATTTAAATCAGTAAATAATGCAAACCGAACGGATGCAAAATGTAAGCAAAATTTTTGGGTACATTTATGCCTATATCTACAATTCTTGGCAAAGTTGATGGACCAACTTAAGTTGGTTTATTTGCACCAACTTGAAAGCTGATATAAAAAGATTTCTTGTTGTATGCGCCATATCCGCCAAGTTTCATAACTCCAACTTTATCGTTTTTTTTTAAGGTGAAACCATCGAACAGAAAAACAAACAGATGCATAGACATACACAAAAATATGACGCTATCATAGTGCGAATGTGTTTTGCAAATGAAAATTCCCAAAATGCGCAATTTGGAGAAAAATATAATTTAAAAAAATAGACATAGAATGCTGCATTATAGGTTATTCAAACAAATAAATAAATAAATAAATAAGTAATAAAAAATTAGATGCTTCTATCTCATAATTAAGCATTTAAGATTACTAGTTAAACAGTTGATTGAGGTAATCACTGAAGAAAATCGGCAATACGATGGTTTTAACCATTAAATTATTAGCCGACCCCTTCATGTATCGCTTTCAACGTGTTTTCTATTGGTCATTGCTTTCTATTTCTAATAAATAGCCAATAATATTTACTCATTTATTTAAATATTCTCTAATATAAATATATATCAAACTATCAAATATTTAAAAAATTTTTGAATAAAAGTTTTTTTTTAGAATATTTTAGTAAGGAAAAAGGTTTCATTTTCGAGATAAAAGAGATATTATATGAAGTAAATTTTTAAGCACAAATATTTTCAATGGTGAAAAAAAAAGTAGATGGGGATGAATTCATTACTAATGGATAAAGGGGTAGAAAGGAGTACTCAAAAAAAAAACATTTTTGATTTCAGTGATAAAATTATACTATAAAGATGCGCTCTCAACGAATGGGATTACCCTAAATGAATGCTAATAAATTAGTGAAACGATTGTTTTATTGAGGAATATAGATAATCTGAATAAAATAGAAATCAATGCGGCTAAACTTTAATGATGAAAAAAAGTTGAAGCCTCAAAACTAATCCACATCATGCATGTAGCGGTCAATTAAAAAAAAAAATTGGGAAAACGCGCCAACGATGACGGGCTAACACAAAATGCGCTTTTTTACTTCTGCCAATGTGACCAACCGGTTAACGAAATATTCAATTGATTGAAAAACACCTAATAATAAATTATCCTACGGAAGTGATCAGTTGTATAAATCGATAAATTCCTACTCTGACTTATAATCAACCGAATTCTTGCGAAGAAAAAATTTGCATATGCAAATTTTGCGTTTATATGTTAATTTGAGAAGTGCTTAATCACACGAGCACCGCATTATCCTATAGATCACCTACGAAAGTTCGCCATCGCATTTTTCGTATTTCACAGATTTGAACTATCCAGGCGGACAGACAGACACAGACAGACACAAATACATATGTGGCGACATAACGTGTTATGCAAATTAAGCTTGTGAAAATAGTACAAAACTATAGCGTTATAACTGAAAAATAACGTGAAACGTAAAGTCAAAACAAGGTGAACCATTAACAAACTATCTACTAATGGGTGTCAGAAACGGTATACGAAATACACCCCCCCCCTCCTTCCTTCTTCCAATGATAATACACTCAATGCGAATACAGTTTCCACGGAAGCGGTCGGTGGGATGAGAAAAAATAACAGTGTTCAGAAGAAACGGTAGCCACCTTAAAACCAAAATTGAATATGAGATCACAAATTGCAGCGCAATAATTTCTCGAAATTATTAACGTGCGCACTCATTCAATCATATATTTGCATTCGTATGGGGCTTGAATTGAAGTCAATTCAAGATTTATGCAAATTTTAGAAAATTTCTAATGCAAATTTTAGAAAATTTCGGTGAATTTTGCAGAAAATGGAAAGCAATAAAGGTTGCTTATGAGTGTTCAAATATCTTATAGGAGATGAGTGAAAACATCTGAATAATTTAGTGTTAAAAGTAAAGTTTATTGGAAATTAATGCATTGAAAATGTAATTGAAAACATTGAAAAATTGCCGCACATTTTTGAAATACCTATAGATATCATATAGATATCACCTCACTCTCTCGTACACTTTGGTTTTTTGATGTCCAGTGAAGGGTATATTGAGCTTCAGAATCCGACGATGCGATCCATCTTTTTTCATCTAATATGCGATCAAGTGCACAACTTTATCTTCTATTCAGTTCATCACGATGGTGGCCATCTCGAACTCGAACTCAAACTTCATTCTCTACCTCTCCTTCCCCATCTCGAACTCAAACAACTACCTATCTCTTGCAAGTCGCACCACCACCCATTGCGATATTATAAGACATATAATAGAATCCACATCATCCCACCCAATTGACGAATTATAAACTTTCTTTGTATCAACTCTCAATATAAGCTCAAATTCCCATCGAACAATCCTTTGAGGCGAAAGTTACGGTTCGCGTTTATCACGTACAGTAAACTATCATTCAAATCGCCAATGTTTTTAACGTTTTCTTTCGTTAGTATATAGGAGGCATTTTTTTTTGCATGTAGAGACGTGAATCGATCACGGCGATAACAGTATCCAATCCAGACTTATTTTTTCACTCATTGGTACGAAATCCGTTGTGAAGAAGTGGGACACCGAAATGGAATGAATATTTTTGAGATCACTTCAACAAGATACCCTCGTATTGCGTATTATAAGTTAGTGAAGAGGGATGGGTGCTCGATAGGTGAGGATATTACATTGCCATTTTTGCATCGGACTGAAAAAAAAATTTTTTTTTTGCTTGGGTGAATTTTTCGAGAAAAATTTAAGAAATGAATTTTTTTTTATAATGATGAATTTTTGTTGTTATGCTTCGAAGTTTTCATTTCTCGCAGATCGTTGATATCAATCGAATCATAATCTTTTCTGATGTGATGATAATAGATCGGCAATCCCTTATATTTACCGATCGAGATCAATGTACCTCAGTATTTGTTCCTCAGGTCTTAGTTCCCGAAAGATATCTTAAATTATTGCAGGGAATGGCTCGAGTGCATTGCAATGATGGTCGTATCGTCGTTACAGGCAAAACCGAGATCGCAGTCTTTACATTTGAAGTGAATGATGCGAAACTCAAGTTGAACACACAACAAATACTAAATGTGGATGTAATAGTCGATGAAATCCCACAATTGCCAGATGTGGTCAATGAATTGCTGCCAGCTGCGAATACTCTCGAAGACAACAAGAAAAATTTGAAATGCGATAAGAAAAATGGCTCCGGAGCAAAACGATGCAAAAATACGACGATTATTGGAGACGATAAATCAGTAAATGAAAATCCCCTAAGGGGAATCGACAAACAGGTTGTCTTTTACTTAAAGAAAAAAAAAATTCATCATTGCACTTTTATATTTTAAATATTTTTTAAAAATAAAATTTCACTTTGTGGAAAACATTTAAAATACAATATTTATTAGTAATATTCCGCATTTTTATATAAATAAATATTGTTTTTATAAATAAATAAATATTATTTTTATAAATTTTTAAGTATTTTTCTAGCAGAAAAAAATATTCACTTTCATTTTTTTTCATTTCTATGTTTATTTCCTAATTTTTTTCTATACTTTTTTAAAATTTAATTCCCCAATTTTCTTTATTAGTTTTCATATTTTCATTTTTATATTTAATTGTCTTTTTTTTTTCATCTTCAAGCACGCATTATTAATAACGATTATCGTTTAATCCATGTGAGCGTTCCGCCCTAGAGTCGATGGTAGGTAAAGCCCCTCTCTCCCCGACCCCTTTCCCAACCCCATGTAAACTGCGGCTAGTTACCCGCAGATTTCTGAAGCAACTCACAAAATACTGAAGAAACTCATTGAAAGAAAGGAAAAATAAGGAGACAAAAAACGAATAAAATGATTTAACTATCAACTAGTAGAGGTTTCAATGAATTGCAAATCAATAATATTTAAAAAGATAGTAATCAGATTCTCGATAGCGCATTCTCGCATGATGGATCATTGTTTGCTGTGGTGACATCAAT
Source organism: Baylisascaris procyonis (assembly GCA_037389465.1). Taxonomy (NCBI): domain Eukaryota; kingdom Metazoa; phylum Nematoda; class Chromadorea; order Rhabditida; family Ascarididae; genus Baylisascaris; species Baylisascaris procyonis. Next base: position 633,333 of record JAZARR010000206.1, read on the forward strand.
GAAGACATGTCTTGTCTATGATACCCGTCACGAATGGAAACCCCGTCGTCGTCCATTCCGTATCCCGAAAGCACCCACGACGGTCACATTCGACGCAAATACATCACATCTAATAATTGCTGATCGAGCCGGAAATGTGTGCAGATATACGCTTGATGAACGCACCATTGGATCTACCAACGTACACATAGATATTAATGGTAATTTATCGACCGTATTCATAGATTATTGGGTAGGTATTAAGTGAGGTGTCAACGGTATAATAAAGGTTAAGGTACTGTAAGGTAGATATTAATTTAGTAGAACGTTCCAAGCGGTTCCATCACTATCGAGCAGTTTTTTTCTGCCGTTTAAGTTAAATAATCGTATACTTCCAACTCATACTACCTACTATTACGGTGGAGTATGGTATAGTTTAAACTTTGGATATGGTTTGCAGTATAGTACTATATAAATTTAAAACGATCACAATAAAATATAGCAGTTTATAGATTTAAAAATCGAAAGGTTCTCATGAACTCTTATTAGAATTTATCTATGCACCGAATCGACGGTAATTATTTGTTTATCTCTAGTTAATTATTTGAATTTTCATTCAATTAAACGACGGTGATATATGCAATTCTCTAATGGAAAATATATTTATAAGCTAGAAACTGTTAAATTGAATCTTATTTAGTGATAATTATTGTTTATCTTTTTAATTATTACTACTATTTTTTGATATTCAATAATAATTCGATATTAAAGTCTCAGTTATGAAGACTATTAACCGGTAAAATAAGGCACAGAAAATTTTTTAAGACATATTCAATGATGATAGGGGGGGGGGGGGAACATGGAAGCGCTTTTTTCCTTATTGCTCAGATGGACGCAGATACCCGCTCACCTCACCCTCTGCTGCTGCTGCTTCGATATAATTTACTTCATTCATTCGTAGACGTTCAGCGAAAAGAAAAACCACCTGAAGTAGTATTGCGCTTAGTTCTTAAAATAGTTCGTTAAAATAACAGCATGACCTCGATCATTCACGATTCTTCCATTCCCATCCAGAATATTTCAGGCTATATCATTGATTCTAGGTGAACAGAGTTATTATGAAGGCGATCCATTAGTGGGCCATGTCTCGATGGTATTAGACGTCAACTTATCTGAGGATGGTCGTTTTTTGTTAAGTGCCGATCGCGATGAAAAGTTGCGTATATCACGTTATCCACAATCATTTATCATTCATCGTTTCTGTTTGGGACATACGTCGTATATCAATTCTCTTTGTGTCGATGGCCATTTTGCATTTACATCGGGTTTATTTTTATGCTCTTATTTATAATTTTATAATTGAATGAAGTCAATTTGCTATTAGCACATTGCTAGATTTTGTTGTCATTCTGCAGATTATTGCCCACAGATTTCTCATTCACTAATTGGTGTCCTTTGCTTCGAATCTCTGAGGACAGAAGCTAGACTGGCATAGATTTTCATGAACTTCTCCCTTAGGGTCAGCATCCAGTGGAGGGCTTTTTTTAATATGGGGCTCGTCGACCGGAATTTTTGAATCGTTGCTACCTACTCCTAAAGGATAGCGAGATCCATACCTTCCTTGATGATATCCTTGTAAGCACACTTCTACACGATACTCACATTACTTGGCCAATGGAATCCTAGGCTAGAAAAAGATCTAAATGTTTGCCTCATAGTTTGTTTTATTATTAAATTAATGTTGCATATAAAGCATTGTGTAATACCTGTGATATTTGTTGTAATAAGTTGGTATCGTTTGAGGTGGTGATGGCACAATTCGAGTATGGGATATTGAAACGGGTGCAGCGATATCGACTTGTGATCAATTCGCGCAGAAACCGATCCATTGTATGCGAAAGTATTCTTCCCCGAAGGCAGAACCGAAGGTCAGTCTTTCATCAGGTTCTTGCTGCTCGTTTTTGTGCACCTTTACGGACTTGAGCAATATTTTTATTTATAGTAATACGTTATTCATATTTTTATATTTATGTTTATATTTATATTAATTTATATTTATGTTTATATTGATATTTATATTTATATTTATATATAAGCTTTCTATTCTCAAACTTCAGAAATATCGAAAATTCGATTTGAAGGATATAATCTACCTCGAGGATGACCCTTACATCCACATTCTATTGCTGTTGACCATTTATGATTTACTAATACTTAATAGCACCATTAAATTTTTAAGTTAATAATAAGTGGGAAACATCTGATGTCATAACTAAGATTTCGAGTTGACACCGGGGAGGGGGAATTAATATGATTGAGCCTCGATAATCAATCATTATACAAAGGAAATAGTTCATAGTTTCCGGCCTCTCTCCCTAAGCTTAATTGATGATTCCTCGACTCTTCAAAACTTTTTTTGCAGAAATTTTATCGTTTATTATAACCAAACGAAATTCCATAATTAAGCGATCGCTTTGAATGGGGTAATCGTTTATTGTTTACGATCGTAATATGAATCAAGAGTAAATCTTTTGACTAAAAATTTTATGCAGTATCACGTCGATCCCATCGGCATGTTTATTATTCTATTTTTCCATTTTTGATGTAAAATGAGGCGGCACATTGAAATGTTAAATAAAAATGCAAGTGAACATTCCCCATTAACCGTTCTTGACATTTGACCATTTTCCCTTTACTGCCTCTTTCTCCTTCATCCGTCGTAAGGTAGGTTTTTTTCCGTATCAAGATATCTAGGCCTTTTTTTAAAAATTATCCCCTAAATTATTTCAAAGTGTGAAACGAATAGGTGATTGCATAGGGAACAAAGTTCATTTCGATGGTTTTCAACCATCAAACTCTTAGTTTGAAGGGGGGGGGGGGGGGTAGAGGGGTGGGGGAGAGGGAATTAGGTGAGTGAATATTTTCGGATGTGGTTGATAGCTTATGTTTTGTTTCCTTTTATTCGAGATTTACTGACATATATTAGATTTATCTAATCAATATTGTTGCATCTATTATATTATTGTTTAGGAAAATGTACTGCTAGCAATAGTACCAGAAGAATGTGATAGCGTTACATTAATATCATATGATTCGCCAAGTTCATCATTCACGATAATATATGAGTTGAAAGTTCCACAAAAGGTTGTCGATCTCACATTTTGTGATCGCGATCACATTATTGCGATAACAAAGTAAGTTTTCTATTTTTTTTTTTTAAATCGATATTTAATTATTTTTATGAGTGTAAATACATAATTTATCTTTCCATGCATTTTTGCGCGTCATTTTTTTTAATCTGTCACTTAGTTTTATTTGCATCGGAAAGAATCAATCAAAGCAAACAAATATAAATGCTATTCTTTATTATTTTAGCTCATTGTGAGTCTATAATTCGTTGAAAATTTATGACGATTGCAGCAATTCGATTCTATTTGGAGAGATAAAAATGAACGGTAAATTGAACATCGTCGAGGGGGTCGATGATTCACTAATTGATAACCTTCGAGGAGCACACGATGGGCTGCCTCGTCTCGAAAAGAAAGTCGGCTTTAATAACGTCGACGAATATCAACAAAGAAAAAATGAACGCATTCAGAATCGTAAACGAAAAGCTCAAGATGTTCAATAGAATAATTTTAATGCTATTATTTGATATTCTTTGTGATATACACTTTCAATTATTAATTCAATAATAAAGAAATGAGGTTATTAAAGTGTATACATCGAACATGACTGTATTTGTCGCAAATATTCTCTAGATTTTATTACCACCGGTGAATTACTGGACGCAGGTGATAATATATCCCACCTACTGATTAAGAATGTAGTTGATTCACCTCAACGATGTTTATCTATGTTTCCGGTTCCAATTACTCTAAGTCTTCCAAAAAAAAAAATTTTTTTTTTTTGCAATTTTGGAAGCCGACTGGGATGCCAATGTGGAGTTGGTACTTTATGAATGTAGATTTAAGATGATTGATTTGCAAGGTCTTCGATGATCTGCGTGTATAGTTCCGCCGTATTGGCACTCAGAATTGCAATTCGATGATCCATGACATAATGCTAATGTCATATCCTTCAATCCTAGCGTGTGCTTCTCCAGATCTATAAAGTGCCCGCAGTATTGGTGCTTGTGTGCCAATTCCTTTTCCTTTACTATTGTTGTGGGCAACTTACGGGCTGTAGAGGAAGGAGACAGAGGAATGGGGGAAGTGGGGCTGAGCGTATAGCAAGTCACTTCCTGTGACTGTCGTCTGGTGAACTCCGGGGATGTTGGCTTGAAATGAGACAGCCAAAAGTTTCTTTCATTGAATCTCGATTTTGTTAACCATTGTTAGCAATTAGCGACGAAAATCGACGATTGAGGCTTCATTTCTTATACTACAGTTATTATTGTAGGCAATGGATTGAATATATATCTAAAACGACTACGGTAATAATCTACCAGTCTTTATTTATTTATTTATTTATTTATTTATCTCGACGTCCTAAGGTGGGAAAACATACCCAAATATGTAAGCATAAACAATAAAGATAAATATTAGAAAATGAAACCATAGTTATAGTCGAAACGTCAGTCATCTATAGAGGGGGTGAGTTCCTAGACTAGAAGAATAGATATACCACAGATATACCTTTCTATAATTCAGTCACTAATTTTAGAATAAAAGAAATTGCCAACTGATGACACTATAGAGGTGTTAGATCCCTTACGATGTTTTGTGTGATTTGATGAGAACCACCCATCATCGACTATTTAGCCATTGAGTTTTCCTTTGAAGCTCTCACCTTTAGCGTATGATCAACGACATGAGCCACAATCGAAATGAAATAGGAAGGAGATTAATCGTTAAATGTTAGTGACGATGACATCTTATAGATGTGGGGAACAGGTTTTGTGTATCAAGAAGAGTGTCGCCATTTAGTTGGTGGGCGGCTGTCAATTAGTGACGCAATGCGTTTTCCAATCGAACAAGACTGGCATATCGCTTTAAGGCAACAAATCGAAGAGATTGCACGACGCAATAGCGATCACAAAAAATATGCTCAAGTACAGGATCGAACTCAGGTAATCCTTCATATATTTCTGTTTATTGATAGCCAATTCTTATAACTTTTCGATTAAAATAAAAGGAAACGTTTTTTTTTTTTTTTAAATCAAGTTCATATATAATATTCACATAACATTTACTATCTTCGTTCATTTTTTTATAAAGTATAACTTTTTAACTAAATGTAAGTATAGTAGTAATATCAATCATCCTAGAACACCTAAATAAAAAACTACTATAAATCTTTGAGCAGTCTTTTTTTCGACATCCTTTCCCGTTTCAACTTTTGCTCAAGGCAGAGGCTTCCGTAATGAAATAAATTCTTCTTCACATATCTGAAATATTATTTACGTATTGCTGTTACTGCCGAAATTATAAGAATAGAAATAATCGATGTCTCAATAAAATCCCTCTAAAAACTCTGTAGAATCTGTAACCCTCAGGAGATCTCTGTTCGAGATTATACGGTCAGTTATCACATTCCGGGGCACTTTAATGTCCTTATCGTAATCACCTCAGGCCCTAAAAAAATAGAATATTTGTGCAATTTGTGCTGTTCGAAGTATATATTTCGGAGGCATAACTATGCCACGCACATGGTGTTCAATAATCCACTCAAGCAAAATTGATTTTCTTGAGGGAAATTATCTAGAGGGCGATTAGAGAATGGAAAAATAAATAAAAGTAAGGCAAAGATTTTCACATTCAAAATTTCAAAATTATTTAAAGGAAATGGACGATATTGTTGTTAAATTACGAGAATTGGTCAATACGAGTCCAGAAGAGGCGGCACGACTTCATGTTCAAGCCGTTTCGATACTCGACGAAACTGATCGTCTTATAGCAGCAAATTTACCGAACGCTTCATCGTTGCAACAATTCACACCATATGCGATGCAAACAAGCATCCTTAGGCATACACTTTGCAATAAGATTGCACCTGAAACGACGGTATATATATATATATATACTTTTTTTTATATAATATTTTAGTATCGAAACAATTTTAATGCATTATATTTTTAAAAAAATATTTTTAATTATATAAATTTTAGAAAATTTGCTTTCTTAGTCGAAATTCAAATTGAAATCATTCAAATATTATTCACTTATATACATTTATCACACCTAATTCTCTCTCAGCTTTAGAAGGAATGTGATAGTTTACATTCGTTTTACCATTACTGTGGAATATTCTTATTCAGAAACATTTCCTAACTTATGAGAAAATCAAAACAAATAAAAATGATAAAAAAAATTTTTTATTCAATCGAATTTTAGTGACAAAGGGAATTTTTGAAGAAATTTTCGAAGGCAAAATTCGAATTTCTTTTCTTGAAAATCAAAAAAAAAAAAAAAATTTCAAAAGAATACTGCATTAGTTTGGCTAATTACAATTTGAAAATCCCAAAAGCTCATCTGAGATCGTTTCTCGAGGTTATTACTATGTTAGTGATGAGCTCGATTCAGACAACAACGATGCGTTTTGCAACATTTGCGGATCTCGAAGATACTGAAGCGGATAACGTGAAAGCATCTTCAATCGGTGACGTGAAACCAACATGTGGAAGATGGTCGTTATTCAGGCAAAGATTCTCTACTTCACATTCAAATAACGATAGTGAAGATTTTTATGATGCAAATAAAACGGAAAAAGCGTGTAATTTCTGTATGGATAGTGGAAAAGAAGCACGAAGTAAAGGCGATGATGATGTACGAGATTTATGGAAAACACAGGTGAGTGGTGGAACAAATAAAATTTAGTGAAAATATTTAAAAAAAATCCAACTTTGATATGTAAAACATTATTACATAAAGGTGGGAATATTCTTTAAAAAAAAATGAAGAAAGAACAATTCAATGTTCTCGCTTGAGATTTGATTATGAGTGAGAATTCTACTGAAAAAGTACCATTGAGAGAAGGAGGAGGTCAAATTAAATTTTATAAAAGCATTATGAAATTTAGTAAATCTCAGTTTCCTAAATTGTTTAAAAAAATGAGCGAGGGAGCTAATTTGTCGTTAAATTAGGTTGTCGTTTATGTTGATGTGAGTGGACATCGTATCGTCCTGAATTTATATGTAATCGAATATATTTATGTCTTTTTCGTTACATTTTCACTTAAATTTTCTACATCACCTGAAGAGAAGCTTATATAAAACCTTATAAATAAACTATATGGTTTAATTAATTATATGGTTGAAATTCAAACTTTCCGGTTTGCGTTATTTATTGACATTCAACTAATGCGTTCTCTTAAGAAGTTGTTATGTTTATAATATTACCGATCGAATGATGCTATCAACTGATAAACAATCGAATTTGCATAAATCTGTAGTGTTAAAGTTTATGGAAATGAATCAATTGCTATAGATTTTCAGATTTATTTGAAATGACGTCATGCGTATGCGAAAATTCATTTATTCATTTCTTTTTTTCAGTTCGAATTTTTTCTATCAGTTGTTGGCTTTATGGTTGGTGTTGGAAATACACTCAAATTTCCATCGCTTGCATATCAACATGGTGGAGGTAAGTCATCGTTGATGTACTTTAAACTCTTATCAGTAAGTAGCACAAATGCTCAAAAAATTTGAGGGATTTGTATATATATATTGATGGTAGGATGATAAAATTTGATGATAAAAAGGTAATACGTTGAAGCTTGAAAGTGTATTTCTTTGTGACTGCGGGATCTGAGGCGAGAATTGTTCGATTTATAAATGCATGGCTTAAGAAAATCGAAACGGCGGTCCGGTCAAAGGTGAACCTCCCCCTCTCCCTCCCAATTCCTCTTTTTTTTTTTTTCAGTTCCCTCATCTAGCCAGCTCCCCATTGCCTCTGCAGCTGCAGCTTCAACATTAACTGAAGTAAAGGCCTCTACAACTATTCCTTATATATGTGCAAAATCTCCAAATTTTAATTACAAGATTCTCAATTTTTAGGTGTCTTTTTAATACCGTACTTTGTGTGTTTGGCTTTATTTGGCCTTCCAATTGTATTTATGCATCTCTCGATCGGTCAATATTCTGGTCTATCAGCTAGTGGTGCATTCTGGAAAATGATGCCTGTTGCATCCGGTATTTAAACCTTTATTTATCAATTCCGCTTATTAATTTCAGTCCACCATTTTTTGAAATTAAAACACCAATCCCTCTGGTAGCCTCCGCTCAGGAATCACGGCTACTAGATCAAACAAATTAGATGGGTATAAAATATGTGTTAGGATGATTTCCTCGACCGATTTCCACTATCTTTCGTATGGATGCGTTGAGATTCTCCTTACTTTTTATCGCTCTTCCACTGAGCGTAATCGTTGACAGTAACCACATTAATATAGCCCCTTGCCAGCAGTAGCACTTATTCACCCATACAGTGTATGACTTTCTGTTTATACCCCCTCCTATGTTCGCTAGTAAGCATCTTATAGTGAAAAGAACATAAAGGAATGAAATCCAAGAAAGGTTCAACAAAACAAAGTGGTCATAAAATGGAGCATTAAAAAATGATATAATTAACCCATATCAGGGATAGATATATTGGACCTATTTTCCTTTAGCTGCAACCTTATTGCAGGAATCCATATCCACGTTAATTATGAAAATTTTGTTCAAAGTTTAATATTTGAAAACTTATTACTAGTAATTCAATATTTATCACTCAACTCCTCCCTATCTAATAAATCTAAAATTAATTTTTTTTTTTAAAGGAATTGGTTGGGCATTAGTATTATTGGCATTACCTGTATCGATTTATTATAATATTATTGTTGCATGGTCGATTTATTATTTTTGGTTCTCATTGAAAGGTTTCTTCACTGGTGGTCTTCCTTGGAATAATTGCAATCCTGGTTCGTTAACCATTATTCAGATGTATAAATTTTTATTTTTATCATTTTCTAGCAAGGATTTTCTCATTCACCATAGTAATGTATTGTTAAATAATGTAATATTCAATACCACTAGCCGTATTTTGCTGTTTATAAACCACAAGCTGTTTCCTTTGTAATAAATATTCGATAATCTCATAGGAGGGGGTTATAGACGAAAAAGTACGATAACCAATTTCTGACAGTAACAGTGATATTGTTGGAAAAACTCATTTTCAATATTCAAGTTTTGGAAACGTCAAAAATGACCTCGTTAATGCCTGAGGCAATTTTTCTATTTATAGAAAAGATGCATATTTCAGATTGGCCTAACAATATTCCATGTTGCTTATTAGGCGAATCACCGGAATGCTTTCTACAACCACATGCAATCTCTTCAGCTGAAGCATATTTTCAGTTAGTTCATTTATGCAAATTTGCTTTTGTTGTAAAATTTCTTTATTAAATATATAAATATTGAATATCGATATAGTTTATTACTATGAGGTGGGACTTTTTTTTGAATTTTTTGAATTTTTTGAAAATTTCTCAAAATAATTGAAAAAAAAAAACCTTTAAAAATGTTTTCCTATATGATGATGCCATTTTTAAATAAATGTTTTGAAAATATAAAGTACTATTCGAAAGGATAAAGTATTATTGTCTTATGTTATATTTTTTTAAAGTTACAATTCTTCATCACCTTTTTTTCCGTCGAATTATTTGTTTCTATGCAGATTCTTCAGCGGAAATTGTTGCTTACTTATTTGCCGTCCTATTGGCCATCGGGAACTATGCAAATTTGGGGTTCCATCGATCGAATACGATGTAAAAATTATTTAGTCAGGCTTATTGTAGTAAAATAAATAAATAAATAAATAAATAAATAAATAAATAAATAAATAAATAAATAAATAAAATAAGATAAAATAAATAAAATAAAATAAATAAATAAATAAATAAATAAATAATTTGTACTAACTTAAACATTACTTTAATCAAATCACATAGTACCATTTGGGTGTCTTTTTATAGCTACGAGGTTTTGAATCGTACGGCGAAGATTTATCCAGAAGACGAGGCGATGCAATACGGCAATTCAACAACAACAGGAATATTGTTGGCATTGAATGCGACGTTGTCCCATTCAAATAGCTATGATATTACGGGTGTTTTGAATCCAGAATTAGGTCCAGTACAGAGTCATCTTGCACTCGCACTTGCTATCGCATGGATTCTTGTGTTCTTCGGTGTTTTTAAGGGAATTGGGTCTATCGGTTGGGCTGTCACAATCACAGCCACCTTGCCGTATCTTTTGGTTAGCTTTTTTTTTTTCATTAAAACGATTTGAGGAGCTTCTTTGAAAGTATAAAAGCTATAGTGAATAACGTGATCGCTTAAAGTGTTGATTGAATGATGTTTCAAAACTTGTGATTTATAGTAATACCAGTGATACTAGAGTAGTAAATAGTAATGCTTTTAGAAGGTTGTGATGGTAACAGCAATAATGGCGAAAGCAGTAATGGTAGTAATAACAGTAATAGCAGTAATGGTAGGCGCAATAGTAGTATTAGTAAAAGAAATTTCAAAAAGAATAAAGAAAGAGTTCAGAAATCCGACAGACAGACACATAGACACAAGCAAGACATACATACAGATACGACATTGTCACAACATGCATTACAAACAAAAACTCACAAAAGGGAGTTTAGAACGACAATTTCTAATGTTTTATGGATGCGCGTAATTGAGAGGAGACATAGGCTGTTAACGGGAGGAAACTTTTTAATACTTCATAAATTTTGAGAAAAAAACTTATGATCGAAGTGGGCTTGTAATCAGAGGTTTACGGTAAAATGAGAGGCGTTATACGATATATATATATATATATATGAGACGTGTTCATTTTAAGCTCGGTATTCTTTTGCTACGCGGAATTTCATTACCTGGCGCTAATGAAGGCCTTGCGTTTCTCTTCAAACCGAAAATGGAAGAACTTTGGTCAATACCGGTTCGTTGTTTCTTCTTCTTTTTGACTCATATCCTCATCGAAAAGGATATTCGATGAATCATGACTTAGATGATAAATAAACACCGCCCCCCTTATCATCCTCTAAAGGAGATATAAGTGAAGAAGGCTTCCAAAGGTACCCGTAAACCTTTGCTGGGTGCAGTTTATTTACCCAAATTACATTCATCTTCTGCTACTCCTATAAGCGAAGCGCTGCTCTAAATCCGTTTACTTTTTTTATGACTGATATTAATGCAATTTATTAGTAGTCTGCCTTCATAATAAATCCGAAAAAAAGAGTATCTATTTGGCAATAAAGTAGCCGGAACTTTCTAGTGGATCAGGAAGGAATACCTTTATATGAGAAGAAGAAAAAGAGAAAGAGAGAGAGAGAGAGAGAGAGACTTCAGCGTTAATCGAGAAGTGTTTTTCGAAAATTTTGAATCATGTTGAGACATCCTTTCTACATATGTATGAATTCGTTTCCCCTCACAGTGATGCAGATACAGCGAGATCCACAATAGACTCCGGCATGGCATCAAAAAGGAGTCGAAATTCGGTGTTTTTATTTTTATTTTTATTTTCAATTTTTATTTATATTAAAATCTCTTTCATTTATTTTTCCATTTTAGGCTTTGAAAATTATATAAAAAATTCACTATCGGAATAGATCTTCTCATCCCTTTCCCTAATATACTACGATATCTAGATAAATTTCTAATTATATATTTATAGTTGTTCATTTGCATGATTGTTTAAGTCTTATAGATGTGGAAAGCGGCGGCCGAACAAGTCTTCTATTCGTTGGGTATCGATGCTGGACCATTAATCTCGATGGCTAGCTTCAGTAGATATCGTAACAATATCTATCGTGATGCAGTTGCAGTCGTCGTTATGTAATAATCTTTGTCCTATTTTCCTATTGCTCTTAAATATTTGCATATTGATATCATTTAAAATCGAAATAAAAAATTCATTTTTATAGGAATAAATTTAATGATACTATAAAATTTCAAGTTTCCAATTTGAAATTTAGAGAATAAACAGGAAAAATGAGCAAATATTTAAAAAAAAAAACTTTAGTTATTAGTAAGAATGAATGAATTCTTTGGTGAAAATTTCTATCTACTATATATGCTAGCAAATACTTCGATGTTCACGGGAGAAAAAAAAAGAGCTCTCTCTCTCGTGCAAGTCATCTGCACTAGATTAGACGGGATTTGAGTGTCTCGAACATCCATCCAAGCGTTCTAAATCTTTAGACATCCTGAGTTCTTAGTCGTTTTAAATCCTGCAACGCCTAGAGCCTCGAAATGGCCCGAATTTTCTCTTCTGAAAGTCATTAGAAGATATTCCTTTGTTTAATGACCATAAAATCATATCCCTCAATGGAACTACAATGAGACAAATGTTTTTTAAACGATCCTTTCATGTTTTTCTCATCAACAAACAAAAAAGAATTAATAGTGTACATTTCAGAAATACGTTTACGAGTGTTCTCGCTGGAATGGTAATTTTTTCATTCGTTGGCTTCCTAGCACAGAGTCAAAATCAACCTATTAACGCAATTTTACGTTCGTTTTTTTTTGGAATTTTTTAACACTAATATTTAGGAAATTAAAATTATATCACTTAAAATTGAATAGTAAAAATGTATTTTAAAATTCTGACTATTAATGTAATAAGCGGAGTGGATAGAGAGTACTTCAATCCCTTAGTTTTGACTAATAAATTCTGGAAAATATCAAAGCAGCGGATTGCGCTGGCAATTGGGAAGGTTGACTAGGTCACTGGATTAGAAATTTTAGAGATAACTTAAACGAGAATTTTCAAAAATTCTTATTGAAAATCTGCACTTTTTTTTTCATGAGAGCATTAAAAAAACCGTTATTATATTTACATTTATTTTTAGAAGATTTTTTTCCCTCTCTTATAATTTATTTTGCGATTCTTCCATTTTGTTCGATCACTTTAAATGGTACTTTCATTCATACACGAAGAGAACTATTGACGAAATAATTTTTTTCAATTTTTTTTTAAATTTTTTAAAAGAAATTATTTTTAAACAATTGAAACAATTTTTTAAAGATTTCGATTTTTAATTTAAATTTTTAAAGATTAAAAAAAATAATTTTTTAAAGATTGAAACAATTTAAAGAAATAAAATTTTTAAAAGAAACAATTGACGAAATAAGATCAAATATTTCTAAATAATCGATTTATTGCGAATCTTTGCTTCCCATAGTTAGAATTTTATTTATATAATTTCGAAGAGGACATAGTTTGTGTCAATCATATATTTTTATGTTAAACCCTCTTTAACGATAGAGAAGAAGAAGAGGAATGGAAAAGGAGCTAAAGCTTCCACTTCCTGACAGTCAGCTTTTCTTGGAAGGAAGCCACAGTACCCGTATCGTTGCATCCATATCATTCTTTTGGTGACCATATCCAACTCATTCATATATGCCTCATTTCTTAATCGAACATCAATATCTCTACTCATTTCGATCATTCTCTAAATAAATAATTTAATTTTAGAACATGATTCATTGTATATAGCGTTTACGGTTTATCCGGGAGTGACATCGTTTATGGATTTGATGGGTCCAATGTGGGCAGCACTCTTCTTTGCGATGTTGACAATTTCAGCACTCGATGCCGAATTTGCTTGGTAATTTTTTTTTTGCTTTTTATTCGAATTGTATGATTAGATTTCCGATGTATTTGTCCGATTTTCTGATTTAATAGTTTTTTTCTTAAATTATATATTTAAAATATTTCTCTCTTCATAATTGAGGGCGAAGGATGAGGGTGACATTTGCGCCGCATAATTTGTATCATTTGCGCATGACGAACGAGAATATTTCCGAATTTTTGAATAGAATAATCAGGGGAGGAGGGAGGGAGGAAGGAGGAGGTTTCATAGAAAATAACATGAGAGATGAGATTCTCTTCCTTATCGGAGATACTGTAATGCACAGAATCGATCTAAAAGCTGAGATTTTCACGTTAATCACTTAGGATACCAACTAGGTAAATGACCGACCGGTCGAATTCGTGTTAAATCCATAAATTAATGAGTGCAGAAGCCGGTTTCGTTGGTTATAACATCTTAGTAGATGTTGGAATGCTTTATATGATAGTCAAGTGCAAGCGGACCGGTTGAATGCTTCTTTAATATGCAAATGACCGATTGGTTGATGTAAACATATGCATATAGACCTACTAGACAAGTACAGTAATTGGCAACTACTCATAGACATAGTATGACCGGCTTGTCTTCTATTTCTTTACCACCTTCATTTTCACTCTCCCTTATTCGCAATTTTTTTTTTACAATTTTGTGAAATTTTACAATTTCTGTGGATACAAAGGCATTCTGAATTCTTCATTTATAAATAATTTCTTTAATTTATATTTGAGGCGTATTTTGCATATAATATTTTAGGTTGGAGATGATAATTTCATCGGTGATGAAACAATTTGGACAAGCGAATAGACGTATTGAAATACGACTTGTTGTTGGACTTTGCCTCTTTTGTTTTGTCTGCGGTCTTCCTCTCACCACTCGAGTTTGTCATTACATTTCACTTTCTTGAGAATTATAAAATTTCCGGAAGAACGATTCGAAAAATTTAAATTTAATTTGAAATTTAGCATAATCATTTAATGTTTCATTAGTAAAATGGATTTAACTTTCGCAAAAAAAAATTCGCATTATCTGGATAGTTTGCAGAAATTTGCATATTTAGCGCTATATTTAAAACGTTTCCAATTTATATTTTAGGGTGGTATTTTCATCTTTCATTCAATCGAAAATCTCAACGCGAATTGGAATTCATTCTCACTCAGCCTTATACAAATTGTCGTCGTTTGTTATATTTATGGTAAATATCCTATATTGTTATTGGATCTCAAATTTTTTATTCCCCTCCACTTCCCTTCACCTATCTGCCATTACACCATTAGACGTGTAGTTTGTAGTTGGTACACGTTGTATTTAGAAAGTAAGGACAGTATATCAAAGGAACCTATACCTACTGTAGCATTATGAAAGAAAACGTCGAAATTGAAGACAACGGATTTCAGACAGCGACTTCCTTTATAGTGACTGTTGGATATGGTACCGAAGAGCCAAGATACCTACTTGTGATCTAACACTGTAGTGATCATATTCACTGGTATAGTCGATTCTCGGTTACTGTACTTCACATAACGTCATTGATCTACTTATGTGCTCTTGTGCCACCCCAGGCGTTATCTGTATAGGTAGGGCTGGCTTCGGCTCATTTATATGTCATTCGTCAGTCGTCACTCGTCTTTCGTTCTACTCATGCTTTGGGCTCGTGGTGCTCCCCAATAAACTGCTTCTATCCCCTTGTGCCCTCGCATATTACTTACCATCAACCGACGGTTATCGGCTCTACCCTCTACCCACACTAGGTTTCACTCAACGCCGCAACTGCCAGCCACAACATCTGCGGTGTTGAGGGAGACCGAGTGTATGCAGACGACTTCCCTTATAATGCACAGGTGCAATGTGAGCGGTGTTGGCACTCTGAAGGATGCAATGCATGACTTTCATTTATCTCTACTTTTCCATTGGTATTCTTGTTTTTCTTCGCTTATATTCCGTTTCTATTCCAAATTCTTGTGGTTTTACTTTGAACCATTTTAGCTTTGTCGTAATTTTCAGACTGTAATGCAGTGTTTTTACTTTGTAAAGTAAAGAAACATTTAAGTAATATTTTCTCTATTACAGGTGTGGATAATTTCATCGACGATATAGGTGAAATGCTACGTGTTCCAACGAGTCTAATCGAGGAAATCAGTTCGCATAATTTGAACGTAGTACAAATTGGCTTCTGGAAGAAAGCGAAATTCTTTTTCGGTCCAACCGGTACCTATATACGATGGAGTTGGTGCCTCTTCAGTCCATGCATTCTTGGGGTTCATTCATTTATAATATTCTATCGAAAATATCTTTCAAAATGCTTCACTTTATTTAACTAAAATTGAAAATATTATATTATATTAATAATAAATAAAATATTTTTAAGTTTTTAAAAGTGACTTTGATCATTGTAGATTAGAATAGATGAGTTATTTTAAATAGATGAGGATCATATCGTTGTGCAGTTATTAGAATAGATAAAATTATTGCAGTTGTTATTATAAGTAGAGTTATAAGATTAGATAAATAAATTATTGTAATTCATAATTTTGCATAATATACTGTAAAAGAAGGCACCAACTTGCATAGGGCACCAAAGTAAAGGAAAATGGTTCAATAAATTCCAAATTATACTGTAAAGGCATAGGGGCACCAAGGCACCAAAAGAAGGCATAAGCTATGGATTTGTTATTAAGTAGGAAAAAATGGAATGATCTTATGCATTCTCAAAATGACTTTAGCTTTAGATATACTAACCAGATTTATGAGGCTTACGATCGTATGAAGCCTATGGTCATCTGAGTTTACATTCGCATCGAAGTTACGGTCATCTGAGGCTACGGTCATATGGGGTTGCGGCCACATGACGTTCCAATTGCATGTAATATAGAAAATTTTCATTTTTTTTTTCCACTATCGGATTATGGTCACCTGAGATTGCGGTGGCATGGAGGTTACGGTCACGTGAGGTTACGGTCACATGAAAGCTATGGAAGATTGTGGTCGTATGACGCTTATAAAGTTTGAACGTTAATCTTTCTGCATATGAAATTTCAGGACACCTCTATTGTCTAATTCATTCATTTGAGAGCACTTTACCGATCACCGACGATTTGAGAGGTAATTGCCTGATTGTTTGATTCTAATACATGATATTGCAGTTTCTGTTAGTTGCGTCGATATTCAGTTATCAACGAGTCACATTCGAGGATTATCCACTACCGATCTATTATGAGTTGGTTGCATGGATCGCGATGATTGGACCACTCTTTGTTATACCATTGACGGCGATACATACTATTTATGAGGCGTATAAGAATGGCAAGGTAAATTTTTATGAGAGATAAATTCCGTTAAAATATTGAATATTAAAATAAAAATATTGGATTTTATCATTCTAATTCTCTATACTATAGACGTAAGAGAAGATAAAGTTCAATGAAAATATATTCTAATTCATCATCTTTTTTTCATCATTGGCAGTTTTTTTATTCTTTCTATCATCAGTCAGAGAATTTCTATTGTTTTCAATTTTTGAAAATTTGAAAGCGTTCGAAAATTTCCTATGCGAAATTGTCTCTCGTCACTTCCCACTAAAAACATATTTTCCCAAAATCTAAATCGATCATTATTAAGATAGTCATCTGATAAATTAGGATGCAATTGCATATTTAATTTTAAACCCTTCCACCGTCTTATCTCTTGTTTACTATATTTAAAGAAATACTAATTTAAAATGAACTAAAACTTTGAATTTTGCTGACAAATGATATTCACATATTTATATCAGCATTATCTAATCGGCATTTTTAATGCCTTACATTATGTTTTTTGCAGAGATAAAAATTTGATGATTTCATTTTGCATATCAGTTTCTTCGCTTGTCAATTTTTTTTTCTGGTTATCATTTTATTTGCCCATCAACTTTTATTTATATCTTGAAATTACCTTATAGAATATTTTTTTCCTCAGTGAAATTCACTTCGAAGCTTTCTAAATGAATAATTGTAGCCACTTTCGTCGGTGTTTGATAGCAGTCAATGGCGGCATAAAAAGAACGGTGAAGATTCTACTGAGCCGAAACACACCGAAAAAGAAGAACAGGATTATTGGGTAATTCTTTTGCAACAATTCTCTCATAAATGTTTTCTTATTTATTATTTTATGCTTCTGATGTAGATGTCCTTCTGGATGCGGCTCGACGACCTTAACAACTCGGATCCCATCCTCGGTTGAATTTTATTGGCGGATGGCAGATGATGGATGGTCTTAAGTTGTGCCAATGGATTGGATATAACAAAATCCAAACTTAGCCGAATAGTGATGCTTTTATGGCAGCATTTCCTAAAATACGTTACACTATATTTTTACTTCCAACGTATTACTAAATTATATCTATACTACGCCACGCATCTTCCCTAAGGCGCACTATTTCACCAGATACTTGATTTCTCTAATCTTATACCTATACTGTACTGTATTTTTGCCCTCTTAAAGTATACTGTAGTATACGATACTATATCTTAATATATGCCTCATAATTTCTTCTGCTATTTACTGGAAGGATGAGTTTCACGGCTGAATATTTCAAAATAACTGGGACTTTATGCTATAGACTTATGGGAGTAGAAATACTAAATTGGGCGATGAAAGAACAACAATTTAATACGAACAACAGTCATACGGTTTTCCTGAGTAAAAAAAAGTATGAGAATAACAAATCACCGATATGTCCCAAAGTCGTAACAAATTTGCATAAGCGGAATATTTGAAAGAATTCAATAAATCATAAAAACCATCGGATTTTTCCAAAATTTTATTCATACCTAATTAGTTTAATTAACGGAAATGCTTACATTAGTTCAACTTTCATAATAGTAGAAAATGTAAATTTAACAAATAATTTTATATATGTAAATTCAACAAACAATTTTTGACGATTCCAAATGAAACCATGAGTGATATGTTGAAAATATATTAGAGTGTTTATATGAATAAGAAAAAAATCAAGAAATGAAGCGTTCTGTTATCTTTAAAACACAATGAAACATTCATGATAACATCGGAACATCGAATATGTCGATGACTTTATTCCAGGGTATATATTTTACGAACTATGATACGGATAGCATATAGGTCTCACTTTTATTAGTGCCCACTTCAGAAGATCGTTGAAATTAACGTCTATAAATTATTTAATCATTTTATTTTCATTTTAGCCAAAGTTTAAATAGATGTGTAATTGTGAAATGAAAGCGTTATTCATAAAATATTCGACGAAACCACTTTCGTTGTACTCTTTAATTAGTGAGTAAAGAAACCACTTTAATGAATAAGTGATTAAATTATAGGGAAATGAATCACTATAAATTTGAGAGGTTTTTTAGTCGATAGCCGATCCAGTTTCACGAGTAGCCTCTGCACGTAGACCAAATGCAACAATGGTTGATGATGTTGGCTATAATACAATGGTGGAGATGATCAATGAATGGGCCAAGAAGAATGCGGCCACACTTGGTGATCGTTATGAACCGTCGAACGATGAACCACAACATTCACAACAAATTCCACCAAAACAATTGTTCGTTGATATTTTTTATATACATAGATTGTTATAATTTGTTTTTAATCTACCTCAATAAGAATAAGAGTTTCCTTAATGACCGTTGTTAAAGCTTGTCGAAATAACAATTTTTAAGGCCCTCATTTGATTAGTCTAATGGTCACTAATTCGGGTCACTCAGGTCACTCTAACAAAATCGCCATCACTTGTTACCTTAACTGTTACTCGTTTCAGAGCTGAATAGGTTGTGAAAAATTTGAGATTTTATTTATGCGCTAATAAGAGCGAAATTTTTACTGTTTTGAGTAGGTAAAGGAGGGAAAAGGAATCTCGATAGTTGGCCTTCTGCTAGGATAAAGGCTGGAAACTTTTTAATTTTTTAAATCATTTCAATATGGGAAGATTTTGATGTAGGTGAGGTAAAGCAATTGACACATTTAATATCTACAGTAATCTATTCATTTAGAAATACAACATCATCGTCTTCGGCAACTAGCCGATCGGCATCTTGTCACGAGTTAACTTTGTTTGGCGCACCACCATCCGATGGGGTCGTGCAAAAAACCGATACCGTAATTCATAAAGTACCAAGGAGGAATGATCTACGTAGAAATCGAATGATCGAAGTTGAAACTCCATTCAGTGTCGCCAAATTTAATCTTACCTATGAGACGGTTAGTTATAACACACTTTTCCTGCGAATCCTTATGAAAAATTTAATTTAAAATCGTTTAGTTTTAAAAATTTTTCACTGAAAGCTTAGTAGAAAGTGGATATATGCTATATATTGTGGACTTAATAGAGCGTAAATTCCCACTTCAAAACATCAAAATAAAATATAAATAAATATAAATAAATTAAATATTAACCAATCGTAATAAAGATTAGATATTTAAAAAAATTTTTTTAAATGCTTAATGCTTTACTATTTGCTAATTATGATCTCGAATAAGCAAATTGATTGATCATCTAAACGATACACGAGAAAGGATGAGAAAATGTTTGTTACAATCGTCGTAATTTGCACTAGATAATATTTTTCAGGTTAACGAAAATGTCCCCACATATCAGACCGATATCCTTTCCAATACCTTTATCTCTCTCCCCCTCCCCCTCCCTCCTCCCCCCCCCCGCCCAATATGAGACGATACTTTCCACTCGCGTTATCCATTAAGTTCTTATTGCTTCCACAGAAAACTCTGGAAAACATATAATAGTAAAAATTCAACAATTCTTTAAACGTTTCTCATATGAAGGGAAGGGTAAACAAGAAATTTTCCATTACGCATGGCGCCTGTTATTTTCTGTCTTTTGCAGCATATTGTGCTATCAGATATTTATAAATCGAATGAGACGAAAGAAAATTTTAAAAAAAAACTTTATTTATATATTGATATATTAAATTTTTTTTTTTTTTGGATTGAATATTTTAGAAAGTTCGTTTGGAAGGGAATAAACTATGCGATGCGAATACGTCATTAGCAGTTGCAAGAAGCACATCGGCTAACGAATTAACTCTCAATGAAAGGTATCTCAACGCTTAAATATTCCATTCAAATATTCGATGATATGACTATAGTCATTTCAATTTATATTAAACAACTCTTTAGTTATGGAATTCAATGCAAAAAAAAATTATTATGCCTTTAAGAGTAGAAAATTTTTTAAAATTGTTTTGAATTATTTATAATATTAGAAGGGGATAGAAGGGAGGCGGGGTGAACGATTACTTTTTGAGCGAAAAAAAGTGGAAGCTATTTGCATTTTATAAGGAATTACTTTAATTTACTTCATTTAAATTTCTTTCATTTCTCAATAAATCTACAACTCAGGCTAAACGATGAAGTTGAAATACCAGATGCGAATCGAAGCCATTCGCGTGACGCATCACCTCGTCTGTTGCAAAAAGAGCGTCGTATATCTGGTGAATGTCAAAGTATTGGATCGATATCGATCACTCCAATCGATTCATCACGGAATCGATCGAATAGCTCCGCATCTAATCCTGATTTTTCGACACTCAATCGGCGTCAGCTACTCTCTATCAAAAGGCCTAAACCGATTGACGCACCACCTCCATTCACACAGTTATAACATAATAAGGGTAGCTGCTGAATCTGTTCTTCAAAGAGATTTTCAATTTCAACGCAATTCGATCAGAAATTAAGCTACATAAGCATTCGTCCACTTATGACGTGATTATCTTTTGAGTGACCGGAAGTAAATCAATCTTAACGTTTACTGGGTCTCAGTAGTTTCTGACTGTATACTCTTATGATGGTTCCTATCCTTTTTTTTTAAATCATGGAATTGGTTCAATTTAAGCATTTTGCTTTATATTTGGAGATAATAATGCGAAAAACATAGGTAATAAAAAGCCACAAGTGAAACGTTACATGAACTTCATAGAGAATTACATAGGAACATAATATTTAACTCGCTCATAAACAATTGTTCGCCACGCCTACGGTATGGAGAATCTCTTTCGTCGTCGTGGTCATAAACACCGATGAACATAAGTCGCGTAGGTTGTAAGTCGACCTATGACCATATAGTGTGCCTCTTAATCATAGATCCAAGGCTTATAATACTCACAGATTTTCAGGTTGTATAGTGGATGGATGCGTTGCATTAATTTATAAACGATTTATTCCACTCAGAAATTCTAAATGCAACGCATATTCGAAAAAATAGGAAACGGGGATATGCACATATTTAAGAAAAATTAGTGAGGAATTAATTATAGTTTAACGGAAATTGTTCTCTCGCTGTTATATATTTTTATATTTCAAATTGTTTCATTGTGCCAGAAAGTGAACTCAGTGTATCTCGATCAGCAGTTGCGCTTATATTTCAGATGACGGGGTGGTATTCAAACGAACTATAAAGTACAAAGCGCTTATTTGGAAGGGGGAGGGGCTGTAAAATGGTGAATACGGTGGCTTTCTGAGTAAAGGTATTTCGTTTTTCTAGCCGCTAATTGCTGATAGTTTCTATATGTTAGTGATCCGACAAGGTATTTTGAGCTGTTTATATGTTTGATCATTGAAGTGGTAGAATTTGTGATGCCACTCATTGATCAAATTTACTAATTTATAAAAATCATATGTGAAAATTTTGCTCTTTTTTTTTTAAACGACAATAATAGAAAATATTTTTTGATATTTTTATAAATTTTGAAATTTAAAAATATTAAATAAGATTGATAGATAATAAATGTATTCATATCGTACAGAAAATGAATAAATATTTCAATACAAATTTTTTTTTTTGTTGCTTCATAAAATGAACACAAAATATTTGAATATTGAAATTTTAAATGCTTAAAAGTTTTTCAGTTAGTAATAAAGTAGTAAGTGCTTTCATACATTCGTAGTATCCTCAATGAGCTCTTCCGTCTGATATTTAAATGAACGAAACCGGCAAGAAAAAAGGCCCTCTCAAATGATCGAAAAGTAGCATTTTTTGGTTTTTATATCTTCATTCGCTGTTATCCGATTTTGATAAGTCTACATTCTTTCGACAAAATCGTAGCCGGATTTGTTGGAAATTTTATTGAGTCAACGTTCCGAAAATTCTAGTCGATCAATTCGAGGTTCAGGGTAGGATCATATCTTCTGACACATTGGATGCACCACTCGAAAAACTTGTCAACTTGCATTTATATATGAATGTTTGCAATAACAGATCCAGTAATTAGAGAATGAGTTTCTTGGAAACGATCAAGAAAAGTTTTCTCGTAGGATCACATCTTCTGACACATTGGAAGAAAAGTTTTCTCCAGTCCGTGCACAAGCCGTAATATTTCTCATGTAATTTATATATATATATATATATATATATATATATATATATATATATATATATATATATATATATATATATATATATATATATATATATATATATATATATATATATATAGCGAGTGCCGCATTTGGCAAACTATACAAACGTCTCTGGAGCAGACATGAAGTGAAACTGAGTACTAAGGTTGCGGTATACCGTGCAGTCGTGCTAACAACGCTTCTCTACGGTTCCGAAACCTGGACGCTATATCGAAAAGACATCAAGAGACTGGATCAGTTTCATATGCGATGTTTACGCAAGATTGCAAACATCAGCTGGCAAGACAAAATAAGGAACACTGAAGTGCTGAAAAGGTGCGAGATAACTGGTATCGAAGCATACATCATCTCATCCCAACTACGTTAGGTTGGGCATGTCATCAGAATGCCGGACAACCGCATCCCCAAGCAACTACTTTACGGACAACTCGCCTCTGGGGAACGGAAACGAGGGCGTCCGCTGCTTCGATACAAGGATGGAGTCAAGGTAACGCTGAAAGCGTGTCAAATGGAGCTGAAGGATGACATAGTACATGACAGACAGCTGTGGAGGAGAGCATGCCGCGAGGGGACTGCACGATTTGAGAGATGTCGAGTTCAAGCACTGGAAGAGAAAAGATCGCGACGACTATTGGGCACAAGTGGGCCGGATCAAGGAGTACGGTTTATCTGCGACAGGTGCAACAGGACGTGCTTATCTCGAATTGGACTCGTCTCACACATGCGCGTTCACCGGTGATGAGATCCGTTGACTTCAACGGCTCAGTCCATGATATATATATATATATATATATATATATATATATATATATATATATATATATATATATATATATATATATATATATATATATATATATATATATTGAATGGAATGCATATAAATGACAGCAATAAAACTTATTTCTTTATCATCCTCTTTGAATGCTATTATATTACTTTTGCAGTAATAATTTCGCATTAACGAGTTACTAGAACCACATAGATCCTTAAAGGCCTATTATGATGCCTCTTGGATGAACTGCATAGCTGTAAACGCCAAAAAATAGTCACCATTCTGGTAGAACACTAAAATTCCCTCCAAACTGACTTTCAATGATGATTTCGAGGGATTTTTCACTTCATTGGATGATCTAAGAGAGGCAAACGATGATAGTCGGCTTTTTTGCAATTCATCAATTTTTTCCCATGACAATGTGCGAAACTTTTATAGCTCAATAATAGACAAATAAGCTAATTAAATGAAAATATCACTGAAATAAATTAATAAATCCTAAGCGATAGATGGTCACAATAAATCCGATAACTTCAGAGTTTAATTCAATGAAAACTTTTATGCGGTTGCAATGCAGCACCAACATTTATGAAGCGTGCCGCATATGCACGTGCTCGAAGACCATCCGGTTTTTTATTTCGTTTATTCGTTTCCCCACCTGTAAAAATCATAAGTGAATTCTACCACTTACAAGTTTGATATAGGCAACCGTCTATAAATGTAGCTTCCTTTTCTTTCAAGAAAAGCAGAAATGAAGTACTAAAATTCTTGATTAATTCAGAAAAGAGACATAGTTTTCAAATCGTAATATAAAATACTTATCTAAAAAATCATCTCCATTTTCCCAACTTTAAAAGTAGCTATGGGAATAAAAAATATGGTTGAGAAAAACTATTTCCATGGAAAGCCTTAAAAAGGTTTTTTTTTTAGCCGAATCCTAAGCAAAGAAATTTATCAACTAAAATTTAAAGCATTAGAATTTAACATCCTATTTTAAAAATTTAACATTCTATTTTAAATTCCATAAAATTTTTTCGTCGAATTTTTTCAATTTTTTTTTGTTCTCTCATGAATATATCTGCACTCATTTTTCATTTCACTAGTATCTTAGTGTGATTATATACGATTAACATACCAACAATATTTCTTTTGTTATAAGCCACGATAGGCTTTATTACTCTTCGTGTGGCTCGAGTCGCTGCATTCATCCTCAACGACTTTTTCAACGCAGATGCAGGTTTTACCTGCAAATTTTAATTTTAATTATTTAACTGAAATTTAACTGAAACATTTTAATTACAGACTTTCATAGATTTTTTTAAAATATTCGCATAGGTGTGTGTCTGTCCGCTTGTCGGTTGACTTGTCTATTTGTCTATTCAGTAGTTTCATCTCGAGCTGCTGAAGTTAGAGCTAAGAAATTCAACAATAAATCACTTCAAAGTTTAAACGAATATTTCTTTTGATATCATCACTAGCTAATAGGATCAACTGTAAGACTTAGTGATTATTTCTATTTCTCGATCGATCTGTTTTATGCATTGTGGAATCTTCGCATAGTTCAAACTCAATGAAATCTCACCCTTCATATATATATATATATATATATATATATATATATATATATATATATATATATATATATATATATATATATATATATATATATATATATATATATATATATATATATATATATATATATATATATATATATATATGCAAATTACTTTCAATGATCACATTATTGCAATTCTTTTAAATTAGCCCACCTTATCAACAGTTATTCACATTCTCAAATTGTGCTTATAAAATTTGCCTAAAAACCATTGAAATAGGTTGGAAAATCAAAAATTTTCATCTATTTCCTCAAAATTAGCCATTGAATTGAGCAATTCAATTGTATTACGTCTAATAATATAATGCACTAAATGCAAATCACATGCATGGCAAGAAAATGATCAACAAACTAAAGTGAAATATATATGCGAATTTTACGATCGAAAATTTTTACCAGTTGGGAACTCTAGTAGATATGATATAAAAGAATTTTTTTTACATATTATTTACAACAATCACTAATTTTAAATAAATTTCATTCGCAAATATTTTATTTTTCGATCGTTTAAAATATTTTATTGATTTAAATTATTATTGAAATGAAAAGAGTTTTTTTTTTTTTTAATGAAAAAAGAAATTTATTTTTATAATATTTCAATTTTAAGATTAACCTTTTCGTTTATTTTATCGCTATCATAAACGGAATAATCGAAATCATCATCAACAACATCAACGAATTCGAAATCATTCTGCAAAATATTTGCATATGAAGATAATAATATTTGATCTCTTCAAAGATCTGCACTGCAAATCTTTTTCGAATATTTTCACTCGAAAATTCGATAATATTTATGCTAAGAATGATTTTTATGGGTCGAATATTTTGATGTGAAAATATTTTTTACGATTTTGTTTTTTTTTTTTGAAGAAAATTTCGCTAGCAAAATTATTTGACATATTTTTGACACTTTTTTTTTGTAAAATTTTGATAGACGTTAACTTTTGATAGTTTTTTTAATTCCTGATAGCAAGTTGAAATTAAGCTGATAATTGAGTTAATTGCTTTGATAGCTCAAATTCTATATTTTTGCTCGATTATAAAAGAATGGTAAATTATTGAGAAGTAATTTTCCATTAATTAATAATTACAATATTTTAGATGATAGTAGTGATAATCGATCTTTGATTATTCAATAATGATAAATCACCTAATATTTTTGCTGGAAAAAAGTTGGAATTTCTAAAAAATGGTGTTAAGTTTAGAATAATTTATGAATGCGATTTTTTTTTCTCAAAAAAAAGTCAGATCTTATTTTTTATTTTTTATTTTTTATTTTTTATTTTAC
This sequence comes from Baylisascaris procyonis, assembly GCA_037389465.1. Lineage (NCBI taxonomy): Eukaryota > Metazoa > Nematoda > Chromadorea > Rhabditida > Ascarididae > Baylisascaris > Baylisascaris procyonis. Next base: position 660,008 of record JAZARR010000206.1, read on the forward strand.
AAACATTTTCATATTTCTTCTCTTTTATAAAAAATATTTATCTAAATCAGCTACTATCATAAAAAACATTTGAAAAAAAAAATCATCCATTAACCTAATATCTTATATTTAATTCATTTGTATTCTAGAAGAAAGGCTAAGATAAGTGTTGAGTATCGAAACTTACCGATGGAAGTGTAACAGCGTTTGGTACCACAGCTTGATTTATTCGTCGTGGAGATGTTGTCGCTAATAGTCTCGAACGAGTTGTGGCAGCAATTCTTTTCACTTCATTTTTTCTCTCACTTTGTATTTGCTCATTTTTAGTCGATTGTTCTGCAATATATTTACTCTAAATCACAACGTTAGATTATTTAGAGTCATTTCAATTAAGAAAATAGTGTTTCGTCAATTTGCATATAGAAAATGAATTACCGCAATAACACATTTAGGCGTTCTTATTTTTTTGCTCAAAGCTTCCAACTCATGAAACATCATAGCTCAACTTGCAAAATTTAACGCCTATAATTTATGCTACACGCCAAACTCGTCTATATTAATTGCTAATTGATTAGCTTTCTGCGGAAGAGATTGTTCATACTTAAGAATAGTTAAAAAAATTTGTATATATTTCACATTTTACATTGATCACAATATAAATAAATGGAGAAAATTGCTTACGGGGTTGGAACGATATGCATTTATGCACTTATCTATTCCGATCAAAAACATAGCTTTGCTCTACTGTGATCAACAAAGCATTCATTGCAACAAATGTCGCTTCATTTAGTTTCCAATCCGCTTAACGACAGAAGCTATAAGATCGGACAAAGATTGTAGCTCAGATTCGTCTCCTATCCGTCGGATGCGATGAATCGATTCACCGTTATTCTGATTACGAGAAGGATTGGGACTTATTGCTCCCCCATCGTCCCAATGAAGGTGAGGAGCAAGTGGCTGGAAAGGATGGAGCCAAGGAGTCTGGTCGGAGCTCGCTTATATCCAAATCGCGCAGTTATCAAGACGAAACAAAAAAAAAATATTTGAAATAATGCCTTTGTATTTTAATTAATTTAACGGCTCATAAAAATTTTCCATAAGGAAATCAATTTTTTTACGATCTCATTGATGTGAAACGCATCGCATGCAATTTTTTTCCGGATTAAAACATCTATGATCCTTTTCGAAAGTGATTGATTAAAGTGAAATATGTTATAGGAGGCCATCATATGTTATATATTATATCCACAAGATTTCGTAACTATAGTTTCATTGGTTGGTGAACCGACATACAGACAGACACCCGCATACACACACACATAGAAACGACTTCATTGTAATTTGCTCTTGTATAAAAGGCATTAAAAACTGAGAAACTTTTTTTACGATTTGAGTGGATTTGAGGTGAACTTTGTGGCACTTTTTTAATTGTTTCATTAATGAAGACAATTCCGGCCGAACGTGCATCTGGATCACGAGACCATACCCTGAAATATACTTCTTTTTAATATTTATTTATCATTAGATTATCAAAGAATTTAAGAAATAAATTTTAATTTCATCATATATCAACGCAATTTTGATATTTTCTTAGAGCCTTTTTGCAATTTTGTTTTGCATATGAGAAATAACTCATTAAAGGCGAATATTATCATAAAACCTAGTAATTATTTAATTTACAATGTAATTAGCATTTATATTATTTGCTTAGATCTCTTATTTACTATTTAAGCGTCTAATTATATATTAATTGTTGTAATCTTCTAATGTGAATCATTATTTCAGCTCTAGTTCTTCAAGTTTTTTTTTTTTGCATCCAATGGAATTTTTTTGTTAATTCTTTAAGTCTTATTTCCTTCATATAAAGAGATATCGTTCATATATTAGTGCCTTTATGAAAACTATAACTGAAATGAATATTTCATAGAAATATTTACATATTTTATTGACAGTCGTCTCCGTATTGCCAATTGAAATCTCTATTGCCATATTTTGTTAAGAGATAATGCATAAAAATTTGAAATTTAACGCAAATAAAAGTAATATTAACCTCGGTGGGGCATTTTTTTCGAAACTCTGTTGGGATCGAGGTACAGGAATACGTGGATTTACTGGATAGTAGAGCACTAGGTTCTCAGCGAAAGTCAATGGTAACAATACAAATGAGCAATAAAATAACATCTGAAATAATTGCAACCATCGTAGATACATATGCTCTTATTTGTCTGTGTTAATACGCTCACAATAAAAGAAAAGGTATAATTATGGACGAATCAATTTTTTGAAATATTTATTCAAATATTAGACACTTTTTAATGTAATGGTTTGCCGTCATATAAAGGTTTGTTTAAATTCATATTTTAAAGAAATTTATATGCATACATTTAAATATATATATATATATATATATATATATATATATATATATATATTATATATTTATATATTTATATAAATCTACAAAGACATATATTATGAAATGCAATTATTGCGGATGCTCATAAATGACTGGTGAGTATCAGCCTATTCTATAATTTGCATATTTAATTAGCATCCACACGAGCGTTCATTTAGTCGATTATCTATTTGATAGAATCATAACCGGTATCGTTGATCTAAACGCCCAACAAGAAAACAAATTTTCATATTTCGTTAGCATTCGCCCACTAAGTCCTCTTTCATTTTTAATGGATTCTTAGTGGCTGTATATTATTTGATGTTTTGAAAAACAATCACATTTATTCGTCAATGATAAAATATAACTTTTTGTTAGCAGCTTTTAATATTGATTATTTGCATATAGCTTGTTGTACTATAGTACCACTGATTGCTGCTTCAATACATGTGAAAATGCTCTCAATTTTTCTATGGATAATTCAATTTGATAGAAAATTCCATATGAAGCTTTCATTAAAATCCAATGAAATGATTGTCCTTTTGAAAAAATTTCGAGAAATTTCTTCGTATTTTATATGTTTGCATAAAAAGTAGAAATTTCTAACATTGCGTGCAAAATTCCTCGATCCGAAAAAAAAAGTTTCCCAAACAGGCAAGCAGTCCATCAGTTTCCGGATGGGAAAGTTTCCTTGGCAATTATTAAAGTCGAGCATTATTTATCTGGGAAGTTTTTTTTGATTAAAAAAAAATTTAGAAGTTAACATTTTAGACCAAAAGTGGATTCATAGTACATAGTTTGGAGTCTGATAAGGGAAAGTTGTACTCAATCTTCATGAGACGATTTAAGTGCTTTCCACTGATCGATAAAATAGCATACTTTCAGCCAATCGAAGAACTTCCCGATTGCATAAAAATTTTCTGGTTAGACAACAACGGAAATCTTTCTAAAGCAGAGAATTTTCAATAAAATCTAACGTCTCCTACCAAAAAAATAAATACAACTTTTCATAAGAAGTGAACTTCAAAAAAAAAAAAAAAAAGAATCGCAAAGCTTTCAAATCGCCGATTTTAAAACCTCATAAGAACGAAAACCGGACGCTCTAAACTGGAAAAGCTCTTTATCCTCAAAAGAGCGTCATAAACCGGTCTCGAAGATATCGAACTAATAACGATCAATCGATTCGTTAATGAATATATTCATGAAAAAATTAAGTTGCAAACATTCGTAAAATACGGCTAATTATTGAGGTGTGATGCAATAACTCTTCGAAGATTTGAAGATCAAAATCTCTTCATGATAGGTAAGTCCGGGATATAATGCCATATACTAACGGCTTGGTACCCAGACGACTTTTGAGTTGATGATGCCTCATAATTCGAGACTTTCGATTCTCACAGATTTATTAGCTAAATAATAATATTGATAAAATAAAATAATATTAATTATTAAGTAATCATAGGCCAATATGAGTGCTTAAAATTATAGAATAATTGAACTAACCGTTTTTAAATTATTAGATGAGTAGATATGAGGTTCTCTTAAAAAAGCACACATCATATATTTCATTTTTAGTGACTAATGCAAAAAATATCAAAAAAAATATGGCATTCTCTCAATTTTTGCGTTACCCTCTCCCCTTTTCATTTCAGTCTCGGAAATCCTAAGAGTTCATAACATGGTATTTAATTTCTAGAGTTTCTTCCACTAGCCCATCGTCTTGCTATCGCACATCGCCACTCTTTGCCTCCATCTCTCTCAATCGTTGGAACGTTAATGTAAAAAAAAAAATATCACAATTATTTAGTTTTCGTATAAGTTACCTGAACAGGTAAAATAAAACGTTTCGTACAAAAATGAAGGTGAAAGTGAATGGTGAAACGAAATACGAAGTGATAATAAAGATCGTAGAATTTGCTTCGTGCAAAATGTACGCATTGCGTTGGTTATGCGTTTCTAAAGAAAATATGGGTCATAGACGATAACGAAACATCGCAAAACCGGATTTAATCCAATAATTGTCCTTGGTTGTTCTCGCCCCTTCAATCTTATTCCACCATCTAAAATCTCCTTTCTAAATCACTCAATCTATAAAACGTTTCATACAAAACAAAGCGTTACTCTTTGATCTTCAATCCATTTATATAAAATAGATTCCATTTTGCGATTTTAAACCGACTGCATGAATTTAATATTATTCAATAATATTCTTTTTAGGAATTTTTCGATCAAAAATTTATACGTTATGATAATATGTGATATTATCGATTAAATGAAAAGAATTTTAAGCGCAAAATACATCGAAATCCTAGAAGATGGTAGTACATAATTTAAATGCATGAAAAGTATAATGAGAGAATAATAAAGAGAGAACACATTTATTTTACTTTAATCAACAAAGCATTCATTAGTGATAAATGTACCTCTATATTTTTTTCAATTCCACTTAGTAGAAGTTTGAATATCGCATAAAATTTAGGGTTTATATCCATCGGATGTTGACCAGTCGATCCACCGTTGTTCCGCTCAGGAGGAGATCAGGACCTGATCCACCACTCACATCCGCATGAGGTACCGGATGAAACGATTCGGTTGGACAAAATCGAAGAGTGTGGTCGAGATCAACTCACAATCGACCATGCAGTTGTCAATACGAAACGATGAATGAGTGAATATTCTATAAACAAAAATAATCGACGATCCTATAAAACTCGAAATATGATGTTGTTTAAGTATCGATCGTTTATTTATTGGGATGGTATTGCATCACTTAGCAATTTAAATCAAACAAATGCAAATAATCCTCGAAATTAGGCATTTATCTTGAATCAGCTGAAAATTTCAAATTTCCATCGATAGTACGGTAGATTTATAACGTTCATTTCGCACAACGGAACTTTTATTTTCGGATGCGATTGTTCAAACGTAGATTTGTAATCTATTGCTCGTTGAAATGGTTTAAAAACGTTTTTGATAACAATCACATTATTTATCACAACAATGAGCAATTTAATGCGAATTAAATCGTCATTGTTTATCAATATGCATATCAGTGATAAGGAAAATGGTTGTTTTAGATCAAAAACATTATTTTAGATCTCAGTGAAATTTGAGAGATGTTCGATTGTCTTTTTTTCTTTGAATAATTAGTTGTTTTTTTTTAAGTAAATGTTGTATAGCTTTCTATTTGTAAAGAAAAAAAAACAGATTTTTAAAGTTGTTTTTGTATGATTGTATTTTTCTATTTTCTTAAAAATATGCAAAAATTATAATATTTCTTATCTCTTTCAAAATATCCGATGATAAACGAACAAATAAACGAAAAAAAAAATTCAAATCATAGAAAATATCATTTTATTCAATATGTACTTTTTCATACACGAAAATTTTGAAAAAAAAGCAACCAAATGATGTCGTTTCATATTACCATCAATGAAAGTCCCTTTATGTTCTGCCCTCCTATCCCTTCTTACCTTTCCGAACGTTATTGATATCCAGGGTTTATAATGGAAAAAAATCCCTCGATATCAGTAGATATCAGTATTAGTTTTTAAGATTTAAGATATGGGATATTTTATATGGTTGGTTTAAAATTTTCTTTTCGAGCGAATAAAGATTTCTCATTTATTCTTTTAAAGATATATTGGCCTTCGATGTTTTTATGCATCTTTTAGCATTGTGAGATGGAGCCAATCCATTTCAAGTAGAAGATTTTTAAGGGCTAATGATTAAGCTTTAGAATGACCTTAAAATTCCGTAAAATCGAGCAGCTCAGATAGGAAACTTCAATAATGTTTTCTAATGTTTTTAGAAAACTAGCCAAGTGGATTCGAGGAACTAAAAAAGCGATGTAGACTCTCAGTGAATCCAATATCCAAGAATATTAACGGCATACATAAACAAACCCCCACTACCCCCTTCAACCTTCTTTACCCCTCCTATCACCGAAATATTCAGTCTCTAGGCATCCTAGTTTTTTATTGCTTAGTTATAATGAGGCGGATGTGTTAAACATATACGCTTGCATAATGAGGATCAAAGAACACGGCCGATCAACAAATAAGCGTATTCATAAGGCGTGAGGCATATCTGCAAGGCAATGCGCATGATCGCTAGGTATTATTCGTTGAGGTCGTTTGCGTTCGATAGTGCATCGCTTAGTTGAGATAAAGTGTTATCATACTTGAGGGCTAATAAAACAACCCTATTTACGTTTATTATTACCCCTATTCATATCTTATTTTATGCTTCTTTATGTGCTGGTCAAAGGTCTTTGCTCTTGTTGATTCTGCGGCTTGCTGCTCTTTTATTTGGCCATATTACGGCTTGAAATGGCCATTATTAAGGCTTTTATTCTTTGATAATGTGATATTGCGTTCGATATATTTCAAATTATTCAGATTTATATGTAAATTATAAATATGCACCTGTTATAAACTGCAATCTTCTAAGTGGGGAATACGACGAATGTCGTAGACCATGACATCATAAAATCATGAACTATGTAGCTATGCAATATAACAATTCGTCACCCACATAAATAATGCTGCATTTTTTTTTTCTTAAAAAATTTCCTTGAATTTCTCAAAACAATAACCAATTTATTGTCGACAAATTTATTCGATATCACCATTGTATATATACCTAAAATTGGGATTATTTCTAGTGGACATTTTTACTTTTTGTGGTGGGAACATTTAGAAGCAAACGACAAAAGAGTGATTAGTATGCAAATTATTTGGCGCAAAATAGTTATAAAGATTTCCCATTATTAATCTTGCGAGTTATTATCTATTCATTGTTGAATATCTGATAGTTTTCACACGATTCTAAACGGAAAAATTCCATAGAATATATACGGTAGGTGAAAGTTTCCACCCAAGTTATAGCGGTTTCTCTACAATTACGTTGGTAAATGTCAGCGCAGTCTGTTGTTCTAAAGTTTTTGTTCTACTCGAGTGGGTGCTTCTACTTTCCGTCGTTTCGATGAGTTGCCGAATAAAGCGATAGTGGAAGAAGGTGCCGATTTGGATGGTTTTTTCGTCTTTATGTTAGGTTTTAAACCGTTGAAGGTTTAAGTGGTGTTGTGGCGATGGTGTTCGAGGGTCTGAGATGTTTAATGCGAGTGCGACATCGAGTAAGCGATTCGTTTGACATATCCCCACCATCGACCAATGAGCACTCGCTAAGACAAGAGAAGTTGCATCGACGATACGGCTATGATGATGGATCGGCGGATGAGGACGTGAAATTAACTGCACTACGGAAGATACCCACTCATGATTCACGTACGCCTCTCAGTTTAAAGTAATACATTTTCAGTCCATTTGGTTGTTTTATTTGGCCAAGCAAAGTGTAATAATGACTATGTGCGGCAAATTATAAGGCTTCTTAGTACGTTATATGGATGGTTGATTATGGAAGTTTGCATTATTACGATGCATGTATGTGTGTTTCTGTCGACCTGTGCGGTAATTCTGATTCGGGAAACACAAAATGTGTGAGGGGGAGGGGGATAATATTGGAATGTTCAAAGGCTTATCATCCTCCAAACGTATCAGACAATATATATATATATATATATATATATATATATATATATATATATATATATATATATATATATATATATATATATATATATACTACAATACTACAATTATTTCTTATCTTGTAGTATATATATCATAGTGATAATCAAGAGCCATAATACGTCATATACATAAATTGACCTGTTGCTTCTCACATGAAGCCAATACCCGGCGTGCATTGCAAATTCTTTCTATTTGAAGTTCAATTCAGTTCAAGTGCAATCCATTTATTTACAGCGGTTATGCGCCATTATCAACGAGAAAACTCAACGAAAGAGAAGCAATGGATAACAAGGTTTTTCTTTGATTTGCTAGTTGCCACAACCTTTTCTTTAGCAAGCTTTACATTGATTTATAAATTTCGTTACTAGATGATGCACTTAATTACTATTGAAATTGATACTTGATCTAATAACCTCGATTGTGCTACAGTTCATTTCGTTAGGCATCTAAACATCTCATGGTCTAATTTTTGCACTCATATTTTAATGCAACAGGCGAGCTGATGCGAGAGAGTTTTCTGTGGAATTTCTCTGGAAAAGAGCGATAAAATAAACTAGCGCTAACTTCTAGCGGAAATTATTGGCAATGGGGCAGAATGTGTGATGTGGCTCGGATTTTTTCCGCAGTGAACAAGTGGTTTTCAATTAAATGCCACGAATAACCGATTTGTTGGTAGCTCCAATAACTTCATACCATACCTCCATAGGTTCGGAAACTTCGTGACAGCATAGTAATACTTGCAACATAGTAATAACCAGTTCAACATCACGGAGATCGAATTTCATGATAGAGACAGCAGAGTACAGTATGCGAATTTGCTACAGTATGCGTCCACTTGTCATGCATAGTTTTAGCACTAATACTTCCCCTTTCATGAGAAAGTCTTTTGAGTGTTGGAAAAAGTACCGCGCACTGTAGCATACCGTTTTCGGATATTTTCACTTGGTTCTTTTTATGAAATCATCGATATTGTTTCCAGTTGCACCCCGGAATCAGCTCCGGAGCGATGTTCATTTCCTGGACGTCGCTCCGGATTTGCTGGTAAACAAAATGTTCAGGCTTTTTTAAATGAATACCAGATCGTGAATAACTTTAAAAGCGGGTATGGGATTTTAAGTGTTGTATCTAAACGGTTCGGTTCTGCAAATGTAACTCGCCCCTGCCTTCAGAAAATCCCGAATATGTTATTGGTCTCCTTTACCTTCACCTCACACCTTCCCCTCCTTTTCCTTGCATTACATATTTCTGCAAGCGAACTGGTCATTTTTTTTTTTCTTGAAGGATGAGAGAATCGATGAATGCACAGAAATGCCTCGTTTTGAGCATTTAATCGACAGTCGCGGAGATGAGGAAAGGCAGCAGATTGCATTTGATGAATGCCCCTGTATTGAGGGTATTGGCGATCATTACGACCTTGCTGTTGGTTTTGCATATCTTTTACTACTTCGTTTTTTTTTTGCTTTTATCGATTTTTTTTTTCATTATATTTGAAAACGCTAATTGATATTAGCATCTGCTAGAAGAGCAATAAAATTTGTTTTGCATTGGTGGAATCCGAAACAGCTATTTGCTCGATCCTACTCCATAGCTCTAAACAGTTCAAAAATCTAATGGATAGATTCCCGATTGTAATTGTTGAAGTTGTTTTCTTTGCGAAATATGTCCAAATCATACAAAAATATATAACGCCACAGCAAGGAAAATTCCGCAAAAAAGATTGCTTTGTTACAAACGAAATTCAAAATTTCGGCTTATAATTGATGGGAACTGAGTTAAATCACATTACATACAAATATGGAGTAACAATTTTTCCTAGCCTTATTTTTTTCTCTTCAAGACATCAAATTTTTTCTTCTTTTTTCATAGTCTCAAGCAAAGTTTGTAAATAGTGAGGATGGTACTTTGTAAATAATTCACATCTTATAAAATAAATTAGTAGTTTGTTTTTTATCGAGGTATTTAGAAGGATTTTATATGGGATATATCTTTTTGATCGAGACATTCAGAAATGAGGAAAAAAATTTGCATTTAAACGTTCAGAATTAATCTTTAAAAAGTTTGCTTATTGAGATTTATGATTAATGTTCCCACTGCTCATCAATTCTTCATTGCTGTTAGTTACATTCAGATATTTTCAGCAACTAAGGACAGCATTTCAAGCAGCAAGTAAAGGCGATACGACCACTCTGACGGCATGTATCCTCAATAGGGGTATTCCCGCCGATGTTGAGAGTTCACAGGGTGTTTCTCTACTTCAATTAGCGATTCAAAGAGATCATGTCAAAGCGGTTAAAGTACTTGTCGAGTAGGTTTTTGAGTTATTTTTTCATCACTACACACCTATAATTTTGTTTCACCACATACTTTATGTAGTAAAATACTTGAGCAGTATCAATTACTATATGTTATGGTATAGCTGAGGGCAATCGACAATTTGAAGAAAAAATCTTGAGTACATATTCCAATATTTCTTATGGTTTTCATACTCAGACTTCACTTCTCCGAAGAAAAAAAAAAAGAACAAGAGACATTGAGCTGTGTGTGATAGCCCGCAAAATATAGAGAGGTACGAGCGAAAGAGGGCTGGGAAGGGGTATAAGTCTTACTGTTCCACGTCCGGCTGAAATTTGTGCTAGAATCAGCTTATGCAAGTTTTTTCTCATGTGGAATCTTTAAAATTTTGGAGTTTTATATTAATTTTATTGATCAGTTGATTTTCTGAGTGAACTTTTACTCAAGTATTGTATATTACAATATGAAGTTCTGTAAATTGACATCGTTTTCCCTCTACCTACGCGAATCTGACTCTATTTAATATCTCAATTCATATCAAAAGTTGTAATATAAATTCATACATGAAAACGATTGTTCTTAGCAATATATCGTTATCGTCATCATTGAAATATTCTAATTTCTAAAAATTATTTATGCATTAAAATGTAAATTATTTATTCCAGGCTTGGAGCAAGTCTCAATAAGGCGACATCCCGTGGTCGGACTCCACTTCTAACAGCTGCAAAATATGGCGCTATACAGTCAATGAAGCTTATTCTTCAACTACTTTGCCAGCAAGAGAAAGTGCGCTAGTTGATGTTTCCGTCATTGAATTGAAATTATTGATTTTTCCATCTATTGCTTCATACTTTTTGCTTGGTTTGATATTTTTGGCTATTTACCGTCTTATAGTCTCTTAGCGGTTGAAAAATGTTGATATTATGGAATGAAGTGGACAGATTGACTCTGAATGGTGTCGGAATCATTAGGCGTAGATTTGCATATTTAACTGAAATTTATCAGTAATTTTCCAACCATCTGTGAAAATCGATACTTCTTGGTGAGGTGATGGTCATTTTGAGTGAACATAAGCTCTGCTATTCTTTTATTGGCTCTCGGTTACAATTACAGAATTTAGTCATCTTAGCTGTTCTTGTTCATGGTTAATGTAGCATCAATTGCAAATCGCCCCGTATTCTGCAGACAACTTTTTTATTTTTATTTTTATTCTAACTAGGTTTTTCTACTAACTCTAGAAAAATATTTTAAATAGGATAGGAATTAATCATAGATCGCTATTGTTCAGAGTCGGCTAAAGAAATTGAACAACAAATCGACAAGCAATGAAAACCCCTACGATTTTTTATTCGCTTTGGACGAAAATAACGATAGTGCGCTTCATTTGGCTTGTAGAGGATTGGAATATAAATGCGTTAAGGTTTGTTATAAATACCATACACCTTCTTATTAAAATTTGAGTGACATTTCTGCTCATGTTGGTTTTGCAACAACATTCATCTTTATATTCCAAATCATATAGTAATTTATTCGTAGGAAATAGCGATCTTTCGTTTCCGTGCTGCGTGAAATTTACATACTGACTTCTAAGCTGAGACCTACTAGACTGATATGGTTGATTCTGAGTTGATAAATAACAGTACGGGTCTTATCTCAACAAATTGCTTATTGAAAGGTTTTATTGCAGTCGACAGATATATTTTTGACTAGCGGTGGCTTTTTTCTACGCTCCATTGGAGTCACTACAAGAAATTTTTCTTTTATGAGGATATTTTCTAAAAACTCATTTTCGATATATTTGCATCGTATTCTAAGGGGATGCTTTTTTTTCGATGTTCGTAAGTATTTCTAGTTGGTAACCGACATTTTCGTAGCATTCAGTTTCGTTTTATTTACATCGTTCTATAGTTGAATATTTTTGATACGTGGAACTAGTGTATACACAACACATTGCCTAAGAGTTGTTATAAGCAAAATATATACAGTAATAAAGATATACCGTAAGATATACTCTGTTTAATTTGCAGACTTTATTGTGCGCTATAATCAGTAAGGTGGATTGGCGAGCAGCCGAGAAGATTCTGAGTCAATCGAATGAAAGAGGCTATGCACCAATTCATGTTGCATGTATGTGGCGTAGTGTAGCTGTGGTACGATTGTTATTGAGCAATGAATGTAATAAGGCAATTGCAAAAGTTTGTCCATTCGGACGAACGAATCGAATCGCAAACGCACTTCGCAATGCATCGATTAATGCACTCACCTGGAAACTTCAAACGTTATTTCTTTTCATCTTTGTTTTGATTCTTCATAGAAAATTGAGATTTGTAAGAGGGTTATTAGAACGTATTGAACAAATTTAACAAATATAATAATATTTGAACAGTTTAACAAATATAATAAAAGTATAAATTATAGTTAAATTATTTCTTTGCATGATTTTTTTGTTTAGCTAACAGAAAGCATCGGCTCAAAAGGGCATAGCGGTGCGTATTATAAAGATTTGTGTTATGATAACACAGGTCTCCACTAGACATATAATTCAGCTGAAAATTATAAGTGTGTTGAGAAGGGAATTATCAGAGGTCGATGCGGGTCCCAATATTGAAAAGTAGAAATTTTGGCATTCAAGTTATGGCCTGTTGATGAATGGGTGGGCAGAATATCGCAAACATATTTAGCGAGAACTCTTTGTTAGTTGTCGTCAAATGTCTTTCATTAATTTGTAATCTTACGTATATTGAAGTAGATGATACTATGAGAAAAGACCGATAGCTATTCTAGATCTGATCGAATGTAGTGGTGAGAAAACGATTATTTATAAACTTTTCGTTATATATTTCGAGCAAAAAAAAAAAAAAAAAGAAAAATTCATATAGAAATTCAAAAATAGATTGTTCAATTTATTCATGGTTAAGGCGATTCTACTCTATTTGTAAGAAAATATGCAAATTTTTTCTGTCAGTTTTTTTTTTTTTTTCAGCGGATCAATATTGCATGAAATGGCATGTAGTAAATCATGTAGTGGACGTGCATGTGAAACGATCGGTCAACCACATATGGGAATTGGTTCAAGTTTGGGCTATGTTGAAGGACTTCCGATAGGTGTTGTTGCTGAATATGAAGAGGACGATTTGGATTTACCCTCACACAAATGTATTCAATGTGAAAAAAGTTGGTTATCGTATTGAAATTTTGTGAAAATTTTATTTATTTGAACAATTTAAATCATTTTTTTATTCATAAATTTGCATAAAAATAAACCATAAATATAAACTTAAACATAAATCATTTCATAAATAACGTTTACAAATAGTATTTTATGATTGATGATTGTTTTTAAAAACTTTAAGCACAGTCAAGTTGATTCCATTTGTTGCGTTTCTTGGTAGGAGAGTCTTTCTAGTGGGTTATCTTTGATATGAAATGATCTTATATTTATTGATTTGTTTCGCGAATATATTAGCTGGTTGTCTGTGCAATTATTATTTGGGAATTGATTATAGCATTGAAAGAAATTAAAAATGCTCAATTTCCATGGTCTTTTCTAGTAAGGTCATGTTTTGTTTTATGCGAATACATGTGATGTTTTTTTTTTTTTTTTTTGAGGAGCGAAAGAGATAGTTAAGCTACTCGCAAAACGTTGTCCCCAGCTACTGGTCACTCGTTCGATCTCGGGACTTACGCCACTAATGAGCGCAGTTGCAAAAGACGCATTAGGCATTGTGGAGGCACTTCTTCAACTCAAAGTGGACACTGAGGTCAGTTCAGTTGATGTGAGGCTCTGGTCACTCATGTAATGACGATAACTCATCCTTCAGCCCCCTTCTTTTAGTAAATCCGATTAGTGTTATAAAATATAATAATAGATTTTATGTGGAGTTTCAAGGAGCATAAAGGGAGCTGTTCTCATCCATCATCACTTGAAAAACTTTAGTATGATTGCTGCTGTGATCGGCAAGGATGTCACTCATAATCGAGGCATCTTTTGCAGATTTTGTCATCATTATCCACTGTTGACTGAAAAAAGCTGACTATTATTTGCCGGCTCTTTATGCCCATATCTTCTCGTTCCTCCTCTCCCCCCTACCCTCCCCCTCGTCCTCGGAAAGATATCTTTTTTCTAAAATTTGTTTAAATTTTAAATATCAAGGATGCATTTTCGAAGTGCCGACCTCATCATCTCCGCTGTTTTATAGCCAAGCTGGTTCGAATCGATCTTCCTTAATCTGCATGCTGAATTCAGGATCTGAAATGGGAGTTCCACCTCGCATAAGGATAGCATCGTGGGCGGGGGAGGGTGGGAGAAGGAGGGACGAGAGGGACTGTCGTTACTGCTGTCGGCACTGAGGTATGTATGTACGTGGAGAGGGTGCCCTTCTTATTATCACATCTTATCGCTGGCCCTTCCGTCATGATAGGTGCGACTGTGTGAAGTTATCGGGACGATTAATGGAATTATTGGGCTTTGTGGAATTGATTGCCGCAGTATTTTTGTCTTCTGCACTTTATTCTTGAGGATCCCATCGCAACTGTGCCAGATCAAGCTGTAATTGGTGAGTCATTATGATGCGACTGACTCAACCAACAACAACATTAAGGATTAATAATATTTTCTTTTTCTAAAGAATACTTCTATATTTGTTGATAATAGAAGGCTATTCGCTTTGGGAAAATCTAATTTAGGAAGTGGACGGGAAGGGACGTACGGCTATGCATCATGCGGCATCACGTGGTATTTCGCGACAGGTTGCGATTTTATTATCGTGGGGTGCATCACCTTGCAGACCTGATTTCGAATGCAACAGACCGATGCATTATGCTGCCATTAAGGGACATACCGCTAGTCTTCGACTCCTCTACAGGGCCAACAAACACATCGTGGGTTTTTTTATCTGGTAGGCTTCAGTAAGATAAAGGGAAAAGATTTCAGTGTGACATGCTAGCAGCCGATGATTGCAACGTTCAAGTTCAATGGGATATACCTAGGTCTAACACTTCCACTGTTCACATTGGCAAAGTAGTGACCCAGTTGTCTAAAATGATATGAGGTTTGTTCAGCGAAACATCTAATCTTTGTTGTTATCGAAGCATCAGATACTTTCCTATAAAAACGTGACCTTTGATAATTTCTAAAATAGTACTGATAGGAAAAGTTGGCAAAATTTAGTGCGAAGAAAACATCGTTTTACCATGGAAGATTGGATTTAGCTGGATAATATTGTAAAGATTACTGTCTTTATTGGTAATATCGTAGTTGCTGTTATAATTGTTACTATTATTACTGTAACTATTATTATAACGCAATTGCTAGTATATTGTTACAATATATATATATATTTGTTTCTGTTGTTAGATGTGTTTCTGGTCAATAAAAATATCAGTTAAAGGATGTGGCAACACCAAATGGTCATACGGCGTTTATGTGGGCAGCAATGTTTGGGTGTGATGCTTCATTACGAACGATGTTAAATGCGAATCCATTGTTGAGTCGTCATGAACGTGATAACGAGGGCAATACAGCATTGCATTTGGCTGCTAAACGTGATCTGCCAAACACCGTCAAACTTCTCCTCAGTGCTGGTTGGGATACTGAAGTTAGTATTACACTACTCTTTTAGTTGCTTAGCTTTATTATTTTAAATGACTATTTGAAATGTTGAATAAAGCTGATTACATTAAATATGACTGATATTAGAAAAAGACTGATACGACAAGTGTTTATTAAAATGATCGAAAATCGGTTCATATTTTATTATTGCTAATTTTGATATTAATCAAGAAAACGCAAGATGCGTTTTAGTGCTAACAATTTTCGATGAAAAATCCATCCTAGCAATTGATATTTACTGTGAACGGGAAATTATTGATAGTGATTTAAGTAATAGATGCGATCAAAAAATATTGCGTAAATGATGTAAGATTCAAAAGTTATAGTTGTAAAATAGCGGTCGTTTTGTTGAGAAGTTCGCTGCTCAAAGTTATAGCCGGAGGTCATATCTTTTGATGGATATGCTCTTAAGAAATGTTTCAGCCAAAGCCCTTACCCCAACGGGCTAAGTTAAAAGTCGATCTTTGATACCGTTGGTTTAATTTTTGCTGTTTTGATGAGAAACTGAGCTTCCGGTTAAACTACGGGCTCATATATTTCATCTGTTTTTAGTTGTTTTTTCGGGTCGTCCATTAGAGTTATTTGCACGAACAGCTTATAATAATATCGTCAGGTATTAGCGTGCCAACGGGCGAATGGCTTTAGGGGGGGGGGGGCAAATTCGGCAGAAAAAAGAAGGTTGGGTTTCAGTATTTTCGAGAACGGAATAGTCTTTTGTTAGATGATCGGTATCTGAGGGCTTGGATGATCAGCTGTAGTCTCATGGTAAGCAGGAATTGAAAGGTATTCCTCCACGGCCAGTTGAAATGATGAAAACTAGTGCTTCGCTTCATGAAGCACTGTTCCGGACTTGCATCAATTGAGGCTGCTAATGTTATCATGGAAGTTCTCTTTCAAGAATAGAGATAGGTCACGTTTGTCACTAGCATGAAAGGATCATTCGGGAAAGGATATTACAGTATAAGAACGATCGTGGCGAGAGTGCTTTCGTGACGGCGGCGGCAAATGGGAGTGCGAATGCGATGCGAGCATTACTCAGCTACGGTGCCGATGTATTCGCACTTGACAAGGCAACGTTTTAAGCATTTTAAAGAGATAGGTTGGGGCCAATCGTTCGGTATGAGGGATCATTTTAGCCCCGTTTCATCCTTCAAGGGCACATCTGTTGGTTTTCCGAGAGAATAAGAGAAGGTGGCGGGAAAAGGAAGGGTAAGGGAATGAGAATGTGGTGAAGATATTAGAAGTCCTCGTTCATCAGTAGTCTTGTTTTTGTTAAGGTATCTGTGTATTTCGCCTTATACACACGTAGATGAGTGCAAGTGAGGTTCCACGAAGTGAGGCTCACTTAACTTCAGTTTTTAAAGGCCATGCTGGGGGGAGGGGGGGTTGCATAGGATTTATGGGCGGAAACTCCTTGATGTTCGCTAATTGCGCTGGGTGGATTACGGATTTATTGCCGGGCGCTGTCCGCCCACTTGCGAGAGCTAGTCGCAACGTTTTGTTTATTGCTTGATGTGATCAGAATAATGCAATCTACTATGATACAACACACTTGCAGAATGGCAACTCAGCTCTGCATGTGGCATCACGTTCAGATAATTGTCGTGACGCTTTGCGTGAATTATTAGCGTGGCTTACGGAGTCAAGATTCGTCAATTTCCGTAACAACGATGGCAAAACACCATTGCATATCGCCGCCGAAAATTGTGCTGTCAAATGCATTCGTGAACTTTTGAAGGTATCACTTGATCCACGATATCGTTGATTAAGAGCTAAGAAGACGAGGAAGCTTTGCATATGCAACTTAAGTCGTTGCTTGTTGTTATAGAATTTGAAGATGAGGTTTGACTAGTGTAAGTTTATAAAATGAGGTGGCAATGGACGTGAAGAATCCCCTGAGGTCAATTTCAAAAATGCGGCAAGAATTCACGCATTCGCATTTTAAGTGAGCCTTTGCAATCCCTGATGGCTAGAGTTGCTCATGTACTGCGTATGGTCTCCTTATTTCACTTTTCTTTCATATTTTCTTATTTTTTTGAGTTCAGTTATCGAAGAGGTACGGATGTCTCTTTCAGCTATTTAGCATTCCTGCAGTACTTTATATCTTAGGACACTTCTCAATATGGAATGATTGAATTGAAGTTATAAAAGAATGGAACACTGTTAGTGTTTAATTTTGTAGCCGCAAATTCAGTGATAGGGGTTCATATTTGAGGTGTTTGTTTGTATTTTATCGATAAACTTTTTTTTGCATTAATTGTTTTGCAGAATGGCGCTGATATTAGAGTATGTGATTCACGAGGTTGGGACTGCCTCATGCTTACAACAAAGGCTAACCCTCGCTCATGGCCTGTTCTCACACTTCTAATCAAGTAGTTACTTGTTTCCTCTTTTTTGGTTATATTTCTTTTTTATATTATATGTCTGTACAGTGTATGCACTTCATCTACGCATCATAGTCCATGGGATGGGCAATAATCCGATATTTGTATCCCAATTTTGAAATACTCTTTCTGGTCACTTGAATGAATGAATATTCGCTGGGAATATTTCGAGTGAGCCGACTTTTTAAAGGAACGAGCAAAAAAAGAAGAACATCCTTAAACATATTTTTACTCGAAGCATAGTTCATAAAGTATGAAGAGGGAAAGAAAATTATAATGGAATGATGGAAATTCATTTAAAATATATCTTCCATGTTGAAGAACAGTGCTTAATTAATGATTTGCGAGGCATTTTACTATGAATAACGTGTGGAATTTACAGTGGAAGGTTTAGCTAGCTATATGACTGTTCATAGTTCATTCCCTTTTGTTGTTTCTCTTGAGGCAAGGATAACCTTTCCGATAATAAAGGTTGATTTTAGATTATAAAAGAGCAGAATAATCCTGTGTATTTATTATCTTCTTTTATAAGTGATTTTCATTTACTAATGATCATTGATCGTTGATTTTTCAGACATTCACCGAATATGAATGGTTATTCACCAATAGATAATGTATCGACTCTCTCACTAGCACAAACCTCAGGCAATGAACTTTTTGTAGCATATTTGAAGATGCATGGTGCAATGCTTCCCTTTGAGATCATCGATCAAGCTGCTAGAAGGTTCGCCGAGTTATCTTTTTATTTCGTAATGACACTAAAATGTGTGAATATTGTTAATCATCTTATATTTTTTTGCATGTTTAAGCTACGAAGAAGCAAAAAGGGAATAAATGGGAGAGGAAACCTTTTAGTATTTCTACCGGTTTTTTTCTTTCTTCTTTGCTAATTTTCTTTAGTTTCTTAGGTCTTCGTTAATTTCTGAAATAAACGAATGGTAGCTGATGTTTTCATCTTCTCAACTTTCACTAGACGAATTTGATTGAAGCGATGGGTTTTTCATTGAAGCTGTAATTTCATTGCAAATTGAAGATATGGTTCATTTATGCAAATTAGAATAGTTTTATTGTTGATTTATTCTCGTGGTCTATTGCGTCGCCAAATGAATTTCCGTTATGAAACTACATTCCTATTTCGAATTTTGCCAACAATATTATCGTTGGAACGATAAAAATTTAAAGATAAGTATTGATTTGTTATATCAATATTAAAAGGACGCGTAACAAATTTTTTGTCATGTTGTCTCGCGTTCCTTTATTTTGTGTTTGTAAATTTTGCATCGAGCAACAATGCGCTTTTTTGAGGATTCTAAAAAATTCCATGGAGGCATAAATTTATGGAATTAGAGTCTTCTTCACTGAATAGAATTGGTAACCAGTATGTGATCAGTCGGTGAAGAGGGCTTTTTTTGCTTCACCCATCTCAATGAAAATTTTGTTTGAGCTCTTTTTTTTGTTGTTGTTGTAAATGCACGTATGAGTAAATGCACGGATGAATCACGTGATTTCAGAATCCAGCATTGGTATCGTAAGAAATTATTCCTGCGTGGTTTACTACATCAACCGAATCGGAAAGGACTTCGAATACGACAAGTATGTGCATCGTTAGGTGCTGATATGCTTGAGGCTGGTGCACAAATACCGCCGGTTTATTTTACAACAAGGAGATCGTTGTTTGCATAACGTTAAAGCGCGTCTCGTCGTTGAAGTATTGTTTGTAATCGTTTTGCACAAATGTGCAATTCTTATCAATTTATTACTTTTTAATCAATTTCTTTGTTAAATGCTTATGTCTTTCTCTACTATGTTTGCTTCTTCAAAATTAATTATGAGTTTCGACATTGTTGACTCCCATGGCGATCTCTTTTGATTATAGATAATATGTGCATTTTCTTGAATACGCCTGCGAAGGGAAGAAAGGCAAGGAAAGAAAATTTTCAAGGAACTATATTTTTATGGGCGTTTAGAATTCTCAAAATTGTAGCATCGCCGTTTTTGAGGTTTTCTATCCAACATTTGAATAAAAATTCAAATTTAACCTGTGATTATCGCGAGCTATGTTATTGAGATGGTTGCTAACGCTTTTTTTGAGTGTCGTAACTAGCAACTTATCAGATTATCATATATTCTAGCTGTAAGCTTTCGAC
Organism: Baylisascaris procyonis; assembly: GCA_037389465.1. Lineage (NCBI taxonomy): Eukaryota > Metazoa > Nematoda > Chromadorea > Rhabditida > Ascarididae > Baylisascaris > Baylisascaris procyonis. Next base: position 680,410 of record JAZARR010000206.1, read on the forward strand.
TTTTGTTTATTTCTTCTTTTTTTCTCATTTTTGATTGCTTATTTTTTGCATAAGTTGACACTATTACAAGCGGAAATCATCGGCCATTTGCAAAAACCGAAGTCTTTATTGTTGTTTTTTTTGTTTTGTTTTGTTTGAGCATTGTTGTTGCAGAAATTTTGCTTTGACAGCAATTGTTGTCTATAATCGAAGTTGCTTTTATATCGATATTTTTGTTGAGTCTCTGCTTTAAATGCATTTTAAAATTATGTATATATATATATATATATATATATATATATATATATATATATGTATACATATATATATATATCTTCATTTAAGAATTTTATAGAAAATTCTTGATGAGCACTCTTCGAAACAAACCTCGCTGTGCTTGGTGAATTTATTTATTAACTTAGTAAGTATGGGAATTTATTCGCAGATTTTTTTATGAATGTTAGTTTTTTTTTTTGAATTTTTTACTATTGAATGCTGTTGCTAAGAAAAAAAAAATTCGACGTTACTAGTAATTAGCGCTTATAATGGGTGATCTGAATGATACAAAGGCATTCACATATAAATGAGGGATTAAAATACTCAGTGTTGTGATATATCGTTATAAAGTGTATGCATTCGGCTCCAAAAATTGCCAACCTTTTATAAGAATGCAATCATATTGAATGAGGGACAAAGAATGCAGTCATATGCTGCTTCGCCTGAGGGCTTATTGCGATGGAGATATTTGCTTTTAGGTGTTTAATTCCGAATGGAATACATTTTCAACCGATTTTGACATTGTGAATTTGCATTTTTTTTAATTAATGCAATTTTTTTCGAAAGTTTTTTTTTTATTACACAAAGCGGATTAGATCTGATAATCAGTTTGCGGTTTGCCAAAACGCCGATTGCATTATCGATTAACTTATAAAATTGTTTATATCATAAATTAATATATCTTCGTTGATTTTCCTCTTGTAAATAGTCGATATTCTTGATCACTGTTTACCTACATAATATGCGGAATTAGTGCGATTTTATAGTTTCGTTTGTTTGTTCTCATATGCTGAAATATTCACTAAGCATTTCATATTCATTGCTTTTTAGTGGATTATTATGCATTAATGTGAAAGCCGGCTGTCTCATATGTCAATCAATATAACAAAAGTGTCCACATCACTCTTAGAGGACAATGTTGTATTGTTTTGTTGCTTTGAGAGACGATATAGGAGTATACAGGAGCACTAATGATCTATGAATGCGCTAAGCGTTTTATATCTGCTGCATTGTTGCATTGTCGGGAATGAGTCGTTTAATTTGTTAGACGGTTATAAATTCGAAGATTGCGCCTAGGAAATCAACAGATATGATTACTGGTAGTGATTGTTCGTTTCTGACAATCGAACTATATCAATGTCTTTTACTTTTAATTTTTCATTTGCAACGAGTACCGCATATCGTGAAGCATGTCATCTATATTAAGCGACCAAAGTAACCTATGGACTATCGATGGGTCAGGAATTTTCTCATTGACTTATTATGACGTTAGCGAAGAGATTCCATGAACAATAATCGGACTCCAGGAACCTTTTGTTGAGAAGGATGCATAAGTTTAGTTTTTCTGTGAGTGCGGAGGAAACTGAACTTTTTTTGAGAACTGAAAAAATTTTTTCTTTATTATGCTCCTCATTATAAAATGGAAGTTAATTTAGGCCACCCCACCCTCTTTCGTGGAAGGCTGTTTGAGCAACTACCTCTTTGAAATTGCCGATTTTGTTTTACGGAAATGGTTATGGTATTATAAATGTGATTGTCTTCTGTTATAGAAACTCAGTGTTGTTCCATTGCTGGAGGCACATTCCCCCCATGACCTGGTTTTTCGAAAGACTTTGCTGTGTTATTCTCACCTTCAGGTTCTGAAATTCGCAGTTCCCTTCCTTCCCCACCCCTCCCCCCTCCTCTGCCCGCAGTTTTCAGTATAGCCCTTTCCCTTTCAGAAAGTGGAATCGCGATTAAAACATCGAAGGGACGTCGTTGTTCACTCTACAGGGAACAGCTGCTCAAAATTAATTTCCGATGTTTTCGTTAATTGAAGAAAACCGCATTTGTATCTTCCACTCGCCCAAAAGAATGGCCTTAATATACGAATCGATAATGGAGGGTTGATTAAAATGGCATTACAACTATGGGGCACTCTCTAATATCACTAATTGACACCTCGAGTGTATTCACAGTTTTGCCTATTCGCATCAACTAGTTGAATGTTAAAGCGTTTAGACATTACAGAACAAGCGAACAAACTTTTTTTCGATTATTTGTAATTATATAACACAGATGTGAAATTTGCTTCTATATACAGGTGACTAGTCACTTCAATGATTGATTTCGAATTGATCGCTAAACGATATATGCAATCGTTCAGCACTTCAATAAAACGTTTGTTAGGAATGCACCGGAAAAGCATTGAACTATGTGCATCGATCGTATTTGATGCGCTATCACAACGATAATGCTAGTGAATTTCATTATATACTTCATCATATTGCCGTAGGGGATTTTATTGTTGCAAGTATATCGATAAGATTAAGGGATTGAATCTTTTTAATCAGTACATCATTAAAAAACAATTTATCTTGTAATTTGATGGATCAATTAAAGCAATACTATTCCACCTCTCATCTTTTGCAGTCCCTTTCATTCTGTAATTCAAAACAACGGATCAGCACAGCGGTAAAATCAATCCTATATCTGCATCGTCGGTGCATTAGCGCCACCCTGTACCAATATTCGCTTATCCTCTACTCGTAGAAATTAAAATCCGATAAGAGATTTTCATGTGGACAAGACAATGGAAGAATAGGAACTCATATTTTTTTTATTGTTCGTTCTCAAACCATGAAAAATAGTAATAGTCAGCTCCTCGCGCTCCTATCAAGTATTTTTTCGTTTCTCACAATTTTTTTAAATGATCATATGATTTTCCGTTGTTTATAATTTCTTATGGACATAGGAAAAAAAAAACGTAAAATTTCTTCAATTCCGCAAAAATATAAAAAGTGAGCAAAAATAAAAACTGAAGTTTGAAGTAAAGCATGAATTGGTGTCATCAATTAGGACTATTGAATTTTTCTTAGCCAATTTTCTTCAAAGGCAATCCTCTTTGTTTTATTTCTTATGGGCTTCAACGAGTGGATAATGGCATTCCAAAGGAATTAATATCCTTTCAGAAAGGAATTATTTAAAAAGATAGGAAATTGAACGGGAAATTGTGAAAACTTTTTTTAAAAATAAATTTTCCTCCATTCTTCATGAAAAATTTCGAAAATATTTCATTCTATTTGAAAATTTTCAGCATCAATGATGAAATGCTAAAAGATTCCTTAAAATTCAACTCTGATAAAGGAAATTGGCTAATTACATAGCATGCAAATGAATAAATTGAAAGAAAAAAAATGACTATTTGAAGATCACCGTACTACAAAAATTGTTAATCATGCTAGATCAACACAACCAAAAATCGGCAACATAATAAACGAAAAAAAAAGGAAGCAATTCATAGCCATATTTAATCGATCAAGCAACCGTAGATGCAACAAAGATCGAAAAATCAACTCTTTGTCTTCGTTTCATGGCTCATCAACCCTCCCCACCCTGTCTTGTGGATTAAAGATGCGGATAAAATGGATGAATGGGAGTGGATCCATCCTTTAAAATATTGGCAATCGATTCGCTGAAAACGAAAAACAATCGATGCAGAAATCGATACTATCAAAGAAGTCATAATTGCTTAGCTTTAGGATTCATGCGGGCGTTTCGTCATGTAAGTCTTATAGAACGCGCATCGGACAAAGAAGCAAAGGCAATAGTCAAGCTAGTGCATACGCTGCATAGAAAAGCATAACCATCAAAACATAATACATATTTAACTGGACTCCCCACCTCTCCCCCTCACAACCTAAACTCCTTCCCTCCCTCCTCCCCCTCCATTTCATAAAAACCGGCAACTGCTGTTCTCTGAAAGCATGAGGCAGAAAGAGACCGCAAACACATCGTCTTATGTCACTCCTAAACAATCAACAACTCTATAAAGTCATTTGAATGTACCGACTGCCTATTCTTTCATACCAAAAATAGTTAGTCACCCATAAAAATTTAATACTAGAAAATTCCATCGCTTCTTGCTTTTAATTATGAATTCCAAATATTATCTGATAAATGAACTTAAATCATTCAATAGGGATGCGTCAATCTCATAGCAAATAAAACATAAATACCAATTACCATCTACTTTCTAATAAAGACTATTAATAAGGATGAATCTTTAGATGAAATTACGAGAATAAAATAAATGCAACACATTATGTTTTTTCATTGCCAATAAACAAAATCAAAAAAAAAAATTTCTGCTAAATATCAAAAATTTTTTTAAAGAGAATTTATGAAAATCGATTTGCAATCCTATCATCTCTTCCCTTTCTCTCTCTTTTTAGGTCTATCCAATTCTTAAATATTTTTTGTCAAATAATTCGAGAAAATAAGCACTACATAATGAAAGAATAAGATAACTTTTTTTTTTTTAAATTCAAAAATTATTATTACTCTTAGTTTACATGCATTACAACCATTCCAAATTAAAGTAAAATAATTAAACAGTAAATAATAAAATAAGATGGTGGCGAATCAGCATTGATGAATCGATGGATGGGATATTGAAAATTCAAAAAAAAAAAATTTTCGGTGAATTTAACTTTGTATCGTTTTCTTTCTTGTTATAACTATAGACAATCGCCTATAGGTGCTAAGAAAACAGGAAAAAAATAAACAGAGAAATGAAATAAAGCGTTTGTCTATAAATGAAACAAAGGAACAATAAGCATGAGCACAGCTCAACAATGCAACAAGATTGAACGTATCATAGAAAGATTAGCAATGCAATATCTCATAATATGTAAAATAAAAGGAAGCTCCCGTGAATATAGAATGTTACGAGGTTCAATCTAATTGCTAATAAAAATAAATTGTAAAACCAATTCATTTTGGAAGCAAAGAATAAAAAAATAAAATTAAATAAAAAAAATGGTGGCACCAAAACATTAAAAAAAATCATTATTATTATTATTAAACAATTTTTGGATTCGCTGAAAAAAGTCAAAAATCGTCGAATAAGTTTCCAACGATCTCATTGTCGACATTACCATTTATCAATCTCTTTGGTCAATCTTAGTCGACGGTCATTCGAATATTCGAATGACCACATTACAACTATTGATGATGTAAGCAATTGGATGATACAATAGGATGGGAGGGTATCAGTTTCCCTCCCCAACCCCCCGGGAAGAAAATCGCCCTATTCAATACTGCAACATTCAAAAAACCCTCGGCAAGAACGATGGCTGCAGTGGCTCTGCAACAAATATAAATACATAGGCATTACATGTCATATCGAATAAAAGTGCGATCACCGTCTAGGAACACTACGCTAATTTTTAGATGCTGGCCAAATTTAACAACTGCTCCCATAACTCGAATTCCACAACGAAAAGCATATATGTTCTAGTAGTAAGAGAGCTCCTAAAGTATACTATTGGCTAGTATTTAATCGATAAACATTCGTGGGCAACACAAAACATCCCCCTCCCTCTCCTTAAAACTTTTTTCTCTTTGAAAAAAATCGAACACTACTATCTCAAGAATTGCGTTCGTGACGTTTTTTGATCTACTACCTTATAGTTAGAACACGCAAACCTGTATTTCGAGGATATTAACTACATGCCATTCCCTGCAATCCCTACCCTTATATCAGTGCAAAAAGAAGGACAGGATACCCCCCTGCCCTCAAAAGCAATATGTGAGGAAGTCATGGATGTGGGCAAACGATCACTAATCAGGCAGGAGGAGAGGCGCCTTAGGAAGCATTTCGAGAAGTAGCACATACTCGGTCATACTGTGATTCAAATCGACAGGACGCCTCACTAAACGCCAATGTAAACCAAGTTTATTGTATAGCGACTGATTCTCGTGGTCCAATGTCTTCTCTAATGTATGCACCGTCTGAAAAATATATGCCGTTTTAATATAAATAAACTGTCGCTTGAAAATAAAGGAAAAGATAAACAACAAATCGCCTAACGAAACCAATTCCTCTCCTCCCTCACCCCCCTCCTTCTCCCTTTTGTTATATCAGCAATGATTCGAGAATGAACTCGCTATCTTTTATCAGCAATATTAGCTAAGTGCCAGAGAAATAAATATTCAAATGTTGGCCGTATCCTAAAATTTTATGAAGAACAACAATCAGCAATTTTTAAATTAAAAAAAAGATACGATTAAATTCTAAGCTAAATGTTTCTTTCCTTTTAAATTCTATTTCCAACATGTTTTTGAATATTCCCTTTCGGTTTAGTTCTATTTTTAACATTCCCTTTCAATAAAATATATATAAAATGAAACAAGAGAAAATGCAACAGCTAATGCCAAAATCATGGAATATATTGAATTATGGGCATTATATGGCTAAAAAATGATTAAATTCTAGAAAAAAATACCGTCCACTTCTCAATCAACGAAATTTATATAAATAAATGGAATGTCGAATAAAGAATCTCACAAAATTATATGTTAACATCACTACTTAATCATAAATTTCCTACAGAAATAGTTCCTAAAACTTTCAATTCAAAAGTTTTACTTATATTTTTTTGCATCGACTTTCATAATGAAATAGTTCATTTAAAAATGCTACTTATGTATAATGAAATGATAATGGCGTATCATTTCCATGGGAATTAAACTAGTCACATATATATTCGTTGGAGAAAAATATTCGAAAGAAAGGAGAAAAACTAAAGGAAATACCACAAATATTTAAATATTCGATTAAATGAATCGGTACTCTTATTAAATTCAAGCATCAATATAAATGAAACTCTATGGAAAAAAATGATAAAAAGCCCAATCAAAAAACTACAGCTGGCAGCAAATAAATGATTTTATTGGAACTTAGCATGTTTTCTGCAGAATATTCAATACTTCCTAGGTCTCACCAAACTTAACGAACTGCCTACTGCTAAACAACGAATTTTCAAGTAGAACCAAAACGGTGAAGAATTTATAAACTTGTTCACCATCTCGAAGGACTTTTTTCAGTGACACCCGCTAACTTTTTATATTCATTATAAAATTCCATATTCCTTGTTATAAATTACAAAATTTCATTATAAACTCTACCCTAACACCCCATATTTTTAAAGCCGGAAGAAACAGGTACAAAATATGATGTTCATAGGTCTATCTTTTAGAGCGAATTGAAGTAAGTGATACAACTGCAATTTACGAATATCCCTCATTCATAGATGACGAATAGAAAATAAAAACTTAAAAGAAATGAAACGAAAAGTGCGAACCCTTTTGTTAAGGCAAACCACCGGCCAAAGAGAGCAACCAGCGGTGCAACAACAGAAAAGAAATCCACAAACAAGCCAACGCGCATTATTGGGCATTGTTCTGCTAAGCACGCTATTGATTCGTCGCATTGTATCGGCCAACTCTTCGGGTGCCAAGCGACCCGTCAAGACACTTGGAAATTCGGTGTCGAAACGAGAGTTAAGACCAAACCTAGAAATACACTTTCCCAATAATGCGCCTTCTTGAGGGAACATCAATGCTGTCTTAAATTAATTCGAATAACTATGATTCATAAAAGACTTCCATCATAGATACATTGCAGTTCCAATTCATGTGCTTTAAAAAATGGTTAAAGTATATACAATCTTTAGGCATATCTGATCGCCTTTTCATCGCGTGAATCTAAGTTGCATGATATTTTCGTAACAACCTCTGTGGGCGTATGCAAAATTAAGATATGCTGGAAGAGGTGGATCCCGACTAAGTAGAGGGTAATACTCACCGTTTCCTTTATGCGTTGCCGGCACGTATACTATATGAAATTTCCCTACCTTCCCTCCACGCTGCACGAGGGAGGGGATAGCGCGGAGGAACACCTGGAGTTGTCCCCCCTATATACCACATTCAAAAGATATAGTCTGTGTAAAAGAATAACAGGCAGTAACAGTTCTTGAAAAGCAATGGTCATATTTTCTGTGGAGGCATAGTATTATTGCATAAAAAATAACGACGGTAGGATCATAAAAGATAAACACAATTAGCGTGAATACAACCTAGATCATACCCTCTCCAAAAAAATTCCAGTCGTCAGAACCCTCTCGAAAGGTGATAAACCCCCTCTACACCCTCCATAGAAAATGGCGCATAGAAAGTGCCCGTTTCGCGCAAAGGTGATATATGAGAACAAATTACCAAGAAGACAGCCGCGGGAGACTAAAGCATATTAGGAATTGGTGCATAGTTAGTAAGACTCGTTGGAGTCTCCCAGAGTGGACCCGATCCCTGGTCTGTACACCACCGACAGCCTCAAAGAAAATACATGATGATCGAGACTTCTTACTTGTTAGTAATATCTCAATAAAAGATGGTGGGAGAGCACCAATATATTTCAAATCGAAAGCAAAGGAATTCCACTATTATAGAGAAATAACAATTTTGCTATTTTTTCGAGCAAACGAAAAAAATTTTTTTAACATTTATAAAATTTTGAAAACAAGATTTTTTTTTTGAAAATCATTCCCAGGCGGCTATGCCTTCGCACATTCCCTTTTTCAACAGCTAAAATGATATAAAGTTTTGCCGCTTCAATGCGTATAGAAAACTTACATGGTCATATGGCCAACACCACGAATAATGATCGGCTCTCTGTTACGGGTGGCAGACGGTATCACATCGTCGTCACTTTCGATAACATCGATGTCTGCCGACATCCTGCTCAACCCCTCACAGACTGCTTTCCCTAGACGGCGCTATTTTCCTGTGCAAAAACAAATTATTAAATCACCTTAACGAACAATTCGATAATCTAAAGCGTTCGATCATTCGTTGCTGTGAACAATAACCCGATCAATGAATAGCTTCTTGCAAACTTCAGCCAGCCAAAGATTCAGCTACCTAAATAAGTTGTTGACGTAAAGCCTAAATTTCAACCACCCGAATAAACTGATGCAAAGCCAAGCCAAAGTCTAAGTTGATTAAATAGCCTAGTTGAATAGCTTAGCTGAAGTGGCAGCATATGCAAATCGGCAAGTTCATCACAACATTTTTATGAAAGTGACATATTGCCTGCCAAATGGCCTTGTTGTCGACCGACACTCGATGGCGCATCACATTTTTTTACGGTAAAAATGGCCAATTTCCGCATATTTCCTGAGACTGATACACTTCAATAAAGCATAAAAAGGCTACGTACCAACGTTAAATTATTAATGGGCACTTATTTAGGTCATTCCTCTATATCGCTAAAAATGCGAAGGAAAATGAGTGTGCCAAGTGGTCCTATATGGAATAATGCGATCATATTTTGAATGCCCTCTCTGATCGTGCAAAACTTAAATGCAAAATTTTCGCCTTTGTGGTCGGGAAGGTGCAAAATGCAAATCTACTACGCTTGCAAATGTATGCAAAACTTTCAGTACCTTTAAAATTCTACAATCACGAATGATTTTACTATCAACTAATAATGGTTCATAACACACCTACGAAACTTTATAATTCTCGTTGCAGTGGTTGTTGACATCATAGACAATGAAAATTTGCATAAAAACCTAAAGACACCCATAAATATGCATAAACCTATTAAAGAATTATGCAAATATGTGACACTAAATGCAATATTCTAGTTAGAAATCGGTAACGTTGATGCACAATATCAACAATTGCAAACATGGGGTAGGCAGTTGCAAAAGTGAAGAAATGATGTGGACCCCTCCCCTTTCTTTTCCCTAAATTCCTACTGCAGCCACTGACTACAACCTACAATTATATTCGTTCAAGTCGTAATATATATTTTAAATATAACTTACTACGTTAATTATTGGTATGAATTAAATGTTGAATAAATATTGAGTGGGTTTAAATTTAAATGAGATTTAATTTAACCTAACGAACAGCAATCGCTTTGCGTTTTCTTATTTATTGAGGGAAAAAAATTATAATGAATAGAGGATGATCACTTTACAGCTGCACGATGCGCATTTACGAATCGAAAACAATCACGGAAACGATTCGCAACGAACTAAATGCCAACTGCTGCTGTTGTAGCATCGACTTTTCAATCAATTCGCAGTAATCTTGCTCTATTCACCAATAGAGGTGAAGCACTTTTCGATAGCACTTTATAGTGCCATCAGACAGCAAAATGCCATCTCAGAGCATGTCCCATAAAATGATATTTATATACGTATAGCCTAAAAGCATGAATATAAATATAAATACAAGCAATTATACCTGTAAATAAATAAATAAATAATAAATAAATAAATAAATAAATAAATAAATAAATAAATTTGCTCTACGTGTACAAATATTACTTTACACTTAAAAAAAAGAGAACTGTCATGCATTAGGAAACGAAATTATCCATCTAGACAATATTTGCTCATACAAAAAAGGTTAGAGCAAACGCGGAAAGGACTTCGAAAGGAACAAAATCAAAAAAAATCCAGACCGGAAGTGCAAAATGTAGATTTCATATCCCAACATAGTAATGGACTTAAAAATTCCTTACTTCTGAGCAAAAAGTCGCAACGAGTCATGAAAAAAGGAGGATAGAAGGAAGTGAGTCGAATAGAACGTCGGTGACTTAAAAAGAGGATTTGCTAAAAACTTCGAGATTTCCAATAAGCGAGTTGCAATTAAACGGTAAACAAATAAATAAACACAGGAAAAAACTGGAAATCTGAAGGCTGGAAAACTGGAAATTTTCTTTTGAAAATTCATCCGAAAATGTGCAAAATTTCCGCTGAACATCATAATCAAATCAATCGATTATTATAGTTTAGGTCGCTAAAATATAAGAATTCACAGTAATTTATGATTCAATACCTCATTTCATTAAGTAAAAAAAGGCTTTTATCAGTTTATAGATATTAGTTAACATGCAAATTTTTACTCAAAAAATATTAAATTTCAAAAATTGGTCAAAGATGTTCTCAGTGTGGAAATTCCCCTCTGCATCGAAAAAAATTGAAGTGAGAGATACGCTCATAAGATCAAACCTCGTTGTCAAATATTTCTGTCATAATGGACAAATAGGAAATTGAAATAAAACAAAATCAACAAAAAAAAAACAAGGTGAAGCATGCTAAGCGGTTAGCAGAATCACCTGTTATAAAGTCGGCTTTATAACAGCAGAGAAAAAAAAAAAATAATGCACAAACGCTTAAATAGATATCAGTCACAAAAATATGCTTCAAGGTAGAAAGACTAACTAAAATGAGATTTCATCAGTGAAAACAGCTTCCCGAGGTACTTGATAGCTACAATCAAGTAAATACTCACAGATATGCCCAAAAATTGGTGTATGCTCAAAACCGGAAATCGCAGCATTAAAGCATTCTTGAACCTGAACGGAACAATTTTCCTACGCATAGCTGGCTTGTGCGAAATTTTTCCCTTGAAAAAAGTGCAAGCTACATCAGCTTTTCGTTAGAATTTTGTTTTTTTTTCTATAATAAAATCCCCCCCCCCCTCCGAAAGAAAAAATTTTCCACCCTGGTCTTAACTATAATCATAACAAAAGATAAACAACCCTCACTTCCTCTCAGATGAGAAATCGCCCATATAACAAGCCTCATTACAGCATCATTCGTTACAAAACATGACGGCAACGCCTAAACACCTCAAAGACGATGCAACAAAAAGCACAATGAATCTGATTTGCCAGTCGACGGCAATCTTATCAAAATTGAATCGCCAATCGACTATTGCTAATTTAATTTCTCTCTCTTTCCACAATGCAATAATCGAACCAAACGGAACGTTAATCAAATCCCAAATAAATGTACATTTTTATTCTTCTTGAATATATTGTCGCCCACCGAATGGACAACATATTGTGCAATTCATCGATTATGCCGATCGAATGCAAAATCACCGTTATCTAAGACAACAACATCTGTTCCGAATATTTACACAGCCGGTCAATCCGAGTGAAGTTTTTGCAAGGAATGAATCTCATATCGTTCTATCTAGTAGTATCCCCCCCCCCTTCTCCCCATACGCTAAAATTCACCTAAAATATGCGCTAAACAATATTTTTTTGTCAAAATGCAACTTTATCTTTAATTTTTTAATAGAAAAAACATTTTTTTATTAAATTTTCTTATTGCTAAAGAAACTTATTTATATATTACGAGAATAAATGAGGGGAAAAAAAAGCGAAAAGGATATTGCTGTCAAAAAAAAAAAAATCGGCAAAAGAGTTTTCCGAATGTGAAAATAATAATTAATAGAAAAAGATAAAAGAAGTGGATCATATCTCAACGGCTATTACACCGCATAAAAAAAAACCGATAATCAAACTCAAATATACTCAAATTCCACAAAAATTCTCTGATGTGACGCATATCAATAATATAAAATACTTTGCCAACATTGCTAATAACATCCACAAATATCGAAGCTTTAATCGATATTACTATCAAATGGGATCTCCTTCTATATGATGGATATAGCATACAATTTCAAATAAATCTCACCAGTAGACTGTGAAATGTCATAACCCTCTCTTCCAACCATCGCCTTCATTTCTGCCCTCCCATCCCACTCTGCCCTTTCCTAATCGATTCTAAATTCTCGTACAGACGGAGGAATTTAAGTGGATGGGAGTAAACGATATTGTATGAGAGGATTTATAATAAAAAGAGCAAAACCACATCCTCATTTATAAAAGAGCTCTAAAATAACATACAAATTTTATGCGTGTGTAAATAAAAGCTCGTTTACGCTCTTATAACTCATAATTCAAGTGACCAATAAGAATGATAGCGATTGGTTATATATGGCGATCGGATTAACGATGATACATACTAGAGCGATGAAATTATATCGTTACAGCTAAGTAAAGAAAAGATACATTCATAAATGGATAAAAAACAAAACGTAATGCAATTTGAAGAAAATTTGCAGAAAAAAAAACCATAGGAAAATTTGATAAAGATAACTAAAAGATGCATCTCAACTAAAAAACACGTGCATTACAATCATTCAAAACATAAGATGGGTAATCAATCAAGAAAATATAACACACAATGAATGAGGAACTAGTGCATCGAAATGCTAACAACTTTCATCTTATTCATTGCCACAAAATCAATGAACCTTTCTAAGAAAAGCCCTTTTCATATTCTCTCTTATTTAGATTCCGAATATTTTAATGAATAGCACTTGATGTTCAAAGATTAAAAATTGAATTCCATCTAAAATTTTGTTTCATGTTGTAAAATTCATTCATGTTCTACGCATATTTCCATAATACTTACCTCTGTTTAAAACCTATCAATTTATGCTCATAGGCTGCAAACTTGCGCATAACTGCCGATCAGTACCGCCAACATTACCTATATCATGCACACCTCCGATCTCAAAAATCAGGGCTATCTGATGAATTGTTTGCATAGACGATAACAGTCACGAATATCCCCTCAAACATAATGAATCTATATTCTCTAGCCGTCATGCACTCATTAGGAATTAGAATACTACTCAATACTGTAATATCGAATAAACCAACTTGTCAAACTCCATTACTAGCACAAAAATTCAACTCATTATCCTTAATTGAGCTCATAATCATCCGTTCACATGGGAATTCCCTCATTTATTCTCTTATATGCTATCCAATATTAGCTTCTATCCAATATTAATGCCTGCAATTTGTTAGTAAATATATGATAAGTGCAGAAATTTTATACACATAGTGCGGTTAATCTTTACGCTTCATTATAATATGAAGGATAAATACAATCTGAGCTTATAATATTAAATATTTTCTATCAACGCAACAAATCAACCCTATTCGAAAGGCTGAAGGACATTAAAAATGTGTCAGTTTTATTCGTTCACCTCTTTGAAATTAACTACAATCAGCAATCTTTCAATTATAAGCGGTAATATCTACGCTAAACAATCATATTCCTTATAAAATAAACTAAAGCAGAAATTCAATCAAAAGGAAATGAGATAATAAATATTACGACTATTATTTTCAAAAAAAAAACAACGATAATACCTAAGAGCCAGACATGAAATCAATGCAATGCATCTAAAAATCAGACACCATTTCAAATAGAAGCTATACATATCGTTACCTAACTCATAATTCATAAATAACTATATAACTACTGTTCATAGCATCTATCACTATATCCACCAAGTCTGAACTCTAGATAGAGTCACAAAACAAGCGAATAAGCATGCTCGAGAAGCAGCTATGTTATGTACTTCCGGATCTTGTTTACTCGACTAACTATTTTCACAAATTATCGATAAAAATAAAATTACGCGGGCGAATGCTTTAATCGTTTTAAATAATCGGAAAGGCTACTCGCGAATGGCTACGAAGATTTCTCTCGGTTTGATTCGAACAATACGAAATGAAAATTCGTTCGCCGATGTAAAACGTATCGAAATTTGCCGATCAAATTAAAGATCTATGACATTTTTTTTTCGAAATCGATGGACCAACCTGAAAAAAGGTTCAGAAAATAAACCTATATTCCACAATAAACCCACCAAATGCCGTAGCTTTATTTTCAATGATCTCAGTTAAAGTTCAAACCGGAAGTGATATCGTCATAGCGTACGTACTCTCTTGTGAAGTAAACTTGCAAAAGCGCATAATAAATAAAACTTTGCCACTAGGCGGAAGATATGCAGTTGTATAATTGAAAGAATATAAAATGATAAAATAAATATAAATAAATAAAGTTGAAAATAGTATGACTTTTAGGAAGCGCAGATGATGCAATAATTTCCCCCTTGTAAATGAAAAAAAAAACAAAATTTCCATCTGCAGGTCATTTTATCCGTCTTTAGATATCGAAGCGAACTTATTGCTATCATACTGCATCGTAATACTACTCTTATAAGCGTGTAAAAATCCGTTCAAATCTTGATACCACTGTCATTCATAGCTTTATAGCCGTGCATAGCATCGAAAAATTTATTCAAAATTACCCGATTTGTGTCTTCTATCGTCAACTAAATAAACTGAAATTTAAAGAAAATTCAAGTATTTACTTTCAAAGAACAATCACCGAATCAAATATTTTCTACTCATTAAATTATTTGGAATAAAGAAAGCTTTATTAAAAACGCTTACAACATTGTCATATTTCAAGAAAAATTTCCTCATATGCTAATTAAAATTTCGCATTCTAAATTACTATTACTAGTAAGTACCATTAATAGTTAAGTACTATTAACAACAGGCGTAGCAATGCGTTAGACAATCAGCTGTAAAAATTAAAAAAACGAATTTCAAAAATAAAAGGCGATCGCATAAGAAAATTGATTTCAGAAACTCAAAGATTATTCGTCGATATACGATGGCAAACGAAAACGAAAATTTGCATTAAGTAAAGTGCGAAGAGATTAGCTTCACATCATTGACGTTCGTAATGCACGTATTCCATATATAAAAAAGAAGAGCAAAAAAAAAAAAAAAAATTTGCGTGATGCAACTACTTGCCTCTATCGTTCACATTCCGTTATGAGATGCGGTTGAAATAATCAGGCACCAATGAATTCTTAAAGAATCTATTAGCGCTCTTTTGAGTCATATCAAATACTAAGGAAGATAAAAAAATGGGAAAGCACATCGCGATGTTAATGCGAAATCAACAAAAACTTCCATTTTACTAGATAATAAAGAAACGCAAAAATAAAAACCTGAGTGATAACGGAAAACACAAAAGTCCTCACATGTATGTTTACCATTCTAGTGACCTGAATTTAATTAAAAATATACTGAATGCATCCTGCTGAAATGCCTCCCCCCCCCCTTTATTCTATGACTTCATAAAACGCCCTTTTTAATCGAATGTGAAAGAAACTGAACTTCTCTTTATAAATTATTTAGCATCACATGACTCAGAGGTGTTATATATCGAATGCTCTTCAACAAAAATTTGAGAAAGAAGCGATCCTTCACTCGAACTTCGTTCGACTTTTTCAACAACTCATTCATACAAATACCCTTTGACCTTTAGCAAACGAAACCACTAAATTAATTTACATGAAAAGATAACTGATTAAATATGCATAGACATAATAGCACAATGAATAAAATTCCGTCAAAAAAAAAAAAAAAAAAAAAAAATTAACAAGGAAATAATGGCAATTGGAAATGGATTATTTTAAAAATTAAAAACAGGCTAGCGGTCGGTCAATGCTGAAGAATGGGGTGGCAATTCGTCTAAGAATGTGAATGCTCTGCTTAACGCTCACACAAACATAAACGAAAGTACATAATGCGAATAGCTGATTGCATATTTCACTAGCTATAGCCCATTCTCTAGTTAGTGAATTTGAAATACAAATCTTAAATGTGTGCAATAGGGGAAGGAAATTGCACACAAGTGTTATACTCATATATGAAAATAAAACAGCAATCTGCTTGAGGTGATGTGATAGCGAATGTGAATATATATTGAACTGCTTTAGATGATATTACCTTTCAGAATAAAATATTACCTTTAAATTTAACTATTATCTATTGAGTTAAATAATAGTCGTCAAATGCGGCGAAAATTAGTCAAAAGCGGTGTGAGATCGAAATTATTCCGGTTATTTTCATATGCTAAACAGGTACCCACTCATCCTAAACACCGCCATTCTAGGTATCCGTCCTTCCTCCACCTCACCACCTTTCCTCTTTCACCTAAGCTGCATTTCATGAGCCTATTTAAGTCACAAATGCGTATTGAACGCAAATGAAATTAATGAATTCTTTCTTCAAACAGAATGAACACTAAGTGCACATTAAAAGAGCAATAATTTAAATAAGTGAATCGATATGAAGAAGTAAACGAAAAATGATGCCTAAGGAAATATTACAATAGGCGCGTTTGCTATTATATTCATCGATCAACAATATTCTAAACGATTCAATATACTTAATTAATCCCCAGACATGAGTGATTTTCGGGCATTTTTTAGTTTCTATATCCCCCTTCCTCTCCTTTTTCTGAAATTGTCGGATGATGGTAAAAACTCAGAGCTGGGCCTATAACGTGGATTATATATCCGACAAAAGTTATCTTTAATTTCAATATTAACGAGTTGAAACTAGAGAATGGAGTAGAGCAACAAACACAGACATGGATACTCATGAATATAACGTCGTCATAGAACGCTTTGCATATGCAAATTACAAAGAGTAGGCTTTATTTAAAAGAAATATTTCAGTGTTAAAATAACAAAAATCATCTGTTATTAAATAAAGGGAATGACTAAAACAAACAACTAGAGAGAATGAAATGAGAAGGTTGAAAATATGAACATATAAAAATGAAGCAAATCTATAAGGAAGCTGGACATCAATCGAAATGCGATCCGATATATTGAAACGATCATTGCAATTTCCTTTCATCGGATCCACAATTGTTCAAGCTTACATAGACGAAACAGGAAAATATAGTGGGGAGCACAAGTAAAACGATAGGTAATGAGAGCTAAAATGGAAAATAGTTCGGCATAAACCGACGAAACAATTATTGCAGAATGAAATGATTCACTATGACACCATTACACAATTTTGAAAAATATCGACTGGAAAAGATAAAAATAATAAAAATCCTTTTGAAAAATAAAAAAAATTTCATGAAAAAAAGAAACATTTTCACTGAGAAACTAACGAGAAAAATTGCATTTACGCAAATTTTCTCTCATTTTAAAATGGAAAAGAAGAAAGTAGAAATAACGGCAATCAACGCTGCTCAAAGAAAATACCAACATTATATTTCAATAAACATCATTGTTACGAATGATTATGAACATGAAAAGAGGAAGTTCGCCGATTCATTAAAAAGTGGACGGGACAAGAGAAAAATATAAAGGGCCGGAAAAGATTGGAAGCAGTAGTTTTCAGACAGCATTGGGCAACAAAAAAACCGAGATCTAAAGTGTGTTTAAACCTAAAATGGGGGGGGGGGGGGGGGAGGGGAAGTGAGAAAGATCCCCAACTCTTTTAACGAATTAGACATGACAAACATATCGAAATTTTCATGGGCATATTGATTTACACTTCTTTCAGCTTGCAAAGTTCAACAGAAAAGCTCAGAACCGGATCTCACAGTCTGAAAGGCAGTTTACCGGCAACAAAAAAGTCTTCGAGTAAATCCCACCACGAAAACCAAGCAAATTCAGGTGGTAAAACACATACTTGGCACTCATACGAAACCATAAATAGATATGATCCCGCTTCCGCCATCCCCCCCCCCCCTCCCCCCGGCACCACAAAAAAGGGGGATGTTTCATCATGCAAGACGATGACAACAACGTGAAACTATAATTTATTCAACATCAACAACAGCAATAGTATAGCATCAACCTGAAATCACGACGTTTCGGCTTTATTTGCGCAATTTTTTTTTTTGGCTCAAATCACAGGAACTATAGTACTGAAATAAGCTACAACTTCCTAGTGCAAGTAGCAATGAAACGCTAATAAGTTTAACTATCCTCCTATTTTGTAAAAGCATCGACTCTTTAAACGACATATTTTCCAATCCCCACTTCAGCTGTAATCTTTTCACCTTAAATAAATCTTCAAAATAATGACTCATCATCAAAAAACTGATATGCGCGTCTCTTTTATTATACAAATAAAGTTTGTAATATACTTTCCGAAAAATTTTGATTGGCCGACTTGCTATCGTTTTCCTATCTGAATAAAATAAAATAGAAAAAATAAAATAAAAAATAAAAAAATAGCTTATAAAATGTGACATTATTTTATCACTTAAGCATCAATGTCTAATATGTCTAATAAATATTCATCAAGTGAATCTATGCATTTCGATGATGCCGTTCTGGTTTTTATGGTTGAAATATAGGCCGAAATAAGAGAACGGAAAGTTCTTTCAACAAGTTTTACTCAGCATTTTTGCGCTTTTTCTTTTCATTTCAGTTTCTTATTCAGTTACGTTGCATCGGGTATCGCAATTGATGAAATAATCTTTAAAAAGAGTTGAAGAGGGCGCAAATGTCCACGTGGTCTTTATATACGTAGTAATGAGAAAGCAATCAAAATTTATTCATACATCAAGCTCGTCCAGCCTACTCGTTATAGCGTATTGTACTGCCATCAAGCGGTCATTTGTATTATTTCGGCATTAGATTAAAGCTAGATAGTGTAACGGTTGTAGCTCATATTGGAACTTGAAAAGACGACAAATCGAAACTCGCTAATGATGAGCTTATCTTTCATTATGCAATGAAACTTCATCGAATCTGCCTCTTATTTTTCTTGCCGATACCGCGCTTCTTGATGAAGGTTTGACTAGAGGTAATGAGTAGGATGAAGGGGAGGGGAACGACATTTATTACAAGATCAGAGAGACAATCAGCTAAGTTCCAATTAAAAACGTAAATGAAATCGCATAGAAAACTGACCATAACAGAGAGATACACAACTGTCATGACAGATTGGGGAGTGGGGGGTGGGGGTGGGGGAAGGGGGACTGAGGTCGGAATAGGTGGAAGGGAAGCAGTGACCGGTCACCTTCGATAGAACATATGAGTGGGTGCAAATAATGGCTCATGGTCAGTGAGTGGTCATCGAAAAGAATGCAAACATCGATATTACAAAGCTATGTTAAAAGTATCACAATTAAACTAGGCACAAAAATTTCTCGAACATATGAATACCATTCTGCGTAAGAGAGTCTTCATTCAGCGAACCTACTGAAAACAGCAGCAGGAAATGCCTAGATATGAGGCATTTCTTATATGAACAGATTGACAGACAAAAACATAGTTGGAGGTGATAACGGGTAAATTTTTTCACTATATTCCCTATTTCTTTCTCTAACATCAAACAACTACTGTTAGCATCGCAGTTTGTTAATCATTACAAGTATATAAACAGGCGAGTTGAATTCCTTTCCGGGAAATAGGAATTACCCATTTTGTTGCAACTGAGGCAAGATTAAAATAGTGCAGGATACATATTAGCAGAAACAACAAAAACATCGACATGAAATTAATGAATACAGGACAAGGAAATAACATACAAAAACCATGCTTGCTCAATTGGGTTTACTTTTTGATCATGAGGAAATTAAAGACCCGGGTGCTTTATATACGGTAAGATGACGAAAACCGATATGGTAACCATAAATTATTAGTAACAAAATGAACCGAAATGAAAAGGACTATAAAGGGATATACAAAATGCATCTATAAAATTCCTTCGAAGTGAATCACGAATTTTGTAGGTAATATGCGCTCTTTTACAAAAGAACAAACACATAGGTTTATGGACCTTTAAAATAACTTAAAGAACAGAATGAAGAATTTCAAAAGGAAATGCCACCCCAACCAACACCGCTTTCGAGCCTCTCATCCACTCAACGCCTCCTTCGTCTACTTCTATAAAGTACGAACCACCCTCCACCCCCAACCCTCCAGGCCTGTAACCTCCTCTTCCTTTCCACATCAACCCAATCCCCCAGGTGACCGCCATTAAGCTCGCGCCATTCGAAAAAAATGAACGAAGCAGGAAGCAACAACATTCTCGAGCAGCTGATCGCAAAGCGCGTTGCGATCAGCCCATCTACACATCAACCTACGGTATGGCGGGAATTCAAATGTGAAACGCTTCGACATTAGCAGCATATCTCTTTTATTTGTCATTAGTTCAACGTGAAGTCGTCGTCGTTAGCTATTGAGCTGCGCAAAGCTTAGCACATAGCATCATGGCCTATTCAACGTGAGCGTGCGCGTGCTTAAACGCTCATCTCTTATTTAGAGTATCTTATTTCGAGCTTACCAATATCCCATCTTATTGCCGAATAGAGCAATTCTTTTTGCTTCAATGATGACCATCTTATCCTTTCTGATGACCACATTGTCCACTCTTTTCAATGACCATCAAGTCGTTTATTCTAGAGGACCCCCAGTGCACTAATCATATACAGATTATGACTTTTGATACGTTATATTGTTTCAAATGTTTAAACGATAAAAATTGAGCGATAAGAATGTGATTAATAAAATTGCTTATCATTTCTCTGTCAGTTTTTTTTTTTCAAATATTTTCCACATTTTTCGTAGTATTTTTCAAAATTTTGTGTATATGAAACACTTTTATGCAAATTTTTGAGAAATTTTTCTGACTATCGTTATGCAGATTTTTCAAACATTTTTTTTTTCGACAACATTGACAAATTTTTAAATTTCGTATATGATGGATGCAATAAGTGGAATTAGTAAAATAGTTATGACATCATTGAATCAATGCATTAATTCATCCTTTTTCTTCGCATTTTAACCATTTTCCACTCTACAGATTTGAAAAAAAAGACCTTTTAAAAATTTAATTATTCATTTCGAAAAAAAGAGTTATGCAAATAACTATACAGTAGTTACATGAATAGAAGCCTCGGGCCTCTATTATTTGTCGTATTTGAGGAATCTAATTTCATTCAAAGGTAGTCCGAGCGCAGAGGAAAGCTTGTCTTTTTTTTTTATAGCCTAGGTTCTCTCATTGCATTGCACATTCAGCCGCTATTTTTATACAATTCGCATGCGTAAAAGAGCTTTCAATTAAAGGTCATCGGAGTTGCATATTCATATATTATTAAGTTTTTTACGTTTTAAAGCATATGAAAGAGTTTTTACGTATCTGCTGTTTAGAGGAGGGCTTACATTTATAAGGCGGGCTATTAGAAAAAAAGCTGCCATTTTTTCCAGTTGTACCATCAAATGACTTCAGTTTGATGTGAATTACTATTCAAAAGGTATATATTGAAGTTAACACGGTAACTATGATTTTCAAAACGAAAAGAATGTATAGAAACCTATTTATAAGTAGCAGTTTATCATGCATTAAATTGGCCTATTGAATTGTGAAATGCTTTCTTAAACAATACACAATTAACTTATTTATTAATTAAAGATTTGTATTCTATGACCAAAGTAGATCAAATGAGATTCAAAAAACGATTGTTGCGTGGAGCAAATATTGTTCGCTTGCATTCGCATTTGTATCCTCCAATCAAAATTATCGCTAAATTTTTTTCTCCACCAAAAATTAGGTCATACTAAATTTGTTCGGAAACATATCGTGGATTTGATTTTAAAGATTTCTTGTCTCTTTTCAAATTTGCATATATCATATGCAAATTTTGTAGCACCACCTGCCTCCCCGAATTATGGTAACATCATATCTGTGCATGCATTTTTCCATACGTATGAAAGCGAATCTCTTCATTGAAAATTTAGAACAGCGATGAAATTAGTTCAAGTTTCGAAGTATTCATTTGTGGTGTATATTTTATTATTTATTAGCAGATTACGCGAGCGCTTCGATTAAATATTAGAGTCATATAATCGCATTTCTATTAAAGCAATCTAGCAAATATTCTCACTCATTTCAAAAAGTTTTTGAAAAATTCCAACCTTCCCAAACTTTTCTAAACAACCTTATTGCGGCAATCTTCTTAACGCTCTTAATTCCCAGCTAATTTCCACCTGACTCCATATTGGACGAATGGAGCTAAGAATGCTTTCCTCTCAATTGAATAGGCTTGGAAGAGAGCTGTTCAAAATTTTTGAATCAGTTGTCTTCTAAACGAGCTCGTTTGAGAGGATTTATCTATGGGTGATTTAAATGCGTCATAGTATTGCATAAAAGCATAAAAACTGCATTGGCAATATTGACATAATATATGACAAGTATTGAGGCAATGAATAATTTAATTTTCAACTAATTCACGAAAATTTTTATGATCAATTAATCATTAAAAAAATCTTTTTAAGTAATGCTAGCATTTAAATTTTTATAAAATTTGATTATGTAAATGAACGGATTCTTGGCAATCTCCCAATTCGATGAATTTTTTCACCATAGAAATTTTCAATATAATTTCCAGAAGAAATTTTTTGATCTATGCATCATATTGCTCGTCCGTTGCTAATTTAAATTTATAGTGACGAAATCGATTTATCGTCGCAATTCATTTTTACTCTCTTCTTTTCATCGAAAATCGCAATTGCATATCTTATGTGAAAATCCTCCTTTCTCCTTTCTTCCACTTTCCCTGACTGCTTCCCCCTCTCCCATTTGATTGTCAATGCGCCGTTTCATTCACTGAAATTTCATTGTTGAGTGGTTTCAAATTTCAAGCATACTTCCTCTTTCATAGCTATTGTATGTGTATCGCATGTTATGTGACGCCATACTAGAAAAATTTCAATGTGAATTCATGTTGAGAGTTCCTCATTTTTAATAAAAATATTTATGTTTGAAAGTGCTCTTTCATTTACTATCACAGTTAAAGAAAAAAGTCATTACTATTAAACGAGCTCATCTGCCATTTCTTTTCTCACTACTATCTAATCGTAAATTACCCATATGGGGACATTACTAGCAAGTATTTTCAATTAAAAAAAAAAAATTAAACCCTTACTATTAATGCGAATTTTTAATGTAGAGAAATTTTTCTCAATGATTTAGTTTTTTTTCTTTTCGAAAATATTTCACTTATTATTGAGGCAGTTGAAATTTGAAAAAAAAAAATCTCTTTTTTCCAAGCGTTTTTTTGGCGACAATTTAAATTTTAAATATTTGATATTTATGTAATCAGAGGGACATTAAAATTTTTTGATAGTGCAGGTGGATCAAACAAAAAATTTTATTAGAAGTTTATGCTGATATGCATGAATTCCCACAAAAAAATTTTTATTAGTTCGATTATTTAATTGATTTTTTGAACAGTTTTTTTATATATGTTGATATCCATGAATTTGGGTATTATTCTCCATATTAGCTAAATATGCTAATAATGATCTTTTAGTTATACTGATTTTTTTCTAGCATGAATTCTTGAAAATTATTGAAAAATTAATTCAAAAAGATAAGAGCTGAAAAAATTGCTAACATTCATAAGCTAGACGGAAATGTTAATATGGAATTCTTCTATAAGTAAGTCATCTATAAGAAACGTTTATTGAAGATTTAATAAGTAAATCAAAGTAAGCCATTTGTTCTAGTCCAACAAATAAACAAATAAATCAATAAGTAAATAAATAAATACAATAAGGGAACTTATATCAACGATGAAAAAGATTGAACTATTATTGTTATAAAGCTGAGGCGTCATTAAGTGATATCCTCTTATAAAACTGCCAACTTATCGAAGACTCATCGATAAGAAATCCACTCGATGAGGGAAATCTTAGCAGCTTCATAATTAACATTTAGTTGGGTATTTTATATATATATATATATATATATATATATATATATATATATATATATATAATGTTTTACGGAATCACAATAAATAATAAAAATAGAAGTATGTATATAAGCATATCCAAAGGACTAGTGAAACCAATCATGAAAACGGAGAAATGATAATAATGAAGGACAGAGAAACGATATAGAGTCGTTTCGTAGAGAAGGGACGACTGGAAAGACGAGTTGATCAAAGTGAATTTTAATGATCTAAAAATGATCACCCAATGAAAAAAAATTACTGAATGTCAATTATTCGAAAAATTTTCAACTAAAATAATTGCATAAATTGGTGAATATTATAAATTTCAATATTAATTTTTTTATTTTCTAGTTCTATGATAAAAATTATTCACTAATGAAATGCCTATTTCGAATTATACGTCTTTGCTAAAATGATACCTTTACGAAGAAAATTCATGTTTTTATTGATGCAAAATTGTTATCCCATATACAATAATAGGATTTATTTGTTTTCATCTCCAGAAAGCCTTAGGTCCATATAACAAAGCTATAACTCCATCGGGATCGCTAATCCCCATAACAGCTCAACCAGTCCATATAAGTCCATATAACAGCTCAACCAAGCTATAACTCCATCGGTATCGCTAATCCCCTTTAAGCCTAAGAGTGTAACAAATTGGAGTTGTTTTCCTAACTTATACAAATGAACCACAACATCACAATGAGGGATGCTATCATATACGCGTAATATAATGGCCTTTTCTATGTTCGATCATCATAAGCAAATGAGATTACGTCATGTGACTTTGACCATCATTTAATTCATCAAATAGGTAGTGAAGCATTATAGGGAAATCATTGAATTCATATTCATTTGTTACTTCACTATTGAGTATCGCAATAAGCAGATTACGGTGTCAGTTCTGCACTATTGAATATCAATATTTTCAAACTTTTCTCGAGAGGAAGCCAGAAGTTTTCGAGCCATGACAGGGAATTTCGCGTTGTTTTTTTTCATACCCTCAAAGGATTTAACGATAGCTCAACAATATTTGTTAATATACACACAACGAGGCATATCTACATCATAACCGCATATCTATCAGATGTGAAAACGATGAAATGAGGAACGCAGAAAGTGATCTTTAAACTTTTGTAGTTTGCGATAAGTTACTTTTGCTTCAACTACTGTTTTTTTCGCATTTTTTAAATCTTATACCAAATTTTCAACTAATTAAGCATCAGTTTCTTATCCTTTGGTTCTCACTTTTAGTGCGTTTTTTTCCGAGTAAAAAAACATTGCAAAGCTTTGTCTATTCATCTCACCTTATATTTCACTCTTTCGTTGATTCAATCGAAATTTGAGGAGTATTTAGGATCACATTCCGAAAATTATTCCTGCATTTCCCGATCTCGTTCAATGATCTTTCATATCCACCTTCCTACTGAGGTTTTCAAATTTAAATCCCCTCTAATAACGGAGATTTCTATAAAGTGTATGTGCTTCAACAGCGGATTTTCCGGAATCTGAATCTACCCTCTTCTATGAATGTCTCGATTCCAGAAATCGAACCTACATCTTCTATCTTCTCTCCAGAAGCATCATTGGTGGTATCATGCAGGCTCTTTTCAAAAATTTTGTGGTATATTATATTATTTCACGATCCTTTTTAAAACCAGACAATGACCATGAAATTTGATCATTTAATTAAATCTGAGGTGAGCTTTCTCACGATCACCATCTACCACATTGAAATACTGCAAAAAATTTTACAATTTTCTTCATAACATAGCAATAGATTTGAACGGTCTTCTTAGGAGCTCTTAGGAATGGATTTTGTTTATCGGGTTAAACGATAAACAAAATCCCTTCCTGAGAGCTTATCCGTTTTTGTTTATAGGGGATTTCCATTTTTTGAAACATTGATTAAAGTTATCATGAGGTTGTTCATAATATCACAGTGAAACGTCACATAAAGAACTTGATCGTTTGTATATGTGATTTTTTAATGCGTTTTGAAGATTTTTATAAGATGCTATCTATCATACTATCCAAACTTTGCCTATTATGCTTGAACACTTACGAGAGTTCCTAAATTGCGCATGTTGTGCCCGTTTTGCCCGAATCCCTCTTTCCGATCCTCCCTTTCACTCATTCCTTCTATTTCGTATGTTTCCCAAATTGTTTCGCAATGATTGCGTGATATTTTCTAAAGGATTTAATGATTATAACAATTTGAAGTGAAATCTTTTTCACTTTATAATTAAGCTAATTTTTATTCGTTCCTTGTGGACGTTGAATGCATTTCGTATAACGAATAATAAATAAGTTTATTAATCTAAAATGTTTCTTTATTAAGTTTAATTAGATGATAAGTTTACATCGCTATTGATGATAAATTGAATGACTCTGAATTGAATTGATCCCTTATTAATGACTCGATAATTACTTCAGCTTTATAATTTAGTCGTTATTATCTGATATGAGTTAAATGAATTGAATGTCTTAGCAATACGAATGCAAAAATTGATGATAGAAAGCGTAATTGTTCACTTTCTCACTTCCGCTATAGATTAAAAAATTTCAAAAAAAAATTCACCAATAATGTTTTAAAGCATCACCGATAGATCTGTTTAGAAGTGCGAATACTTAGAGGCTTATAAAATATTTGCATATATATATATATATATATATATATATATATATATATATTGGAGGTCATTTTATTAAATATAATATAATTTCTATTTCTTTATTAAATCAATGTTTGAAACAAAGTGGTTGTCATTGTGCTACTTTTCATTTACGATATAAAAGTGAATTTTCTTTTTCTTCAAACGTAAACGTTTAGCATGTTTGTGTTGATTGTTTGTTGCAGTTGCTTATTTTTTTGCATTTTTTCTTGCAGCTGTTCTTGCAATTTGCATTTGCAACTTAATTGCAAATAACCGATAATATGAATCAATTTAACGCTTAATTAGCAATGATTCATTATGCAAATTCTAAAATTTTAATTTTAAAATTCATTTAATAAGTTAAGTTGTTGTTCGCATTATTGTAATCATTCAGTTATATGTTGAATATATTTTTGATTATTCGATTCATTATCGCTTATTTTCACCTTTGGAAGATACCAATACAATAGGCGTTGATTGTGAAGTGTTAGAAAGTGTTAGAGATGAGAAGCTCTAAGCAATAATTCAAAAGAATGGCTAAAAAATATTTTTAGGCAGAAGATCAGAGAAAATGCTTATAAACATCACTTCAATAGGAACATTTTAAGCCAAGAAATGGCCGACCGCTTAAAAAAATGTATTATCAAAATTTTT
Source organism: Baylisascaris procyonis (assembly GCA_037389465.1). Classification (NCBI taxonomy): domain Eukaryota; kingdom Metazoa; phylum Nematoda; class Chromadorea; order Rhabditida; family Ascarididae; genus Baylisascaris; species Baylisascaris procyonis. The sequence goes on from JAZARR010000206.1 coordinate 708,056, forward strand.
AATTAAACGATATCTGGCAGTTTTCCGATAGAAGTGACGAGAGAATTAAAGAAAAGAAATACAAATATTATAGCTGTGCAACCTAAAAATTTGCATATATTTTGCATTAAAAAGGAAAAACAAATTTTTCATGAAAAAATTTGTATGAGCAGTAGAATTGAATAACAAGTAGAAAATCGCACCAAAGAGTTAACTTCATTCACTCAACTAGCAAATTCAGTTTAAAATTTGCAAGCAGATAAGTAGTTCGTATGAATCCTAAAAAAACTCCTTTTTTTCTTAATAGATCGGTGTGAAAGTCCGATCGATATAGAATGCGTACAAATTTTATTTCATCTTTTGATCAACTTCATTTGAAAGCGATCGATTTATCTGAAATTAAGCGTAAGAGATCAATAAGAGATCAATCGGATATGAACATTACAATCATTACATATAACAGCTTTATCTTCAATGATGTCTGAGCTTAAATTGGCAGACAAACAGACAAGCAAACACATACATCTTAACAGACACACACTGCTATGATGTTGTTTGCAAAAAATTTGCAAAAAACATTAAATTATGAATACATTATTGAGAGCAATTTTATTATTTATATGCAATTTATTCATACATTGATGTGATGAGCTAAATTATAGAATTAGCATATTTTGTTAACTTTTATGGTACTCATTTAAGTTTTTTTAATGGCTCAACTGGCGCAAAGCGGATACGAGCTTTTGGCGTTGATCGAGAGAGTATTTTTTAAGTTTTTTTTTTAAAATAGTGTCGACTATGCGCTAAGATTAACACCATCTGTTTACTTTGTTAGCTTTTATTATCTACTGCTTCTTGCTTATTATCGCTTTACATAATAGTGATTTATTTTTCTTAAATATTCCTTAAAAAATTTTCTAATCGTCGCTTTCTAGTTTGAATCTGGCCGAAAGAATTACTTCATTAAAATTTAATTCAACAATTATATTGAGTTACGAATCATTGTATAAATAAGAGAACTCCTTTTAGAGGTTGTTTGTAAAATTAATATTTTTATACAAATGGGCAGCTAAATTGTCATTTTAGTGCTGCATAATTTGCGTAAATGTATAAGTGAGCGTTTAATTGGTTTGCTTATGAACCTGTGTTTATTAGTTTATTTGCATGATTCGAAAATTGTAATGTTGTTGGATAACTTGATTTTGATGCTCATAAAGTATTTCATTTGTTGAGTATATGCAAATTTCTGATCTTTAATGATTTTGTTTCGGCGAATTTTTGAATATTTCACTTTCTTCGTTTTATAGATGCATATTTCTCCGGAGCTTTTCGAACTATCGTATGGTCGCGATGATAAAAATTACAAGAAAGCGCGCCAGATAGCTTGGCACAGAGCGTGCTTTCTAGCGAAAATGCAAATTTTTGCGTTATAATATTGCGCTGATATCCTGATTGCAGTTGAATATATGTCTATATATCTATTACTATTTTTCAAACAATTTCAACTTGCAAATTGCAAAACTGCACTGATGAAATCAATAGTAAGTGCAAACTTTGCGATGGTATGAAGAAAACGATCATTATAGATTTGTAAATGTAAATGAATTGGAATCATCGGAAATGACGTCATCATAGTAATTTTTTACAAAAATATACAAAATGCGCGAAAATAATAGGCTATAATGCGCATAATTAATGAATTTTTTTAAAGGTTTTAGATTTAATACCTCAATTTGTAAAAAAGTATCGGTTGAAAATTTTTGTAATCATTTTTTTCATAACGAATATACCCAATCTTACTGCGATAGCTGAATAAAGTACTCCCTAAGGTGCTGCCACTGGTTTTCTTCTGCAATGAGTTTATGAGTTGTTCTTAAATTAGGCAGATGGAATGAGCAAGAAAGCTAAGTCTTTCGATAATTCGATTATTTAACTCGTTTAAGCGATAGAGATAAACATGCTTATAGAGTTAGCCAATGACATGCGGTACTTCTCAGTCATTCACTAAAGTACCTTTATTTACGAGGTCAAACAACATTTTTCTTTTTTTGAAAGAAAAGGGAGGGGGGCTGAATGGGTAGGAAACCTCAAAGGATACGCCCTCAAGGGAGGGCCCAATATGCAACGTCTGTTGAATGCAAAGGCGTTCCAGTATCGGAACACATTGAATGTAAATCGTAATCAGTGACGCCATCAATGGGTTATGGGTTATATCGTAATCAGATGAGCCAAAACATAGAGCCTGATATGAGAGTTCGTCTCTATGCAGCCAGTAGAGTAAAACGATAAGTCGACTACCCGATTTACTTTATGTTTACCATTCGAATTTTAATAGTTTGAGGTGAATTTTCTAAATACACTATAAATGCTCTAATTGCTTTTAAAAGAAATCATCATATTATTCAAATCTTGAAGCGATATTAATGAATGACTGTCATTGTGCATTATTGGAAAGAGCGTTAATTCAAAAAGCTTTACTCTGTCAGTTGTAAACATTTTCTGATAAAAAAGATTCTTTTATTGTTTTCTCGTCATTGTTGAAGAGCTAACTTGGATGTGTTTAGATAAGTCGATAAGAGATAGGAGGTGTGAGGGGGAGGGGAATAGGAAAGGTCTAAATTAATCGTATATTTACTTAGCATTCCATGCAGGAAGCTGCTGTTCGTTTAGTTAATCACATGAAACAAATTGATTTACGAAATAAAATTCCAATCAAGAGGGTGTTCTGTTGATATCGATCTTCTTCTATTATTTATATTGTGTTGTGTGTGTGTGTGTGTGTGTATGGTGGCTAATCACTGAATTCGATCTTCCATCTAAATTCAATTGCGCATTTTATTATAATTCATTGTGTGTTGGTTATTCGCTTTTCCATTCCCTCCCCTACCCCAATCGGTAACCGAAATACAAATTTATTAGCATCCCTTATTTTGAATTGCTTATCTTTTATTACTAAATTTTTTTCGTTTCATTGAATTTATAAAAATATTTTTTTCAAAAATAGAAGTGTATAAAATTGTCACTCTAAATGTGATGTATGAGTGTCTCTAATGGATGTCTAGTACATTTGTTGTATGATGCATCACAGCTTTCGCGTTACTTTCAATAGGACATCCGATAAATTCGTATAAATTGCAATCAAGTGTTGCTGATTTCGTTGACATGAAAAGAATGCAATTTTCGATTCTTCAATTTCTCGACGAATTTCACTAATGAAGTCTTATTTGTACTTGTATAACTAACGAATATATAGCATTAGTGCATTATTGGTAATATTTATGTGACCGGTTGGTCGGTTAATTTTACGAGTTGCTTTTTCTATTAGCTCATTCATTGAACGTTTTCTTTTATTAGTGTTTTAGTTGCTCTAAGAGAGATGCAGAGGAGAATGAACAAATTTGCCGTGGAAACAAAATAGTACTTACTTTATGTTATCTCTCATTGCGTAAATCCTTTATCCGTTAGAAAGCAATTCAGAAGCAATTCTGATATTGGTACTCTTTGCAATCCTTTGTTTCTTTAGTGTTTTTATGTAATTTTATTTACTTCAACGATCGTAATAGTAAAATTCAAATGTTCTCTCGATTTTTTCAACATTTTAAATCTAATCTTTTCAGGAATATTTTAAAGATAAATATTTTTTAAAGAATTTTTCCAAATTAATCAATTAAAAAAAAATTTTGTCGACTTTAATTTCATCGATCAAAAAAATTTTTCAATCCCAGATATACATCTAATGTTGAAAATTTTTGAAAAATTTGAAACTTTCGAAATTATCATTCATTTGAGAAAAATTCTAGATTTCTGAATTAGAATTCTGATTAGATTTTCTGGATTAAAAATTCTGGAGGATTAGAAAAGTTTACAAATTATCCTTCATTTCTAAACTTTTTTTCAGAGCATTTATATAAATCTGTTCGTGTGGATTTTTTGTTTGGATTTCTATTCAGTCATTCACTCGCTCTACAGAATCTAAATTGACTTCGATAAAAAAGTTTTAAAAAAAATTGGCTGGTTTTCACTAGTTTCTTATAAAAACTTTTCATCAAATATGGAGAGAGAAGGAGAAAAAAAAACGTTGTGTCACTCAATCAACCAAAGATCGCCAATTTTTAACGTCATCAAATCACCAATGTTGTTGTATACATTTTTTACGTTCAATTTGATACTATAAATGGGCAACCTTCCATCGAGAGCAATTTTAGAAATTGCCACCATTGCTTGTTGCATGTAGAACAAAAGCATGCTAGATCATACATATATTACAAGCTTGCCTCATTCCTAATAGGGAACATTTGAAAAATTTATGAAATTTTTATGAATTTATAAAATTTTCAAAACAAAAAAAAATTATTTGCATATGGGTAAATTATACATTATGGTTCTTAACCCAAATGGAATGCCACTCATCTCTCTCTCGTTACGTCGTCTATGGTGAAAAAATTTTGAAAAAATATATTTACTGGCAAGATTCCAAAATTTCTCAGGTGTTTTCAGGACAAATATGATGCATATAAACCTCTATGGGCAGCGACGGGCTTAAAATTATTCTAGTATGGGAAGTGCTCCTATGATCATTTATAGATACAAAATGTTTCACTTATCAGAGTTATCCCGTATTACCCATAAGGGTTCCCATAGGGCATATTACCCATTACCCATAAGAATATGGATCCTATGGAATCCATATTCTTCTACGGGGCAGAGGATGAGGAGATAGAAATAGTGAGAGTGGAACGAAGATAGTTTTTATATTATTCCACTTATTCATTTGAGTTTTTTTCGCACAATTTAAAACGTTACAAAATATTTTGCTAATACAATTTCGCCACTTCGCATAGATTACAATATAAAATTACTCAAACAGTTTGAGTAGGTGATTCATTAGAAAGGCGAATATATTAGTGGAAAATCTAATCATCGTAGTTTTGTAGTTTATTATGGCATTAAAAAGAAAAATTTTTATTTCTATAATTTGCATTTCATTTGAAAGGAAAATATTTCCATCGAAGAATCAAATTGAACGCTTGAAAGCTTCTTATCTTTTCACATATTATAATAAAACATTTATTTTTATTTGTTCATTATAGTGATGTCCAATACGCGGTTTATGGTAATACAGCAATGCCTGATACGCAATAAACGGTGATACTGTAATGCCTAATAAACACTCTAAAAGAATAGGAAATTGAAACATTAAGTGATAATTTAGCTCTACCTTTTCTAATGTTTAGAATCGAATGATAAAGGATTTTATTAGTGATATAATAGATTTAACTTCATTATCATATGCTCTTTCTATCTTATAGCAATGAACAGCTCCAATTGCACTTTATAGAACAAAAGAAAATGAAGTGACAAAAATTGCACTCAATTCAAATGCATCGGTCGAATATTTTTTATGAGTTTAACAATAAATGTCATCAACTATATGGATCGAGCAGGAATAAGAACGTTTACTTATAATTTCATTACGACAGCTTTCTGGATGCATAATTTGTTTGAGTGTTCTAATTTTTGAAAAATGCTCAAAATAATTCAAAAGATTCGGGTTCATATATATTTTTTATTCATTTTAATCTCTTTAACGACTTTGATCGTAGATCAGCTCGATTATGATTGTAGATCAGCTCGGCTTTGAGCATAGGGCAGTTTGATTGTGATCGTAGAACAGTGTGCGCTATGAAATGCTCTAATAATCGTCGCTTTGTTACTATGAGTAGGGTATAAAAGGACTGTTATTGCTCACTCTATCATTTTGTTGTTTGTTCGTTCGCTGGAGGTGGTTGTGGGCCCAAATGGGGCCATGTGGTTGTCTAACAAGTTTTTCTTTGTAAGGGTGCGTCGACTACAAATCGTTGACTCAAAAAGGAGTTCGGCTAGTTAAATCTCAGATGTGTGCTTTTCCGGTTAATTTCTGCAAATTTATGCAGTTTACTATTTTGAATTTCATTTTTCGATCTTTCTAGTTGGCGAGCTGCGAGAGATCAATTTTCACTGTTAAACATAAAGTATAATGGATTTGATAAAAACAGAGGTGATCCAAATCAGGAAGATAGAATGTGAAGAATAGATGGGTAGGAGGGAGAGGTGGGAGCGCGGAAGAGTTAGGGAGGAGGGCAGTATAGCGACGTCTTAAGAGGCATTTTTTTACTCCAAGATTTGAAGTTGTTTTTGCTCTTACTAATTTCTCTATTCTTCCGCTTGGCAATCAGTTTTGAGCGATCGCTGCTACTGAGTACAAGTTTATATACGAATGCGTTTTTTGAAAAAAATATGTTTTATACGCTGTTATACGCCTATCAAACATCGATCTATAATATGAAGATGCGAAATATAAGCGACATATTAATGCCAAAACTTTCGTTGAAAGCATTCTGTTATTTTAGCTAAGATCATAAATGTTGATTATTTCCTTGCTAGAGATGTGCCGAAAAAATTGTAAATTATAACGGAGAGTAAAGGAGAGGGAGGGTCGAAAATCTATTGCTTTTTCCTACAACTTCGACATTTCCAATTAAAAACTAACAGACTGATGGCGCTAATTGAATAGCACGATTGAACTTCTTTGCTTCTTTATGTTTTGCTTTCAGCGGCGAGCTTCTTTATGATTGAAAAAAAAAAACATCAAACGCATTGGAAATTTGCTTTCAAACGATTTTTTTTCTGAATTTTTCATATTTTTAGTCTTTCCTGGTCTCTAGTTCCTTTCAGATTGCGATTTAATTCCTGAAGTTCCAGGAACTCCCGGCGATATCTTTTCCTTTCGCTCATTTCTAGTTAAGTGGATTGAAGGAGCGATAAAATTGAGGGCTTTCCGGCTGTGATTTAGAAGAATAAACTGCTTTTCAGTACAACCCATTAAAGTATAAAAGGGGATTCTTTTAATATCTGGACTTATTTTTCATACAGAATTCCGGCGAAATAAATTTCCGTTGTAGAACAAACGTGGTAGCAAATCAGAGAAGCTAGCACGACGAACATTTTTTAATTTCATTCATTCGACCAACCGACTTCATAAACAATTAAAAAATAAAATATATGAAATAATGTCTTCATTTCTTGTCTTCACCATTTACATATAGTTATCGAATCCGTTCAGTCGTATAGGTTTTCTGCGGAAAAATCCGTTTTTTATAGCTTTTGAACCTCCGTTAAGCCAAAAAAAACCGATGTCAAATGCATGTAAATTTTCTCACCTTCAAATTGCCCATAATTTAATGTCGGTCAACATGGAATTTGGAGATTATTCTAAGTTATGCCACATACTACCAAAATTTATGGTTTTGGCTTCGGTGCTTCTCAACTGCTGGAGAGACAGGCGAACATGGGAACATGACGTTGCCGTAATGCGCTTTTGCAAAAGTCCCTGAAAAAAGTTAAAGCTGGATGTGTCAAAAAACCTTTCAAAATTAATGCATATATCAGTCAGGATTCATATCGTTCAACGGCTTTCTGCAATCGTTTTCTCTATTTCTTGCATAGATTAAATGAAAACAGATTTATTCTTCTCGTTCAATAGTGATTATTCATTTCTTACCTATTCGGGTAATTCTTGCATTTTTTTTACTAGTTTGCCTTTTGGAAAGTTGAAATTTGCATTTACGAAGCTTAGAATTGCATTTTGCAGAATTGTGCTTTCATTATAGGAATGCGATCTCTATGCACATATATGCATAAATGTGCATGTCAGTATCTATCTCTGTAATATTTCATTAATCTCGCTACTCTATCAAAAGCTTTCTTCGATATGCTTCCTTGTCGATAAAAGCCATTATGCAAAAAGCCTATGCCTCTTTGCCCTATTTAGCCTTAATTTCTCGCACACATACACAGCTATCGCTCCAATTCGGCAGCAGGTTTTTTTCTATTCCATCTTGTAAATTTACACATATGAAGCATATTATGGCATCGTTGCCCCTCTGCAAATCTGTATATGTTTGACTTAGAATGTATGTATGTATGTGTTTTCTGCTAGGTATATGTGTGTATGTCTGTATATTCGATAGTTTTAGCTCGGAACAAGAACGACCACATTTGATAGCTGCCAATGTAGACAACCGGCTAACTGATCCAGTTCGTTAGCTCTAAATTGATCCACGAACCTTGCAAGTAGTCATCGTTGTTTAAGTCTGACTTATGATTTGCATTATCTTACAAGCAACTGTATGGAATGAAACGAATGCTTCATAGACAAATCGGGCGAGCGATCTTTCTATAAAAATATAATTGTATCGTCTGTGGAATTTTCAGAACTTTTTTCAACCGCCAATTATAAATTGCAGTAAGTGAACTAATCATTTAAATTCTCTGTCACATTGACTTTTGCAGTCGTGAAAGTGAATATTTGAAAATGAAGTTAAAATGCAGCTAATTGCACATTGAGCTAATTATGATTGCACATTAGATCAGTTATCCATCAGTGATGATTTATCATCGATCACATTCGCATCGCTAATGAAAGATTTCAGATGCACCCCTATCGTCTTATAATTGAGCGATAATAATTATTAGAATTTAAGTCGCACTTCAATATAAGAAAGTATTGCTTCTATTGCATATGCAAAGGGCTTACATGCATGTGCTGATTGAGAGAAGCGCTAAAGAATTACTAAAAGAAATAATATTTGAAAATGCAGAGTGCATATAAGTGATAAACACTTCAGGTTTTTTTTTAGAGCTAATGCTTTAACGACTTCCTTAAATTTCGAACATGAGAGAAATTTTTCCATCGGATTAAACGCTGAAGCATTTTGCATGACTTCGCTATCGCTCTAATTTCGCCTTCACCTGCACAGATCTCATATTTCTATAAGTTGACTTGATGTGCAAAAGAAGCATTCAATGCGTTTCCGTTCAAATTCGACTGTACCACATTTCCCACGAATTTTTGAAGTTCCACCTCAACTGGACCGGATGATTTGTTACCACTAACATTCGATGATACTTATCGTAAAGGTAATAAATTGATATTTAACACGCTTACACTACATCGTTTATTTCATAAACATATGAGTAGATTGCAAAAGGGCATATCGTGAGAGTTGTGTTGGCACGCTTCTCCATTTGTTTTCTATTTTACTTACCGAATAAAATAATTAAATTTTGTCATTGAATTAGAAATTCTAAAAAGTTGTAGCTTTCACTTAATAAATTCTATTAAGAAAATATTTCTAAGTCTTTTATTAAACTTTTCTTTATCAAAGTATATTTTATTCATATGGAATAGCATATCACCTAATTCAATTGTCCTAACGCCCACCACCGAGAATATTATTTCTCTCTCATGAACACTTCATATGTTGTGTTGAGATCGCTGATTGATTATCGAATTATGATCTCTATTTGATTTTCTTTGATCTTCAGGTTTTATTTATATACAATTTGTGAAATCGTTTATAATTAAATTATGCTTTATTTATTTTCTTTATATCGATATTATTGAAAACTCGGATCAGAATATCAGTATAAAGCATTGTTAACTAGTGAGAGTGAAAGATGAAATGATAAATCGAAATATCAATGATCATTCAAAAAACTGTAATTGAATTCTAGGTTGTTCCATTTGTTCCAATATTTTAGTAACGAGTATGATTCATTCAAATATTTAAGTAAAATTTTCCGATTGAATTGAACTTAAGACTTGAAATAATACCATGCATATCGAAAACATTGATTATCGCCATCATAAGTCGCGAATTGAAAGCGTCTATAGATAAATGATTATTAAATACAGGCATACATAGATTCCCGCCGATCGAGCAATATTATCAAAAAAACATACACCAATCTTTATTGAAATCAAATAATAGCAATAATTCATTATTGCTACTCAGTTATCTTTTATTTTAATAAGTGATCTATCATTATCACTTCAATTGTAGATATCTTTCGATAATTCCCTCAAGAATCGTCATATATCTTGGCTGATGGCGTTTCAAAATTTATATCTAAAGAGGCAGCGTTGAGACAAGCAAAATATGCTGCAATCGAAAATGACTTCAATCAATGGGCAATTATTATTATTAAACAGTGAAATGTTTTTTTCTGATTTTCATGTGCATTGAATATGACAACTTTTTTTTTTTTGGGCACGTAATTTAGTTGATTTTCATGTGTTGCAAGTATACATTATTATATTCTGTTAACGTTATATATGTGCTGCACCCAACTACTTTAGTATGACTCAGATTTAGATGACGATCATTGTAATAACAACTTTTAATAATTTTCTTTGGAAAGCGTTGAACCCTTGGCTTTTTGTTCGCTGAATGGACGCTATACCAATTGAGCTATCGCGGATAAATGCATCGGCTCTATTTTTTGTTTAAATCCCACGTTGTTCTGGTGTAAACATAGTGTGAACATTTATGGCGTTCTTATTTATACTTTTATTTATACTTTTAACTTATTACTATTTTATTAACTCATATTGTCAGCGTACATCAGTGGAATTCAGTTGAAGTGCTCTCGATTTTGATGCAAGTTTCATCTTTTTATGGTTGTTTCATTCAAGTGCAAGCGATCTTTTAAAACTATTTTCTTACTTCATTGTCACTCAACAGCTTTACTATTTATTTTATCATTAAAGCGCCCACTGAGCTGCTTCTCATTGCTTTCCTCATTCGTCTTTCAGAATTAGCGAAGTTTTTTAAAGAAAAGGTTTTCCTTTATTTTGTTCTACAAGATGACAGAATATTATTACAAGTTTATTTTGCTTCTCTATCCTCAATGGTTTATAAATTTATAAACGTTATAACGAAAAACAATATGCACATATTGACATAGATTGTTTGACTTAAAATTTAGCCTTTATTTTATAGTACAAATGTTCATGATTTTAGCAAAAATAGAATTCGTCTTCAATTTTATCGCCCTGTTAAGTAATCTTCTCTTCGAGGATTTTTCGTCCATTCTATTAAAAATAACGTCTCTCAAGCATGGGCCAGCGGTCACAACTATTGTTCATAAAACAAACATATACTGAATTAGAAGTGAGCAATGCTGTATTCACTAATCGATGTAGCTACCAGCATATTTATGTTTTTGAAGGTAATGGGGAGGGGGGGTAGGGGGAAGGGAATCATTAATCCTAATGGGCCGAAAAAAGAGAATAAAGATATTAGGTGGGGAAAAAGTTGAAATTTCAGGAAAAAATGATGAGGGAAATTTGCTGACTACAACAGCATTTGTCCACTAAGAAATACAAAAATTTAAGTATCAGAGATGATTTTCTATATCCGTTGATCGAAAGGTGGTTAAATGTTCCTGAAATGTCTATTAAAATTTCTCATTCTTGTCAAACCTATAAGCGGAGGAAACGAGGAAAAACATGTTGGATGAAACAAGATAAGTGTCCCCAACCCCCTACCCCCTCCAAACATGTTTTGTTTACGCAATCGTATCGTAGTTACGCTGTTTGCATATTTCCGGCAGCGCAATCAACTGTAGTTTTTGAAAGGATTGTTACTGCTTATTATTCATTCATAGTGAACTAGTCGTTGTAGTATCACATTCGATTTGTACTGAAGATGACTACTGTAGACGATTTGTTCACTGATCATCACTGATACATATATATATATATATATATATATATATATATATATATATATATATATATATATATATGTATATATGTATATATATATATGTATATATAATTAGTGGATTATTGATTTATTAAACTTTATTGATATTCCAGATTGTCGCTTGCATGATATATTTTATTCACTATGTTACAATGCACTTTCAGGATGAAAACTGTTGTAAATGCGATGAGCTCAGCACCAATACTAAGGCAATTGAGTGCTTGTGAAGAGAAACAAAAAGAAGCGAACGTTGCATTAACTCGTAAAATTAGTGAGGGTGCAATCGAACGAAAAACAAAGAATGGTAGTATTATTGTTGTCGATTTCTCAACCGAAATTGCAACGGAGGCGGTGAAACGTAAAGAAACGCTTTTAAATGCACTCAAAAAAGAGGTTTGTTCTTTATTTATTTTATTTTTTATTTATGTTGGCTTCATTGAATTTTCAGAAAGAATTCTTTTTGTATGTGATAAAAAACGCTGTAAATTACTCCACAGTAAATATTCAAGAGAGCCGATTTCAACGTGAAGACAGTCTGCGGTGGGAATCGTAAATGTTGGACACGTCGCCGATCTAGTAGTAATGAATCTATATTGGGATGTAGTACGATAGTTATTCCATGCAAGGTTTTTCATATATTCTTTAATGAATATACGGAAAGCATCGTTGCAAATGGCATAAAACCGATGGGTTTTTTCCACTGCATATATTCGAAGCTTCTTATGCGAATAACGCTTCTATTAACATAGAAAATGAAGAAACAAACTAGAGGAGCTGTAGCGACATGAGATTTTACAGTGCCGCTTATAGCTCAATACATCGATACGCATTTTCTGTTACTTGCTGATCATTTATGAAATCGGTCGGTCTCTGAAATGGAATCCTCTCTTGCAGAATATTTTTTTCACTTATTATATCTTCGTAACTCGAAAAAAAATATAATTTATTTACGGTTATTTTTGTTTCAATTTGCTAGCTATTGCATGAAAATTATACTCCATTCAAGTGGAAATTTAATTTTCTCATCGCTTTATTGCATTCACAATATTGCATTAATAATTGATCAATGAGAATGCATTTTATTAAGGTTTATCGACCAAATGTGCCATTTTGTAATTTTTCTTTTAACATCAATATATAAAAAAAGCACATTTTTCATTTTAATGATTGTATTTATTTGAAAGTATAAATGGTTATTTGTGGAAATAAAAATTTTTTAAAAAAAAAACTTTGGAAAAAAATTCTAATATGAAATATTATTCATTTTTGGTGAATATTTTAAATCATTTTAGAGAGGATAGTGGCAAAGCTATGCAATTTTATCTATTAAGCTCATCAACCTCATTAATTGCGAATAAATAATAAAATCTATGCAGTGATATAATTATGATTTAAGTTGCTCGACCGTTATAAACGGTGCAAGATTTGTGAAAATTTTTGCGAATCAAATTGTTTTTGTTTCATTTTTTTTTTTAATGTTTATATTGTTTATATATTTATTGGTTTATTATTTAGTGATTTTGAATCTCGTAATTGCAGTTTTTGATAACGATAAAATGCATAATATCGGGTAAGAATACGTAGAGATACTCTCCGAGATCATTGTCGTAAAAAAAAAGCAACATGATATTGAAATGTATTATTGATAGACTGTAATAATAGAAGATCATGTGAAATTTAATAGATTCTTGCAAATAATTTAATATTTTTGAATTTAATGAAACAATTTAAGCTACTAGAATTTACACCACTATAGTTGATTTTTAGGATTGTTGATTGAATCTACTCGGGTAAACAGATAGACACATCCATTTATACAACTATATAAATAGTGGAATTTACATAGGAATTTTGAATGATTAATTGATGCGGTCGGTCATTGTTGAAACAATAGACTCTTTTTTGCTTTCAATATAGGAGTTTTTCATCTTTAAAAGAGATTTCTGAGATATTTAATAAGTATTAAAATATGCTATGATCTCAGACCATTTAGATCCTTAGTTATCATTAGATTTTTCCTCATATTTCAATCATTGCTTATTTTTTGGGCTTTTCTTTCGAGAAAAATGAGCTTTTTAAAAGAAATGATCAATTTTTTTTTTTTAAATAGAAATGTCGAAAATAAAAACTCAAATAGAGAGGTTCCTTCTATCAGATCGTTCCCATTATTGAATTATCTCGTTTATTTAGTTGATGTTTCTATTCTCTATATTGAATCCATTATTCAATTAGGGTAGAGGAATTGAGAGGCGGAAATGTTGACAGTATCTTGTTTAAATAAGGAATCCATTCTTTGGTAAATCCTATATTTTTATGCGGTTTTTGCGAATTTGCTTAGCAATGATGCATTATCACTGATGCTATGTCTACGCCTGTGGTCCCGGCCTGTCTGATATTTTTAGCTCTGAGGTCACTAAATTCCACATATGAAGTTCGAGGGAGGGGCGGGGGGGAGAGAACCTAATGTGTACCCAAGAGTGGTGATTCCTATAGCATATCACATATTCATTCACCAATTTCGAGGGAGAATATGCGAAAATTCAAAAGTGAAAGAAAAAAATTATATGCATTTCACTTCGGTCACATAACAAGAAAACGGATCTTTTAATGGACACTTTATATGGATGTTTTGATTAAATGAAATAAGAAGGAATTGTTTTGTATTTCTTTATAAGAGTTCATTGATGAAAGCAGCTGTTAAGGTGAGTGAAATGCGAAAAATGCATTTCATGCCAACTCATTTGATAAGCTTTTAATATCGCGAAATTTGATATTTTATACTATTAATATGCATTGAATAGATCGTATTTTAGTGTGAGAAAATTGAACAATGATCGTAATTGGTATGATAGAAGCGATTTCATCGTAGCGCTATCTATTTGTTGGATATTGCTTTTATTGAGGTAAATTGCTGCTACAACATTATCGTCATAGTAAAGTTCACTCTAGCATACACAGTGGAATTTTTCTTGCCGTCGTCTTCGACATTTTATTCAATAATATTTATATTTATTACTTCAAAAAACTCTCTTTAGATATTGAAAGCAGTCACACATTACGAATCATTAAATGCTACGTATGCATACATAGAAAATGTTTTGCTTGAAGGGTAAATTTGATATGTGCTATGCATAGTGTGTGCTGCATTAAATGCTACATTCTTTATTATAAAGTATTGTCGTTTAAAACTTTATAAGTTATACTCAGTTGATTAATAGAAGTAAAAAAAATTTTTTTTTTATTTTATTTTAAATATTTTCTTTTAAAGTTTAGAGTGCATCAAAGATTATTGAGGAAGGCGAGCGGAAAATTGAACTAGATTGCGCTCACATCTATAATGCTTTCTTGTCTATCACATTGAGCACCAATCTGTCATATTCTTTCGGCTAACAATTTTTCACATTTGAAGAACGCAACACAACTCTCATCAGCGATTCTAAGGGACCATCATAATACAACCATCAATATATATATATATATATATATATATATATATATATATATATATATATATATATATATATATATATATATATATATATATATATATATATATATATATATAGTGTATAATCCTAGGGAAAATATAATGTATGTAATTTTTATCGAAATAATTTAATATGGTTGCATCAATTCGCATCTGTAACATTTTTGCGTTGAAAATTTTGCATTTTAATTTCAGATTTGATTTAAAATTTTACGGAGTTTATATAAATTAATTGAAATTAAGCGTTTCGGTTTTTTCGGCCGTTCCGGGAAACGGCTAAAAAATTTTTGCGCATTTCCGAATAAAAGAATGCTGCCTAAGCACCATGTAATCAAATATTTTTCTAATAATTCATGTATTTTTACATAATATCAAATTCCAAAAATCAAAAAATCAAATGAAAGGAATCCATGCAATCAAAAATCATACGACATTTTCGTTCGGATGCATAGGTAAATGTGGTTAATGCATCACCTAGTGCTAAATATTTCTAACGAATATTGTTTATCCACATGAGCAAATAGCTGATTCATTTTCCTAATCATTTCAATAAGAATTTCTTTAAGGTGAAAGTCATAATGGAGGAATCAGTAAATCGACGTTATATTCATATTAATAGCAATTATGTCACATCATTATGTGGTTAGTTTTCGCTTTTATAATTCTTTAATAGAATAAATAAAGCAATCAGTAGTCATATTTAATTGACCCAAATATCTATATTTCTAATAAAGGTCAGGATCATTTCAATAATAGCATGACCTCGAATAAACACCATCTCTCAACCTTTTAAGTGACCTGGGAAAGTTCGAGCTCTCAATCGTTCTTCTGTGTAGGTCTGTAAAAAGACCACTCCCTATCATTCATCTCTCTCAATCTGTCGACACGAAGACCATCTCTCTCAATCCTTACCTGTTGTATATCTCTCGTTATCAGCGTTTCAAGTGACATCATTTTCAAATAAAATCTTTTCTTGTCAGCATTAAATAAGTATTTGGTGAATCGATTATTCATAAAGTAAAGATTTCTTAGCTTTTAACATTCCTTTTTGTTTTACTTTTTTCCAATCTTACAATATCGGTGTCAGGAGCTTTGAAGGCGTCAGGAAATTTATATTCCTACAAAAGAGTGCTCTATTTCTCTTATTTTCGACTAAAAGTTTGTCATTAGTTGATGGGAGTATCTTATTCGATGTCGGCAAATTTTCCATATTTTAATGACATATGTGCAATTTATCGCACAATTTGCCGATTTTATTTCCGAACGCACTAATTTAAAAGCCCAACAAAAACATCGCCACCCATATACTAAAAAGCTATGAAAATATGAACTGGATAGTAAAGAGCAGAAAGTTGCAAAACTATCCTATTACTTCTTAATGCGAGAGGCTGTAACTGCACCCAATCTGCAAATGTTTGTGGATGCCATTAAAGCTTTCCTTTAAATGTTTTATCCATCAAATTCTATCAGCCTTATAACTCTGCTCACTTTCCTGGACGATCACCTTATTGTTCATATTTTTCTTTGCTTGCTTTCCGTTTTCTATGTTTGTTGCACTTTGTGCACAGTTTGTTCAGTAATTTTCCCTGTCTCTTTTGAGGTCCCCATACCATAATAATTTAAAACTGAGGAATGAAATAGACGTTATATTGCGGAAATTGCCAAGAAGGACATTGAAGTTAAAAATTTGAATTTGTTATACTCAAACAAACACAAAACGTATCAATTTTTGGAAACATTGAAGAGCATTATACCGCTAGCATTTACTCAGTGCTGTATTCCATCTATTCGGTTATTCATTTCTTACCTCGTTCGAAGCGGTTTGATCGTACAACAATATTATAGTGCTGCTGTCTATCTGTTAAGAGTGATTAGATTCCAGTAATCTACGATCTACTAAATTGGTTCCTTATTTCTATGGATTAAGGGTTTCATTCTACTTAGTTCCCAATGTGGATCTTCTTTAGTCGGACTCCGTTTCCATACAGGATGAGGTCGCTTTATAGGGAGATCTCAGAAGGTGCACAAGAGGAGGTGTTTTATTTGAGACAAGCAGCTGAAATGTTTTAACGAGGCAAAACTTTTCTTGAAGCCGTTGAAATATGGCATTGCATAATAAAGAATTTCTTTAGTAGAGAATGCATAAGAAGGACAAAGCAATTGTTAGCTGGAAATGGGGTTTTTTTTTTTCATTTCCGCTCAGCAGATTTCCTCATTCAAAATTGTCTTCCAACATTCTGCGAACTTTGTATGCATATTAATAAATATAACTGATTATATGCATAACAACAAAAATTCACTCAAAACCTTTCATATGAACACATTCTTCGTTGAGCGAGAGAAGAGTATATAAATACAACGAATAGCAATCAATATTCGATTTTAGCGTTGGCAATCTAGTGATCGTTTAAGCATTTTTTCGAAGTTCTTACACTTCATAAATGCTCAAGTTTTCCTTGTCACTTTCCAGTTTTATGACGTTTAATTGTGTGTGTTTTATTTCATAAACACACATTCCCTTAGCAAAGAATTGCCGTGGAAAAAAAAAGATTCCAAATCGGCGTTTATTTAGTTGGCGTTCAGTCCGAATAGCGTTTCAACTAGTCGACATTTTTTAATGAACTTTTTCATAGCTATCATTTTGCATCGTTGATGAGTGGTGAATTAGCCGCATTATTTGCTGATTCGTTCAGTGTAGTGGCTTTAATTTTTCGAAGTAAGGATTCAAAAATAAATACATAACAAGTATCACGAGTATAACCTTCTCTACATTAAACGGAAACCAACGATATTTGCATCAAAATTACGACAACGTGTTAAAATTCACATAAAATGAGGTAATGTTGATGGCTAAGAAGGGTGATTCGATTATGTTACCGCAGTCAATTTGTAGCATCTGTTGAACAATGCCTTATGGATGGGCTGAAACGTCGACTCTTGGGTCTATTCGGCTCTCGATCCACTTACGCACTACTTCATAACATTTCTAAATATTGCGCATCGGCAGCAACTGTCCTTGCAAAAACGATCGTTATCGATAAAGAAGAAGAAGGGTTGGTCTACATTCTAATTAAGTGTTCGTCACTTACTAAATATCGTTGGTAATCTTCAAGTCACTCTACTTAGTCACCTTCAAATCACCTCTATCTAGGTATTCAAGTTCGGTATCTTCGTATGATAATGAAGTCAGCGTTTCGTGTTCTTTTAAAATTTGCCGTCGAATATGTCCCATTTCCGATTATTATCAAATAAATTGGCTGTAGAATCGAATAATTTCAAAATTCTCTTGTAAACTTTTGAAGATAGTTGCATCGATTCACAACTCATCAAACTTTTTTTTTGAGTCGTGTTATAAATCTTTGTTTATAGAGCTTTCTCGCCGAATTTTTTATGGTTTCGAGTTGCATTGGTCGAAAAGAAGCTTCCAGCAATCCTTGATTTCGTTCATAGTTCTCCACAGTAAGTTTCCCACATTTCAACTTTTTAATGTTTCATGCTTATATCACATAACATAGTTTGTGAACAATTAACGAAAGCAAATGAGTTTGTACAACTCGCTGAATAAAGCAATAGGCCACTACACTCGGTGGTATTCAAATTGCACGAATCGATTGTTAGGTATGAGGCTTGAAAATGAAGCGATTAGTTCACGCCGTCGGACGCGAATTCACCCTCTTTACGGTCGGAGGGGGGGGGGGGGGGGAAGGAAGGGGGGAGGATTGTAGAAAGGTATGGGCGGGTATAGCGGGGAATGATGACAAAACGGACTCATATCTCTCGTCTATAACTGAGCGCATCACTAGCTAAAACCCGCGTGAAGAAAACGCAAGCTGTGTTGCGATCGCACATCTATCTGACCTCTGACCTTCAAACGCTTAAAGCGAATAATGGCCGATTTTATGGGTTCCAATAAAAAGTCTATTTGAAGTTTTTTTTTTTTGCTCACGTTTTAAATTACTTTCTAGCAGACAGTTAAGCAACTATCCTCAAAAATTTCCATAGAGAAGTCATTATTATCGTTAATTATTAGAATTAAATCCTATACCTACGATGATTTCCAGTTTTCAGTCCAGTTTGGGAACACTGAACTTTGCAATGATAGCGGTTAATAGTTTGCATTATCAATATAAAAGCAATAGCACACCTAAATGATATTTCTAAGTGTAATATAAAAGCAGAGGAAACAAATCAAAGGTAATAAAATTCTTCAAAAAAAAAAATTCTTACCATAAAGTTGGTGAAAACATGTTGAGCTATACGGACTTTTCAGATGTCGTCGTTACTATGAGAAGGACGCTTTGATGCTCGATCCGGTGAAAGGTGGCGTCGTTGCTGCACTTCTTGGTTCGATTTTATTATTATTATTCGTTTAACTTTTTTCCTGCTTACTTGCTTTTTTCTTTAAATGTGTTGCGTGCGACATAGTCAAATTTTTTTTTTATCAATATGGTTTCATATTGAAGTCGCCGTCTCACCAGCCGGCTTCCTATACTAGAGCTCTTATTGTGCCAGCTATTGCAAGCAAATGAAGGCTTCACATGAACGCTCACGCTAGTATACCCTTAGTGATGCATTCAAAGTAAGCCTCGAGCCGGACCAGAGCAGAAACCTTGCGCATCTTAATCAAGCATTTTACCAATCAGTCACTTTCTCTACCGAGATATCTTAGCTTCTCGGGGAAGCCGATAACAGCGTGCATATTTAAATGCAATGAGACGAAAAGAGCAAATTGTTTAGAACAACCGATTCAGAAAATATGGAATGCTTTGCATAAAACTATCCATTTAACTGCTATTTTACTTTACTAATTACTGGGAAGAATAGTTGTTTTTATGCAGACTATCGCTATTTTTACACTCGTTACTGCTGTTAACTTTTGAAGTTGCACACCCATATATGTAAATATTACTGCACAAATATGATATGGGAAATTCATTGTTGACGGTGACACAATTGAGGCGAGAACTGTTTTTTTTTTGGACATCATGCAATATTGGATTATCACTAAAGTGGAAAATATTTCTACTGCATATGCATCTATCGCCAAGATGTTCCAATTAGAATATCTATGCTTCTATAAGCTAAGTGTCATCTATTTTATCCAACACCCAGACTCTAGTTCTTGGGAAGATGTTATAACGAAGTTCCCAAAAAAGTGATCACTCGTATTTTTCCCTCCCTCTAAGAAATCTATTTTCTATTGTTGTTGTTATACTCATGGCCCCAAGATATGAATAATTTGAAACGATATTTTTCCCTGTTCCGATCATTTAGATGCGTCAAGCATCCAGTATACTAGAGTTGATATAGTCATCGTCGATGTAATGTAGTCCTTTGCATGCAAACAAATAACATATCTATTTACATATTGGTCGTTGCTTTCATAAAATCAATCGTCATTACCGTAATTCTCTATATGTGATGCAAATGCTAATCCACTTACATAGCATCCGATTTGAGTTCCTCGTTTTTTTTCTCATATCAGAAGAAATGATACGCCATACACATATATGTATGTCTTCACGGAAACAAAAATCAACTTCCGGGTCTTGTATATCGCTTTCAATCGAATTTCCGGAATACTTAATCAACGATAAGTTCATTTAATTATGCAGTATGCTTTGCTTCTCATCCTTTAAGTTTCATTCATATTGATGCACCATACTTCTAGTCTTATGTCTGATTTATGCAGACATAAAAGAACGGAACTTTGGTATATTCTCTATTTTGTTCAGCATTATATAACTGCGGTGTGAAATTTTTTTTTTTTTTTTTTGAAATTTGGAATGAAAGTAAGTGAAAGACAAAGATTTCTACTTCAGTTGTTCTTTGTCGTATGACTTTATTTAACATTGAAATTTTGGTGTTTTTTACATTCTGAGTATTTGCAATTGCTTTCAAGCAAAATTTTCGATGCTTTATTGGGGTGCATTTGAGGCATCTTGATGAGGATAGCTTTATGATGATTTCAGTTGCCTTATTAGTAAACCATTTTTAAATAAGAGGGGGATTACATTCCTCGAAAAATCCACAAATAAGTTTGCAATGCAATTATGTTTGCATGTATATAAGTGTGTGCATGTGTGTGTGTGTGTGTATGTATGTGTTTGCGTGCGTGTGTGTGTGTGTGGTGTGTGTGTGTACAAAGATATATTGCTGGTGGTCTCACATCTGCGCGCAGCATTAATCAATCTTTTTTGCATTGGTGCATAAAGTATACAGCACTCTAATTTTTTCGCTCATAGTTCAAATTTTTCGAGAGGTTTCAGCATATCGGAGTTTCACAATTAACCATATAATATTGGCATCTGAAGTTCTTATTTCAGGCTTTTTATAGTGGGACAGTTAAAGGTTTACCGCCCACTATTCGGTTTACAGCCCACCATTCGGTTTACCACCCACCATTTTTTCTCGCATTTCACTTCGTTGAACAAAAATTTCATCATGAAATTCATTCGAATCAGCGATAGCACCTCTCTTTAAAGGATCATCATTTAGATTTATAAAGATCTATCCACTATCTTATTTGTTATTTCTGTCAGAAGTATTTGTGAGTCAAAAAAATTACTATACTTTGCCTAGTACAAATTTTCAAATCTCTACTATTATCAATAAATAGGTCAACGTTCCAGGTTTTTTTTTTTGAAAGGGAGCGATTTAATTAAAATATTGTTATCTCTCACTTCCAAACGTTAATAAAATGCAATAACTGTGCATAGAGTTTTGGATTTGTGTTGCGAATGAAGAGAATTATTGAGGAATGCGTTGTTTTTCCTCCTCTAACTTTAAAAACGATACATTTAAGACCGGTGATATTTCCATATAATGCTATATGAAATTCCGACATATTATAATTAATTGATCGATATAGCCAGTTGTATGCTAACATCACGAAACCCCATAGATCAGGATTTTCTTCCACTATCTTTTCTCCACTTTTTTTTTGCGGGTCCATTCAGAGCGTCGATTTGTTGAAAAAGTATTTCTTCCTTCTTTTCGAAATATTATGTCGGAAATGTTGGAGATTGTCGCCGAAGAAAGGAATGGGTCGTTTTTTTCTTTCTTTTTCTTTGTTTTAGAGCATTTTTGAAGCATAAAATTGTCCCTACACAGTAATTAGCTTTCGTATATTCAAAAGTTTTTTTATTCACCACCCTCTTCTCTTCTCTTATGATAGTAATTATCTGTCATCATATAAATAATACCCTCGGAAACGAATCGGCCGATTGAATCATCCTGTTAGACTTCTTATAAAGCGTTTTATTTACAAGTAAATAGATTTGAAAGTTTCATTTCTTCAGTATTTTTTTAATTTGCAGTTGCACTATCAATAGTGCCAATTTTTTGCACTCATGTGATAGAAGTGGTGAGAACTTTATCTTGTTAGCCTAATTTACTGAAAAAAAAAAAAAACACCGATTTCCTATTGCACCGATCACGTGCATCATTCGACAGTGATCAACAACTATTACTTCCGCACCTTGCCGGAACCCAATTATCATTTCATCTATTTGTGCATATTTGTGGCAGATGGGTGCATATATGTGTACGTAGAGTCATTATTTCTGGACTCAATAAACATATCGATAATTTATGCAAGACGAAATGATAGCTTATAATAGGTAGGTTCGTTCTAGAAGCGATGTAATCCTTATTTGCAGCTTAAAAGCCTTATTTGCATCTTTAGCTTGCTTTCGCAGAATATTGGTCATTTCGTTGAATTTAGTAGTCATGTTAATATCAATGTTCGACTAAAAAAGATATTATGCTATTCTTGTTGTTTAGAAAGCTGTTTGATAATGAAGCTTATCGATGGAGCATTAAAGTTTCAACTTTTAAGAAGGAATCTGTGAAATTGATATCAAAATAAGTCGGTTTTTAGCGAAATTGTAAATTCATTTGTTATATCCAACTATATTATATTATATTAGGCATTGTGAAAAAGCAAAATAATCATTATACTATAAATGATAGCATATGAGTATCGTTTCCCTTATGAATATCTTTCTGTTATTCATGATTGAGCAAAAAAAACTAATAAAGCTTTTATTTTTGTTTACGGAGTGATATTATTGATGATTTATGATTTCAATTAAGTAATGAGAATAGATAAAATGTGATGTTTGTTTTCAAGCGATATAAGATACCATTTACGCTGAATCAACGCTTTCCTATAATTGCTTTCCGATGTCTTATTTTAGACTTCATTCGCTGCTCATATTAGTCGTCAAATGCTTATTTGATCGATGCTTTCAGCGTTATTTCCCAGTGCTCTCACCTATGAGTACATTGCGCACCTGAACCTTGTATATAATAAACAACCATGTCCTCATTTCTCAGTGACCATCCAGCTTGAGACTATATTGCTATAGGGCAGGTATGATGGGGACAGGAAAAATATTCTGCAATTCACCTATGCAATATATATATATGCATATATATATATATATATATATATATATATATATATATAATACATATATATATATATATATATATATATATATATATATATATATATATATATATATAATACATATATATTATATATATATATATAATATATAATATATATATATATATATATATATATATATATATATAATATATCCTATATATCCTATATTATCCTAATATATATATATATATATATATAGTAAATTAAAAAGAAAAATTGAAATGAAGAAGAAGAAGAATGTTCGCTGTTTATTGTATGTCTAACGTTTTGAAAATGACTTGATGAATGTTTATTCTGAAATGTATGTAAAATCTCAAATGTTTGCAGTCAAAAATTGTTGAATGAAAATGACAAAACAATACAACTTTATGCCTTACATAATTCCGAACTCACCTAAAAATATGAAAAGTTGTCATAGAAATTTTCTAAGAAATTCAGTTATTTTTCAATTCCAGAAGTTAGAATTAGAACAGTTTGAGCCAATCTGGAATATGATGTGGTAGGATGAAGTTCAAGATCCTTGACATTCCAGATCCTTTGAAACAATTCATCCCTCGAGATCAGTGACAGAGAGGAGAACGTGAGGGGTTGCGGAGGAGATGGATGTTTTTAGAGGAGTTTCATCAAAATAAAATCGTTAAGTGGCCACTTTAAACGAGAATGGCCCCTTCTGTGAGCATCCCCTCGATAACATTCTATGCAAAATGAAGTTGGATGCAGTTTACGACAGAGGCGAACGTCACCACATTTGAAGCCTCAGAATCGTCGTTTCTGCTCTCTCGCGATCAATATTTGCTATGAGAGGCACTAGGCTAACGCTTATATCACACGTCATGCGTGCTTCTGGTGCATGGCGCTTTGCTAGGCGACAGACAACGCTATGATATAGGCGGTATTTCGTTTTCAACGACAACCCACCTACATTGCAGTTGCCTTTCAACTCATCTTCGTGCCTTATTTTCAGCAAGATCTTTATGTGACCACATTAAAACACAAGGATCTCATAAGTGCACATCATTCGATTCGTCTGGAGTATAGTGCTTTCCAGTTAATCCATCCGCTTAGAGCGTTCGAGTTGATCGATTCTGTTATTGATGAGATGCTAGTTTGTCGATGGGTTGCTTCACATTGGTGGGCTATTCCCTTTTTTTGTGTGCATTCGCAAATTTATGTGTGTCGTAAAATATATTGCATTTGCGTATATCTGTCTAACTGCCTAACAATTCTAACTGAAAGATCTTCGAAGATGAAGATAAAAAATTCTATTGGCAACATAGATGTACTAACCTTTGAGCTGATACAATCGTTTCGAGGAAATTTACTGACACATAAAAATATTTAAAATTTGCATATGAAAACACATTTTATAGTCGCTTCATTCGTGAAATAAAAGAAAACGAATCTTAATAGATCTGCATGAGCAATCCACTTGATTGAAATATAAGTGCATTATGGCGCATGTTGAATAATTTGTTGGTAATTTGCGAAACCGATTCACCTGATGAGAACTACCAAAGCACATATTGTGCTTTTCCATCAAGCCTACCTTACTAGTTCTTCGCTTTTTTCCTATTCTGTAGCCTTGTTTAATGCGTTTCTTACACTACGGAATCATTTTCTATACGTGCAGAAATGCTTTCATCTTGTCGCTCAATGCAGAAATTTTCATCTCATAAGCCATAAAAGGTAAAGCGATGAAATTCTATGAACCTAATTACGCTTTAAGATCTCGTCATGGATGATTATATTTTACAGAGATTTTCAATCTTTGAATACGGCATTAGATTTCAGAAATCAAATAACTAGTCGGATACGGTGTTTTGCTTTAAAGTTTGCACGATCGAACAATTTTATAAGAAAATACATCAATGTGCTTTTTATCAGTGTTCGTTTACAATTTTATTACCAGCTGCCATAGGAAGCCGAAGTCCGAAAACATAAACTTGGATGCAAGGCGCACTTTTCCATTTGTTTTACTCGTAATGAAAGAAAAAAAAAACGCTGCGATACTAAAAAAAAGTGATGAGACGGATTTCATTTGTTTCTTGCTGTTTGAAAATTTATTCTGCTCTATTTCAGATTACGGATAGCTACCAACTGGAATTTTGACTTATGCTTTTTTTTTGGAAAAGCGAGAATATTCATTGAACCCTAAATTGTATAACGTCCAATAAACGAATAATCCTCATAGTACGCGTATTACCGTAGTAAGAAGAAAAAAAACCGGCTTTTTGATCTACATATGATCAGTTTTTATGTCATCGTGGTACCCTGAAAAATAAAGATATGAAGATTGCCACACATAGTTTACAAATGTAAATCGCCAAGCTATTCTTTTATAGTGCCTTGGAGAATTAAACCCTCGATTACGTGCTTAGTTATCTATACAGTAGAAAAATGTCAGAAGATCCATACGAACGCTTATATAGATCCTATGTCAAGAGATTAGTTTTAGCGTTATTTGACCACTAGATTTGACCAGTAGTTGACCAATACAGTCCCTCAGTTAAAATTATTTTTTCCAATGTTTTGTTTATGCTCGCCTGCATCGTCTCTAAACGCTGAAAAAAAAGTGCATGTGGTGATGGAATATCGTAGCGATGAAGTATCCGCCTCTATGACATTCCCGTAAACAAAGTGGCATTCGCTTTTGAGAATCGCATATGCGAGGTTTCTATTGCTTTCTTTTTCCGCTTTCTTTTCCAACGCATTCTTTCGCTTATTGTTTATACTTGCATAGCATAATCGATTTAGGAGTTAGTATGGTAATTTAGATGAAGAGCTACGATTTACACTCTTATTGATGCCTTTAGCAATGCAATTTATCGGTTATACTGCTAGGGTACAATTCGTTTTACTAAGTTAAAGTCTGTTTAAATTATTACATCTTTATATAGAAAATATCTAATATCTCATAGTTAACAGTAGAAAGCATTTATATAAATATACTTACTACCATATATATATATATATATATATATATATATATTACTATATATATATATATATATATATATATATATATATATATATATATATATATATATATATATATATATTACTACCATATATATATATATATATATATATATATATATATATATATACATATATATATATTTATATATGTACATATTATTATTATTACTACTTGTATATGATATTAAGTGATTTTATCGAGAGTATAACGCGAAAAAAAGTTTTTTTTTTCTAAAATACGTTTCTTCGTCATGTAGAAGGCACCGATTCCTTGATGGTTTTTGTTAGTGCACCATTCTGAATTCTTAAATGACGTCTGTTCCTTTGAAGCGACATCTTTTTAATATTGGCAATCATTTTTTTTTTCGCCACTATCTAACATCTATTTTTTTCTCAATGGAAATGACGTCAAACGTCATAGAATGCGGTAATTTTTTATAGAAATGCGTATATCGACGAAGCAATAGTTCACTTCACAATTTACCATTAATATTTCAACTTAAAATTGTTTAAGTGGGCGGTACAAATTTTTATGCTCTTTAATGTCTGCGCATTTTACTGCCTTTTCTATGTACTTTTCGCAATTTGCATTAGCAAATCAACTTATGGTAACGCTATCTGGGATATGTCTGTTCGTGTCTTCGTTCAGTATTTTTAACTCGTGAACAACTGAAGTTACAAAATTTGCTGATATAATTTAGTGGTCGGTGAAGCGGCGGTAGCGTACCCCCAAAACGAGGAGCATAGGGAGGGGGTGGGTGGGGGAGGGAGAGTAGGAGGATAGCGACGAAATGCGAACACTACCCTAATACCGTTTCTTTTGCATTGATCCACCAACGTTGAGGATATTACAGCCCTTTAAAGATGCCCACAGTCGAATTACATTTGAAAAAAAATATGCATTTTTATAAATTCTTAGTAACGATTTAATTATCTGAGAATTGAATGCATCAATGAGCTTTGTTATTTCTAATTTATGAAACTAATTATTCCACGAAACATTTGAAATTTCATCCTTTTTTCCTTTTTTTTTAAATAAAAGACGAGATTGGAGTATATCTCTCAATAAAAATCCAATTATCAGATATGATTGAATTTTCAGAATTTCATGAAATTAAAGATTTCTATTTAATTTGCATCAAGATTTTATGAATAAAAGGAATGATGGGAACTAAAGAATAGAAATAAATCAAAAATGAAACAGAGAACTTTAATTCATCTAAAATATTGTACTTTTGAATAGAATTGTATTGAATACGTGAGAAGATTCTAGTTATAAAAGAAAAAAACTTTTGATTTACGTTAAATGTTGCCTCTCATTAGTGCCATGTAATTGTTCTGAAGTATAAAAAAAACCAGTACACGCCTCATGACAGCCGTAATGTAGAGGAATGAATTTCAGTTCTCACACTAGCTCTTCAAACCTCCCATATCAATAAAACGTACCTATTTGATTATTTGCTTTGCGGGACATTTGCGCCATTTTAGAGGTTTCTAGACAGTCGTTGAGTAGACGAAATATATGGAGGATTACGTCATGGTGAGCACAAAAAATTCCAACACTTATGCGAGAGGATACCCGCATATGGCGCAAATGACTTTGCAGAAGTATAGCTGAAACGTATTCTTGCATTTATCAGTTACTTAATGTATTGTCGGCTAGGATCTTCGCGTAATTGCTTCTGTATTTCATTTTACTCATTTGATCTATTGAGAGGACACGTAGATCTATATAGGTGGCGTGATTGCTTCCTTAAAAACAGAAAGGAAGATAAAGTCGAAATGATTTTAAAGGTATCCTCGAAATTTTATTATATATTACTTGTTATGAGATCTCATGAATGGGGATATTATTTGATCGGATACGGTGAGGCCTTTTTTCTCTTGGTGAATGCATCAAATGCTGAACAACTAAATGATAGAATGAGAATTTTTTTTTTTTTTTTTGAGAATATCAAGAAATGACGCTAAAAGAATTCAATAATTAAAAAAAAACGCGTTTTTTTAAATTCAAGTTTGAGAGCTAAATGGCGATACCAATAGGTTACTGTACCAATTGCACGACATGAAGACGCACATTTATTAAGGATTCTGTTGCAATCCATGCAACCATCGTGATGTGAAGAAAGTCGATTAGTTGATAGAATTAAGGGGAGATTGGGAGATTGACTTTCTCTATGAAGCTAGATAGGATATCGTTCAAAAGGTAAACTTTCCGCGATAATGGCCTAACGTTTCGGCTCTTATATAGTTAGAAGATTGATTTAATACTTTCTATGATCGCTCAATATATATAATCGTCATATTAAAGCTTTGCGTTGTCATAGATGTCCATATAATGTGAGCACCGTTAGAACTTTATTCGTCCATATTATATATTATTGACATTGTTGCTATCCATTGTCTCAGATTTTGGAATCATTCTGAATTGGAGATACGCTAATTTTTTTTCATAATTTCTGCATTAGCTGCAATTATCGATGAATATTTTTATTTAGATTTTAATGAAATCGCATCATCGATACTTTATAAAAAAATTATTATTTTTTTATTAGATATATCGAGTTTACTATTGAAATACTCTGAGTTTAACTTACTCTATTGTTATTAATTTGGCGCAAAAGTTTTTGGCTCATTAAGTTTTTGCTTACTAAGTTTGGCTCACAATAAGTAGAAAATATCTTTTAGCGCATCAACATATCATTAGGTTTCGACATGAAGAATTTTTTAATGATCACTTAGCCTTATATAAAAATTTGTTACATGAAATTAATGAGGTTTGCGCTTACGCTTGAATCTATTTTAAGGAGAGATTGGTGTGGTGGAGAGCCTATATCATGCATTTATAATTTGGCTCTTTTATTAATCCACTCATGTGGTACTTCATTTTCTTTATTCCTTGAAAATATACGACTGCCCTTTGAGATCGCTGTCTAGATGTAACCTAAACGTTTGTAATGATAATTGACTTCTTGATCACAACGAAACCAGATAGATCATCTCGTCTGTTGATGTTATCACCAAGAATCAAATATATTAAGCATTACATCCTTGGCACCCAAATAATGCACTTGCCAATTTTAGTCTGTGGAGAGGGAGGGAGGGGGATCGAGGTACCGTTAACTGTTTATTGTCGTTCTTTCGCATCACTTGCGGTAACTTTTTAATGCCTGCTTGCTTTCTGATATGAACGTTCTTTATAATTTACAATTCATTTCTTGTTGTTTATTATAGTGCAAATTCTTGCTACAATGGAATGAAGTTATGCAAATATTTACAAGTATAGAATTACTTCACCATATTATTTGTGCAATGCGAAATTTATCAAGCCATCTTTTTATGCTTTCTCAATTTTTTTTTCATTTATTTATTTTAATTAACATATATTCTCATTCTGTTGTTTCATTTGCAAATTTCAATCGAAAATATATTGCAAATGCAAATCATAGATTTAACAATAACTGGTAACTCGTTTATTCTAAAGATTAATCAATTCGCTAGGCAGGAAGAGCTCTATTTTTAGTGTTAAGTTGAACTAGTCCTTATCATTAACTTCGGCTGTATTCAAATTAGATAATAAAATGTCTTTGGGATCACGCAAATGATCTGAACTTTTCAAGAATCGCGCAACTTTTTTTTTTTTTGAATTGAAGTTAAAATGTTTCGCAGTCGAAGAATACGGCAAATGAGTCGTAATGGCAGTAAAAGAAAATTGCTTAGAGAATTTTTTAAACTTGTGGCTTTCTGAAAAGAACAAATTTTATGTAATTTAAAAAGAATTTTCCAAAATAATGAGTTTTTGAGTGTAAATAGGAATAATTAAATTCAAAAATACTCATTGGTTTTTGCGTCAAATAGTGAAATGATTCAATATAAATCTTTCAAATTTTATTACGCCGATAAAAGTACTAATGTGTTTCGTTTCGTAGTTATTTTTTATGTAATTCAGAAAATTTTCAAAGAATTCATCTTGAAATTTTACTTTTCCTCTTCATTTTAAGATGCTTTATGCTTTCATTAGATTAGTTGTGCGGCGAATAATATGAAAATTGCGTAATTTTCTCGCATTTCTATGAAATGCTCTAACATTTGGCGTGGAGAACATTAAAAAGAATCTTCTGTGCTCTTTTAAGTCTTTTTCGGGGTTTTCTAGATTTTCGAGATTTATTTTTAATTGTGCCAAGCCATGTTGAACATTCATCGATATTTATAGTATCCAACCGCTGAGGGCAATTAAGAAGCTTTTATTTTATACAGAAATTATGGTATAATGCCTTATTTTTTTACCTACAGTGCGATATGTGCACACTCATCCAGCCAAACTTCCTTCACGATACCTGCGATGGGCATAAAGTGAACTATGAACTTCTTTTAGAGTTTCTTTTCTACTTATAAACATTTACACTTACAGGAAATACATATTGTCACAGATCAGTTACAAGCATATCTCATCGCTGCAATTTTGAAGATAATCAACGAATGCATAGAAACAAACAATCGCAATAATTGTAACTTAGACCAGTCGATTATAGATCGAGCGGGAATAGTGCGCCGTACAAGATAAATCAAAGAAGGTCAAGAGCAAACAGGCAGATCAAACGGCTATCCGTCATGGGTCATGAGGCTAGCCTGAAGCAGAATCGGGAGGGTATAAAAGGAGTTGATGTGCTCATATATTCATTCCATCTTCTAGACAGGTCTAAGGTCGAGTGGGCCTACGGGTGGCCGTTAGAGTGCACAAGGTGATCGGTTGCAGCGTCGAGTTCGACTGTGGGATCATGCCGGTGATTCGAGCCATCAAAGTGTCGCCTTACTACTGAGTGTTGTTAATAAGAAGGAACATTAGGATAGATTGAATCGCGGGCATGATCCCACTGTCGAATTTGCGCTACAACCGATCACATCGTGCACTCCAACGGCCATCCATAGGCCCACTCGGCCTTAAGACTAGTCTAGAAGCTGGAATGAATACAAAAGTACAGCGACCGGTTTTACATCCTCCCGATTCTGCTTCATGCTAGCCTCACGACCCATGCCAGGTAATCGTTTGACTGTATGCTCTTGACCTTCTTTGATTTACCTTGTGCGGTACCGTATTCCCGCTTGATCTATAGCCGACCGGTCTACCGTAGACAATTTGCTGTGACATAGAAGAACGGCGATAAAATTAGGTTGCTTTTATTGCCGAACATTGATAAATGTTGATAAATAACTTATGATACGAGCCCCAGTTAAGTTATTTTTTGCATTCCTACAACAGTATGGAACTTTAGATTTGTAGCTCACCGTATGTTGCAGCCTTGACAGCATATTGAGAAGGCCGATGGATTGTGAGTTAGTGAGTTCTCTTTGCGGCGTGGAATATGCAAATTTTAGAGCAAAAATTGCAAGTCAGCATTATCTTTATCAGGACCAATAAATTTTGCATCGCTTGAACCAAATTAATCATCTGTGCAAGATGAATATGGACGCGGATTATACACCAAATTCTACTCCTCTAGGTTCAGTAATTCTCGGTTAAAATATCTGATAAACTTACGTGTGCAATATGCCTATATACCGCTTTTGTAACATCAGTTGCATTGCTATCGAACTGCAATGAAAATTGCAGATATCGCATTCCTAAATGAATTTGCAAGTGACGCTTTGTTGACTTCTGAAAGCGATCTTGCATATAGGCGAGAGTGGATTTCCGTTGCTATTAAGACGGCTAAAAACATGTTTACGCTGTTGCATCGTTCAAGCGATTCGATAGCTTGTTTTTCAAGGCTTCAACGATGTGAATTGTGCTCGCGTGTTGCAAATCTATATCCTTTCCGGCGATCGCAACAAACATTCTTAGCACTGGCTCTGCCAAAGAGTTATCAAAGGCAATTGCGTTAAAATTTATAAGACATTGAAATTGAGCTTGTTAGAATTAATTACTGATTTTGCTTAATGCTTCGGGAAGCAATTTCTCTTCTAATATTTGTTTGAAAAATTGGCGATGTGGCGATTTCCGATCGAGTAGATTTCAATGTCGCAAATATTTTTTTGCGACTAATCATCCCATTTAATAACAAAGGGCATGTAAATGTGTTATAATTGGTATTAGATAGGAAATTTTTGGGAATTTCGTTTATTTTATTCCTAGTATAGTTGAATATTGGATAATACCAAGTTGAATAATTAATAATTTTGTGACTGAGCTAAAACAACTGCCATATAGTTGTCTTTGATAAGCGTTCTTGAGAAGTGGGCAACTCTGTTGCTCAGAGATAAGAATTGTTTCTCATGTTTTGGGCGATATTCCAAAATGACGGTTTTTTTCATGAATTGCCTTAGAATTTGTGATGTTATCTTGAAAAACCCCGAAAAACTAACTTAAAAACTTTGGCTTTGTCCTTGAAAAATCCTAGAAAGCTTTATAGATCTTCAAATATCTTCTGTGATGGTTGGCCATCATATGAGCAAACAGTTGCACTGCCAAGTAATATGCTAATAAATGAATTCAAAAGGTTTTTAAAGGATATCATGATTGATGCAGTAGTGAAGAGTCGACTTTAAATTTTAATTTTATACTGCTAAACCAGATCCAAAAAAAAAAAACATTGCAACATTTCTACTTCCTTATAGTCATGAGAAACTTAAGCAATGAAGCTAATCAATTTGAATTGCTATTTGACTTTTGAAGTTTCTTTTTTCTTTTTCATTCAGCCGTTTAATGAATGCATTCACGAGAAGTAATATATTTCCTTGCGAAACTTTGCCAGAGAAGAGTTCTGTTGAAAACGCCATTGAAAAATTTGAGCGTATTTTTTGAACATCATGAACATTCACTTCAGAATTTTACATTTTATAAAATGATTTTAAAAAATGGATGCATGCCAAATATTTATAGAAAATTTATTTGAAAAGATTACACCTGCTTATTTCGATTTCATCTTCGCCTTTCCGTTGAGTAATTTTGTAGATGTAACCTACATCGTAGATTGACCGGTATTGATCCAAATCACCTTTGAAAGATGTCATTGTTAAATAAATAAAAGTTTGGAATTCACAATGATTCTAATCAAAAGCAGTGGTTGAACTCGCAAAAGAACAAATACTTTTAGAAGCATTCACATTACCAAAAAATTATAGGGGCATTATTCTGCATGCTTTATTTTCGTTGAGTTGCTGAGGTTAGCGGAACATAACAGAACCTCTGGCAGTTGTTTACGCGTTTATGATTTTTTATTTCGTATCCAAAAGCACATCTGAGCAGTGACTGGTGCAAAATGTAATTGGACCGATTTTGGGACCCTCGGTGAGCCTGTGATTTTTTTAAATTGGTAGATTGGTGAATCATTTTGAAAATCGGTATTCAAACTTCGTAATTCTAGCTTAAGCGATTGTTCGATGAAGCTATTGGATGGACAGTTATGCGCCACTCACAATATTAATATATATATATATATATATATATATATATATATATATATATGATTTATGCGCCTTTACTTATGTTTATTTATTTATGTTTTCTTTAAACGTATTAAACATATCTCTGTTTCACACTGTGTCGTTAAATATTACGCAATGAGTGCCGTCGTTTGTTTGCATCTCTGTTTATTCGCATATTTCATTGGCACCCAGTCTTCAATTTTAACGTCATAGGTTTACGTGTATTTCCTTTTATATGCGACAGTTTGGATGGTTTATGCACAAGTTGACCAGAAAATTTAGAAAATATTAAATATGTTATGAATGCACTGTAATGGTTTCCTCTGTTGCTTCCGAAATTGTATCGTCGACATCGTTCAGTTCAAATCGAGAAGGAGGAAGGAAGAGAAGAGCGAGGAGGGGGGGGGGGAAGGGGAAAACGGCTGTTAGGCTACTAATGGATATTTGCTGTGAAGAATTTTTTTGTAATATTTAAATTCCAAACTTCTCCATTACTTTTCATTACTCGAGATGAAGCTCAGAAAGGCTTTACCACTTATTTTTGCACAATTCATTAAAGTTTCCAGCATTTTATGCAGTTTTCACATTTTCAACGATTAATCTACGTTAATAACTACCAAGTTTCCATCATGCTTAGCTGTAAGCGGAGAAAGTTCTTCATATAAATATAGTTATAGTATAGTTGAGAAGTACAAGGCTTTTAGTGGGATAGTACTGCTGTGAGGAGGCGATAGAACCTTTACGAGGAACCCCGCGAGGGTGTTCGCCACTCTGATCTTGGCAGCGGATACTGCGTCGGGAAATATTTTAGACCTTATTTCTGCAGGCTGTTCATTAACTTTTTTATGAGCGTTCAGATTGATCTTTTGCCTATCGAGATATCGATTCGGCGATAGAAGCCGACTGATGATATGAGACGCTGACTCAGGATTGTGCCGAATTCTAAATAAGCATATTTCAGTTGGGCCGAGTGCAGTTGATTACACATCGATGCGGCAAGCGGATGAATGGGACGATCCGTCAGCCGATGAGCTAATGCAGCGGCATCGCATGCACTCGTCAACTAGTGCCAGTCCGAAATCACCAAAACGACCTCCCCTCTCGGTAATTTTTATTTTGCTACTTAATTTATATTACTGGAGAGACGATTACATGAAAAAACTGACCAGTACTTTTTTGGTGATGGCCACCGGGTCCCATCTTAAAGAAGAATTCATCAAAAGTCTACATGGGAAAAACGGTATCGAGGGTTCATTGGTAAGAATTGAGTCATACATGAACGTAAATCCTCTATTTTTTTTTTTTTTAACAGCGGTCTCGTTTTTATGAATATTTTTGTTTATTCTTGGTAAATTATCATGTAAAATGTCGTTTATAGTTCCCTTCTCAAATGAATCGATTCACTATTGTTATAGGTATTGTTCTCAGAAAGCATTTTAAGAATTTCCGTTTCATATGAAAATAATATTCACAAAATTTCTTTTCGAGTTGCATTAATTCGTTCTTTGATCGATTGTTTTATAAGCGCTTCATCTTCTCTTTCTAATTGAGGTGATGAAACGAGGCAGTAGTATTGTGAATAGCATCGATAATCATTCATCGGCTGTATGTACATTCGGTCGTGATTACGTCTATTCATTACATCAAAACGTCAAGTCTTCGTTGTTATATGGTAAAAACAACGTTACGGTAGCATTACCGCCAGATGGACCACCCCTTAAGGGTTATCTATCTCTACATCAAAATTCACCGGGCAGTGTTACTGTCAAATGGACACCCAATCAATTAATGCATTCCAGGTCGGTTTTCTTTTGTAGAATATTTGTGATATGCTCTACATTTAGGAAATAATGAAAAAAGACGAGATATTTGGCATATATTTTTGCTCAAGGGGTATAGCTAAAAGAAACCCTAAAGGGGTATGAGACTTGAAATGGACTTTCTCATTCTACTGACATTTTTTCCATCCACCTAAATTTACTTACTGTGTAAAAAAAATCTTCGTAAGATTTGATACGCTCTCGTCATTGCTCTATTTCATAATATAAAGGCATTACTCACTCCTATGTGTTAACTATAATTTTCGACTATTTTTATATACGATCCATTTTCGATCGATAATTGGGTCGATTTTATCTCAGAGAATATTTGCCTATGAAATCGAGAATATTTCACCTAGTATTCAATTTCTTTCGCTATCGAACTTATTCAATTTTTTAGATTACCTAAACTTATTCAATTTATTTAATATTCAATTTTTTTAGATTAAATTATCTAAAGCTAAACCTTTTATTAAGGTTTTTAATTGAATATTTGTTAAGAAAACTTATATTAAACATTTAAATCCTATCTCAAATTTTTCCTTTTTTTTCAGTTCACAACCTGCGTCAGCAACTTATGAAACGTCATCATGTGATAGTAATTGGTTATGGAGACATGTAATCAATGTTAACGTCAGCGATATCATTTATATTCATATACATCAACAGAGTTAGTCTCTTTTTTGATAATTTACTGCCGACATTTTTTACTCTGAAAGTGGGCATATTGCCAAAAAATTCGATTATGATTGCTCCAAGGCTTTTTGCACATATATAATTAATTTACTGAAATTCTGATGACATTAGCTATACGCATATATTTGCATATATGTGCATTGCGACTATATGATAGAAGTTTGGCATTTTTCTTAGCGAAGAAAGTTTTGAGTGAATTCCGTTTCGATGCAAAAGTAACTGCATCGGATAT
Organism: Baylisascaris procyonis; assembly: GCA_037389465.1. NCBI lineage: Eukaryota > Metazoa > Nematoda > Chromadorea > Rhabditida > Ascarididae > Baylisascaris > Baylisascaris procyonis. The sequence goes on from JAZARR010000206.1 coordinate 744,723, forward strand.
TAAGGATCGACGACGGTACTCCTCGAAAAAAAAACTTGTCGAAAAAGAGCTGCAAGAAGCTTTTCCTTAATAAGTGAAAGCTTCTAGCATGTGTTAATTTAATTTCCATAGGATATTAAAAAATTCAGTATGAATGCAGCACCTCTATTAGCAGTCTTACATATTCGTCAGTCATTTTGTTATATCATGTGCAATTGAATTGCAAGTATGTCTTAGTCTTTCAAAAATAATTTTTGCATAATTGCAGTTGAGGGAACTACGTCGTCTAGGCGAAACAATGAGATTATCAAAAAAAATTGAGTTTTTTCATTATGGTCCAAAAAATATTTACTTGAAAATTTTTATTGTGATTTTAGTCTTGGAGTTAAGGGTTTCCTATTGAAAAAAAAAAGAGAATTTTGGTCGGGAAATGTGAGAAGCGGGTGATGAAACTGTACAATTCCATGACGGTTCAATGAAAGAAAATTTTTTCAAGATTAGTGCGCTTTAATTTACGAAAATAAGTTTAAAAAGTGCAACTTTACCATAAAAGGTGACTCAACCATTTCGAGCATATATGTATAAAACCAGTCGCTGTTATTATGTCCGTGAAAAATTCAACAGTCATAACTAATCTTTTATATGCGCATCTAAGAAATTGCGCAAAATAATAGAGAATGAAAGATATGTTTGCAGTTTAAAAAATTTTTTCGTAATATATTTTTACGAATTGGCTTCGCAGAAGTATTTATGTGCAAATATGTCTCCAAATCAGCAATCATTTAAGCTACTGTTAAGAAATTGGCGATATAATGCACATTATATGGCGACATTCTATTGCTTTTTGATTCATTAACTTCGAAATGATAAAAATATCTATAAAGACGAAAAAATTCACATATTTTTAAATGAGATATTCTTATTTTATACGCATCGATACACGAAAAAAATAAGAAATCTTTTATGAGATATTTGTAGTAGCGGATCGAATTTTCTGAAATCATCGATATCGATCGGATTCTTCAGTCTATCCATTAGTAAAGTGTTGATCACAACATATTCATCACTCATCATCGAGAATCATCTTTCTTCTCTATTTAATTTTATTTTACTGAGCGATGCAATGTGCCATCATTTAATATCGTCTATTATTTACCACTATAATATCGTTCATTTCCCTGAAATGATCCTGAAACAATGCACTAAACGGTCTTCGTTCCATCATCCTTTGTACTATTGATAATGCCTCCTTCTTCTTTGATTAATGCTGGCACTCCGCTGTTGTAAAATACATTTGAGTTGAAGGCCGAAGACTTAACTTAAGGCTAAAGAGAGATGCAGGCAGTGTTTTATCAATTTTATCCAATAGAACATCCTTTACATGTCTTCAGTGTCACTGAACAGGATGCCATCCTAATCCAATCCAGTCAAATATGAAATCATTTCTTGCATATTTTAGTTTTTATTCTTAACCTTTAAAGCTAAGCGGCTAACGAAAACGCATATCGAGCCAAATCATCTGGTGCGCTTTTTCACTTGTTTCAAATGAACAAAATATTTGTTGACTTTCTTCTACAGCGCTCTGAGTGAACAATTTCAAGCAAAACACCTGTCCTCACCAATTGTCGTACTGTAATTTAGCTACAATGAAAACCTTTCAAGTGGGTAAAGTGATAATTTTATCATGAGTTTATCAAAGTCTTTATCACAAGATAAAAGATTAGCTTACATGATGCAGTTTTTCCTTTATTCATTTCCTTATAACACATCTCTCTTCCAATTACAAATGTCGTCACTATGAGTGAAGAGGTGTGCATTTCTATTTTCGGTATTTTTTTTGAGCATTTTAGGCATTTGGGCATTATGGGCATTTCTATTGTTGAAGGATAAGAGTGGCTTGACTTATAGTTGTTTTACTGGAGGCTATGCGACACATGGATATTTGTCGTTCTTTTCCTTTGACCTTTGTAAATTATAGAAGTAGCCCATTTATAAGATTTTTTTCTTCTCAGCAAAGAATCTAAATTTGGATTATTCCAGCTGCTAGTAGTATTCAGGTGACGACTCACCAGCAACAATCGTTTTTGTGGGTGGTGATGGTGTGCAACATGCGCCAATGCAATTTCCTCTTGGCCAACATGTGCTCGCATTTTTATCCTGTCTCGAGAGTGGACTACTACCATATTCGCGACTCGATCCTCCTCTTTGGATTTCCGAACAAAAAGGTTTTTTGCTTTTCTTTTCAAACTTGGCTTATTTTGAAAAGTTAAAAAAATTCCAATTGTTTTAAGATTCTAGGCTTTTATTGATGTGAAAAGAAAATTATCTGATAATAGGCATTTGATATTTGTTTGACCATAAAATGACCATTCCGATATTCGCATATTTATAATCTTTTTCTTTTACTAATCTATAGGCTACTCTTCCGTAAATTGAAGCGATTTTTGAAAAAAAAAATTTTTTTCGCAATATATGTTCAACTTCCACAAAAAATGCAAATTGTAAAGCATTCACAATCTATATAAGCCATTGCTTATCGATAGCAGAGACGCCATCTCATAGGCTCTAAGGTACACTTTTATTACTTCACAATATCACAACACTTACATTAATAATGACTGAGTTGTTTATTAGCTTTCTGCATTGATCTCTTTTTAATTATAAAATTATTCCATCTCAACGCTGAATACAACTGATAAAATTTCCCTATTTTACCTTCGCAATCCATTGGAGGTGATTATGTGAAGCCGAAAATTTAAACAAAAAAAAACAGAAAGAAAACTGAAGAATTCAAGTGATTTTTTCCTCAGACCCAATTCAGTTATAAAGATTACACATATTCAATCGGCTACGCAATTAAACATACACTTTCTTTCCAGTTTGTAATTTTTTGAAATTTATAGAATGAAAAAAATGCTTCATTTCGGCTTTTTATAAAATTCAACTCCCGTAGAGATCATATTTCATTTGCACTTTTTCGTTGAAAATTGCAAATGATCAAATTTCCTTCACGAATCTTTCCAAATAGCACAATTAGTGCTTTTTTGACGATTATATAGTTTGCTCGTATCTGTTGTTACAGTACTAATTGTTGCAATAGAAATTTAATGGACAACGTGGTTAATGTAAATTATTATTTCTAAGAAAAAATTAATAAATTACTTAATTTCTAAACTAAAAATACATTGAATAGTATGAAATAGTAATATTAGCGAAGAGAATTGCTTTTGATTACAATAGTTCAACGTCGTAAATTGATTTTTAATTTGGGTTATATATAACTTGGTAATTTTGTGATAATCACTTCTTGGTCGGTATTTGATGGAATCGGTCGTAGATGATGGACGGAAATTTCTCACAACACTTTTTTATAAACTTTTACTTTATAAATCTCACTAACTTTCACTTTCACTTTCATCTTACAAAGCTTTTAACACTTCATGAATTGATACAATTGATGGAATCTTAATCATTTATGCTTTTATCGCAGAGGTATGATTATCTTTAAATCTTTGATTTCTCGATTTCCCATCTATGCAATTAGAAGAAAAATCGCTACGCAAGAGAAAAGCTGACTGGGTGTGACTGGGTGTGATAAGACGGAGGAGGAGGAGCTAAAGAAAATGAAAAGAAATCTTTGTTTTATCCAACAATCCAATAATGTGCCGCTGAAACAAGAGTAGAGGGAGTGGAGATGTGCGCCAAAGAGTTTGACAAAATATGTTTTTCCGTTGCGCTTCTTCACCAGCCAATTTCATTGGTTATTGTTAGATAACAAATTATGCAGAATAATGCGTTTTCGCATTTTATTTAATCTGATCGCTTGCAAAAATTTTACAACAAAAAATTGTTCTTATATAATGTAACCATTATGAAATGTAAAAGTGACCAGTATCCGGCACAAATAGTTTTTGGCATCTTTTGCCGTCTATAACACTTTTCGAAGTTGATAGGTCAATCTGAAAAATGGTAGACATGCATATCATTTGATCACTCCATAGTATATATTGAATCCGCGAACGTTCGTAACTCTATTTTCAGTGTTTCTCGTGTTCAAATCACTAGAGAAACAGACACATCCATCCATACATGCAATGAGTATACATACATATAGTATTGTAAGAAACCACTCATCGATGGGTCTAACAGTTGGGTTAGCGAAATGGGATGGATTGTAATTAAATGTGGAAATAAAGCTATAAAAGAGTGTTTATTGAGTGACTCGTAGATAAGTATCGAAGAAATCAAAAAGAAAACGTTGCTGAATATTTATGATTAGTTGATTTGAAAATGACGAAAATTTGCATATTTTATATGCGTTTTTGCATATTTGCAAAAATTGATCATAAATATATTCAAAAATATGTGTGATTTAATTGCCTTAATTTCGCAGTATTTTATTCCATTGCAATAATGAAGTCGTTATCCGTATGCGATTTAATTCTTTCATGTAAATTTTTTTTTGCAAAAGAACAAAACATATTAGAAATTTTCACTTCTTTTTCTATATTTTCTTTGCAAGTTACTGCTCATCGATAATTTCTATCGGTGATTTTCACATCTTTCATCTTAAGCCTCTTGGTTGAGGCCATAAAATACTTTTTTAAAGATTTGATTGCAATAAATTTTTAATTCGGGAAACTATTTGTATTTTGCAAAATTGTTTCCTCTCTGATAATATCCCAAACTATGGGTTTCAATCAGTAGGAAATTGGTAGCTCATTAAATAATAAAATCACAAAATATGGGGCTGTTGAAAATAAGTTTGGATGCGCAATCTGTCGATTTCATTACAAACATCAGATTGCTTCTAGAGATTTAAAAAAGAAAAAAAAACGCCGAAAAGGAAAGAAGATTTCGTTGATGTGAGATAGATTGTTTTCATACATTACATGGCCGAATTGCTTTTAGATTCTCTCGAATGTGCGCCAATGCAATTCAAAATCGCATTTCGCAAACTATCGAACAACTTAGTTCGCAATCATTTCCGCCCAAATTTTAAGTTATTTTCGCTATTTTATTTCTGTATTTCATTCCTATTCGCTACTTCGAAGTTTTGTTCCTCTCTGTCGTCTCTGCGCAAATTGCTAGTATCGCAGTGTGCTGATCGGTTTCTTTTGATTGCGTTTGCATCGTCGCTGATCGGTTTCTTTTGATTGCGTTTGCATCGTCGCTGATCGGTTTCTTTTGATTGCGTTTGCATCGTCTGACTATAACAGTCGTTGCTATTACATTCTATCGAAGCTAATTGTTCTTGAAAGTACGTATTGCAATTTGCACTGTCGATGTGAATGAAGTCATTATGGAGTTACATTAAAAATATTAGCGTTATTAGTGAAATTAAGGTATTCAATGATGAGTTTCTAAACACAGCAATAGGTTATATGTTAACTTTATTGAATGAGTTTATTGAAACTCCACTAGTACTATGAGTGAAGAGGGGGGGGGGGGAAGGAGGTATTTGTTGAATGTCTACTTGAAACATGTCAGTTACAGTGAGCCTCATAGCCTCATTTATGTTAAAAATAAATCAATATGACACTTTTACAATACGTTTAAGTCATTTTTCTTTGCTCTATTTAACTCTTTTGTTTACTGATAGCAAATCCCTTGTATTATTATGCCATTTTTATTTCTTTTATATATTTATTGGGCCATTGCATAAGTTACTAATTTATTTTTTAAACTTGTTTGTAAATTGAACGATTATTTATGACTTCCATAGAAAGCTTTATCGATGAAGCATTCAGTTGAAAAGTTGAGAAATTTTTTTCACTTCACATATGCTATTCTTTTTGTTTTTGAAATTCCTAGAGAGGTGCTTAGCGGTTTGTTTAAAGAGTTTGATGGAATTTTTTTTTTTCAGGTAAAATGGAATTTTTTATAAATATCGCACATAGATCAACATGACCTATTGAAAATCTGTCAAGTTTGAGGATAATGGCATTTTGCATATTTAGTGTTTACTTATTAATATGGGGATTTTTGCAAGAATATATATCCACTATGTAAAAGAACCATAACTTTTGTTAAGAGCAAAAATTCCAAGGATTAAAGTGACGGAAGAAGTTTGCATATAATGAGGTCGTATTTTGTGGAACTTTATTATGCTTGATTACAGCTACGAAGCTATGCTGCTATATTTTGCAGAAAATATGGTAGCATTATTGATTAGAGTGGTCAGAGTGTCTATATAGGTGGATATTGGAGATTTTGGTCCTCATACTAGTGAGAGGGGAATGAGCGGTGGTGGGAGGCGGGGACAGAAAGGGATGGGATTGATGAGAAGAAAATTGTATTAGGCAGAAAAATAGGCCCGATCGTTAAAAAAATCCTTTTTTTTTCTTCTGATACTTATCGCTTTTCGCAGAATGAAAACGCCGAACATTTTTCTCTCTGATATATTGTTGATATTATCCAGGCTTCTCTTACGCATTCACTTCCTTTCCCTCCCCCATCCCCCACACCAATGTATGTGGAGATCCCCAATAAATGTGGAGATATTTAATTAAAAGAATATCGAAATGACTAAAAAGCACAAATTTTTTATTGGGGCTAGGCCACAGTTGCTATGGAATTAATGAGGTTTTAATATGGGTCTACAAATGTCGTTCCAACTACACTTTGGTGGAATTTCGAATGCATTTTTATCAAAATCCGCACTTTGCGAGAAATATTTGCTGATCGATTCTCATTTAGTGCTTCATTCTTGCCATTGTTGGCCGGCTCGAACATTATTTCTCTCGCTCTACATTTCGCATCTCCCAAATGCTTTAAACGAATGCATCGTCATTTATTCGATAACGCTTCACGCGATCTGTGCTACTAAAAGACCGGATCACTTTGATTTTTTGTGTTCATACGATTACTGCTTACTATTCGTCATAGTACCATTACTTAGCTACTAGAACAAAATACTATAGTCCGGTTCGACATAAGCGACACAAAGTACACGCTGTGACCCCTTCCTCTCGTTAACTGCCATCATTGAGCTCTTCCAAGAAAAAAAATCCTACTGACTTCCTCAATTTCAACATTTGAAGATAAAGAACTTAATGAAATAATAAACGCTGAATATAATTACCCAAAATTTTCATTTTATTGCACTTTCCCTGTTAAATTTGACGATCATATCGCGTAATAACAATTTGGAATAGGAATTTAGCTATATTTAAGTGGTTTTATTCACCACATCGAATTCGTATATGAAAGTCTAATATTATCGATCGATAAGCATATACGTCAATAAAGAAAAGATCATTTAAAAACAGAGAACTACAAGGTGCGCTTATCGTTGCAGTCTTTTCTATTACTGTAAGAAAATCGTTTAGAGGGGAGGAATGATTCAATCCATATAAAAGATATGCAATCAAAGGTGTGGTAACTGTCTTCACTTTAGCAAGTGCCGACCGCTTCACATTTTCATTGTGGACATTCAACTGACCATTTGCAATTTTCATTGTGGTCATTCAACTGACCATTTTCCATTTTCATTGCGGCATTGTGGACATTCAACGTTTCCGTCCTGCGCGCATTGCGAATTTTCCCGTTTTTTTTTCAATTCGCTATTCTTTTAAATGCATTCATTTATTTCCTTCTTTTCGACGTTATAATGAGAATGTAATGCATACAATGAATATTTTTCTATAATGAAAAGCCACTTTAAGCATCAAACATTTTATAGATAGTATAGAAATACCATAACATCGAGTAATCCTACAGAATGAGGCTTGAAGGTATCGGAAACCCTTTTTTTTCGGATGGGAGACTTTTGCCAATGCTGTAAGATACTTGTACGACTTCACATTCTCCGATCTAAATTCGTTTTTTTTTTTTGCCTTCTCGCTGCGTTTTTCAATTCCATAGCGTCTTTCCGCAATTCTATCGCATGCGGCTTTACATCGCTGATGAAGTTAAGAGTTTTCGTTGCGCTCTGGCCAGTATGTAAATGTTCTCTTAAAGTACAGGCGTAGGCTTTCTTGCCTGTGTTATCATAACGATAAAGCTTATTTCGCTGTTCCGCTGCGCAATAACCAATGTGGTCTGTTTCGGAGTTGCATATACCGCAATTGCCCATATGGTCTGTTCCGCAATAGTTCATATAGAGCAGTGTTAGATTGTTAGTCTGAAGTGTTAAATTCATCTAACATATGCGAAGAGCATTTTTATTTGATTCTACGATGTTCTCCATATTTCTTATATTATTAAGCTGTTGTATAGCTGTTTAGCTTTGTTGTTAACGCAACGTTTATTGGCTGTGAAAAGAATACGCATTTAAGATATATTAATATGATTCGTATTGGGAATTCGTTTTGCTTTATGTGGGAATTGCATTCGAGATGAATTACCTATAAGAAAGATTTTTATATATTTGCGTTGTTTGCATTATTCTCATAAATATGTCCATAGATTGTTGTATGTTGAAATGTGCGTAGTCTAGCGAGATGTTTTTTTCTCCATTTCATCGTCGAATAATTCTTTTGCAATGCTATTTCGGCTATTCTTTAATGGCTAGGACGAGATTCGATTTTGAAGACTGTCTAGGTTTACTAAACAGGTAAAAGAGGCATTAGGATTATCTGCTTCAAGTAGAACCAGATAGGTGCCTACTACAGCGGTAAAATTGGCAAACTAAAGGTGACTTGTTCACTCAATGGTTTCAGCTGGATTATGATAACACAAAATTTTTTTCTTGCCTTTTTTCTATGATAACAATGATAACAAATATTCACTCACTGATTTCAGCTGATATATGATAACACAAAAATAAACTTTAAACGATTTCTCTCAAATTAGTAAGTTTCCTATTAAAGTTCCCAAATCTACCATACACTTGAGGCTATCCACATTCAGGATCGAGTATACTACGGTATAGTCGATTTTGAATTAATTTTATAATGCTGCAATCATTTGAATAAAAAAGGATTCATTGAAGAGAGGAAAATTATGATTCCGTGAATTTTAGTTTTCAAGCGTTATTGCTTTGTATCTTTAATTGAATATGATATGTCACAAATTTCAGGCAAAATCTTTCCAAAGCTTCGACGTCGTACGAGCATGTCAACTTCAGATTCGTTGACGACTAGTTCGATGGATGATCACGATATGCATGACTATGTGTTTCGAATTGCACCCATTTCGATACCACCGATTGAGGTTATCGAAAAGAACAACAACGTCGATGATATCGTTCTTGATCAAATTGCCAGTCCTCCTGCTTCACCTGGACATGAACCTTCTGCGTGCGTTACCAACATATTCCTTTCTCTTTGGTTTTCCATGAAGAATGTCGTATGGAGAAGTACTGCTATATGAGCCTCATTCTCGAAGGCCATCGAGCTCAGGCAACCTCAATTCCCATTAAGGGAGCCTCAAAGTTTGTTAACCTCTAAGGTCTTTGACTCTCGCCTTAGATGATGTGGCTTACCTCATAAAGCAATAGCAACCTTTTTTTCGGACTTTACTAACCGTCTTTGCCTGGTGTCGTCCGTCTTGGGGAGCCCTCCAGTTCATGCGACCTAACTTCTTATCTCCGAACTCCACGTATATGTAACTTCGCCCACTTCCATGAAAACTCTTTGGAGGATTCGAACTTTATTGCCTGTAAGCCCAAATTCATTTCATTACACTATCTAGTATCAAATGTTGCAAGCTTTCGAGAAGAAATCTCAACATCTAATTATGCTGCTATCGACTTTTCTTATTTTATTTTCGGATCTTTTTGCATTTTATCGTTCACTCACTAAGGAGATAACGAAATTTCTGTAGACAAAACGTCGTTCTTGGTGCCGCCGAACCAATTGTCTGCTAAAAAATGGAGGATATGATCGATATTTCTGAGCTTCTGCTATGGAAATTTCGAGGTGCCTCCTCTCCCCTCCTCTCCCCTCCCCCTCCTCTTCATTTTTCTTATCTCCTCTTATCGAGGTCTTGTTATTGTTTCATTCATTTCAGTTGTGTACCCACTCTATTAGTTTATCGGAAAGATTTATTATGGTCAGCAAATAGTTTCGTACTGCTGTCAAATCGTGTAATCCGCGTTTTTTTAATTTTTAAACTAAATCCTGCATTAGCTAGCTTTATCTAAAAGTAGTATTTTTGCAGTGTCAATACGGCGATGGCTCGTTGTTCTAGTGAACGGCGTACCGAAAGTGATAGTACGGCCGATCGGCTTGTAAGGTTGGTGTTGGCAATTTTTTTTAATTTAGAAAATCAAATGTGTGCATATCGAAAATATTTTCTATAAGATAATCGAAACCTTTCAGCAATAGCCGATGCTAAATAATGCTCAACGTGAATGTTAAAGTCAATACGATGTGCAAAGAATCGAAGAGTGTACAAAGCCAGTTTTGATGAAGGATGCAAATAAATTTTATTAAAAGTTGATTTTCACAGACTGACCTTCATAACCGATGAACAGCAGAATTATTATATTTTTTAGCCAGCTAGATGATCAGTGATATCTGGGTGAAACCTTAATAAAATATGCAAATTTGCTTGGTAAGGAGCTTTAAGCAATTTTATGTTAGTTGATAGAACTCGTAGACGGGACTATTGGGCTTCGAAATGAAACTGTGGGAGGCCGGAGTAAGACTATGGAAGGAGCAGACGGATTAACGCAAAGTTACGACGTTTTCATAACAAGCTTTATATATGCAAATTTGCAAAAATGCATAGAAAAACTGCAGGGTATTTGTTTTCTAAACACTCATCGGAAACCAATATTTTTCCTTTATTCACATTTCTAGAGGATCTTTAAAAATTATGCATAATTTCTGCTATTGTGAGACTCTTTTTAGGCAAAATTTAAGCAGTGCGTGCACCTCAATGCGAGCACAAATTTTGGCACGAGCATTCTATGGATGTAAGCTTTCATAATTTGCTTTCATAAATCTTTTTTTTTAAGTTTTATGGGATGAAATGGAACTTCAATTCGCGCTATTGATCCGTTGAAATCATTCTTCGACTTCAGAGACAAATTTTGGAATTATCTTTTGTATGGATTCTAGCCTTCAGGAGCGTATAGTATAGTTTTATTTTTAGAATTCTAGAGGGATTTTGAGTAACATGAGCTGAAAGATTGATTCAAGAAAAAAACTTTAAGGACTGTCGAAGATGTTTTATAAGGGGTTCTTACGGATACTATGACGCTTGGGATATGGGAATGGTTTTATTATGAAAACGATTTTAGCGAGATTCCTTCACAGCGTTATTAAAGTCAATCGCCCTCATAGGTATTGCCTCGCCTTAGCAATTAACTATTCTACGATCAGTTACTAGTGCTCGGATCGTGGATTGCGGTTGATGAAATGGTAGTGCAAAAAAAAAAGAAATCCATCTTTCAGCATGAAAATATAGTGATGTTTGTTTCATACAACAAATATAAAATTCACTTCGTCTTCGGAGCATATAAAGCACAATGATACATAAACCGTGCATAAAGCATATATTCTATACTGTACCAATAGAATAGGTAATATATTCCATCGAACTGTATATAGTGTGCAACTTTATTATATTTTAATATTCATTGTTTGCCTCGTTCAAATACGACATTTAATCTTTGATGCAGAAACCATCTTATTGGGGATGTCAGGTGAGACTTCTGCCTAATACTGTGGATTGTTTAGGGCTAGCCTATTGCCGTCATCTTCGAACAGTTCGAACACATTTATCAAGGCTAATTGAAAGCGATCCTATCGAAGAGAATATCGTCGGACCAGTTGATGAGACTTTTTGGCAACGATGCAGATCCGAAAAATCGGTGAGATGAAACTGCTAATAAGTTACTGCAGTTGAATTTGTTAGCCGACTTATTATAGGTGGTAAATATTGCATTAATATTTATCAAAACTGTTACTGCATTTAAGAAATTTGAAAAGATTGTACTCTCTTTAACTATACGATATTCACTACTTGCTAGAGTTTGAAATGAAACTAATTTTTAAAAAAATATTCTGAAAATCTACCTGATCATCCTCTCTATTTCGCCCTCCTCTCCGGCGCCATTCACAACTGCTAGCCTTCACTTTTTCAATAGCGCTGTCCCCTGAACTTTCTCGAGGCATATTCAATGAGGTGAATATAAATAAATGTTCACAAAACGATTAGCGAATTGTCAGCTTTTGAACAATTTTTTTTTTTTTTTTTTGCTCTCGACACGTATGTTACGGTAATAATGAGTAAAGGGCTTTATGTTGTTGCGTTTTATTTGATTATGCAAGATGCATAAATTAATTACACACATCCAGATGTTGATAGAACGGACACTAAATTACTTTTATTTTACTATTGTTTTCTTAAAATCTCATTATATATTTTATTTATTTCGTTTTATTTATTTATTTTATCGTCTTGAAGTTAGAAAATATGTAGAGATATGTGAGCATGAACAACAAGAAAAATGGAAACGTTTGCAAAGCTGCAATTTAGTCGAATAGATATTTAATATGTAAAAGCAGTAAGAGTATGTATATCGAAACGATTCAACCGCGGTTTAAAAGCCAGAGAAGTGGGTGGATACACGTGGGAAGCAAATTCAAGACTCATATAACGCGAAACTGGAAAAAAACTATGCAAAACACTGTTTGTACTGCAACACCTAGAGAGTTGAAACTGATGCGCACGTCGACTACGGAGAAGGGCAAATTAAAAAAAAATTTCTGACAGCAAGATAAATTTACATAGATAAATTGACAAAAACATCGGTGATGAATTCGAGAAGGGAAAAAAGGTCCTGACGTGTGTTAGGACCTTTCTTGAATTTCAGGAAATCATTTAGTTGGAAGTCGTTAAAATTTTAAAAACATGAGCTCATCATTAGAACAGTCGTTAATTTTTTCTTCTGTGCCTACCGGTGACAATCATACCTGCCTAGACCATCTTCTATGTTTATTATGCAAATCGCAGAAGCATATGAAAGATTCTAAGTTTCCTGCTCATTCAGATGCATTCACTCATCTTTCAGAAATCACTTGAGAGAGAATTCTTATTGCGTGTTTATCGTTATGGTATCGAAGGTTCCGATCCATCAGCGCTTCGTCGTCAAGCTTGGCCTTATCTTTTGGGATTACTAAATTGGTCTGAGAATATTGACGACAGATACAGACAACTCACCGATAAATATAGTGCGGCCATTGAGGAATGGAAAAAGCTCGAGAAAATTGTTAGAGTTCGTGACCATGAAGCGTTTACTGCGGGTTTGTTGAAATTTCTTTTCGAATATTCGCTCGCGATTCGAAGTGCAATAAGCGGCTTTTGAATTTCTTTGTTTTTCGGTTATTTTGTGCTAGTTGTTGGCCTGTATTGTTGTTGGTCATCGTGATTATCGCTTAAAGGGTTGCAATGGGAGATTGAAAATTGAGAAACTTCAAAATTTATCTTTTGATTTCGTTCATTTTAGATATCAATTTAAGGTCATCTTTAATATATTATTTCATAGTTTCTAAATAGCCAAAAAGTATACGTTGATTTTGCAGCTCGTCTTCGACATAGCTCATATAACGGTGATCTGAATTTACCGATGCGTGAATTATCAATAAATAATGATGTTTTCGAAGAAAATGAAGAAAATATCGTCGAGAACGAGCCACCGAATGAAAACAATAAAGAAGTAAATTCATTTATTTATCTATTTCTTTTCATTTTTCTTTGTGAATTCTCAAATGTAGATGGCTTGCGAAATGGATAATGTTGAGTGTTTATTTGAAAGGCCAATAAATAATTAGTAAAATATAAGTGGATGGGAAATATATAAGAGCAATAACCGTGGTATTATTTACATGATGAGAGAGCAGCATGAAACGATCGTATATCTAAAACTGGTGATTTTGAGTGTAGAAGCAGACGTTCATTCGACTCAAAATATCAACGAAATTGCACGTTATTCCAACTGAATGTATTTCAAGGAGTCAAAAAATAGTTTGATAGCTTCGATGGGGATTTCGATGATTTTAGAACGTCTTCAAAGATTTCATTGTGTTCTAGAACTGCAAAATTCCGTTCTATTGAAATAGGTGAATTGGTTTCTTGTGTTCGCGAAAATGCGTCTTTTGCTAGTTTCCGGTTGATAAATTTTTTCGGTAACAGAGATGTGCTGTTTTGAAGTTGATGATTTAAAAACCCGATTGTTTTTGCACCAATCTAATATAATCAATCCTTTGTGGAATGGATGCAATAATTCGAACCGTGCAAATTATTTTTTTTTGTTTGTTTAAGGAGGCATTGATCAATGATTTCGGTGCAAATTTGCATCGTATAGAGAAAGATGTTGATCGCTGTGATCGTACATCGGCATTTTTCTCGAACGATGAAAATCTAAATAAATTAAAAAATGTGATGTGCACTCATGTATGGCGTAATCTTACCGATGGTTATGTGCAAGGAATGTGTGATTTAGCGGCACCGTTACTTGTGATACTTGAAGATGGTAAGCAAATTCATTTATCCTTTAATGTGTAACTTTCTTTTTTTGATTAATGCTTGATGCTGAAATTTTCAATAGTCAATAAAATAATATTTTAATTCAAATGACCAATTAAAATTCTACCAATCTAATGGACCGAAAAATATTTACATATTACAAAACATAACATAAAAATTTGTTATATTTTTCAGTATGTAAATATCCGTTGAAAAGCTTCATTATGGTACCTATCCTTAATTTACCTCTTAGCTATTCAGAAAACAAAAAATTAAAACTATTTACGTCTTAAAACTAATGAGAGTATTCAATTATAAGCGAGTTGTATATTGAAGGGAAAATCGTCCAGAGAATAGAATTAATGAATTATTTATGCAAGTAATAATCCACATACCTAAAGGAAATAAGCTCAAAGAAAATTTTTTGATCATGAATAGTAGAAAAAAGAAGTAAACATTGTATTTTTTTGAATATTTTATTCAAAAAATTTACAATTATTTTCAGAGCCATTAGTATTAGAATGTTTTGATCGATTAATGATTCGAATGCGAACAAACTTTCCTCTTGGATCCGGTATGGATGATAATCTAGCAAATATGCGCTCTCTTATACAGGTATATTGGCATATGATTAACCGTTGAATTGACGCTAAAGTCGATTTCAAAAATTCGCCAGTGATTTAATTTCTTATAATTGGCGTCGATGATCTTCTATTTAGACGATATTATTTAGCATTGGTGCATTTTACATTTTATATACTTTTCTTACCATAAACACAATACCACAAATATGATGATCTAGATGTGCGTTGAACATTGTCTGATATAAACTCCATTATCATCGTTTCAAAAAATTTAAATACGCCAAAGTAATCGTGAACATGTAGCACACGTTCTTGAAATGCAGTTGTGATCATTGCTCTAAAATTTCAAATTTATTTGTTTAGTTCATTTAATGCTTTCATATCTCTCTTTTTTTTAGGCCTCTTATAAAATCTTGTTGGTGCGCATGTGTGCATATGTCTGCACATCCTTTTGTCTCAGTTGAGCATGAAAATTGCGAGTGGAAAATTTAGTGACCACAAGTGACCACAAGTGACCACAATGTCCATTGTAGCGTAGTTTCATTGTAATTGATCATCCTCTTACTATTGATACTTCAGCGATCAGCTATGTTTAAATCACATCGTTTACTACATTCAAATAATTTTCCACCAACCGCCTGTGCAACCGATCGGTTTCATGAAAACTCGCTATTGAATTCTTGCTATTATTTTTTAAACATTTAGATGGGATAGAGGCTGATGTATGTGCGAATCTCTTAGTTCGCATTCGTGCTTGTGATTTTATTGATATCTATTTTTTAATCAATTTTAGCATCTTGCTTGACTTTTTTAATTGAAACACCTATATTACCTCACGTTTTAATATTTGAGGTGATGGATCCAGAGATGTTCGATTTGATGATGACCAACGGTGATTTTACTCATTTGTATTTCTGTTATCGATGGTTCCTTCTCGACTTCAAAAGAGGTATATGTGTTTATATTATTTCAATCTTGCTCTAATCGCTTTATGCGCTGTTTTTTAAAATACTGACCGCTAAATACCTTTCATCTAAGGTGTTCAAGGTTGTTCTATATGGCCTTTGTAATGATTTTTTCACTTAGTGATTGCACACGCGGTTTCTTTCAAGAAAACACATTATCGATTTATGGCACTATTTTTTGAATATTATTGTGATCGGTTGGACTGGTATATGGAAACTCATTCATATTGTAACATTATCGAAATAATGTTTATAAAACTTGACTTATATTAGAGATTAAACCTAAAATTAGCTTTCAAATTCTTAGAGCAATTTCATCAAGCGTTTGCATTAAAACGCATTCGAGATATGGTTATTTGATAGTTTCTTTACTTTTATTGTTTTATTGTATTATATCATAAGGTATTAACTCAGTAGTAAATTCATAGCAATTAAAATTTTTATTCTCTATGCATCTTTTTTTTTTTCAGAAGGTTAAAAACGCTAAATGTGTATTACGTTTAGAGAAATCTCTATTTTTATTTCTATTTTTTATTTACTCATTATACAATATTTTAGAGTTGACCTATGCGCAAGTATTTCGTGTTTGGGAAGTGATTTGGGCATCGTCACGTCTAATTACTCCTCATTTTCAACTCTTTTTTGCACTTGCTCTTCTCACCACCTATCGTCATATCATTATTGATAATAGAATGGATTTCACTGACGTTATCAAATTCTTTAATGGTACTCTATATTCTCATTTTTTATTTATTCATCTTGCCATATTTTTATGAATAGAACGTCAAGACCAAGTGTTTTTAAAATCTTCAGAGAGGAATCTTATATTCAAGATCACTTTCACTTGAGGCAATATAATGCGAGTCTTGAAAATCTTACGATAAAACTTACGTTTATTTATTGATAAAATTTGTTTATTGTTATTTCATTTCATTTCCTAACCTTTTATGAGGAAAATATAATAACGACAATGCAAAAAGTACAAAAGGTTGCATTAAAATTTATTTAGCGTTTTACACTTTCATATTTTTTGGTTGAATGCATTTTTTGTTGGCAATTATTTTCAAGAATATCAATTTTTTTTTTACAGAAATGGCCGAACGTCATAACGTCAATGAGCTACTCGACTCTGCACGATGTCTTCTTGAACGTTTACAAGCACTTATTCTTGAACTCAAAAATACATCCAAATAAGTCTCTATTCTTGCAATTTTATTCGACCAAATCTTAATCGCTGAACTAATGCCCCTAATGCATTTGCAGCCAGTCGGGTCACTAAACCTATGGCTCTGATGCTTATGCAGTCGGTCGAATTGTTGAATCAGTGGTTTTAATGCATCGGCTATCAGTCGAGCATTATTCCTCATACTTTATTAGGCTTTTTATACAATTTGGTGAAATACTTTTTATATTTTCGATTTTTAAGTGATCATGAAATAAAGTGAATGCTACTGATTTTGATAGAGCTTGAATCTAGTTATGGGGGGGGGGGCAGGTGGGGAGGGTTGTCCGATAGGTACATTGAGAATAGCACTGATTAGCAGCAATTATGTGGGTTTTGCACACTCGTAAGGAATACCACACTATAAAATGTTTGCCATTTGTGTGGGTTTAGTATTTGTGACTCGCTGCTTATGGCCAAAGGCACTTGGCCTATGTTAATCGGTGATGAATGCTTGAGAATGATTTTATTTTAATCCTCATAGTTCCTTATACTTGTCAAAGGAACTCTTTCTTCAACTTCCAAGGTTTTTTTGTAATCTTTTATGAGAATTTGAGAGGTTCACATTTCTATCGATATTTGGTTCACACCTCTAACGATATGTGTGTATGTTCGGCAGCACTTATTGCTGCTAAAAGCATGCCACTTAAGGCATGGGATCTCTGTTTTATTTATTGTATCTCAATATTTTGATGTTGTGGTGTTTAATTTTGTTCTGATTCGCATTCAACTGTAAGAAATGCTGAAATGAGCCACAGTACTGTCTTGATTTACATGGTCAAGAAGTTCAGTCATAAGAATGGCAACACATTTTTGGGTGCAGTGAGGTGGGAGGGGGGGGAGGGGGGGGGGAAATGGAGGAAGGCGTAGTGCGAATTTTGAAGCGAAACTTTCGAAACACTTCTTCTTTTATGAACAAATGTTGTTGAAGTCTATTTGCCTACTTGTTTTACTCTAATGAAGTTGCATTTCAAAAATCGCCTCTTTAAAATGCAATCCATATATATTGTTTCACACTAAACTTCTTCAAATATATTGGCATTATAAATGTTACATAGCTTTAACAAGAAATATCGAGCACACCTTAGCGGGGTATTATTTTACGATTTACGGTGATTTATATGAAAATATTATAATATATTTTCCACTCTAAAAATCCCTATAGGATCGAATGATTTCAAAAATCTATTACATCCATGTTGAGTCAACGAGCGATTCCATACTTCAAAGAATTTGGCGTCTGACAAATAGGCTATTGCTTTCGGCAGTTCGGCAGAAAAAAAAATTCTAAGGCACTAAGTGGCACTTTTTCGGTCAAAAATTGCTGTTTTTTGCATCGATTACTGCATGGAACTATGTGAAGGTAGTAGTAGTCGGTCACGATTGCAAAACCACGTTAAAAAATTGTTTTTCTTAGCGACACAACAGTCAACGTATCAATTGGCGCTTTTGTCATGGCTGGAAATATGACGTGTCGAAGAAATAATCTCCGATGCTATATGAGATAAGCTATTATCATTATATCAGGTGGTTAGTTGCTTTAGAAGAACGTTACAGCGTAAATTCTCGCCTTTCGCGATAACAGTAATTTGCACTTCCTAGAGGATTTTTCTTAATATAATCTCCTATATGATTGCGTATATTGTTCGCTCGGAAATTGGCACATTTCTTCAGTTTGTCATTTATTTAATTATATAATTTTGTTTTATTATTGAATATTTATTTATTTTCTATTTTATCTATTTAAGCTGAGGGCGCATTGAACAATGCAAAAGAAAATTTCGATTATTTAACTCATCAAAAACTTGCCCATTGAATTTGTATTGTCATTTCTAGCAAACGACGCATTATCACGGTTGTAGATTTATAATATCACATTGAAAAGCATTCATTTCGGCCGTAATTTGGGTGCGAATAAAATTTATAAAATTCTATGGAGAAATAACTAATCAGTTAAAATTGTATTTTGAAATTATTAGTTATTAATGGAAAATTTGCTTACGGTGTAATCCCCTTTGGGAAGTTTGCTGATTCAATTCACTTTTTGTAATTAATCTTCCATATCAGAATCAATAATATATCCTCGCAAAATTCATTATGAAATGGCTACTTTTCTTTGTGATTACGATCGCTAATCGTGTCTATAAGACGTTTTTTTTTTTTGTAAGTCAATGTTAGCCTGAAGCATATTGAATTTATTTGTATTACCTATCCAATTAATTACTGGTGCATCTCTTCTTGTCTCAGTAACTGTGATCTTTTCTTTTTTCTTTCTCTGATTCTATCGAAACGGTTGTTAAAGATAATAATTTATATCAATTTTATCATATCCATTTATTAAGGTACTTATTTATTTAATTAAACCTTCATTTCGCATCGTATCAATAACGGGAATTATTTCAATTTTTTTCATTCTTCTCTCGAAAATGTGTGCTATTTCTTTCTATATGTGATTAAACGATAAATGAAATCTAACTCCAAGCAATATTAAGCATATTTAATCCTCAAAAAGGTGACCGATTTCGGGATATGATCGGATTGTTAGCATTGTCGAAGACGTATTATAATCATCCACAATTGGCAAATTGAATCGACTATCGATGAGGAACTTGTCTTATATAGTAACTTTTGTAATTGCAAGTATATTCTAGGAGTACTTCATTGGTTATATGAGATAAGAAGTGGAGTAATCATTGCTACCATTGGGAAGTTGAATAAATTTTCTATTAAGAAATTCTAAGATATGAAGAACTAAAAAAAGAAAACACGTAGGAAAAGTGGGGATTTTTTTTTTTTTCTTAACGGGTAAGAAACGAAAACAACTAATGGAAGGAATCGTTCATACTGTTTTATCGCCTGTATCACTCTTTCGATGATACTTAAGAAAATGAAACAAATCTGATGAAGAGTTGAAATGTTCAAAATGCATTTGTTTGTTCAAACGTTTTGTTTTAATGTATTTCATTAGTTCAAGCAGACATTCGCAAACTTTAGATATACGGGTACAGAAGAGAGTATATGGTATAATATTCGCACAGAGAGGTATGATGTACTCTGCGAAACTGAGTGAATTTTATAATCTTATGGCATATATTTGTTATAAACAGTACATCAAAATGACTTTCGGATCGCCAAAGTCTCAAGCGTTATTTGCTAAAATTTATCGCTTTTAAATTATTTTTCATAGAAAAGATGATAGAATTAACTGATTGTTTTTTGATATTTTGAACGAAAACAGATTAGTCTAAAATGGCGGCGATGAAATGCAATGTGCACTTCAAAGTAAAGAAACATGTCATCCAGAAACGCTCTTCAGATAATCCTGAATCGTTCTGCACTGATCATCGACAGTAGATTGCAATCTTGCGTTATGATCGTTTCGCAATGTTTCCTCATAAGCATCTCCTAGCCGACATAATTCGCACTTACTCCTATCTTCATGCAGATCTGTAGATTGAAATTTTTTTAAGTTTATTTTCTTATGGGCGAATTTTTAGAAAAGTTTTATACCATGGAACGATTTTGAACAATGGAGTGCCTCGAGGTGAAGGTATGTTCTGGATTCCTAGTAGATAACTCCCCACTCTCACCCAATTTCAAGGGATCTTTTTGCCTGCACTTCAATTTGTATTTTGTTGTGGTACTTCTTGCGAAAAATATATCTACATACTTTGTTGAGGTAGTTGCGGAAAGTATATCTATCTTAGTAAATCGACTGAAATCAGAAAGCATTTAAAACAGCTGAGAAAATTGCGTTGGCCAAATGAATTGGTAAAATTGTTTCTCATGTGTACCGTTCAAAAGAATATTTCTAGTTCAGGTGCTGATTTACCTCTAGTTCAGATATTTTCAGCTCAAAGTTTCAGGCACCCTGTTGAGCTTTTTAACTTATTAAGAAAAGGAACAACAATCAATATAAAATACTGAAAAGTATATGGAGATATATAAATATAGAAATAATGTAAGAATAAAAATGTATAAAACAATTACATTGTGACAGCGATAAGTTCACAGTAACTGAAGTATCTGGACGCTCCTCATAGTTGATTTGTTCGTCATCTGAATCCCATAGAAAATAGCGTTGATTCGAATAGCGCTTATAAGGGCCTCGACTATACAAGGTCTTTCGTGTACGAGCCTATTATAATAAAAAGTGAGGAATCGTTTTTTCACAGTATCCAGTGATAGTCACTTGCGGTGATTTTGTTAGAAATTAGATCACATAGGAATGTCACGACAATAAGAAATAACAGTGATAACTACTGATCAAATGGCTGGAGTTTGCGCAAATGCCGCTCCTTTTATGTTTTAATTTTGCCTTTTCCCTTCCTAATATATTGTAAATAAATTACTATAAATAACACCTAGCAGAACTCATTAATAAGACGCATTATATGAACACTGTGAACATCCAATAACACTACTGCATCTGAAAAAGGAATCCTTCATTCAAAAAGGAATATTCTCTCTCCACTTAGAATATTCTATATGGTTCAATCCAGAAACACTTTCATGTGGATCGCCTATTTTCTGGAACAATCTTTGAAAGGTTGCAATATGTGTGGAGATTTCTAATGCCACCTATCAACCATAAATGAACTCACTGAAAGCATGTGGCGATCTTTCAGATATTTAGGAGAGTGGTCGGGGGTTGATATTTTATTTTGTTGAAAAGCGATATGTAAAGGGTAATCTCTCATTTTTTATTTAATGTAGCTAGCTTACCTGTTGTTCTGAATTTGGCGATTGTTTGCCATATTTTTTTGCCGTGTTTACTTTGTCACTATTCACGCTTATTTGTTTTAGATGTTCAGTAATAGCAGCTATATTATCGTCATCTTCGGAGATGCGTTGACGTGAAAAACTATTCTTCGATGATAACAATGAGAGGCTCGAGAGCCTTCGTCGATTCATTTTCCTATCGGCGTTCGACTCACCGGTATTCCTTCGAGATTGGTTTTTTGTTTCTGCGGAAGTTTTCCTCAAAGCTATTTTGCTTACAGAAGGCCGTCTGTTGTTGGAGGATGAACCGAAAGATACAAGAATCGGTTTCTCTTCAGCATCGAATGAGCTGTTGCTGGTTTCTAAAGTATTGGACAACGTTCGACTTCCAAAGGCAGAAGATTGACTTCGAGCACGGGGCCCTAGGACTGGAGTATTGCCGCTTACGTTCAAGACATGAGAAGACGGTAGTCTTACATCTGAATTCGATGAATTAGTAGTAATTGTCATGCTTGACAAAGGACTATCACTTATGGATGGAAGCCTTCCACATTCACGTTTATTCAAGATTGGTGTTCGGGGAATTAGGCTTGGCGTTCCAGTAATCCTCACAGTTCCCATTTCATTGTTCTCATCACCATGGGTTCCGAGACCTGCGAGAGGAACTTTTCTCTGGCTGCTTGGTTTGATTTGCCTATTCGAGCGTAAGTCATCCTCGGAATACCTCAGTGACAACCTCGATTTTGCCATTCTATAGCAACAATACCTTCAAAAACCTGCAAGTATAAGTATTTTGGCTAACATTCGTTCAATTGGCATCATGAATACGCTCTGGTATATTTTCACGAGCGATACTACTGGACAGACAGATATAGGCAGATATACGTACGAATTATACAACTGGCTGCTTCAAAGGCAGGTTTAAGTATCTATGGGTATGGCTAAGTATCCACGACTTCCCCACAGCGAAAATTTATGTAGTTGCGTTAAGAAACGTTGATAAAATGCTCAATTAAGCGCTTTCCCGCTAAACCGACTGGTCATACAAATTCCAGATCAGAAAAAAAATCGTTCCGAGTTTGCAGCACAAATTCTATAGCACATTTGGATTTACGATACTTCATGATACTTTAATGCACTCATAAATGAATATATCCACTTGCAATGAAATTAGATATGGAAAGACGTTAATGATTTAAAGTGCACTGCGCATTTCATTAAAGCATTTTTCTATGCTTTGCAAGTTTGAATACCCGACAGACAGATAAAAACATCGACAGACATCGTCAAGATGTACGTCTTGTTAGAATTCTGCCAAAAGCACATAAAATGTTTGTTCTTTTTAAAAAATAAGATCAATTCTCTTTAAAGAAGAGCAAAAAGATTTGATGAAGAGAAAGAAGAGTCCGGTAAGCAATGTCTCCGAGCAACAAGAATGTTTCCATAAACAAATGCAACCATACTCAAGGCGTTCCTCATTCTTTTTATCATCCGTTGCCTCGATACAAATGGAAACTGTCTCAGCGATGCCAATATTGTCAACTCATCTCGTTAGATGAAATAAACGCTTCAAAAAATCGGATATTTTATATGTTGCTTTCCACTAGCGTGTCTCCAGCCATCTCCTCTGCTGAGAAGTGGAGAACTTGGAAGATGGGCCCGGGCTTCTAGCGTCACCATGGGGATAGTCATTCAAAGCTCTAACGTGTAAAGGATGTCGGAGTGAAATAATTCGTCACGAATGAAAGCGTTCAAAGAGCGAGATACTGGTTCGGCAGTAAAATGTGTCAAAGACTTAGTTGTTTAGTGACGTTCATGACGAATATTCGGAAGAATGAACTTGCCGACTAATGTCTAACCAAATCATCATTTAAACAGAAATCACCATATCGTATCTTTTGTTGGGTTGTCGCCAACTGTGATAGACCGCCACTCTCTACACACTAAATCCGATTGGCATTCAGATCTACTTCCCTAAGATCCTTTCGTACAATGCAGAATAAGGACGGAGAAAGTAAATTTTAGGGAGAAGAGGAGATCAAAAAATGATGGGAATCTATTTCATTTATGCTAATTCTTTTTTTTGTTTTCTTTGACTTTCCACGCTCTCTTCTTTCTAAATGCTACGTCAAATCTCGCAAGGTGATAGTTATTCTTCTCCAGATGTATCCCTCGTACAATATACTTATAGGGAGTTGTGAAAATTTATCACTGCAAAATTGTCAAAAATAGATAATTGACATAAATAAAAACAAGATGAAAGCAATTAAAGCAAATATTATATATATATATATTACGTGAAAATGAAAAACATAAAAGAAATATTTTACTGAGAAAAAATGAAAATAGTTTTCTTCTTAACACATAAAACATAAAAAATTAGTAACTTTCAGGATCTTATTTATTCATTTCTACTTTCCGTCTGTGCATAAATCCACAAATATCGCATTCATCCATCTCAGTGTGACCCTCTAATTGAATAATTTCCAAAGCTTTCCACATAGAGTTGTGCAAAGTTTTGTAGAGAAGCAAAGTGAAGCAGCAAAGGCTTCCATCCACCACAATTATAAAAAATCGGAAGCTAAGAGATATTCATGTTTGATTCAAGAATAAATAATAATGTTCCCTGTTATTTCACTCAAAACGCAATTAACGCACAATGAGAATGCTGTTAATATGACGGAAGAAATGTACTAAATGGCAAATGGCGAAACAGAATAAACAACCTGCCAAATTTTGTTCACCTCCATCCTCTCATATAACTGCAGGTCATAGCCAACTTACCTGATATTATTGAAGGTCATACCTAACTTACCGAAAAATATTCAATCTGCCATATTTCATTGATTTTCATTCTAATATGATTGCTTCCCTAATGGCACATTAAAAAAAAACGATCAAGCCAATATCAACCAGTCCAATATAATCAATGATATAAGTAGGAATCACCAATTGATCAAGTAAAATCGAAATTAGTTTCTACTAAAGTATCATCACTACACAATACAATGCAATGTGCATAGTTGTAAAATGCAACAATATGATTTATTAAAACCAACATAGTACCACTATAACGATTCGCACTTTCCTTATTCACTAATTCGACTCGTATTCGCTAATTCGCGCTTTATTCGGTATTTGTTGACAATTCGGTTGAAATGACAAATATAGAATAGTAAAGCACAACGAAAAGCACCCAAAAAGAGTACCTGAAAAGATTTCTTATTTAAGAGGGGGAAAAGATTTATTTCTACATTATGTATCGTATAGATCTATTGCCGTAATATTAAATGCGTATTTTCTTTCAAATACTGATAAGTACTGATAAATATTGATAAGTATTTAGCAAAAGGAAAAACAAATTCAGAGAAAAAAATGTAAAAATTCAGTTCAAATTATGTAATATTCAAGAAGTAGAGCACCGATATCATTGTCTATCATGAATGCGTTTTGACAATTTCTTTTTTACGTTTTCATCTTCTAAAGTACACACATTTTTTCCGCTTATCTTTTAGTGACTGCCGGCATTTCACAAAAAACTTTTTTGCCAATCTCAACGATAAACCACCATATTCGTTTAAAAATTTGAAAAGTTTCTTTTAAATTTTGGGTGATTGCTAGTCCAACGGCATCTAGCATTGAACAGGTGTAATTGTGGATATTCTCACCTATTCGCAACCTAATACTACGTTAGCAACAAACTATTCCAACTTTTGAACGAACAACGACGAACCATCAGAAATCATTTTGTCACTTCTTCTTAGAAGCAGTAGTTCTTATGCAGTTAGTCAAAAATACCGATAGAAACTTAGAAATATTTGGGTGAAGGAAACTGATGTAGAAGAATTGGTGAGCACAACTTGAGGACTTCTTTAGCGTCATTATAAAACAAAAAGTAAAATCTTCTTTCAACTTTTTCCAGCCTATCAGATCAAAGGATAATCTCAGCGTCCTAATATCTGCAATATTTCGAGACGTTGAAACTAGAATGTAGAACAATAATCCCCTTTATCGAATGTATGCAGCATCTTTTTCTGAATCTTCCACAATCAGCCACAATGAAATCAGGTTGTTTTTATTTTCTCGAAACGGGCAGGATGGTCATTGCTTAATCTTTCTGTTTCATCAGTGCTTCGGCTTCTCGACCATTTTTTGAGTTGCTACTGCAAGAGCTGCTACAGGAACATCTCTAAAGATGGTAAGAAGGATGGAAGTCATCACATCTACTATCGTGATCGCCTTGAAAGGGAAAACGATCGAATAAGATAGTGAAATAGCAATTCACAAAGTATACGCGATCATAAGGTATTATTTTAAACGAAACAGAGGATAGCATAGAATTGAAAGGATACCCATAGATTCAATATAAAACATTCGAATGGTTAGATTTCAATAAAAAAATGGGACAAAATAAGATCAATGACCTGGAAGAAAAGAGTTGTAGGTCTATTTTCCATTGATGTGCATGAGGCAAGCGCCGTCAATACGTGACTCTCGAGACCAATACTCGTCGCAAAGTTGCCTGCGGCTATATCGTTAAGATAACAATCAGCAACGTATTGCGGTGTAAATAAACCAGCCGTACCGCCTATTTCTCTCACTTCTTCTGGCATTGTTTGTAATTCCACCTGCAAAAATGGTTTATTCTTTTGCTAATATTGCAAAGAAAATTCGACTCTACATATCAATGTTTTTTTTTGCAGTTTCCGTTCCATTACCTTCAGAGGAATTAAATGAAATGAAAATACGTTGCAAGCTACGGCGGTTTCATTTCGCTAAGGTCATCACTGCCCCATTTTTTTTTCCTGGAAGTCAAATTCTTATGCTTTTAGCAGACTTGTTCCTGACTGGACGAAAGAATCCACCCGATAGTATTACTTTCGGTTAACGGTAGTTGTAATTAATATCGAAACAACCCGAAATGGCACTCTCAACAGACAACACATATAATACTTACTTATCAAAGAAGTTCCTTAAGTTGGCCAAGTCTTTCAAGGCATTTCCTTTTGAAGAATAACATGACACTAGATAAGTTGTTTTAAAGAAATAAACATATATTTCCCTTCCACAATTCTTCAGTCTTCACTAATTATCGATCAGACGTAATGTAACCTATTATTTTCTTTTCCAATGATTTCTTCGGGCTACCAATCATAAATCTACTATCGATGATGGTTGTATTCACCATTTTCGCGTGGATCGCGAGAATTGTTCAATTTGTTGCATGTTCTTGAACCAAGAGATAATAATTAAAGAAATCAAAATTCCTAAAAAAAAATAGTTGTTTAACTTATTTTGCATTTATAGTTTTTAAATAATTTCATGTTTTTAATTTATTGTGCATTCATAGTTTTAAATAATTTTATTTATAAAAACGGAATCGCATCATCCCTTTTTTGCAGTTTCACCGGAAAAGCTTAATAATTTTGGGAAAAAAGGGCTGAAATTTTTTATTTTCAACTTACTTGATGAACAGATAAAACAGGGAAGAAACTTCGACCATGAGAAGCTGTCACCTTCAGAATGCCAATTTACGCCAACGAGGCATTACACATTTCAACGAATTCCACAAACAATAATCGAATTTTTCCATCGTTTTATTTATAAGTTCAATCTATAATTTGTAAAACCCTCACTTGATATCCGTCAGTATTTGTGTTTGGAGGGAAGAGAATCGAAACGCCGACATTATACGGCAATAATTCCATACGAAGTGATTCTGCAAAACCACGTAATGCAAATTTCGACATCGAATATGCACTATATCCGAACATTGCAAATTGACCTGCAGCCGAACATACGAATCCTATATGACCTCTTTGTTCTCTCTTCATTCGATTCACCACTGCACGTGTTGTTTTTACCTGCAAGAATGCCATTGAACTCATCAGATAGCTCTCAAAACAAATGCAACGGATGGAATCGAACTTGGCACACTATGAATGGCCAGCAACTGACATGGCATCCCGCCATATGTTCACACTACTAAATCAGTGAAAAAATATTCAGCACTTTGTTCACTTATAAAATAGCATGGGCAATTTTGTGATCGAATGGTTGAAAGCTGCTCGCAATATTTTCCCAACAAACAACAGTCGGAAATTTCAATTAAAGTTTTTTGAGATATATTTATTGCTAATCTTTCAGAATATAGTTATGCAAGCATTCGGCAACAATGAACTTTTGGAGACAAAATAAATTAAAAGAATTCAAAAATAGTATGTCATCTAAGCTCAAATAATGATCATCGAACTTTTTAAAGATGTACTATTCCTCTTACTTCATGAATATTCCTTAACAATCATAAAAACCGATGAAAAATGAAGTATTTTCAGAAAATTTAGCATTAGAAAAACTCACATTACACGATAGCATATTGCATTATCTAGTTGCTATTGTATTTCGAATAAAAATACCATTTATAAGGCATTTCCGCTTGGAAATCTCCAACAGTTATAATCCCTGGGATACTATCCAGGATTATACGCATTCACGACAAACAGTCCATGGATCTCTTTCTGGTTACCAATCTCTTTTGCATTACACCAGTGCCACTTCGAAAATCATCCGGTACAACCAAAAACTCTCAATTCAAAAGATCGGATATATATATATATATATATATATATATATATATATATATATATATATATATATATATATATATATATATATATATATATATATATATATATATATATATATATATATATATAAAGGTACGAACCGCACTCAGGCAATTCAGCAATAATTGATCGCCAAACGCTTGTGATGGTAACTCATCGAAAGCTCCTTGAACACAAGTACCAGCATTGTTGATGAGAATATCTATAGGTCCACCCTCTTTTTCTGCATTCAGTATTACCGATTCCACCTGTAAAATATCAAATTCATTCCGCGGCGTTGATGAGTGAAATTAAATAGTGTATCATTTCCCAAGCGAAAATATCTTTTGTAGTTTCACGCAAACGAGGGGAAGTTTATTACAAATGAGCACTGTGAAGCTCTTTCCGTACAAATTCTCAAATCAGTCAATATACCACTAATCAGAAATAATGATTCAAAACCGACCGGTTGCAGAAATGCTCAATGGAAAAAATGCCTTCTTTATTGCACCCGATGGAAACTGCAAAAATTTCACTATGCAAATTTCCTTAACTTTAAACCTATGCGGTCACAAAAAAGGTTAATTCGATTATCGTTGATTATTTTTTAAACTTCATTTTTCTCGCATTCGAGCGACTCAAGTCTTGCGTGTACAAATTTAGCAACACCTTAAAGCTTGTGTAGAGCTGGTAAAACGAATAAGTAATCAGAATGAAAGTGAAAATGGATACCATCCAGGGTTTGCATATTATCCAGAAATTTGCATGAATCATATAAACAAGAAGAGAGGGGAAAGGGAGTGGGACGGAGGGGGGAGGTAAAATGCACAGTAAGCCATTCGGCGATTGAAGCGATCAATCGTTGAAAAAGGCGGCCAACAAAGATTTGATTCCACAAATTGTGCATCGTAATACTCATTTGTATTCCTGGATGAACAAAAAAAAAACATGAAAATTAAATACTTCAATTGAACAAACCTTCTCGAACGATTCAGTGACATCCAGCTCGTACCATCTAGCAATCGCTTCACTACCAACTGATTTGGCGAAAGTATTCAACTCAGCGCATGTCGATGTGAGCAAATCCCTATCACGAGCTGCTATTGACACCGAACAGCCACGTCGCACTAAACCTAGCGCTAGTTGCTTACCAATTCCTTTTGATCCACCTAAAATATCTTCAGAAACGGTGATAATGAACCAACCGATACCTTATATCTCAAAAAACATATCTAGTGGCTGTTTATAAGTAGATCATAACTGCCACTATTTCCGAGGGTCATAGACCTATAAAGCTTTACAAAATACCTGAACAACATTACTGTACCACTTCTTATTTTGTAGAGATGTGAAGAGAAGGCAAAACGATACAATATTTAAAATCCCTTTGATAGTTATTTGCTTTCAAATCAAAGACTTTATGTCGTAAAAAAAAGTCCATATTATGCAAAATTGCTAACAAATTACTCAAAAAGAAATAACTCTTTAACTTGTGATTACTTCAAATACAAACCTGTAATGAATGCATGCTTCCCTTTAAAGTGCAGTGGATTCCTTGACGGTAAAATACGATAGATGGCGAGCAAAACGATCGCAAAAATTACGGTCGTAGTCAATCCGAAAATCCCAAAGATAGTCAACAATCCATTTAGTGTGAATGACATTGGCCACATGGGCAATTCCGCCTTACCTTAGCTAAAGCACCTGAATGATTACATTAAATCCTGGGAATTCTGAAGAAGACGATATGCGCACGTCTTCAAATAAAAGCAAAAGTAGTGTGTACAAATAAGAGTAACAATAAATAAACCAAAGCTAGTGGAAACACTTGCTTTTACGGTAGCCTAACCGCGGAACACGAGAGTTAATGGCTCCGGCCACGGCTCTAAGCGTTGGACGCTGGAAACCTGGACAACTAGAGGAGCCAAGGGGAGCTGACTCTTACAAAGAAACGGATCACAGATTCCACTCCCATGTGAACGGAGCCACGGATCACTTCAATAACTATGTACACTTAGTGTTATGAGTTGAAATATGCACATGCTATTGCAATCGCTAGAACTCTGAACACTGAAGGAGAACAATAATAAACATAGGAAGTGGTGGGAAAGGGGACATATAAAACAGGTTTATTAAATGTTAGCAAAACCCAACCTATTTCTCTGCTGTAAAAAACAACAAAAAAAAACTTCCGTTTCGAACGTGTAAACGAGTTGACACTTTTAATGCGCCACTCACTTAACGTATTGATTGAAATCGTTGTTAAATTTTACACAATTTGGGAAGTTTGTTGCATAAAAGCGCATTATCGTGTCTGCATGTACGAATATTTGTCTGTCTGTGTCGACAAACTAAGCAGATAGTTTTAACTTCCCGACCATTAAAGTTAACAGTTACGAAATTTCAGTGATCTAATAAGACCGCAAGTTGACTTCCATACCATATCCCATGGAAAGAGATCACGGTACTTGAAGGTGGGAAAAAATTGTATGTATTGTATTTAAAATGGTCAGTTTTTTATTTTATGTAAATTAGCCGCAAAATGTGTAACATTTGAAGAATTTCCTAGGCCATCGGATCATTCAAATACGAAAATATCGTCCTGCAGATTTCACTTTTTGTCAGCAGTCAATGAAAGTGGACAATAAGTGGAATGCAAAAGCGCATATCGTGCCAATACATTGCAGGAATTTCCATTAATTTTTTTCAACTGATTTAGCGCATCTATACTCAAAAATTTCGAAGAAATGCTTTGATGAATAAGCGAATATTCCGCTGCGTTCATACCTTTAACCATCCAATTTTTCACTTAAAAAACAAAATAAAACAATTTTATTTCTGCTCATAACATGCAACTGTATTTCAATATTATAAACACAAAAAAGACGATCGACAGTCCTGAGAGTTGCTAACGAATTACCGTATAACTTCAACGAGTACCCCCCCCCCCATCTGATGGAATTAAATTTCTAAACTACTTTCAGAAACACGCAACCTCCCAAGATTTTGTTCGAAGTTATATGGTAAACTGTAAAAGTTAAAGGCAGTTTCAACGTATGATCGAATAACGGAGAACGCATGAAAATACAACTCGATAGTAGTTGCTACTTTCCGCCACAAATAATACATAGTAAAGTAATAGCGCTGCGTCTAGATAAGAGTGACAACGACATACGACGACAACAGACAAACATCGGTAAGACGACAACAGGGACAGACATCGGTAAGACAACAAGAGACAAATATCGTACAGTTTGCGGGGTATAATCTCCCTGTAGAAAATTCCTTACTATTTCGATAACAACAAAGAACCCCAACTTAAAGAGCATTACATTAGTACAACGATATCTGCGTAAGTGAAAATAAACTAAGATCATATTTGTAACTGCCTATCAGAAGTCGGGAGGAAATTCATCTGCGGTACTAACAAAAAATTTTTAAAAAAATATTCTTAAAAAAAATTAACGCAAAAAACAACGATAAAATATTTTTTACAGCATCTCTGCGTAATCGTTTTAAAAATACCTTCTTAGCCAATTTATCTTCACCTATCCTGTTGATTGAATTTCCTAAAATTGACCGGCTAACCATTCACCCCCTCCCCTCCTTCAAAGAAAACTATCAAAAAATCTGCGATTGTATAAAAATACAAAATTCATGGAATGTTCAAATCATTATCTATCGATTTTAATCTTTAATCTGCAAAAAGTGATAAGAGCACACAACGAGAAAATCTTATCGATTAATAATAGACATGACTCTGTTTAGGTAAAGCACTGATCGAAGTGGTCTTCTTTGGATCGTCAGGATGTGTCTTACAATCTTCAGTTGATTTTATTGTCGCCACAAGAGGCCATTTCTTCAGGAAATTAGCTGTAATTTTGCATTCACATTTTATTTATTTACTCTTTAATTCAATTTCATGAGATTATTTGACTTCAAATATCGGCCGTATTAAAATATAGATAGATAAGTGATAAGTGATAAAGATAAAATGTTTGTAGGACATAATTTTTGAATACTCCACGTTGCCATCTAATTTCAAGAAATCTACAATAATTTCCTCCCTTCCGTTCACCTCGAATGCACTATACTATCATTCTCTATAAATATCTAATTCAAAATAAAGATCGATTGATTTTAGAGAAGTTATAGACAGGAAACGAAAACCGGGCAATCATCAATACTCCAAATGGAGAATACTTTGCATAAATATATATTAGTTACCTTCTATGAATCAGCTATGAAAATGATAAAAAGGAAAAAAAACGTTTGGGAAAGTAGAAGAGAGGGAATTGAAAAAATTTACCTTTCCAAACTCGAACATTCCCATCAGAACTACCTGCCGTTAAAATTGTTCCCGTGATATTCCATGAAAGACGCCACATCTAAAAACAATTGATTCGGTATAAATTTTCAGTGTCAACAATTTCAATAATACTAAATTCAAGGTGAAATATAACATTTCCATGCAACTAATAAATTAAAACTTAAAAATTATAGCCAATAGTTAGCATAACAGCTCCATAATCGAGATAAAACGACGAAAGTAAAACGATGATATTCGGAAACAAAATCTAGCCCGTAAATGATATGCCAGACACAATACTCATTATACGGATATCGAGTTTTTACCCAACAGCAGTTTACCCGTACTTTAGAAGATATTTATGGAATTTCTAAATACACCTATCTTTCTCTACCTTTGCCGCTCTCCCCAACCCCCCCCCCCCCCCTCGCCTGACGGGTATATTAATTCCTCTTCAGGCTAGCATTTTCCCTATGCCTACCTATACAGTTTAAATTCGAATTCACCAAATATGAAATGATTTAAAGTCAATTAATAAGAATTTCGTTCATTTGCATCTTCTAAAAATAGTTAAAATTAAAAAAAAAATGCGACAAGTCATAAACGTCTGATTCATACGTCCTTAAAAAAACATTAGATAGAAGCAAAACTTTTTGCACCTATCAGTGTAATTTGCAAAAAAAAAAGGAAATACTCAAAACACCTCGCGATTTTATCCCAATTTTATTACTACTGAAACAGAGCAATTGATTCCATATCCCCTCTCCCTCTCTATGCTAATATGCAAGTTGATATTCCTCCCTTCTCTTGTTTCTCAATTCTACAATGCTGCTGATTATAACATCAGCATCGAATATGTGTATTTTCACATCTCTGCTGTGAAAACGATCTCATATGCGCTCCTTTATAATCATTCATCATTAATTACTTCAACATATTTTATCGATATTATATTCGCATCTTAAAAAAAATTCGCCAATTAAAATGCGAAGGATTTGAGAACGCTCCCAAGATTTAATGGAAAGAGGTGAAAAGATATGGAAGGGACAAGCCTCATAATAGATAAGAAGAATGTCGAGCTATCTACTTTATTCAGCTTCAAAACGAATTCATAACGTTTCCAATAAAAGTGATTTCGTCGAGCTCACAATAGATGGTCGTGGGTCGATGGATCGCCAACCGCAAAAGTGGGGGGGGGGGGGGGTGACAATTGTGGCCGCCTTTGATGTAGACTACCTACAAGCGAAACCGGGATGATGAAAAATTCACAAAACAGCTATTTTATAAAATCGTACATTAACATCGGCATATGAAGGACTCGGATTTTCGAGTATCTCCACAAGTTGTATCTCATAGACAGTCGGCTGTCCATTGCCCGTATGATCGCCATGAGTGTCACTTTTTTTCTCCACTTCAGTGAACTTAAAGATTGAAACATCTTTGGCAGCTACCGCCAACAGGTGGTAGCATCGACCTGCAGAAGGAGCGAAAGCAATATCATGCACAGGTTCATCCACTTTTATTGCCGATGAATTCAATAGTTGCCATTTCCTCAAAATGTAATATCGTTAAGGCAATAAAGTTATTCAAATTTATATTAATGCTTCGATCACTCTAATTTATATTAATGTAGCGAACTTAACAAATATTCCATTTAGCAACAGAATAAAATAAAACATTAATATAAAAGGATTAGATGTGGATGCGGCTAGATTGCGTCTGTAGTTATCATTTTGGGAGAGCGTTGGAAAGCTTATATGGGAATTTAGGTGAAATTCTACGATCATTGCTATAAATCACTGCACCTCAACTTTGGTAAAATTACTTTAATTTCATCTAATTTCTACAAATCACTATGCCTTAGAAGTGAGCAAGCTCTTCTTCCTAACGATGCAATGGATCTCTACTAAACAAGTCATATTCCAAAGAAGAGGAAAGAACTTGAACAGGTAAACAACCGGTAGTGAATTAGAACAAAGTGGCAAAGGTATCGGTAGCTAGAATTTCAATCATAACGAAAGAAACAATTGAATCGAGAGATGATATGAAAAAAAAAAATTCAAATACAAATACACCGAATTGTCGTTAATATAAGGTAGAAAATTGAAACTGACCTTAAATTATCGTGATACTCATAAACGGCGATATACTTTGTGATATCTTCAGCATCGTCCGAGGAAATCGCAATCAAAGGTTTCGTGAGTCGATTCGAACTCCACGTCAAAGCACTACATCGATATTTGAATACTGTGATATCAGTATTCAAATTCCACATCGATAGGTTTATTATATCAGGTGCTTCGTAAATATGTAACATTCCTTGAGAGGAAACGGTCGCCTAGAAAATTTTATCATTTTACTATTTATTACTTACAACACAACATTGATTAGCAACAGAATAAATTCGAATAGAAAAAATAAATAAATAAAACTGAAGACGTCTCGATTTTCATTTCAGGTCTTTGTCAAAATGTCTAGTGACTTTCGGACGAAAATACTGTCAAGTAGCTCTTAAAAAAAGGACCGCAAGATGCCTCAATTTCAAACCACATCAATGAATAGGCGACACGGGACGATAAGATGAAAAAAAAACCGTGCCAGCATAAGTCCAAGATGTCTGGGTGCGAATTTGATATCGGTAACGTTATGGCGACTGTCAACAAGCTGGCAGCAACGTCTCCAATGTGTATGTCCTTTATTCTTTCCTGAATGCACGCCGTTACGTGTTAAACTTTCATCTTCAGCTCGAACTGAAACTTGTTTATGTAATTATCTCAAGTGAAATTGTCCAATTGTTCAACTTCAAAACGACAACCTCATAATCAATAAAACTTTATTCTAAATAACCGACTAATTTCAACATATCTATCTGTCATCACTTCAGAATTAGCTGTAAATCAAGGCGTTTCCGATCACAACTTTTAACTACAACTTTTTAACTCTATAGCTGCCAATAAAAATCACTAACAAGCATCAACACAAGAAAAACTAACTACCAATGCTTCGATGTTTGATAATACTACCATGAAGCAATGAAGATAATATCAACGATGAGCTGAAATATAAAAATTGTATAGGTTGAGTTCTCGATAAGCACAACATTTTTTTTTAAAGAAGTAAATTGAAAGAAAAGGAAATTCAAAGTTAAAGGCCAAATTATCGCTCAGATATGTTCACTTATGGTGAATCGATTCATTATAATCACTACGATATGGTATTGTGGTGTCTATAGGAATTCTCAAAATTCACCTGTTTCCTCCCATATGATAACACTTCGATCAAAAGAACACGTTGCTAATATCTGTCCAAATTCAGGATGTGCCCAAATCACTTTCCACACTGGACCACCATGACTCTGAATAATACGCCAATCAATAAATTGTTATTTCATAACGATAAAATTTGCAATGAATGTTAACAATGCTAACGAATAATATGGGAATAGAACAACCTCCGGTATAAACAACACAATGAGGGAATGATTTTTCAGCGACTAATATAAAGCTTAAAATATTGAAAAGTTGGGCTCCTATGGGAGTGAGTCACTAACAAATTGTACAACTTCCATCGATTCCCGACTGCAGTTGAATAGAAATTATCAATGAAGGCATTACTCTATCTTTTTTAGTGCTGTAAGATGCAAATTTAATGCGGTAAACCGGAAAATGTTGATGAAAAGGTTGTTTTCAACCTATAACCCCCCCCCCCCACCCAGGCTTAGATGAAACCATGACAGAATTCAAACCAGGAAATCCCTCTCCCCTCTAACTGTACTCAGCTAAATGCCATTCTTAAAAAAAAAATTAAAGCCAAAGCTAGGGGATCTTGTTATACTCAAACTTTCCATTAGTTAGTTATCGAATATGGATGAAGTTTCCTTCATATAAATTTAAAAAAAAATTAAAACCGAAACCTTCCAGCTGGCTGATTTTTGCCAAGCACCATTTGAAGAAAGATTCCACACACAAACAACCATATCGCTTGATGATGTTGCAATCCGACGTCCATGAAAATCGAACGCTACGCAATGAATCAAATCACGATGTTGATCATTAAAAATGACCGATGTCGAAAATTGACCAGGTAATGCGGCCATACTCTTCTACTTAAATTATTAACATTACTAGTAAATTATTATTGTTACTATTATTATTATTATTATTATTATTATTATTATTATTAAACAGATTAAGCATAAAAGCGTGCATGAGAAGCATTTGAATTGAGTAGATCAATCGACTGCCTCAAAAATATACATTTAAAAAATGCTAGCACCCTAATAACGAATGTGTATGAAGCATTGTAGAGAACGTAATAGAAAATATCCCTTTATAAAAAATAAAAAAAACATTGCGGAAAAATTCAACAAAATTATCCAGCTGTCCAATAGTATAAAAATTTAGTCCAATTCATAGTATAAAGAGCAAAAAAAAACAGTATCTTTCCTTGAATTAAAGTTCTTATTTCAACATTTTAAATGTGCACATAAATTTTCGTTTCGGTATTCTTTGCAGTGAGGATGCGAAGGGCAAATAACCGAAAAGATACTCTGAGAGATAAAAGAGAAACATCATATCTTTTCAAGTAATCACCTTCGTTGGATACAGCAAACATACTAGGGTTACGTTATCCATACATAAACATTCAAAAGGAAATATTCGTAGTGATACGATCAGATCGTTTAAAAAACCGTTTGATCGTAAATATTTTTTTGTCGACGCTTACACATTGAGGTATGAAATACCCGGTGAAATTAGTGCTTTCTAGGCTTATTTAATTTTTACTCTTTGTATTTTCATTCTGTATTCTGTACTCCGTATACTGTGTGACGTATTCTGAAGTATTCTTACCCCGTCCAAGTCTATGACTTTATTGGTCAGAGGCCTTATTGACAGTTGAAGAGAACAATTTTTGTTATATTGCCTTATTGGACCATTTTCTCTATATTATAGAAATATTCTAGGCTTTTAATTAAGCGCTCATCATACTAAACAGCGCTATGCTGCAAGACCATAATTTCATAGGTGGCAATGTTTCACAAATTTGTATTTACAAAGAGTACTATAGTAATGTCATGTCTGTGTATATGTTCGTATCTGTGTGTATGTCTGTGTCTGTGTCTGTCTGTAGTTTCAACTTTTGAAATCATTTATGCACGAAGAAAAAAGTTGCACAATTTTTACGACTCGCTGCTTTCCCATTATTTATCAGTCAAGATGCAAAACACAAAAAAACCTTGGCGGAATATTTTTACTTGCTGCAAAACAATCGCATTCACTTAAAATACGAATGCACATTTTATTATTTTTAACATCTCATGAAACCGGTCGTTCACTTCAATGGAATTTCAAAAGTGTGCATTTTTACCAAATCTTTTTGGTATACTCTCCAATTATTTTTGATATGAAGGTAATATTATTACGTGATATTATAACTAGCGCTACCTACCGCATACCACTACTATTGTTACTATTACGAACAATAATGATAAGTAAAACGTGATTGCTAAAAATCCCGCAGTACGTAACAGAGCCACAGCTGTGGTTCTATGTTGTGCTGTGCAGCCATTTACCCGAAAGTGCATTTTTTTAAAATCAAAATTTCCCACCAGGAAGCGTTCACTTAAATAATTTTTTGACGTTCGCATTTTTAAATAATTTCAGTAGAATTAACGCCAGAAAAAGGACTTCCTTCCTCTCTTCAAAAAAAAGGACTTCCCAGCATGTCTTCGACAGCCTAAGTATTGGTCATTTTTTCTCTGTTTCCGGTCATTTTGGCGGGAACGCGTTATACCGTTCCACGAGCGCACAATACGTTCGACGATAGCAGAGAGGTATTCGATCATTTATTTTTCACCCCTCAAAATTCATAAGGATATGATGGATTCGTTTCAGACCGAAAGGGGGTATATATCCGAAAACCAGAGGTTTAAGGAGAAACAGGAGCTGCATGAGGTTTCCCCACTTTGTTTGGACTCCTCTAGGGGTTTAAGGCTTCCCCCCATATAATGAAAGGGGGTAAATTGTGGTATCTCATAATCTATGGGGATTAGAGACAACGTTTCTTCAAATTTTTTATTGCGCGCTTCAAGTGTTCACAGCCATTATGAATTTTTTTTTGTGTGCTCATTTTTTGTGCTCTAAAATATATTTAACTTTTAAAAATTTTAAAAGGTATAAATCCTGAAACTTATAAATGAGAAAAATACT
This sequence comes from Baylisascaris procyonis, assembly GCA_037389465.1. Lineage (NCBI taxonomy): Eukaryota > Metazoa > Nematoda > Chromadorea > Rhabditida > Ascarididae > Baylisascaris > Baylisascaris procyonis. The sequence goes on from JAZARR010000206.1 coordinate 783,739, forward strand.
ATGGTTATCGTAGAAATTATTTCTTTGTTTTGAAATTTTTTTTTGCAGTTCTCTTCGAGTTGATCGGGAATAGAAGAGTTATAAATAATTCATAAGCAATATTATTTATTTTCAGTAATAAAAGTATAAATAAATAAATAAACAAACAAAAATAAATAAATTAATAAATATAAATAAATAAATAATCAAAATGCATAGTCAATCGATAAAGAGTTGATAAGTTTCAGGTTTTATTTGAACTCAATTTTCATTGAATAAATGATTAATCAAGTTTGAAGAATATGTCATATATGTCATCACTTTCAAAAGAAGATCAAAAGAATGTCGAACAACTCGTCGATAAATATAAAAAAGATGGACGTTTCGATGAAGTTAGAAGACGTCATTTTGCAAGTATTACAACTGACGTAATTTTTATTAATTATTTGCATATTTCTCCATCACTGCAATATTATTTTTGAAAAAGAAATTATTGGAATAGAATTAAAATTGAAGAATCGAATAAAAATAGAATTAATAATGAGAAATTAAAATAAAAAAATGTTCTGTGAGGTCTAAACTCATATATAAATTGAAATAAGTGGTTCATTTCACGAATACATTCATAGTGGATATAGAGATGAACTTGTTGAGCAGTTTAGATAATATCTTGTTGTTCTAAGAAAGGACATTTTATGCGTAGTCTTTTTATGGCCAAGATGCTACCTGTCCCGCTTTTCACCCCTCTCTCCCTTTCAGCCCCCTCTCCCTTTCACCTCTCTTCTCCTCCCCTTCCTCTCCTCTTCCTTCTACAAATCACTCAGAAACTCATTTTATGCCAATTATTGTGAGTACCATATAAAGCCGAGAAACAATCCAGGTTCATCGACCTTCCAAAAAAGCACAAATTGCTTTTTTTGAGAGGGGAGGTGGTGCATTTTTCAGGTTACTTTTATTTCTAAAAGTTTGCAAACAATTTTAAATAACGCCCCATACGTCGTCAAAAACAATTATGATTATTTATGATTTGAAGGAATATAACGACTCATTCTAAGTTTTTTTTCTTTTTGAAAAAAATTAGATATTGAAGAGTGTTTATTTATGGGATCAGATAAGATATTAATGATTGTTATAATGTGATATAATTGTTTTTAAAGGACAATTTTGTGAGATTATCAACAGAAGCGGAACGTCTTGTTGATGATATATTAGCAAATCGACCAGCATATTTTAGTAAGAATCAAGTACGTGAAAAACTTCTCGCAGAATTGAGCTCACGATTTCGAAAACAATGCGAAGCGATTGTTTTTCAGGTAACGATATTATAAAACCTTTTTTTTATATTATAGATCACGTGTTTATTTGTTATTATTTGTTATTTCAGATTATTATAATCACCAGCTTATTATAGATTACAGGTTATTGTTATAATTTTTATTGATTTGTTTTATCGGTTTATAGGTTATATATTCACATGTTATATAATATTTATTTTTATTATAATATAGGTTACTTGTAAAGTGCTTTTTTTCTTAATTAACTGTAATGATAATTTAGAGAAAAAATTCGAACGAATATTCTAAATGAAGATTAATTTTACACAAGAAAATAATATTTAAAGCGTAAATTAATATAATAAGCTTAACATTTTCATAAGAATATGAATGAAATCGCATGATGAGGAGGTTTCATCGATATATCACCCATTCTAGCATATTGGTACGGATGAAAGTATTGTCACTCTACTCGGCGATATCCGTCCTCGGGTTGAGTCGTTTCTTGGCCTCTTTGGTGAGGAAGCCCTCGATGATGCTCAACAAATGGAAGAAAATCATCAGGTGCTCATTTCTTTTTCATTTATTTCTCTTAATGATAGATATTTACATGATGGTGGTCATTCATTTGTGCTGATTATATGTTAAAAAAAAGATTATTGAGCAGTTCTATTTGTTTAATATATCCTTTTATTTCTTTATAGGCGTTTTTTGTGGTTTGAAATGGTTCAAGTAGAGTTCTGTGCAAAATTTACAAATATTCTGTAAAATTTAATGAACAGGTCATTATCCTCTTCACTTCTGTAAAAATGTTTGACAAATATGCATCGATATAATTTTAGAAGTGAGAACATTTGTTTATTTGGGGCAATGTATATTTCTAAACTTATAGATCCGTATAGTATAGAGAGATTTATTTAATTTCTATAATACTCCACATTTATTCTTCTAACACTGAAAGATGTATTTATTAAAGGTATGTGATATGGAAATCGAATCAGAATCAGAGCAAGGTCTCGTTGAAGGTGGTCAGCAGCTGCATACACTTTCAGAGATCCATTTGCCTCCATCTGTGAGATCACCGCAATTCGATTGCGTACAAACTTCACCGACCTCTTCTTTAGCCGTTGTACCGATGTGTGTTCCGAATATGCCCGGCAAAAATGGACAGAATCATCTAAATGTAAGCCATGTGGGTTGTTGCAACAATTAGCATGACCTTTGACAAAGGTCAGGTTCCGGGGTTACAAGTTAAGAGTATGAACACAAAATGAATACTGCATTATAAGAAAAAAAATAGTTGATCGAAATTGAGACTTTTTCTTGCGGAAAAAGGAACACTAATTCCTTGATTCATTGCTTGAATCATTTTAATAATATCTTATCATATGTGATAATTGCGTAAAACCGCATAGGTGTTGTTTTATTCCAACATTGAAACCTTCATTCATTCAGTTTTCATCCCAAAAAGTTTATCAATTATTGTGGTTATTCATCGCCCCTATAAGCTCCTACCCGACGAGGGGGCAGAAAGGGGGATAGTGCTTGTTGCAATATATTTTTTCGTTGAATGAGCTTATCTTGTTATGATCTAGTAACATACGAAACGATAATGTTACCCAACGGAATCGAATAGAGGCGAATTAAGATAAGGTGTATAAAAGAATGAGATGAATAAGAAGGAATTTTTCTCCAGGAAGTTTATGGCGAAGAGCTTTTCACTTTTGCCGCCTAATTAAAAATAAATTTGAATTGAAGATCCGCAATAGGATGGACGTAATCGAGATGAGTTGTTCGCAATGCTTCCTCATTGCCGCCAAGTTCACTTTCGTTGGAATGCCGTTGTCTTGTGAAAATTTGATTGGCACATTTAGATGTTTGCAATTCTTTGTTTGGCTAACTTTTCATTTCAAGAGTCTATCTTTTCTTGTTGAGAAATGTTTGCTTGTCAGAAATTTGCTATTGACAACTATCAGAAATATGCAAAATTACGTAATTTTCTTCAGAAAAAAAAATCTTTTTTGAATTAAAAAGAAATAAATGAAAATAAAAGAGACTGAAAGATACAAAAAAAGGAAATCGTAAATTAAAAAAAAAAAATTAGTCTCTTAATTTTGTTCAATATAGATTTCTGAATACCTCAGTTTTCAGTAGTGATCAAAGTCGAGCACGTTAATACGGAACCACAAGTATTCTTCGATACATCAAGTTGGTGAATTTTCAGCTTTTACAGATTGCTCAATACTTGCCGGGTGTGATTAGTATGTTTTTACAGGAGAGCATACATAAAGAGAGCAACTTTATGTTGGAATCGAATATTCATTCAACGACACATCCACCACATTTGCGAACAGTACCATCCATTTCTAGTTTACGACGATTCTAATTGAACTCGATGCTTGCTGCCAGTTTTCGCCTTTCTTTTTGCGGTTGTTTCGTTTCCCTCTCACCAATTTGTCAAAATTTTCCAACCAAATTCACGCATAACTTCAAGTAAAACCCCCTATAATCATAAACTTTACATAATTTCCAAGCAGTCATATTCAGAAGAGTGGTATATTGCGGTGGAATGATTTTCGGTTTCAAAATCTTGGTAAGGGTATCTTACAAGCAAACAATACCTACAAGATTTGGAGAGCAAATCATTTCTTTGAATACCGTGATATGAATGAGGGGAACACTAACTAAAGTGGTTCACTGTTTGTTTCGCCTAAGATTTCAGGGATTTGGCATTCACATAGAGTTTCTATTTGGTCGGATGAACCGTAATTGCAATCAGCTTCAGTTGTGATGATTATGCTAAGAGTGCTTATAGTTTTGTTGTTTTTTTGTGAGAGATATTGGGATGATTAAAGACTAGGATTTGCCGATTTTAATTTTTTTCCCATAGAAATGGTGAGAAAAAGTTGCTGTTTGCTGTGTCAGTGCATAATTTGTTGGAAATTTGCGATGTATTTTATAAGTGCTATGAAATGTACGGTAACTTCTTGTTTTGCTACGGTAACTTCTTGTTGTGCTACGGTAACTTCTTGTTGTGCAAGTGTCATATAAAGTATCTCATGGGGCGACCAACATATATCAATGATTAGCATTCCTAAGCAGAAACGCAACAATAATAATAGGGTAAAGAAATAAAGGTCAACATATGTGATCTTGGAATACCATGTAATTTGGTATTTATTTCATATTATATTTTAGCGATCTATGAATTGAAATATGCAAAAACTCTATTCGAAGTTATCAATTGGCTTTGGCATTATTTTGTACAAAATTTTGAGTACATATCTTATTTTCTTTCTCACTTCGAATATATGAAATTTACTATTAGAATATGTCGAATATCTGCTACACTTCGAGCTTAGAAGCACGATCGAAGAAACAGAACGATGAACAAATCTGTCACAACAAATAGACCTGCCACAAGTAGTAACGAATTTGATATAAAAGTCCTAAATCAAATATAGTGCTTTGAAGTTACAAACGCAAATCGGTAAATTTGTATGAATATTTTTCGCGAAAATTTTACATGCTTGCGTGCAAGTGAATATCGCGAAAAATCACTGATGAAATTCCAATTTACATATAAGAAAATTGAGTTCTTTAGTTTGCATATCATAAAGAGGGTGCGGGAATTGATAGACGACACCGTTAGTCGTCTGCCTAGACGAGACGTCGAGTGGTTGTGTCACTGGAAGTGCTTCAAATCGCGAGGTTTTGTTTGATGTTCATCTTCGCTGCTATTTCTTTCTTATAAGGGTGCTTTTCCTTAGCTGAAATGGGCAAGAAACTAACATCTAAAAAAAAAACTTCATGTCTTTTTAATTGAAATCATATATGACGAAATTTCAAAGCAAATCGAATATTTGACTCCATATGTTTATTTGCAAGAATGAACGATATTAATGATCTTCTAATTTGTTTCGGTTTTTACTGCAATAGAACAATTGAATTCTGTAGCAGATGCTCGTTGCAAAAAAAAAAAAAAAATTTTTCTTTTTTTGTTCGACTTTTGCAAGTGTTCGACTTTTGCATAAAAATTCGTTCAACTGGTTATATGTTATTTTTTCATTATTAAAATACTGTCGATTATTTAAAAATTTAAAAAAAAAGCGGACTAACACTTCGCTATTCCAAGAAACTTCACCGTTTTCAATTACACTATGAGATGATTGAGGCATAAATATAGTTCAAACGTAGCAGCGAGACTACTCTATTCAAGAGAATCGATATTTATAGCTAGTGTATTAGCAATGCGCTCGATTCATTCACTCATCGTCGGCGCAATTCTTCTTGTCATCGGTAAGTAAGTGAGTGATCTTTTTCATTCAAAATTATAAAGATTCGAGACATTTCGCAAGATTCGATTAAAAATTTTCCTTAATTTGTATGTGATAAAGGATGCTAAAACATCGAAAATGGGATTTCTTAGCTGCTTCGTTTCCGATGAATATCGATGCTGTAAATTTTCCCTCTCGCATCGTATATCTCAATTTCTTGCGATAATTTCGAAGTGAAATGTTTCTTTGCTGTTTTATTATTAATCGATAACAAATTTTTGCGCTATTTTTTATGGATTCACTTTTTAAAATATAATTATCGATATTTAAGAAAAGCGAAGTATATCATTAAAAAACCGTGATTACTGATTGTTCCATCGAACATTTTAACACTCAACCAATTGGAAATACCCAAACTTTCGCAAAATCAGAACGCCAAACAAGTTTTATTGCATCTAATATTATCCACTCCACGCAACTTCCTCCTGAGTCAGTGTTGACGTTCGAGATTGTGAAAAGTTTTAAGAATCCTCCAAAGCACTAAAATCAAAATTCCCGAGAACTGACGTTGGCATTCGGTGTTCCAAAGTTTTGCGGTCAACATATACTCATATATTCGTAGATATTGAGAGGGTTATCAACCAAGAAAAGTTTGCGGCTTTTAAGCAGAGAAATATTTATGAAATGAAGATTCTGACTATCATTGTGCTGTAATCTATTTTTAGCAGTTGAAGGACAGAAATGTGTCCGATGTCCCAATGGATGGAGCTATCTTCCGCTTACGGACCACTGCTATCTCTGGGTTGGTTTTTCATTTTCAACTTTTATTCTTTCCTGAAGTCAGCCAACAACATTTGAGGTTGGGGTTATCTATACACGAAACAAGCAAGCTTCGCTGGATCTAAATTTAAAAAAAATCCAAGGACTCGCCCTTTACGTAAACGTTTCCGGATCAATAACAGTATTTAATTTGGGGAAATTTGCATATTCAAGATGTAATAGATTCGAAAAAGAGACCGCGAAAAAATCGCCTAAACTGTTAGACTTTTCGATTCAGTTGTCACATCACTGAATTTTTTATCTATCAGACCGTTGCCGCAATATCAATCGCTCTTTATGTTGTTGTGTTGACTGAATTGTATGAAGTTTCTAAGAAGCATAGGAGAAGAGCGAGTTATTTCAATAAGCATTTGTTTAGTAAGGAATGAAGGATTTGCCAGCAATAAGTAGTAACGATGCAAAGTTCTCGAGCTTCAAAGACCTCGACATTCGACGTCAAGTTCTCGAGCAAAGATATAAGCTTCGAATCATTGCTCTTGTTGAGATTCGCGAACTAATTTATGCTTTAAATTTCGAGTGTCTTGAGAACAGAAGTTAGCTTTTCTGAAGAGCAGAGGAGGGGTTTTTTGAGTAATATTTATGGTCTTAACATCCAGGCACTAGAAAATGCGATAATCTAGAAGTGTATGAATTGAAACACTGAAACATTGGAAGTAGCGTTGCAACGGTTGAATCACCTTTCCAGAAAGGGCTTTTCGCTTCGTGAAACCCTTACTCATGGAACAATGGCAAGAACAATGGTTGCAAAGCCATGGCTTCCGTCTGAATAAGAAAAGCCTATAATCGCAAATATACTAGTGAAATAAAGTAGGAAAGTATGACTTAACAACTTTTGTGGCCCTATATTAAACGGTTTGTTGAAAGGGGATGCGTACAGAATTTTTCCTTTCTTTGGCTTACGTGCTACCCCTTTCCCTCCTTTCCACTTCCTTGATCGCTCCCCGATCACTATCAAAACCTGACATCCCTCCCACACTTTACAGTACTGCTCGTCTTATAAATTGTTGTTGTTGATGTATCTTTTGCTCTTTTGTGCTAGTAGTATGTCTTATGTCACTGGTGCGCTTTCATATTTCTGCGTTTATTGCTTGCAATTTGTGGCAGCATAGTTTTAAAGGAACAAAGTGTTTTCTGCGCTGATTCGGTGCGCTCTCCTGATACGCCTCTGTATTTTTTGGGATTCCGATGATATGTCCATGTCTCAGAGGTACCTGAGGGATCTCCCTGAGCCGGAACGCCGTACACAAAGCATCTTTATTTAGTGTTTATGGTGCTTTCATAGTTCTAATGCGTGGTTAATAATATATTGTTCAAGCATAGAATTGCCGGGAGCCGTTAGATTATGTTGAAGCGAAATACTCAGGAGCCTCAGCAAACGAAAAATAGCAACTTTATACAGATATAAAAAAGATACAACTATGTTTATAAAGTAGCCTACGTGAGATGTGAATAAAATCTCCATCGTTGGGCATAACCTAGGGTAAGTATAAGATGTGAATGAAATCTCTATAATCGGCAAAGGCAGCAATTTGACATCGTTGGGGATAACCTAGGGTAAGTGTGAGATGTGAATGAAATCTCTATAATCGGCAAAGGCAGCAATTTGACATCGTTGGGCACAACCTAGGGTAAGTATGATATGTGAATGAAATCTCTATAATCGGCAAAGGCAGCAATTTGACATCGTTGGGCATAACCTAGGGTAAGTATGAGATGTGAATGAAATCTCTATAATCGGCAAAGGCAGCAATTTGACATCGTTGGGCATAACCTAGGGTAAGTATGAGATGTGAATGAAATCTCTATAGTCGGCAAAGGCAGCAATTTGACATCGTTGGGCATAACCTAGGGTAATATGAGATGTGAATGAAATCTCTATAATCGGCAAAGGCAGCAATTTGACATCGTTGGGCATAACCTAGGGTAAGTATGAGATGTGAATGAAATCTCTATAATCGGCAAAGGCAGCAATTTGACATCGTTGGGCATAACCTAGGGTAAGTATGAGATGTGAATGAAATCTCTGTAATCGGCAAAGGCAGCAATTTGACATCGTTGGGCATAACCTAGGGTAAGTATGAGATGTGAATGAAATCTCTATAATCGGCAAAGGCAGCAATTTGACATCGTTGGGCATAACTTAGGGCAGGTGTCGACCGAACGGATCATGAAGATGCAGTAAAGCGATTGTCTGATCACTGCAACACTCAAAGATCTACTCTGTGAAGGTAGGTGGATGAATTTCGGCAATTAGATCTTCACATATGTGAAGATGGTAATTTAACTGAAGGAGATGTATTCTCGATCGAAGAACAGTTCGATGGCAGCACCGCGCATTATTTGAATGTGTTTAACGCCAGTTCATCTGCAGCCCATCGGGAAAGTGCCGTTACATCTGACAGTGATTTCATTTGATATTTCAGATAAAATATGGGAAGCCGGTGGAATTCAGTGTCGCGAAATCTCAGTGTCGAAGGATGGGGGCTGACCCCGCTTCAATACATTCGGAGGAGGAAAACTCATTCCTCCAAAGTAAGCGTTTTATCGATAAATGCAACCGATTGTCGATTATATTCATTGCAACAGTGTTGTCGATAAGTTACGCATTGATGTGAAATGAGTGATGGTGATTTCAAGAGCTAATATTTTCTCCATAAAGAAAAATCTTGATATGTGTCGAACGGAAGTTCCGAATTTCAGGGGTCGTTCAAGCTCAAGGTCACGAACATTGAAATTTTATGACTAATGATGCTTTAAAACGCCTATGGCAGTTGGACGTAAATAGGTAGCCATTCGTTCAACAAGGGGGATTTTCCAAAAATTGAGAGTTTAGGCTATTCTTCTTTTTATCCAGCCATTTGAACGGTCCACATAAATGATCCTTCATCTTAGAAGCGCCGGGCTTCTGTTTCTTCTCTCGCGGGGATCCACGGTATTAGTTTTAGTCGAAATCCTCTACAGCGCTTACGATCCTAATTTAGCTCGACGCGCAACAGCGATATCTAAAGGCTAACGATATGCAGCCTCGAAATGATAGATGATAACTCTTATTTGTTTATCACTTCCTTGCATTTACTCTGGCCGGATGTTCGACAGCTTCGACAACTTGCTATTCTCTATTTTTTTTCTAACTTCCATGCATCTAGAAGTGCACGTCTACCATATTGTTACCATTTTTATTTAGAATAATTTTGCTACTATTTAAGCACAATGAGGATTGAAGAGGGATTCTTTAAAAATACTAGACGGCAAACATCTAACAACTTCTTTAAACACAGCACTTTATACTCTCTCGATTTAGAGGGAAAACAGGAGAGAATCAATCTATCATCTGAATAAGGATTAGCCTAATAGTGGGTTGGATACTTAATGTGTGAAAACAGCCGCTGTAGAGGGGAATTTGCAAACACATCCTTTCGACGATGTTTGAAATTATCACTGCATTAGCTTAACATTCTCCACGTGCAGCATGCTCTGAAATATCGTTCAGAAAGCGCCTTTTCCAACTTTTATACGAAGCGAGTCGAAATATTAAGTGGTTTAGGTTCTTTCCGATTTAGACGCATCGGAGCTTTTTCTATCAACTTCCGATTGTTCTACAGACCAAACAAGAGTTATCACGCCGATTCGATTCATGTAGACGTTGGCAAATCATTTGACACAATCGGGAAAAATAAATTGTTTCTGAAAGCTATGGTTTGTGGCAAGAAAAAGGTGCTACTATGGCTAAAGATTACTGCATTCTTCGATGCTTCGAATTTAAAATTGGCAGTAATTTTCCTAAGGTCCTGCGCCAATTTGTCAATGCTGCGCCAAAGAAAAGCAACCTAGATCGCTTTAATTCTTACTATAGGTGAATGATATCTCCGAGGAATCACACTGTTTGTATTTTTTTGTTGTTCGTGGTTTTTGCTCCGAACTATGAACTAGATTGTTGGCTGTGCAATAACGATATGTTGCCTGTCATCTATACAAGTATCAAATGTTGCGTGTTAATTCTATGCACAAATATCCTTTCCAACTATGTGATGGTATTCTACATAGAACAAACGTCATTCGCTGCTAAATGTTAAATATATGTGGATTAAAGCATCAGAACTAGTTAACTGAAATATACGCATTTTTCAACAAAGATTTTTGCAACACTATCGATTAATACCTCTCAACCTCACTAGAGGACAACCTCTGCTTTATTTAGAAATTGGTGCGTTTTATCGTTTATCAAGTATTGATTAGATATTCCACTTCTATATTGGTTTTATCGTGGAATATTTCATCTTGTGCACACATGTCTACTTATTTGCTTGCAGAGATGTTAGTTAATGAGCACGTCGAAAGGAGTGGCGTTTGGATTGGGTATCACAAAACCCCAACCGGCAAGTGGGTTTGGTTGGACGAAAGCTTAAACAACTATACCAACTGGTATGTCGGCTATCCAAAAGTTGATATTCTCGATAATGTATGCGCATATTTTTCTTTGCGAGGACACTGGCAAGATAATTATTGCGGTGCTATGTATGCCTATGCTGTTTTTTGTAAGATGCCAAGCTATTTCACTGATTAGAAGCTTTATAAGGCATATATACCATTAACAAATTCTCGCTTAATTTTTTCACTGCGGTCAGGAAGGGCGAAGAGATTGAAGGAGAAAAGCGAGGGGAAAGAGGGCTATAGACACTGCAAAAATAGTTGGTTCTCTTAGGCAGTTTTCCATTTGAATTTATTTTGAACGGATGTATGCTTAGAAAGAATGAGACTTTGAAAATAATTTTGGCACTTTCCGAACAGGAAAAGCGTCCACGCCTTTCGACGTTATTTTCGATGAATAACGGGTAGTTTTGAGAAAAGAACAAAGGTGGATTATTCATTTGTGATATGGGAAGAGAATTAAATAATGAACATTGAGGGATGTTTTACGGATATATTCTACAAAGCGTGTCGAGGCGTGAATTGTTTCATTTTACTCTAGTCTGAATCTCACTTTATAGCGATTTCATTTTTTCTTAATAGATTTTACTTTTAAAATAGAAAGCTCTAAGGTAGTTGACTGGCATACCGATCTGTGCTTTAGACAGCGGACTTGATCAGATAATGTAGAAAAATATTTAAAAATATTTAAAAAAATTTTTTTCTAGTACTTAAAAACTTTTGTACAAAGATGTCACAGGGACTCTTGGAAATGCTTCAAAAATTTTGTACGTCTCCAAAAAAAAATTTTTTTTTGAGGAAAAAGTCTCCAAAAATTTTTACGATTTTGGGATCAGTCTTATCCTAGCTAACGATTATGCATTAGCATTCAAAAAAGCAATCAGGGAATTTCTAAATAGCACCGACGTTTCTTGGAATCGATGAGTTTCTCATTCGTTTATTGTCTCATGAAATCTCTTATGCATCCAGCTATCACAACTTTTATTGGTTTCGTTTCGATGCTCTATGACGATTTTTTTTGCCGTTGTTTTCCAAATGGTGGGATCTTTCTTCGTTCGATGTGAAATTAACGTCTTTCTTTTAAAACTGTGGATGGATATTTTCTCGTTTAAATGTTCTCTTTTTTTTTTAAAGCGACATTATTGCACTTCTTGAATTCGTCTTATGGATATTCACTTCATTTATCGATAATTTTCCTTTCTTTAATATGGATATTAAATATTTGCTTTCGACGAGAATGTCTTGTGTTCTTATTGTATTGTTTCTTAACGTTTACGTAATTCCCGTTATCCTTATAATGAATAAAGATTGTTTTCTTTCTTTTCTCAGTTATATCGAATAATTTCATGAATTCGTAACATAAGCACGTCATCGTAAATGTCATAACTTATTTATTTAAAATATTTAGTTTTCAAGTGATAATTGATCGGAATTTGTGACAACATAGAAATAGAGAACAATATACAACGGGTGACGGGGATGCCGGAGCTTTTGACCTCCCCACTGCGATACAGCAGGAGGATTTCGTTTTAAGTTTGTATTGCATAATAACGCATATGGCGGATGGACAAAAGCGCCGATGGCAGAAGCGTCGATCGGCGAGTTCGTTACATCGAGGTGTTGAGCAGAATTTTTCGTGTGGTGACATTCGAGCGTTTCGATGCATACCTCGTTCGTGCACAAGATGAGCGTCATCTTAAACCAAAAGTACCAAGGATGCGGTATCATTCAAAGACCGAGTAGTAAACTTGCTGATCCCTCCTTTGTAGGTTGGGACTTTTATCCTTAGTGGTTTTGATAGAGAACAAATGCTCGAGTGTTGCTTATTTTTCTTAGCGTCTGATCGAAAGCGAAGAGCCGTATACTGTCTATAATATTCTATACTAGCTCCAGAAAATACAGGGTGCATTGATGAAATGGAATATAAAAAATGCGTGCAAATCCTAACAAGATGTATAATGAAACGGGGGGAGGGGGGGGGAGGAGAGGTACATAAATAACTGCCACATGCGCAGTTTTATATTTCTTGCTATCATACTCCTGCCTGACGAACTAGCTTCATAAATTAACAGCACGAAGTCTGTCATCGCGAAACAACACCATCCTCTCGAGTGTTTTTAAAATTAGTTTCTTTATTTCTCACTGAAACTTTCAACAAATTTCAAAAAAAAAAAAAAAATCGTCAATAATATATCGAACTGTATATGTGAAATTGGCTAAACAATTCATTTGCATTATTTGCGTTGTATTTTAATAAAACGGGAGAATTTTTTTTATGTACGAGAAACTTACAAATGAAGGCTCTTTCACACAATATTTCGCCATCATCTGATATTATTGAGTGAGATAAACATTTGGAATGAATATGAGCTAAGTGCTAATCAAAAAGACAGGAAGAATAGAAATTAGAGTGTAAAAGAATTGAACTAAATCAGTTTATGGGAGAAAGTGAAATTCTGAATGGGAAAATTCATTAGGTTAATCAGTAGATGAGTAACGCTCTAATAGTGAATGAATGTATGTAACAATAAATGGATAACAATCGGAAGAGGCTTAAGTTATAAAGTAATCAATGATAAAAGCAAATCAACAAAGATCAGCTATTGCATAGAGCATCATTTTTGTTGCTGTATGCAATTTTTTATGTAAATATAGTGGAAATTGAAAATGAAAAGAAAAGTGGAAAATTCTACTGAATAAGATTGAGAGCGTCAATTTTTGAAAAAAAAGAAGAAAAAAAAAACACCCTGTAGCGCTCATATTCGATTGGCACATTGATTGAAGGTGAAAGGCGAAAAGTCAAAGATCATAGTAATTACTAACAATTATATCTGATGACACCAAAAGGACGAACATGAATTATATTCTGGAGGAATGCAAGGGCTATTGATGAACTGATACTCACAAATATGTATAAAATTTAAAAACGTCTAAAGAGATACGTTTAGCAGTAGTGCACAAATACGATTACAAAGAAAAGCGAATTTTTGAATAAAATCTAGAAAAATTTCCATTTGAGGCAAAAAAAATTGACGAATAAGAATGTGATCATAGATGAATTAAAAAAAAAAAACTACATTTTCACTACGAACGAAATGCATCTATTTGTCATGAAATTCAAGTAAAGGAATTTGGTTTCTAGTGGAAATCTGGCAGATGGGCAGATAATATTGTTTTTTCTGTTTTTTTTTCTACACTTCGTGCTTTAGCTAGAAAGCCCTCCTCGTAGTGGGATCTTGGATGCTTTATTTTCGGCTATTTCTACTGAATGTTTTCTTTTACAGAAAATTATGCAAATTATAGGCATAACTGAATTCGAAAAGTTGTCGAAAAATTTCCATTGTCATTGCAAGCAAACAAGTCAAGATATTTTCGGGTGTAGAAAAACTTTAGATAAATTGTGAGCATAAATGAAAGCGACATTAATGGTAATGATGGATTGTATTTACAAGGTCACTACTATATTATTTCAACAAATTCAGTGCTTGATTGGAGTTTCTTTTCAGTATCTCTTTTCAAATGAAATAATTTTTCAAAACACTTCGTGCATGATATACTGCAGAAATATACTGCAAAAGCATTATTTTGAGCAATTGCTTTTTCATAATCGCTTTATGGAATAACAATAAATTTCCTCACTTTCGTTTGGGGAAAATTTCCTGCATTTGTACTTCTGTTTATTTGAATATACTTGCATTTTTGCATAGTTATCATCTTAAAGGTGTTGCAGAATTTTATAATTTTAGTTGTTTACTTTGTGATGTTTCGTCTCTTTTTTTTCACTGCATTAGCAAAAGTAATTAAGAATAATAGTGGAGCATATTTACTTAAAGATAATGGGAACGATTTCCGTAGAATGAAGTTGCTAATTGCTTTTTCGTTCATAGCCGCCACTGAAGTTTGTGTGTTTTTTTAGATGAAATATGTGAGGAACGTTTGCGATTTGTGGGTGACTGTCAAGAAGCGCTCTTTGAAAATATTATAGGGATCGAATTATCTACGGCCAGGTTTATTGTGATGGAACGTGCGCCATCCTCATAATAGTCGAACAGGGAGCGCAGTGATGACGAGAGGGTGCAGACGACGGATCCGATAATTGGGCATCGAAATAGCGCAAACAACAGAAAATAGAGGACGATATGCGGACAGGAAGTTGGCAACGTCCTCCAGAATGAGATAGGTGGAGGAATGAAGTACTCAACCAACACGATTATCGCTGACAACGACAACGACCCTGGCGATATGCAACGGGCCAATACCATTGATCGCATCGCTGCGATCCCTTCGAAATCATCTCTAATCCTCTTGTTGATCCTTTTTACGTAAATGTAATGCGTTTAATCCCATAATTCATCACTATGGATGAAGAACAACTAACAGAATAACTTCTTAATATTAAATGCCGGTAAGAGTTAACAAAATTTTATTATTAGTATTATTATTATTGTTATTATTATTACTACCATTATTACTATTACTATTACTACTATTATTACTGTTATTACTATTATTGTTGTTATCACCATTAGTAAAAGCTCTCTCTAGTATGAGTTTTATACATTTGAACAATGCAATCACATAGCACGAATTTAGTATCTCTGAACATCGAATCGATTATCACATTCAGCTGGCAAATAATATGAGAACTTTTTGCAGCATCTTGCAATTGCAATCGTCGAATACAATCCTTAATAAATTTTAGGTTAGTTTTATTTCCTTTCCATAAATTTCTGATAGTTTTTATGTTGATTTTTAATGTTATAGTAACATATCTAGATTATTTTTGTTGTTACTTTTACTTGTAAGTATTACTTTTGCGTTGTAAATTCGATCGATCGATTTGTTCATGAAGGAGTCGTCTTTTGAAAAATTTGGCACACATCTTAGCTTATCCACTTGCTAAAATTTGAAATCTCGAAGTGATTGAATTGAGGCGGAGTGGGCTACACAAAAAAAAAAAAAGATTTCCCTCAGCAGACTTCTGGCGCCTATCCACTTTGTTTTGTGTCGATTGCTCTTCCACTGCAATCATGTCATCAACTACGCATGTTGCACGTTCTGATGTAGTTTTTCTTTACTCTTACATACGTATTATTGATTGGTCTTCTGTTTGGTCTTTACTCTAAAATATATCCTATTCCTGTGAGAATAAGTATAGGAATGTAAGGGGAGCGTAAATTTTAAAAGTGCAAGTTTTCATAAAGAGAGTTATCTAGGTGGTTCACGTTGAAAAATTTCTGTTTGAAAAAAAAAACTGTTTAAGCCGAAAAGATTGAATTTGATGAGGATGGGCTTGTTTTCGATAAAATACGGTAATGAAAAGATAAAATATTTGCCTATGCTAAATGTTTCAACGTTTCACCCGCAATATTGACTATCTACCGGTGGAGGATGGTAAATAGAAAATGACAAATCCCACATCAAAAATACCGTTTGCAGCGGAATATTTTTTGATATCTCTCATTCAAACCCCAATAATAATTTTGCTAAATGTTCTTGTCATTTGCATAGTGATTGAGCTAGCGAGTTGAAAAATTTTATATCTGAAATGAAGACGAGACGATGAAATAATATGCAAAGAGATCTCCAATCTTTCGTTGTTGTTTTTCGCTCATTTCTGCAGTTGTTTATGCATATTTCTCCGTTTGCAATTATCTACGAAGACCCATTGCAATGATTTGTCTATGTTTGTTTACGTGTCTGTCTACTTGTCTGTATGTATGTCAGTTCGTCGATGCGTTTATCAGCTAATTCAGCAGCTAATATAGCGTACTAGATGCTTTCTTTAACGATGATCCCTCACTTTTGTCAATCGCTTTATGAGAAAATATTTAAAGAAGCGATAATTGAACTCGCGAATCACAAAAACCACAACGATTAAATGCAATTGCGTGAATACGCCGTAGACGTACCACCCAAAACTCAATTCGTTCCATGCTGATTTTCTCCTTTATGAATTTCAAATCTCATATTTGAAATAATGGTGAAGTTCAATCTCTACAATCGGCCGATCGACTGTGAGAAAAAAAAATATTTTTAGATGAAGCATAATGCGATCATTGAATCATTCAAACTATATATTCGATATTTTCCATCGTTTTTTCTTTTCTTTTTTTTTTGAATGGTGATATAAATGACTGGGTTTGCTAGCTGGATTACAAAAAAACGCGTATTGTGCCATTTATCTTTGGTGCGCTTTCAAGTTGCTTTACGCTTGCTTCGTTTTTGCATGAAATCATTTATGAAATGATAATTTATTTGCCAATTTAGTTCTGCACTCAAAAAATCTCACAATGTTTAATTCGCTGTCAATATCGATTTTCCAATACTATTTTCGTTGAAATTTCAAATATGGCTTCTTCGACGAGAACAACAATTTCAATGGACAAGGATGGAGCACTCTGTGAACTACCGTCAACATCCTCCTCACAACAGTATGCGACTATTGGAATGGTACATATAATTTCCATCTTATTCGCAGCTGCAAAGTTGATCTTTGATCTTCGCCATTGATCGAATTTTTTTTAAAAGCACAAGAAGTGTTTCGGTGGTGAATATTACAGTTAAGATACCGTAATACGCAATAAGTTGATACAACTATCCAAATGTTTACTGTAATGACGTTTTTTTTTTAATTTTTTGAGGCATACATTTTAAAAGCGATATTTGTAGACAAACTGTGTGTATATGATGTCCATAAGAATGCAGTGAAACTTTTGTAGCACATTGCAATTCTAGAGGTCCACAATGGACAACTATCTACTAGAATTTATGTACAGGCTACATTTAACTGTTCAAGCTTTCATTTAAACTGCTCGAGCATTCATCTTAATTTCTGAACCATTAAACTTAACTGCTCGAGCTTTCATCTTAGCTATTCGCGCTGCCGTTTTAGATGCTGGAGCTTTCATTTTATTTACTCCAACTGCCATGTGAACTGCTCGAACGTTCATCATAATTGCTAGAATTTCATATTAAATTTTTTTTTCAACTCTTTGAATAAAAACGAAACGATGATTTTTGATGATTTTTGCTGGTTTGCAACAAGCGGAAATTCAAAGTTTATATGTGGTATTATCTATCAATTGTAGACCCAACAATAAACAATTCAAGTTGTTAGTCTTTATGAGTAAACCTTTAGCATTTACTTTGTTGTTATCAAGTAATACTCTAATGACTTGCTAATGGAAACATAAATAGTATCATTTCTAAAATCTAAAAACGCAATTTTTGCTTTATTGACAGTCGGTTGGAAGAATAAAATTGCTCGTCGTTTCTCGTCAGTTGTCCCATATTAAGTCGAAAATGCTGCATTGTTGAGTCCCAAATAGTTCAGATGGAAGCAGTTCGAAGTATAATTGCTGACCGATATTCATTTCTCTTCTAAAAAAAGAATCGAAATTGGCCTATCGTCTTGTTTTGATTTTCATCATTTATAATGAGAGCTTTTAATGCTCTTCATCGAGAAATTGATAGTTTAGAAGCATATTTACTTAAACATTCATTAAAATTTTTTGCTTATGTACGAGGAAGAATTAAGATAATATGCAAATACTGGAAATTTGCATAACAGATATAAAATTGCAAAACTAAGCGAAAATGCATCCGGATTTGTTTTCCTAGATGATGATGTGTTGAAAATTTTATCTTTGGGAGGGGGAAAAACGATGTTCGTTCTTGTCTTATAATTAGCAAAATTCAAGAGGCTTCAGTTTTTTTTTCAAATTTTTAATTTTTCTCGACTGGTTCTGAAGATTTGCAAGAAATTAAGAGATGATAATAGGTTGGTGGATTGATTTTTCAAAAGATCAGTTATGAAGGGTATAATTGTGAGAATTTTCAGCTTCTCAACTCATAACGTTTTGTGCGCTTATTTTTCTTAATAAGCATTAAAGAAGGAAAAAAATTTTAATTTAGCACCGAAAGGCGTTTTTCAGCTCGTTCCGCAAATGCGAATGAATTACGCATTATACGTTTGCAATATTTGCAAACGAAATGGTCAACATTTATAAATTGCAACATTTGCAATGCAATACTCGCAAGTGAGATGAATCAACAATTGCAAATTTGCTCGTCAATTCGCTGATTGTTGAAATTATGCCCATATAAATTGTATTGTTCATCAATCGCTGTTTCTAAGACGATAATCCATTATTGAATGCTATATGCATTCCTTATTGTCTAATAATATAATTACCATATAGTAGATCAATAAAAAGGTAATCTCGTATTTAGGGAATTTTTTTCGGGATTTCGAGTTATTTTTTGTTGTTTTGAAAAAAAAAAATACAAACAATGTAAACGATTCGATCACTTTTTTTGAATGTTTCCTAACAGTGTGCTCGGTGAGCATTGAAAACTTAGATGGAAGAATGGAAGCGCCAACTTTTGCTTGCCCCATGAGTACTCTACCATGACGTAGTCATTGCTCAACACCTAGACGTTTTCATTGATCATCAAACACTAGACTATAGTTTGCTGCAATACATGAAGTTAAGCTTTTTTAAATTTATGCTCATCAATTATTTTGTCTAAGCTTGCCAACAATTCAAGCACTCAGTTCTTTCTTTCCAGAATTCTTTATCATTTTCGTTTTCCACAAATTTTCTGAAAAGACATCACCCTTTCAACAAACTTTCTACTCAGTGATTGGCAAGAAAAAGCAGGGAGAATGAATAAAAGGGGAGGAGGAAGGGGATTGGTGAGAGGAGGAAATACTGGAGGATAGAAGGGAATTATGTCCTTCTACCTTATGTCAACATAGTGCCATTAATATAACTTTCGCTGTGTAAGGAGGTTAAAGCAAAAATGAAAAGTCATTAAATTATGCATTCAAAGATGTCAAATTCGTCGAATCAAGGACACACATCTCTTGGCAAATCAAATCAAATTCATTCAATATGACAGCCAAAAAAAAAAAAACTTTTTTTCTTCATTTACCGAATAAAACCAGTTAATACTTAATGGCGGTGCTGTAATGTCAGCATCGATAATACTTGAGCTATCATGAAGAGAATCAAATCAAAATTTATTTCGAATGTTTGTTGAATTGAACAATTTGAATATATTTTCTCTCCCTTTTCCTCTTCTTTCTAGTCAAACCTTGGTTATTTTTGAGGCTTAAAGTTAAAGTTTTTAGATTTAAGGTTCAAAGGTTAAGGTTTAAAAGTTGAGAGATAACCTAAAAAGATTGAATGGTTGTTTAGTGATTTTTTTAAAGATGAATCGAGTATCATAATTGAATCTTGCAGCAGGAAATAGACACATGTGACTAAGATTGCGTTTTTACAACTAATGCATCCGCAAATATTTGTACCTTAGCTACAAGTTATCGACGTATTTCCATATAGATCACTCAGTTTAAAAATTGTTAAATTTTATGAATTGCTAAAAAAATGAAGTTTTTATATACAAAAGTTAGAAAATGTCGTATTTTAAGAAAAGTGATTCTTTTTTTTTTAAATTTTATTGCGCGAAATTTCCTTAAAGTTCAAAGAGATCCCCCGAGCCGGCATATGTTGCAGCTTCGATATTAGGCAAATTGCGTAATTCTAGTCAGAATTGTTGGATATATTCTTCGAACGAATCGTTTCTTTATTTAGTTCAAGTGATGACCATATTTATGTTTTTGCTTATAAACCTTGTGGATTTTAAACCCGAAAGGCATTTTTGTGTGACCAGGAGGAGTGAATCTTTCATTTTCCTCTTTTTTTTTTTTCAGAAAAAGGCGACACGTTTGGAGCGCTTAACCGGTCGAAAGAAGCGCGAATGGCTTGATTCGGGTGGTGATCATGGATTTGTACGACTTTTCGCGCCAGCCGGCTCGCGTTCCATAGTTTATCCGCTAACCGTTAAATCCACTGTTCAGGATGTTTGCTCCATTCTCGGTTTTGAAGCACTTTACCTCCAAATTGGTGGCCTTCATATAAGGTAGCACTCATATTCATTTATCTCGCTACCTTATTTCTTTCAATATTTCGCTTCACGATTAAAGCTAGAAACTTTCAAATATTATCGTTAATGTTCTTTATTGCATGGTTATAGCTTCAGAGTGCATTTAACTCAGAGTAAATAATACAGTAATAATATAAATAGAAGCCCAGTTGTAGAAATAAATGTAAGTGCGATCACGAACTTAAGAATATTGTTTAAACTAATTGCGCTAGTAGCTAGCCAAGTTGATTTTTTTTTTCTCAAAAAGAAATCCTTTTTTTTTTCGGGATCAAAGGATATGGCCATGATGGAAATTTGCTTTATATTGCGAAATATATATTGCAGCAGAAAAGTGAGGTGATGTGAAAACGATGCATCAAATTACAGATGACACAATGTGGTGCATTTGCGTGATGTCTCTATAATTTTGTGACCTTGAAATATGCATCTATTCTAACATTGATTTACTGCATCTACCTCAACGATAGATCACTTGTTCTAATCTGTACATTTCTTGCAGTTTCCGAAATCAGATTTAATCAATGAAGCTTTTAGAAAAATTTCATGCCTACTGTCCTTAAATTCTATGATAATTAGACGTTATTAAAAATTAAATAGCCTCTAATCAAAACTTACTGAGCATGTCACACTTAACAAAGAAGCCTATTACAACAATATATTTGTTCTACCGGTTATTATTCATTCAAATTTCCATTCATTAAGGAGTTTACCGCCAAGTGCACGACCACTATATTTGCAAAATGAGATCCTCACATCAATTGGCTATGAGAATCTCAACGAATGTATGGAGGCTGGTGATGCGACTCATCTTACACATATATTCTGCTTCTATATGGGTACTTTTTTCTAGATGTTTTATATTAACATTCTTCATGATTCGATCAAAAAGTCTCGACTGCCTACAGACAGCCGTAAAACTATCACATTTTTATATACAGCCGTAAATCTGTACTAGGATTTAAGGCAGCTGTCAACGTTTCCTTACAAATATATTGGCCGAGGTGTCGATGTGATTCATAAAATAATAAGAATTTTAACAAGCATTTTCGATAACCAACGCTAAACTCCGATTATAAATCCCCCAGATAGAAAAGTGCTCCAACTTCTAAGAAATTCGTTCTTTCTTTCGGGAAGAGCGGTGAAGAGAGGGATGGAGTGCCCTATAATTGACATTCTACGGTATTCTACAGATTGACATTCTACGGTATTCTACAGATTGGCATTTTACGGTATTCTGCAGATATTAGTAAAATATTACGTAAGAGGACTGACTTTCAATATGACTTACCTTTATGAGGCTATATGTTTTAATCAGATAAACGTTTCACACTGTTTTATGTCGTCCTGAACATGGTGCATTAGCGGGCACATCAAATGAGATTCTCGTCGCGAAATGTCTTGTACGCAAAGGACGAATCTTGCAAAAATGGATCAAACGACAATGTGTCCTCTATAATGGTATTATTCGTGTTGAACATGGTATGATATTCAGAAATTCGCTTGAAGACATTCTTTCTGTATAATTTTCTAAAAAGAAGCCATATAACGAAATGAACAACGCATAAATTTTTTCCTCACATCTTTCTAATGGTTCTATTCAGAACAGAGCGGTGATTAAGACTGAAAAAAATTCCAATTTTAAAAATCAATTCGTTCGCTTAGATATATATTTTGTTTTGTTTTGTTTTGATTTTTTTCTATTTTTTTTTTTTTTTTTTGATTCACACGATAAGAAATCAGCCCAAAGATGGTATTTGTTCGAGTTTGACTGCATTGAAATTGAGCAATGAAAATTGAGGAACTGAGAATGGACTCTTTTAAGATGTTTTCTCTAAATTTACTCTTTTATTTGGCTATCTGCTATAGACAACTAAAAATCACTGTTATAAAGTACATTTAACGTTATAAAGTACATCTAATTTTATAAAGTACATTTTGCAATTTATTGATGAAGTGACTCTTTGCACTATGCTTTTACAAAAAAAAAAAAAAAAAAAAAAAAAGCCATAGATTTGAGCGTTTGTCTTTCATCAGTAAAAAAAAATGCATTCCCACCAATTAATGATCGATTCAGAAAACGAAGATGATGAGATGTTATTGTTGAGTCGATATCGCGTTGAGGTGACCGAAAGCAGTAAAGGGAAGTATCTACGCTTAACGGATGCATCACAAGTCTATTGCTTTCTTTTTGAGGCGATCGGCGATATGAATCTTTGGTTATCAAGAGTTGTACAGGTATATTGGTATTATAAGGAGTCATTTCAATAGATCATATGAAAATTATTGAGTAAAAACTTTACTGCTTTGATAGGATTTGAACTTGGATAGTTTCAGAGCGTGTAGTTTCAATTCTCAAAATTAGACAGGTTGCATTTCGGCATAATCACAACGATAAACAATCCCCTTTATCTACGGTTAAAATTTCATAATATAAATGGGATTAAAAGCAACGAATATGGGAAGAAAAAATCTTCAGTCGCAGATTGATTGTTAAGACGATTTGCTTGGTAAAGGGATGTCGCTAGTTCGGATCCAACTCGTGAACGTTTTTTTCACTCACTATGAAGCCCATTTACATAGTTTAAAAATATTCGTGCCCCGTTTGTGTCGATGAGAGCGGTCATTTTATGAATTTAATCTCTATGAAAGAGGTTTCACTAGATACGAAAGTAGTCTAATCGTTAATTTTTTGTGCGCTAATGTGACCATTTTTCAAGTCTC
Organism: Baylisascaris procyonis; assembly: GCA_037389465.1. NCBI lineage: Eukaryota > Metazoa > Nematoda > Chromadorea > Rhabditida > Ascarididae > Baylisascaris > Baylisascaris procyonis. The sequence continues at coordinate 807,212 of JAZARR010000206.1, forward strand.
AAAAACAATTCTTCGAGAAATTTCATAAAATCTCAGAGGATACTATTTTTTGCTTTGTTCATAATTCCTATATAATAATCTTTTTTTTTTTCACAGTATACCGTGAATTACGAATTTTATTTTCATAGCTTTCGGCACCAATTGATATCGGTCATTAGTTGTCACGATTCTTGAGGATAGTTCTTCAGACTCAAATTGCGCCCACTTGTGATCTAAGCGATCAGAGGCTTCTCTTTCTGCCAGATCGGCTATTTTCGATTGGCGTCGAACGACAAATCATCTCATTGAATCTTCGTCGTAATTCACTTGTTCTTCGACCAAATAATGAGGTGAGACTTTCATTTGATTAAATTTGATAACATCTGATAATTTCTTTATCGGTTATCTAGTCTTAAATCGTATCTGAAAATTACTTCAATTTTTTCTTCAATTTCAGCGTTTCTTATCTCTTCAGAAAAGCGATATGTCTTATAATCTTATCAAAGAATTTTCATTCTTATGCAATCTGTTTCTGTTTTGCATATTGAGGAACATCTCTACGAATGCAGAACTATATGGAACAATAGTGCAGCCAATATTTGCATATAAGGTCGCTAATAATATTGTCTTAATGTTTAAAGAGTTGCCATCCATGATTTTAATTGCATGGCATGCGGCAAAAGCCAATAATACATTATCGATGTGCATATTTTTAAAGCTTCTATCGCTGAGTACTTGCTAGAAAAATCCAGTCATCAAAGTAAACTGCCGCAAAAAAACAACCCAAAAATCAGCTCTAAAAATGATGAAGAAAATCGAATAAATTAGAAAAGACCTGGAATAACATAACGGATATTTATGCATGAATAAGAGGAAGAGAAAAAAAAATGCACAGCAGCCTCTACCATCTTTTATTTCTTTATTCTTCTATATCGCATAGTCTGTTGTTTTATCTCTCAATTCATAGCAATAGATGCTTTAAAAAAATATCAACTTCTTCCTATAGTTCTTAATTAAGTATCCTTTCAAAATTTTCAGTTTTTTCCTTTTCGTCTCACCTTCATCCTTCTTTTGAGTTCAGTCTTTTTTTGCAGGCAATCACCTTGACAATAGCCTTTAAATCCTAGGATCAGTGATAAAGAATTTGAAAACATGCAAATCAATGACGCATTATCATTCAAACCGCATTAAACACAAATGTATCCAATTAAATGCGTACGCGTTATCCTGTATTTATTAACGAAATTTTGCTGCTGATTTGGTTTTTATCAAAGGGGTCTCTCACTTTGAGATGCATGAGGATATATTCACTTCAAATCCTAATTCCTTCGTCTGGGATAAACGTCAGCAGCTAAGCAGTCATTTTTCAACGGCATATAGGTGTCTATGTTGCCAAATAACTGAATAGCCTTTTGTTGGAGTTTTTCGTTTAAAAAATCCTTACATTTTCTCTTTAAGTTTTTACTCTTAAAATATGTCTCAATATGCGGAGAATTGTTGTTATCGTTTTTGCTTCTTTTGAATCGGCAAAATCTACGAGAAAATTTCCTCCAATTTTCTTTTTATTTGCAAAGAGAGAGGAAAGCCATTTGCGGTCTTTAAATTCTTTCGTATAAGGCTTTATCTTCATTTTTTGCATACATATAGTTTTTTGTTGAAGTGCAGCAAGATAAACGCTACAAAAATAAGTTAATAATAAGTTAATATGAGAATTGCAGATTCGAACACCACCGTTAGGCTGGTTGGATGACGTTCATCGACTGAGCAGTCTTCGTTCATTGAATATAGCTGATAATTCGCTACAGTCGTTCCCACTGGCTGTGACACGGTTGACCTCACTCACCGAGTTGATTCTAAATGGAAATCGCATCGCCGAAATACCACCACAAATCGGTCTTTTATCCAGGTGAAAAAATTTAAAAGCACTTTTGATCTTCTTTACAAGTAGCGATGCTTCTTGCCATCATGGATCGAATTGTACTCCGCAAGAATGGGATGATAAATACATGAGTTCTACCCGTTATCGTTTTGGCAGTAAACTTAAATGATTACTAATAAATTGCGGTATAAAATGATAATAAGATGAAGCAGTGAACGTTATGGTCACTTTCCCGAAAAAATTTTTATGTTCTATATAAACTTATTTCTTTCTTTTGGTTTCTTGTAAATTTGCCCAGCCTGCTTATAACACATCCCTTTGTTAGGATATACGTTCGAAATAAGGATAAAGCAAAGTAAACAAATTAAAGAAATAAATTATTGATAATTTTTGAAAAAGTAGAAATTTTTTAAAGTTTTTGCAGCCTTTGTATTCTCAATCTCGGTAACAATTGGCTCATATCACTTCCGATGGAACTAGCCGAATGTTCTGCACTTTCGACACTCGACCTCAGTTTTAATCGTTTTGAGCAGGTTGGTTCACAATCAGCTTACAATAATTTGCTTGATCGAAGATAAATAAGCATCGGTTTTTGATATCGATTCCTTATCTGAAACGTTACTCTTTAAAGAAGAACAGATACTTTCAATTCTCCACTCAGCGGAAAACTTAGACCTTAAGCTTGACCTTAAACTTACGCCTGATTTCTTCATATTTTCTACTAAACGGTGAGTTAATTAATTTCCGCTCGATAGGCGTTTTCTAAATATTATTTAAGATATTATTGTAGTTGGTAATGAGTGTAAAAATTTGCAGATTCCAGATGTCATATTCAATTTGAAGCGTCTTTCATTGATACAGCTAGCTGGCAATGAGGTTTCCTCCTCATCGCTACACACTCTTTCCGGTGTACATGCACAAAAGCTTGATCTTCGTCGAAATGCACTAAAACGGTGAGTGACTACCATCTTTATCGATTTTATTGGTAGGCAAAGATGGCATTAGATCTTCATTTTCTCATCATAGCTTCCTTTTTATTTATTTTCTCTTCGTTTTTACTCGTTGGCGCTTAGAATATGGAGAAATATTCAGTTTTTTATGATATTATGTGCGCTAATGAGTCATATACCTTTTGCAGTTCCATACGCTTGACTTCGTTTATTTTCGATGCACTCTGTGAAGTTGACGTCAGGGATAATACGAGCCTCAGTGAACTTGATTTCAGTAATCTTCCTACTCTACAAGTAATCTTTACAAATTATCTTTTAAATATCGAATTTGTACTCATTCATTGGTCACTAATGGTCACGTAATGGTCACGTATTGGTCACGTATTTAATGGAAAGTTTAGCATAGCATATAATCGTTTGAAATGAATTTCATTGCAGATAGTTCATTGCGAACGAATAGGATTGAACAATTTGCAAATCAATGGTTCAAGTTTGCGTTATTTATACGCCGATCACAATGGTGTGTTTTCTATATTGAAATTCATTAGATAATTTGTGTATCATTTCTAATTTAGTGATATTGCTACGTGGAATTTGAAATAAATCATCCGTTGAAAACTTTTCTCGTTGATTTTCATTTTCAACAATCATTTTTAGGGGGAAATGCCTTTGAAATAAACGTCAATTTTCTTTCTCAATCTTATACATGCAATCGAGCAGTGCATCTATCAAACTTTTAATTCAATAAATTCAACATATGAGGAAATAATTAATTGTGTCACTACATATAAAGCTTTATTATAAAGTGAATGAAGTTTTATAGCGATTATAAAGCTGATTTTGTCTTTGAAACTACGATAGTCATTCATGCAGGGATGCAAAATAGAGAGACAGATGCGTTCGTGTATCCGATGGAATTTTAATATCTTCGTGGCAGGAGATATAGCGAATCACACATTCGGTGACTTCTGAATAAATAGTTAAATAATTCATATATATATATATATATATATATATATATATATATATATATATATATATATATATATATATATAATGTAATATGCCGCAGTTCGCGAAAAACTTTTTATCGTGATGGGGAAAGCGACGAAATTTTCCTTCTAGAATTATCACTGTGCTAACGTTTTAAGCGATAAGAAATTTTTGTGCGTTAAAAGCAATGTAAGTCTTTCATTGCGCACATTTTGTTGAGCTATCCAGAAGAAGTGTTCAGCATTTTGGTATATCCTGTGCACCCAAGAATGCAACATAAAATCTCATCTGCATGAGGGGTTTTCTTTTTTTCTTTTCAACGAATCTAAGGTTCTTTCGAAGTAGTTGATATGTCGTTGATGAAATCCATCTCAAAAATGGCATTGATGAGACGTTTCTGAAATACGCTCATTCTGTCACCATATTATGCGATAAACATTTCAGATCTATCACAAGCGATAATAATGCCCATTCCAATCCATCTCATCGTTTTCTGTATCCCCTACAATCGACTCGTTTCTTTACCTGATTGGATCACCGATCTGCCGCAAGTTGAAACGATCTCAGCACATCATAACTCCATTAGACGTCTTCCTTATAGGTTAGTGAGATTTTTGCATTTATTCAAGCAATTCATCGTATGTTGCTAATGATAGCTTTATGTTGTGCTGGCTTAGAACTGCTTTACCTTTTGGTGCATCGCCAACCGGAATTGCTGAAGAACAATTGAATTTCACGTGTAAGTCGGATGACATTTTCGACAAGTGAAAAAGAGATGGGGGAGATGGGGGGGGGTCGGGAGGAGTGGTGATGCGAAAATAGATAAGAATGGAGTGGAAACTAGAAAGAGTAAATGGAATGACTTAGCTAAAGAGTGGAAGAATGGAGAAACACTCCACTGACTCAGCTTGCGTCACCCTTCTCTCTCTAGAGTGAAGCTTTGAATTGTTCACTCACAGCTATTCACATTTAACTTTACAATGATATTGCGAGGGGGTCTCTTAAGATATTATTGTTATTTGAAGGATATTTATGAATGTAGCAAATCTAAAGAATTTGTTCATCAACGATAACGACATCGAGCGATTACCTGATGTGGTGGAGAACTGTTCTCTAGAGGTATTATCACTGCATAACAACCATATCGAACAATTGCCTCTCGACTTGTTGAGATGTGCGCATAAGTAAGTAATTAAATTGTATTCTCATTTAATGCTTGACACACTATCGGTTTCTATAACAGTCGTTCGCTTAGTACACAAAATTTACGTCATGGTGTGCTTGCATGCTTGCCTTATATGTGTTTATAGTCGAAAAATTCACTATTCGATTTCCCTCGCTCAAAGAGCAATCCTTGGCCAGTAGTTTTTGTGACTATCGATGCCGCTCAAAAAGTCAATAGCCATTAGTAGATACTGACGTTTTGTGCTGACGCATAAACCGAAGATCCTTTTGAGTTTTCTTTCTTGATTACCTATGCTGGTGTATTCGTTTCATTTATTTGTCTGTTTATTTATTTATTCATTTCAAAAATACAGACGACAAATATGCTGGCTTAAATAGCGGGAAAGAGTAAAATGTTCGCTAAAGCAACTTAGCATTGAAGGGAAACAAGTTATCAAGATGTTTTTCATCGTTTGCAATTGTTTCGTTTGAGTTTTTCTTTGCTATCATAATATCCGTTTAAGTGATACATCATGTGAGCTAAAGAATTTTTTTTTCGGATGCGATTATGATCAATAAAAACAACGTTGCTTTCAATTGAAATACCGTGTTAACCCTTGAGGATCGCCGAAGCTATTCCGGTAAGAGGAGTTTTTGTGTCCTTGGAACTTCATTCGGATGTTTTTCAAAGAGTTTTGCTCGTAGGCCTCATTAGTTGTTGACATAAGCAATCCTAATAAACATGTTTGGAGAGAGGAGGATAGAACAGCAAAGTGTGAAGAATAGCAAGCACTCGATCCTCCGATATTCAATCTTCCAGACGGGACTTTTATCCGCTAAGCCAACAGTTTCGTTCGTCGCGTTACGACATACTCGAAATTCATGAAGTTTAGGCTACGGAATCTAAATGTTTCGAACAATCGTCTTTTGTCTTTACCTGTTGCCAATCCTATGGTTGACCTAAATCGATTGCAACTGTTGAGAGCGGCAAGTAATCGTCTGGATGAATCAGTCATTCCAACGGTGGTTTCATGCCGTCGACTTCGGCTTCTTGATCTCTCGTATAATCAGTTGAGGTTTTTCGATGATAGGTATGTTTGCATTTAAGCAATCCTCATATATATATTTTTTTAATCATAGAAAGTTTTTTTTGAACGTCTGGAAGTAGAACGTTCTCAAGCCAATGTGTCAATAACGAAATAAATCAGTCTTTCTATTTTCAGCTTCGTTTCTAAATTAATTCACCGATTTCTTTGAAAATATTGAGAGGAAAGAATTCACAGTTGAAGAATTTTTCATTGAGGTCTGTTATGAAAGGTATTTTAGAAAATTCAAAGGTACTAAGAAAGGTATTTTTCCATCATCGATCAGATGAAAAAAAGTTTATCTTATTTTCTTTGTCAGTTTTTGAGAACTTCTTCAGTGAGACATGCATGACTAAGGTCTGTTGTGAAAGCGTGTTGCATAAGTGAGAACAACTCTTGCGTACCATTAAAATGTTTTCAGCGTTTGCTTCGCCTCCTACGCTAAAATATACTCATTTAACAGCTTTTTTCAGAATCTTCTCTGAGTACCTTAATGCGATCGACAGTGATAGAGTTAATCAATCGCTTAATTTACCAGTCGTCCGACGAATACCTCCAGAATTCTTTACTTGATCTTTGAACGGATTTTAGCTCTGTTTTGCTGGCTAACTCAAACATCCTTCAGTCGAGCTTTCCGTTCAACAAGATTCATTGGCCATCAAATCGTTCAGTTGCTAACTGTCTTTCAAACGTTTTAGGTGAGAAAAGCCGAAATAAACGTTATCATAAGCACACAAATCGAACGCCTTTATCCCAACAGATTTTAATTGCTCTCGTTTATTTCAAATCTTTAAACATATATTCATATTGTAGTTGTTTGATGCGTCTAACGGCATTAGAAGAAGTGAATTTATCGTCAAATCGACTATCGACTATTTCATCTGCATTCGGTATGCTGCCCAACTTGCAGATTCTTCGTCTGCATTCCAATTTGATCACCTCAATCCCTGATCTCTCCCATTCTCCATCTTTATTTGTAAGGTTTTCCTCATTAGATTGTTTTATACTGGAATATTTGCTCTTTATTCCATCTATTACAATTAAGAGTTGCCAATATGAATTATTTGAAAAGAACTAAGTATTAGAAAGTGTTTGCTGATATTGGAGCAACACAATTTTGATACCAGGTGATTGTTCATTTTTGGATGACGTCATAACGAGAGGAGTTATTTTGAGTGGGAGAGGGTATCTATTTTCAAAGTGATACTGTGCAAATTTTACTGAATTGGAAAAAAGGTTTACATTATAGTTTCTGCAACTTATGATCTAAAAATTTTATGCAAATTTATTCCTGTCCGTTTCCACCAATTTCATAAAAATTTTTGAATATTTTAAGAAATATTTTACAATTGTGAATTTTTTGTGAGACTAAAATAGTGCCATTAATGCGTAAAATCGATCGATGAGAACGATAAGTGAATGGAACATTTACGAACATTTTGTGTATAGCTAATTTCCGATTGAAAAATGCGCAATGAAATGTTTCAGGTATTCCGTAATGAAATATTTCAGCTATTAGATATTTCGAGTAATGAATTAGAGAATTTAAATACGGATATGTGTATGGCGAAGACATTGAAGCATCTCGATCTCACATGTAATGCCGCATTACGCGTCGATACGAATACAATTCGCCCGAAAAAGTATGCCTTAGGCTGTTATTTTCATTGAGCCTTAGGCTGTTATTTTCGTCGATCCTCAGGGTATTACTTTCATCGATCTATGCAAAATCTTCTAAGCAAAAGAGTACCATAAGAGATATCTATCTGTGATGTTAGTTACCATAAGCAAACTAAGAAGCAAAGAAAAATATTGAAAAATATTGTTTTGCCTAAGAGTTTCAACATTTTCGACTGGTATAGTGGGTAGCAACTCATGGATCGCTTTCGAGACTCCTCGCAAATGTTTTCTTAATTTTTGAAACTAAATTATAGAAAGCCTAGTTAATTTGGGTCAGTTTTGTATTTTTTGTTAGCTTACCGAATGCCATAGCTGAATAGTTGAGAAATCTTGAATTGGTGTGTTTTCTAGTGTTTATGGTTATAGGCACGGACGTTTGGTATCGATTGTCGATGTAGGTTCCGAATCTACATCGGGTCCATTTCATTTCGGATTTTCCGAAACGGCTGGTCAAAGGAATAAGTAAGATCCCCTTCCTTCGGCCCTGATGTTTAATCATTACTTCTCTTATTTATTTTTCTAAAGTTTTTAAAATTATAGTATCAGAGAGTTTTCTCATTGCTGTAATACACCAAAATTATAAATATTTTTGAGGCATTTTTTGCTACTGTTGGATGAATCACTGACCGTAATGTACTTACGAAATCATGCACAATACGTAACAGTTGGATGGGTTTTTTGAAGAGCCTTTAGCATTGTTTTTCTTTAATCATCGACCGGATATACAAAATTCACCGTCGTATTTCCTTCGATTGAAAAAAATGACGTCTTCAGTTAAGAAAAAGATTTTTCCGATTTGTCCTGCCAAAGAATGTCTATTTCACAGGATCTAGAGGGGAGAAGGCTGATTCTGCCGGAGTCCATTAATTTACTCACTTTGTTTAATATCCGAAAAGTTAAATGCTGTGGTAGTTATGCTTCGGAAACGCAGATAACATTAAAGGTTATGTATCCGGCAAATCCGACCAAAGAATGGCAACCAATTCGTGTTTGGTATGATCGACGGTGGTTACAACGATGAAATTCCTTCGTTGATTGTCGAAAAATTGGATGACTATGTGCAGCAAAAGGTTTTAGCTTGTGTTTCGTTAAGGAATTTTTTAAAATTTCTGTTTAATTAGCAAATCTCTTGCATAATTTATCAATGATAACACCCAAACTTTTCCAATCCTAGTCCCTCAGCATTTGTGATATGGTGGTGATAATGAAGTGTTAAGGCGAACAATTGCAATATTTGCAACAAAAAGCTTTGCATTATAAATTAACTTTTGGTTTGAATGCAAGCATAACTCCATCCCACTTCTTTCACTATCGATAAACAACTTAGCCTAACGCTAATTCCGCCTAGATATCACGTTTGATTTAGGTGGTTATTGGAGCAAGTTCATTAAAAGCAGCACTAATACGGGCACATGAGCATCTCGGTCAGATGGGTGAACGTCTTGGTGCATCGGCCCTTCTGCTACACGTTTCGCGGCAACAACTTCTATGTGCCACAAGTGGTCATGTACGTGCGGTCCTCTGTAGGAACGGTGATGCATGCGATATAACTGGTGATCTGAATAACACACTCAGTGAGGAGGAATATCGTCGGATACGTCGTGGCAACGTTACGATTACACAGGTATGCGCTTAATAATTATCACTTGTGTTTAACTTCGTAAATGAGACAGTAGACGAAGTTTATATGATCTGTAACATAGAAATTACGATAGGTAGAAGGGACTGAGAATGAAGAAAATCCGTTGAAATAAGGAAACATTGAGACAGGTATCGAGACGTTGCAATGGAGCATGAATGTGGCGGTAAAGTAAGACAGAAATAAGAGCATATTTAAGTTAAAATTTCTTACAAAAAGGTTAGTAGATTCTGCATTTAGGAAAAACTTAAGCATTAACCTAAATTAGCTACGTTTAAAATTGATAACATTGTTGCAGAATGATCTTCACTAATGATTTCTGGATGTAAAATTTTTGCAGGATAATCTAATCGAAGGTGTTTGCCATAGCTCTCGTTCACTTGGCTTCTCGTTTCTTTATCCAGCTGTTGTACCAAATCCAATTAAGGTATCATTTTATACTAACGAAAAATTGGAAACGAAATTTCTGGATTTTTTCCATAATTATTTGAAAATGGTTTTAAGAAATAGTGCCAGTGAAGCTGAACAGTTGAAATATATTATAAAAGCAATCGTAAAACCAATTGATAAGGCTTCGTTTACGCAAACGATCATAGATTCAAGTTTTGAGTTTCATTTACTAGCTGCAAGTTGATGTCATCTCCTTCTACTTTGAAGATACCAATCAAATTTTGTAAACAGAAATTTTTTTTTTTGCCAAATAAGTTAAAATTTCTTAAAAAATAGGCAAGTCTTATGTACGTATAAAAATATTCATTCGTTTTTCGTTGACTACGTAATCGATAAAAGTTATTTGCTACAAATAAAGCACTAAGAAAATTTCGATTTTCAATACCAACATATCACTTGGAGTCGATCTTATAAATTATAAGATAAAGAGCTCAAATATGACAAAAATGTTTTGGATACGTTTTGCATAGTTGAGAGTGATGATATGTAATTGTTTCTTGCCAATAAAAATTCTAGGCCTTCAGGTAATAAGCAAAGATAAGAACATCCCAGTAGAAATTCCAGATTTCAGGAATCGTCGTACCGGAGTCCATCCTCTGCGTCTAACATCCGCAAGCTCCGTTTCCCTCATCCCATCCTCACTACCTCTCTCATCGCCAGATATAGTTGCGGAGCCCATCACAAAACACCTGTTTCCACATGAACGTTATACTTTGTAAGAGGAAAGGTGTGGAGAGAGGGGGTGGTTAATCTTACCGTAGCCGTACGTCCACTCATATTGATCAATTTATGACTTTTTGAACCATAAAATGTTTCATCTTTTAAATAAAATTACGGCTGACTGATACAAAATAGCTTCAATTTATCTAATGAAATAAACCATTTGGCAATTCTTTTTGTTTCTGCTTATTGCTTGATGAAACAAGGCCAAAAAAGGACTTTTCAAACAAATTCGATTATATTCACAGATAACGGTGCCTCTACTCGAGAGCGATGAATTCATTATAATTGGTTCAAGAGCGTTGTGGAAATTTCTTTCACCACAACAAAGCGTCGATCTTATACGAGCTATACATAATCCACAAACGGCTGCTAAAAAGCTACAGGTTCTAAGAAAACGCTTTGAGTTTATATTTGCAACTTTGCAACGAATAAGTTTTAAGTTTTATAATAAGTTTCAATCGCTATTGAATGAATGGCAGTTGGAAAAAAAATAATAAAAACTTCCTGTTCGGAACATAATGATTTACATTAGAATAGATGAATGTGTACACGATATTACAGCAGTTTACTTGTTTATTTTTAATTTAATTCCTAGTAATCATTTTCAATCGCATTTTAATTACAATTGTGAAATTTGGGAAATTTTTTTAGGATACTGTACAATCACTGGAATACAATGGCAATTTGAGTATTATTGTCGTTCGTTTCACACGTTTTATAAACGAAATGCAAGATAGCCGCAATATTGTACGACGTACGCAAATTGCAGTCAACTACAATAAAGAGGAAGTTGCTTTTTCAGGTAAACAAATTAGTAATTACACTGATGTTGGTCTACAAGTAAACTTTTAATCCAAGAGTTCCTGGATTTTTTAATCCAGGAACTCCTGAATTTAAGGATGAAGCCATCATAAACACTTTCAGTGAAAATATTTATTCCATTTTATTCGAAGCGTTTTATAAACTAAGAGGTGGACATTTTTTTGAACGATGCATAATTTGATTGAAGTGAACTATCCTTTTCTATGAATGGATCTGTGTTCAAGATGACGGCTTATATTCAGGCGGAGGCTTACAACCAACGGGATTAATTAACGTTGTTGAGAGCTCTTCGTAATCGACGGATGTTCTAATGAATGAGCTTATATCTGGGAAAACAGTATGAATTGAATTGTTTACCTTGCTGTATAATCATATATCTGTCTTTGATATGTTTAATTAAATCCACTGATAAATTACGAATGAATAGTAAACTAACGCTTTTCGAAAGAGTTCATTGAGTTTCAGAGGTAGTTAGCTCGTAAATGCTCAGCAAATATTTAAATCGGAAACGATCGAATAAATACTATTTAATTAAATAAAATTAATCTAAGCTCAGAATCTTTAGTGTCCATTAGAATTCATTCAAGAAATCCAGAAAACATCCCATTTAACAGCTATGAATTCTGCGTGCTTGCTTTGTCTTTTAATATTTTCGCGCATCTATGAATGATGGAGATGATGAACAGGTGAAGATAGTTGCAGATGGAGAAGTCTCAAATCGAGGCGAATCAACATTGCGTAGTATCGAAGAGCGACTCGAACAAATAAGTGAAGCGATTAGTAAGATCGAAGACGATTCGAACAATAATCGATCGATGGAGAACGGCGTCGATCAAATCGATGTACTCAATAAGGATCATAGCTTTAGGCGCCCTCTAAGAAGGACAAAAAAGCATCACAGTGTTGATGCTTCAAGGTATATTGTGCCTCGTAGTTTGGAGTCTTGTAGTTTTGAGGTTGCAAGACATATAAGGCGATAGTTCTTTCAGCAAAGAATTCAAATGTATATGACGAAACTATAAAAAATAAAAGGAAAAGTTCCAACTGAGTGGAAATTATGAGGTATTATCTCTAATTCCTAGCGATATATTCCCTTTTATACGAATGATTATGTGCGAAAATATATTTATTTCCGAAATTGCTTCAAAACCCAAATTGTTCTCTCAATTTCCTTTTTCTTTCGTCTTTGAAATTTAGAGAGCAGTTTTTCTACATAAGCCTCAGTTTTGCACTTAAGGTTCAGGTTCATTTTTTGCAATTTTTTTCACCTTCTTTCTGTAGGTTGTTTCACTCAGCTACTTTAGCCGGCTTCTTCTTTAAGGACAAATATTGGTTCGGGACCAAGTTTTTTAAGTCGTCGAAGCCAAGTGGATTTGACAACGACGATACCTTCGCGCGCCGCATCTGCCGCTAGTGCACCACCCGATCCGCAAACTAGCGATACTTCACGCTCGGATACGATCATTCAGCATGACTCCAACCGTGAACGGTTCTCAATTCGAAGTCGTATTGATATGTTTGATCGCATGAGTGGATTGGGTACAGTTGCCAGTCGAGAACGCTTCCAAAGGGCCAGACTTGCACTCGGTGAACAGCTTCGACTCGAAACACCCGGCGAGAGGGGTACTCGTCAGTATCTTTTATGAAAATTCTTCGAAATTTTGCAATGTAAGATGCAGTTGAAACTAATAAATTCTGTTCTGACTTATCATTCACTCGGCCTAAATCTAATCCAGCGATCTGGAGAACACATTGCACTACAGATGGAAAGGAAAATTTTTCGAATTAAGATGTGCAACCTTTTAAAACTATTCGGGGAGCGGAGAGGGGAGGATGGGGAAAGGCACCAAGACCACAGTAACAGCTCTGCAGCATTGGGGTGTCCAATTGCTGCGTTTTCGTTTTCGAGCTAGCCTAGTGACATATTACCGCATGACGCTGATGTTACGATATCTCTTCGAGTCTACCTGCGCATGTTTTCTCATACGTGGTCGATCGAAGGATGCAATTGGACGAGACGCAAAACTTTTCACTCATTTCCTCTCTTTCTCCAAGGAGAAATGGGAATATAGACTATGAGATAATTGAAACACACCAGGGAAAATTCCATTATTACATTATGAAAATGAAATCAAATAAATTTTATTCCCATATAAAGGAATTTTCTTGAATTAATTACTCAAACAAAGTGAAATTTCTGAAACGAAAAATTTTTTCAAACAGAATGAAAGAACTAAAATATCCTAAATTCCTTTGCTATAATTCTCAAAATTTGATGGAGTTGAAAGAAATTACAACTGTCATTGCGCTGTTCGCAATATGATGATATAAAAGAAAAAGAACAATGCTGCTAATGAAAAAAGATGAAGACCTCGAACAGTAACTGTTGGCCAGTCATGATCAAATAATATATGACGTTCACGCTTATCACTTTGAACAGACAGCCACAGCAAAGACCTGAATCCGCGATACATGTGGTCCGTCCGTCAATTACTAGAAAAATGCAGCGAGTTCCAGATACCTCTCTGGTTCGCATTCGTCGATTACAAGAAAGCGTTCGCCTCGATAGAGATCAATGTGCTACACAGCGCAATAAATAGAGTCGGCATCACTCGAGAATACATCGAAATAAGCAGAATTGCTGATCAACGGTCAAAGTAAAACCAAACATTTGATCATATAATATCAGAAAGTGAAAAAATATTTAATTGGCAAAGAAACAATTGCGCTTTTATGATGAGGAAGTTTTATTCCGGCTACACACTAAGCAACATGTGTTTGATTGTGAGCGCTTTTCCTCAGGGGCAAGGATTGCAAGAGAAGGATTGGGGAGAGGGGTTTGTGGGGGCGGGGGGTAGAAGGGGAAGATGGCTAGAATTTTCGATCCCCAAAGACACCATTTTCGGTCTTGCAAGGTGTTTATTGACGAAATTTAACAGGGGATTTGAGTAACTTCAGCGTCTTCCGATCAGTTGTAATGTAATGCCAAAAAATCAACTTTCTGGAAAATGTCCCAACGTAAAGAGCTCGAAGTGATTTTCCGATAATCTCATATTAATTCTCTAATCTATAACGCTAACAATAAAAAAAAAATAGGATGGCCGCAGGCACCAAGCAATGTAATAAGCGGTTTGATCGGAATTTAAAGCCTCTATCAACGTATTGCATCACGCCAAGCCAGATTACCTTCAATGTTATAGTGCTTCAGGTGGCAGAGAGCACAGGTTCCGCCGAACATTGATACCTTTGAGTCTCACTACCACACATACGCACTCGCACGCACTGCTTATTTCTGTAGGCACTTAATTATTATGTATTGCAGTACCTGCTGAACTGGACGGTATTGATACCGCATAATATTCAGTTGAAGGTAATGGGACAAATGCGCCACCGATCACTGATTACAACGTCAGCGATTAGGCCATAAGCGATTGCTGTAAGATTTATAAGGGATAATTTTTTCAATTCAACCAATTGACGACGCAATGGCATATTTGTTAAGTGAGCAATTCTAAGTCAATTGAATACGACGCAACAGTTGCATTGGCACATTTTAAGTGCTCGCAATATAACGCTTCATTTATTTGAATGAGGAATGCAAGTTAAATGTGGGACATTTCTATTGTTAGGACATTTACGGCTGTCTGTTACTTATCGACGACATTTACGGCTGTCAACTACTTAGTGATCTCTTCACTTCTCTGATCTTGTGATCATTTCATGTAGTAACTTCCGTAAATGCACATATCCCGCCAATCGTCTATGCTCACAGTCGGGTTTTTTTATCGTTGTTGTTGGAAGTTAAAACCTTACTATATGTAATGGTATTTGTGATGCAGTAAATTGTTGATGATTGCAAAAGGAATGAAAGTTTTCGCTGTGTTTTGCCAATTCATCTAGTGATTCATAACAGTAATTTCTAAGTTCTACAGGTAATAATCGTTATTTTTTGATCGCTTACAATTATTTTTTCCTCAATTAAAAGAATTACAGTAATATTTTAATTGCAATGCCGTATATTCTGGTTTAATATTCTATGCTCAGTCTCTGTTCCTATTTACGCAATTTATTTTTTGATACTGCAATTTATTTATTCAGTAAGTTGTTTAGCATAGACTAAAGCGCAATGATATGTGATATTGCGAGTACATTTAGATAATACAGTACATCTGATAGTAAGCAATGATTAATATGATACACCTGATAGTAGCTAACTATCAGTACAGTATGCCCGCGAGTGGATAGCAATCCTATGAGATCACAGGGTACTGTATTAGTGATATTGAAATGCATTTTTAATTCAAAAATTCAGTTGTAAATATCCTCGGTGAAAAATCGCATTTCGAACACCTTGTTCTGTTCTACAAATTTTGCGCTGCTTTTCATCATAGCCCCCTCCTTCCTCCCTCTCCCTCTCACATCGTATCGCTTCCCCTGTCGTCTTGAATGATATTCTTTCTTCGCTCACATAGATTCGTTTTTGTGAATGAACTCTAACACGTCGAAATACGTAGTCGATATAGTTCTTATCAACAACCTTTCAGAGTGGAGTTACGAGTGCAACGGGCAATGCATTTTCTAATATTTGTACTAATGAACTGCTATACGCTATTACATGCATGCGCTAATACATCCGGATGGAGCATTCCAAAGGTGAACGGTTCGAGTCAGGTGTCCGGTACACGAACAACGATCCCTGCAAAGAGTTAGCTTCTTTTTACCTCGTTGAATCGCTTCATTGATCATTTCCACTCATTATTACTTCTCCTTAAACGTTTCTTATATCTCTGAGCGAATATTGATATCTATGTCTATATATCTTCATTTATATCTATATCTATATCTCCATTAACGATTGAAAAAAAGTTCGTTAAGATTTTCCATTGATTATAATTCAGAAAACTCTCGATGTTATCTTTAAAAATTGTTTCCAACCAGAAAATCTACTGTAATAGCGAATAACTTCCAAACAAGGCAGTACAATTGCTGCCCATCCCATTTATTGGTCTCTTATCTTCTTCATCAATATCGTGGCTAATATTCACTGTGTAGATGCAATTATCTCCATTATCTAAAGTTATATTGCATACACATCAGGCAATATGAGCTCGATAAAAAACACCTGAAACGGAGAAGTCGTTGGTAAAATGAAAAATAATCCCACATTTTAACTTAGCGAAGTATTTTTTGATGATTTTAACCGGCGAACTTATTAACGAGAGGAGAAGGGGGAGAGGGGGAGGGTTGCTCAACTTAAATTAGGTTTGGCATTAATGCGACGGAAGAGTAAAAAGTAAATAAATGGATTAGATGCTCTAAGTCTTTTAAAATTGTTGAAAATAAAGATATTCACCATTCAACGAGATTATATCGAGTTATAAATCAAATGTTGAATATTTTTAGAGTTCAAGCTCACATCCTATTTCCTTTCCATCGTTCAAATGAAAGAATTTCTAGCTAAAGGATAAGAATTACAGAATGTACCAATTGTCAACGAAGTAATATTACGATCACACCAGAAGATCCAAACAATTTGCATACATTAACGCCAACATTATTCGCATTGACAGCTAAGGCTAATGGTTGCCTTCGATTGCAAGCCACCTGTGATGCTAGTGCATTTCTTGATTCGGTTACCTTTATGACGGTAAGTTGATCACAATTTAGCATATATTCTTCATTTATTGGTTTTAGGAAATGACATCATATTTTAAATGGTGGATAGTTCTTAGGTGTTACGCAATCAGAAATGATAGCGATTGTTTTCTAAAATACCATTGAAAATCTCAAATTCTTCGAGGCTAACATTTTAGGTGAGGAGTCATTCAAATAAATTCAAATAATTGACCCTTTGTAGGAAATATCTGAGCAAAAACCACTTCAAATAGGAATCATTTTACTAATCAACTCTTAAAATGAAATTAGGTTCATATTAGATCAAATATTTTGGCGCCTGTGCCATATATATCTAGCTGAAGGACGAAGACCGTAGAATATGTTTACATCTCCGAATATATAAGACGCCACGTCATTTACATTTATAAAGGTTAATTAGAGCGGGTTCTGTAGTTTCCTCCATCTTAAAATATATAAGAAAGCGGAGCAGATAGAATGACAAAGGTTAATTAGAAATGTTTAAGCATCTAAGTGATCGAAAATCATCTGAAAAAATCAGCAACACTGTCAATTTATGAATGAGGTGATCTCCCTTCGACACTGCTATCTAGCAATCTTATGCATGACATATTTTATACCGCCTTCTAAGAAGACTGTGCAAATATAACCTCAGCCTAATGTATCGTTTATTATGTCCTATATTTCGATGTATGAAATGCATTTTCCACAAAATTGTGCCTTATTAGAAGGCCAGCCAATCATTGCGGCTAAATCAACTATAGAAGCAATTCTCGCTTAGTTCAGCTTCATCTAAATGGAGTGCAAGGAAATCATAACTAGAAAGTCGCCTTTAGCTAAACGATTTAACATCTCTAAAATACTCAAATTCACATCCGCTTTCGTTGGACAAAGCGATGGGGAATCAGTAGCCGGCGTGGCTTTGTGGCCGGACTACGAAATAGGAAATGCCTAGTCACGAGCAATGCAAAAGGGGAACCCGCTGCCCGACCAAGACAGGGGAATTCGTAGCCTTTGCACACAGCACGGCGACACGTCACCCTTCTCCTCTTCACCTCGCAAAAGGAATGAGAGGCCTCAAATTAAAGTTTAGAGGGTATTACATGCTCAAGGCGTACTTGTCGCAAGAAAAGTGCTTGAAAACGTTAGGCGCTCTCACAGCACGTCAAAGTGTACAATTACTGCCAGTGGCGCATCAGAATTTCAAGAAGTTATATATGCGCCCTGTCATGAACCCCACTCCCAGATGACTGGAACGATGTTTCCGTCTTGTATCGCACAGTCACGGATTTCTCTGCTTTTGTGGCCAATGGACCACGAACTGTCCATTCTGGTAGTCAAAGAACCGGGCCTCGAGTTCCCATATTTTCTCACTCAATATGCATAGACACACCCTGACTGAGCTATGGATTCCCCATGCTACTAATGAAACCAATTCCATATTTATCTGTTTGCTACAGAAACTGCATGAGGGAATAATTCTGGTAAGCACATGTGAGCGCAATTTGTTGAAGTATTTAGAGAAATGGGATAGCTGGATGAGCGTACAATCACACACAAACCAAAAGCGGAGTATTTACTGAACTAGAGGAGGAGAATGCGGATAAAACGGTGACGAATTTAATTAAATCTTCTAGGTGATGCTGAAAGAGATGATGCCCCCCCCCCCCACCCCCCAACTAATATCACATAAACTGATTTAAATGTTTTTAAATTATTGAAAAAACAAGCATAGGTGAATGTTTCCATATATTGCAACATTCACTATCTAAATGAAGTAATTTATGTTTCAGTTCAACTTCGGTGAAGTGACCCCAGACTTGAATGGACTATCATCGGTGACCGCTACTCTAGAGTGCACACCGAGTGGTTGGCAATACACCAATCATTGGGGTACAACAACCAATGTCAACGAAATCGCTTGTTGGAAATCGTGATTCGCGCTACTTCTACCTCTATGATAAAACAAACTCATCATTAAGCCTCGAATAGAGGTCAATAAAAACCCCCTTTCCAAGCCTTACCCGACAAAATACCCCCTCCCCTTCCCCGTTCTCCCACACTACTTGCCTCGAACAAAAATTTACAACTCCTGGAAATAAACGCCATTCCCCAATTCAGCGCAATGTATATACTTTTGTTTTACCGTGTGCGAAATTATGTCGTAAAAAAATAAACCCATATTTTCAATCAGCCGCCCCTTCCTCCGTTAGTACAGTACTCAAAATATTGCGAGAATTACTTGAAATAATATGGTATAGACTCTAAAAAATAACAATTTCTTAGTAATAAATTTTGAATTCATTTATTAAATGGAGGTACACAACAATACTCTCTCATAAACAACAAAATTTTAGATCTGTATTCCGTGTAAACAGTATGCAAATACTTACACTGAAAGCGAAGCACTCTTCAAGAAAAAAAAAAGAAATAAAAGAAAACATTGAGCGAAAATAGTTGAGAATTAACTAGATAAACGAAGAGTCAAACAATAAAAATTTGCCAAAAAGTCAAGGCAAGTTGACTTCTTGGCACATTCACATATGACTATTACTTACTTTATTTGTGTACTTAAATAAAATTATTATAAAAATGTTAGTACATACCTATGTGCATTGAAGAGAATATCTTGTTCTGTGTTCATGAAAAAAAAAAGAAACAAATATCCGATACTATAAAAATATAAAGAATAAATAGAAAATTCCTCAATCCTCTTCCCAATTCTTCTACCTAATTTATTAATATTTTTATTATCTATTCTTTGAGTGGCGACTGATTTAAAAAAAGGCATAAATGGCGACACATAGTAGATCTGAAATGCCCTCAATATCCATTCTTGTCAGCGCTATCTTGTTATCTATATCTAATCGGAAATGTGTCCATATTTTCACACACACACAAAGAAAAAATTCAACGACGAAAATATCAAATTTTTGCACTATGCTAGCGGTAGATGACATACTGGATAAAACTAATTGAGTCATAAATTCCAAGAATTAAGCGGATAATCGGGCTATTTGTCGTTCAATAAAATTTTTAAGCCTAATAGCTTAATCACATCATCGGGTAACTTCAAAAAAAGGAAATAGCGAAAAAACCTACTCATTATTGAATAAAGCAGCAAAAAAAAAATCTCTATTTAAAAAATCTTCCATTATAATTGACTTATTTCTCTTTGAAAAAAAAACAGTAGTAATATAATAAATGAGAAAATAAATCAACTATAATAGAAGATTCTCTTAAATAATATTATTTACCTTGTTTAATATTAAATAGAGTTGCTTTTTTCTCTTTAATTATTATAAATAACAATTTTGGCTAATAATAAAGGAGAAAAAATGTATTATAATTAGTGCGTCACCTTTAGCAAACCCTCTTTTAAACTTCTGAGGGGAAAAAATTGAATCTTAGTAATTCCCCCTTTCTCCCCTCCCCAATAGACACTTTTTTCAAGCGTACAGTTCAGAGGATGGATTGTTTTCTAAACCTGAGATGCTAAATACTACTGCTGCTCTTCTCTTGGCCCCCCTTCTTGTCCCTCCTCCCCGTTAATCCCCTTGATATAATATGGTAGGTGTACAATTTCAAAATAACGCATTACGCACAAATACTATAAAATTTGATCAACGAGATCGTTGAACTGGCTAGATATTTCCACCCTTAGGCAACATAAAAACGATTTCAACTAGAAATACGCTAAAACTTTTAGAAAGAATAAAAAAATAATATTTAAGAAAACTGCAACATCAAATTGTGAATAAGATAAATATAGATCAAAGAATCAACCATATATGAATATGATCGACGTGTAAGTTTCATAATCAAGACTTCAAAAAGAGCAATGAAATCGAAGACAAATGGGTTTGAAAAAAAGAGCGACTAAGAAAAAAAGTCCTCTAAAAGAACAACTGAGAAATAAAAGAGGAACGATATTCAATTATTATTATTATATCGATACAATTAGAATTTACAGAAATTTAGGGCAACGAAATAAATAATAAATGATATCGTCAACTTCAACAAAAATATTAGTCACATTGAACGTCAACAAATTCATTTATAAAACAATTAAGCAATATTAGTGAAGAAGTGTCTATCACATCTGAGCATCTATCCAGTGTCAAACTTTCCCCTCCCTTATAAACTCTTTAAATCGAAACAGAACCATCACCCCTCTCTCTTCCTTTCTCTGCATCTCCTTCATTTACGAAATTTCATCTTTTTAAATAAAGTAAAAATGAGAGTAGAAATAAGTAAATGTGCTCAGATGTGATCGTATCCACCGGAGTTATGTGATCGGATCTCATCACAAACCGAAACACGCATTCAAAACACAACAAATAAGCAAACACCAACTATTCAGCATGGCACAGGTGGTGGTGACCAAGGAGAGCGGCAAAACTGCCTCTTTTTGTAAAACACTGGAAAACAGTGAATTTCGATAGCTTCGAGTCTTGTTCCTCATATCTTCTATTTGTTACTCAACAATGAAACAGCTCTTCTCCATCCCAAAACATCTGTATGCGGTTCGCTTGTATGCAGGTTTCAACGATTCCAGTGCGACATATGCTTGGTGAACACTTAATCTGCCCTTCTGATCTCAAGCCCCATTCCTTGGATAACACGCCACCGGTAGACTGACTGTCTGTTCACACGGAACTCAGAGAATCGGCAATGAACAGCGAATGAAATCGTTCATTCTATGGTCGTTCTCTCTCAACTTCGCGTACAATGCGTGGTTTCGGCTCAACTGGTGGAGGTATACCATTCCTATTGGCTCCTGGCGGACAACCACTATATCGTTTCCCAGCCTGTGGACCATCGAATGTGACGTAAGCACCTTCTCGAAGCCCTGCAAAAAATCATTGCAAAGCGATAAAAATGCAACATGATGAACATTCAGACACACCGTCACGCTCTACTCCGTTGCACACAACCTGTTCATCGCAGTGTCCTATAGTGCTTCGTGAAGGATTTATTTCGGGTTGAAGGCAGAGATCAACAAGGAAACAAAATACGTAATCGAAGAAAGGCACAATAATTAAATTGTAGCTCGAATTAAATCGACAATAGAAGAAAGAGACAGATTTTTGAAGTTTCTTGAGTTCTTTTTGTGATTCACTTACTTTATGTCACTTCCGATTTGAATTGATCTATTTTCCCAACACCATAGAGATTTTCAAGAAATCCCTAAATACCGGAACCTTATGTGAAGAAAAATATGGCGCAATGAACAAATAAACTGCCTTTCGACGGAAGTAAAATCACCTAAATACCGTATCGACATTCTACCGTATCCTACTCTACCGTATCGACACAGCCAAAGCTCAACATTGAATATGTACATTCAAACATACCGTTCATAATTTTCTCGAAATCGCCGTCGTTGATCTGACTGGAATCGAGTTTCGATTTCTGATTCTTCTTACCACGTGCGGGGGTATGCCCATTGGCAATCATCAACCTTTGCTCAAGCTCACTTATTACATCGCCCTCTCTGCTGCTTCTATTGGATAGCCTCTGACGTGATGCGGCTACCTTCTCCTTGCGAGTTTGTTCGTCTCGAGCACGCTAAAACAACTCAAAATATACTCTTCTATGATAGATCATTCTTATCACGAACTATTTTATCCGGACAAAGCGTTCATGTTTCCAATAAGTGATTAACTGTTGATTCAGGTAACTCAAGCGTCTTCTTTTTCACATTTAGAAATTCACTTGGGACGATGAAAAGGGGAAGAAAATGGGAAAGAAGGGCGAGTGGGAATTGACCGATAATCGAGAAAAAATGGCAGTAGAGAAAATTGAATGTATCTCAATGTACGTTGAAACGCCTACAAAAAATTCTAATGCAAATCTATAGATTCATTTCATGGAAGTTCCACATGATGTTCCCCAGAAATCATTTCCATTACATGGGGAGAGAGGGGAGAGGGGAAAGCAGAAAAGGTCAGAAATAGAAAAATCTCAATTATGCCTTGCGTTTTTATTGCTTCATATATATCATTCATTTCTACATAGGTAAAAGAGTTAGAAAACTGAAATCACCATCAGTTGAAAACAAATAGTGACGAATGTTAATTAAATAAATGAAAAAGCGGGAACTTGCAAAAACAAAGCTACCGTCAGTGAAACATCAACACCATTCAGTTCTCTCAGCATCTCCTCAACAAGCAGGAATGGACGAGAGGACGATACAAGTAAGGATAGCGATTAGGTATGTTCAATAATAGTTCAACCAGTAGAAAATTAGGCCAACTTATTGAAGACGGCGAATTCGAAGATCACCTGTTGGAAACTCCTTTCATTCGAACACTCGATTACACGAATCGTTCTTAGTTCAAGATAGAAGACCATATGCAGGTTTAATAATAGTCGCCCACTATTTCCAAAATGGGCATTTTTTCTCTTAGCCCCCGGGCATGACATCCCCGATGCACAGTTCGTATGTGGTCATGCTCAATAAATACTCTCCAATAGGCTTTTATTCAAAGACGGACCTGTTCAGCTGCATGTCGCGCCTCGTTATCTTGTACTGCTTGATGGAATTTCTTATTGAAATCGACGAGTCTTGAGAAGAATGTATGTGGTTGTTGACTTCTTGATGATTCACCATAGAATTCGACACATGAATTAAATGCTTCCTACAAGGAAATATTTTATAAACTGAAATTTACATATGGCCAATAAAACAACACTTGTAAAACGGTAGATCATTCTGCAAAAGTATCCTTCAATGGGGAAAGCATCTCCCTTCCACTTGCTACCTTTTTTGTGAAAAAAGATTGAAATGAACACCTAAAAGTGGTAACTAATTCGTCACAAAAATAGCAATATTATTTATTTACCTAAATATAAAAAAGTAGGATCGAATTTAAATAGGTAAATTTCGCAATTAAGCTATACTGGACAAACTAAATTAATCTTATGTTTCTTTGAATATTAACGAAAAACATGAAGAAAGAAAAACCAAGCAGATCTTCTTCATCAAAAAACAAAAATAGCGAACCGTAGCCGTTCTACATTGCGCTTGAAGATGTGCAATCCTTTGTTGACAGCTCTCCAAGAATGCAACCAAAGATGGTGGACAATCGGCACCTTTCAATTCTCGTTCTTTTGTTGCCAATGCAAAATTTGCCTCCACTTCACGCATATCGGCTAATACCGCCTCCCACATTACTGAAATCAAAATTTTATTGGATGTTTCTTGAAAAATAAAAGACACAGTAAGCAATTAATCAGTAAAAATAAACGAACTACTCTTAAATCGGAAAGAGCCGAAATCATGTTTGTTACGATGCCTTGAAATAACATTCATTTCTGGGAAAGAGTTCGCTGCGGTAATTAAGGTTTTACGGTGAATTACCCTTAGGTCGAAAAGAGAGAACGGAAATCATGCTGACTATTGCAAAAGTGTATAAAGGTTCGAACAGGTCTTTTGTAGGGGACTGACCTCTTCATTAATATCTATATTACTTTTATAAGATGAAAAAGGGAAATAACTTATTCTACAAGAGCTCCACGAAACATCCACAAAATGCTTAACAGCGCTTTAATTATGTAAACCTGATCAACGATCCAATGGATTCACCTATGCTCCAAAAATTATAATTTCAAGCTTTGATGGCGCAGTTTTCCTGTTATGCCAATTGAACGCAACAAATGCATAAAAGAAAAAGAAAATGAAAATGCAATGGATAGAATTTTATGAAACGAATATAATTTTGGATAAAAACCAATCAACTACATAGCTAGAAATAAGTTCACAATTTGGCTCTTGTGAAATGCAGTTATACTTGATTTGCATAAAAATAAACAAATCTTTTTAATAAAAAACACCCAGTTTTATTAGAATGAAAGAAAATGTCAATCAAACCTAATAAATAAAGCATAATGCTCGAAATCTGCAGCAGGCCAAATCCCTATATCCAAAATCCAAACCACAAAGGCAATCAGGGCAGTAAAAATGGGCTGGTCAAGAGAGTATAAGAAACAATCTCGACTTTTATTTTCCACAATTCATTTAAAACTGAAACTTCGGTCGATCGAAGTTCCCCCACTACCTGTACTATCTCTACAATTTACAGCCTCCCACCTACAACACATACCTGGGAGTCTTTCGCACAGATCGAAGGCTAAAAAAATAGCAGCTTTAAAAGCTGGAGTGAAACTAACTTCCGCTCGCTTTATCTGCGAATTTGAGTTGTTCACCGAAATTCAACAATTCGGGAAATGAGTGAGCAATCGATTCCGCTATAATATGCAAAAGAGATAACGATCGTTCCACTGAACTTTTCAGACCCGAAAGCTGAAATATTTTTATTACTAACTCTATTCGACTTTCCGCCTGGAATGCTAGCATCCATTTTTTCTTTTTTTTTTGAAGAAAAAAGAGAACTATGTAAATGTGACTGATATAGGAGAGAAAATAGGAACTAAGAAATGGAACAAACAAACAAAAAAAAAACGTGCAATATATTGGGTGGTATAAACCACAATTTGTGTCCTTTTTGATTTAACATTAAACCTTTTTAATCGGCAAAAAACTAACAAACAAAATCGATTCGACATCTAATTTTAAGACTAGTGCCTTCAAATGCATCACGAAAACTTCCGTTATTGATTGGTGGATTCGTTCCTCTTTCAAGTATATTGTTGAGTCTATCGTTTATTTTTTCATCGCTTTAGTCAGTATCGTAATAAATTAGTAAAAGAGAAGAACACAATCAACGACATACCGTATCCAAGCTAGATATTTTGAAACCGTAGACGGCACCTTTCCGACCGCTATTCATATAATTACCGTATGCGAGCATCACCTCCAAAACTTTATGGAATTTTGTTGCTTCACGAACACATTTCGATGCTGCCGTTAAGTTTACAAATTGCTGCAAATAAGGGAACATCAAATCACCGTATAATAGTAAATACAACAACAACATTACTGCATGATCCAAAATCAAAACCCTTTCTACTTGAAGATATTTCGCATTACGGTCGTCTAGATGCATTCATTCCAAAGCAATAGTATAGTTCCAGTCACGCCATCAATCGCATATGAGCAGATCAACAGCAACCGAAGTATCACATGAATGATTGACTCGTTAAGATAACATGTTAACCCAGGTAATGAGCCATTTACCACTTACCACTTTGGGCAAGGTGAGCCATTAGCCCATAAATAGACCCTGAGATACGACGCAAAGCAAAGTTAAGGATCATCTGTAAAATCTAGACGAAAAGACTGGAACTGCTAATGCAAGATGTGAAAAAAAAAAAAAAACTTTCGACTTATGAAACATCTAAGAAAAAAAACGGAAGTTCCAACAGAAATCCACACTCAGCTATCCAGATTTTCTATAAAATAGTACCACTTCGAGCTAAAAAACCTATTTCAACAAATAATAATAACTTCCTCTTTCGCTTCTCCTCTCCCTCTTCAACGGTTAAAGAATCATTCCTTTGATGAGTAACGACTACAGTGATAGCAATTTGGTCAGAAACTTAATTAAAAACACTTTGACAACAAGTTTATTCGACAAATACAAGACATTCGAATCTGATATTTCAAAAGAGATGACGAACGATGTAAATTTGTCAGTGACAAATGCTTCATCGACGGTCGAATCGCATTTTTGTTGGCCATAGAGTCAATCATCAATCAAACTCCCAATCCGAAAATAAATTAATTCTTAGAAAATTCAAGAGAATCAATAATGAAATGTGTATACCGGCTCAAGTAAATCGGCGCTTTCTTCGAAAGTTCCCATAAATGACATAATTTTCACTTTATGCTCCAAACGTTCGATTTTAACCAATTGTGCCAGAAATTGATCTTCCTCCGAAAGGTCTGCTATATTCTTGCGATCGCTTTCATACTCTCGGAAACGTGCCATCTCACTGAAAAAAAAGTTTATAATATTAAGCTTTTACAAGCATGCTCATAATGTTGTGGATTGCATAAATCAACTTGCCACCTTAACTGAATGAAAAGTATAAGCGGAAGTTTGGCTGTGACGACTTGAAATAATTGGATGAGAAAACATGAGTGAAAAAACAGATGCAAAAGATTTTTTTTTCTTCCGATGACTCCCTACCCCTTCGATAAAGAATTGCGATCATCATTAATCTCAGATAATTATTGAAAAAAGTTCATCTATGAGTCAATGATTTTGGAATTTTTGCCAATAGTACTTTATTCACGATCGAGGCAATCCCCTACTCACCCCCTCTCCCCACTCATT
This sequence comes from Baylisascaris procyonis, assembly GCA_037389465.1. Classification (NCBI taxonomy): domain Eukaryota; kingdom Metazoa; phylum Nematoda; class Chromadorea; order Rhabditida; family Ascarididae; genus Baylisascaris; species Baylisascaris procyonis. The sequence goes on from JAZARR010000206.1 coordinate 834,454, forward strand.
TCAAAATTCTGTGCACTTGTTTTCAATAAAGAACCCTTATCTCGTGCTGGATTTTCATCTAGAAATAATCCTCAGCAAAATACCTGCCAATTTTCCAATCTACTTCACTGCACTCATTCGTTAATCATTTTTCAGCCATTCATTTAAAATTTAAAACATCTTACTATTACCATATACCTTATCTTCTTAGTGTCTATTTATTATAGAATTATTTATAATATTTCATTCAGTTATATAATCATTTTTGAATAATTATTCGAAGCTACCCATTTCCAAGCTTACTCTAAAGAACTTAGATGTTTATGGTCAGCTACGCCTGATCTGACCAGCTTGTTAAGAATGACAAAAAGCTAGTTGGACAAATAACGAGCCAGACAGAAGAAGAAAGCAAGCAAGAAAAAAAGTACTCTTGCGTAGGAGCGATTTTAAGTAGAATATCAACACTTTCGGGTGGAAGTGCTTCAAGGTCCATACGATGTACCGCTGCCATTATTGCCGATGCCGGTAAAGCCAATTTGCGACGAGTTATTGCTGCAGGTTGATTATGATTTTATAAAAAAATGACCAAATTTCAAAAATCCTCATTGAATAACTAATTTTTTTTTATTAATATAACACCTTTCTGGAGGACAAAGAAGTGCTTAAAAATCTTAGAGAATTTAAACAATGCAATTTAGCTAAGTGGAAACTTCGTTATGATCATATTTCACAAAAGTAAACGAGATTGCTTTGATAACCCTCAACCATATGCTCATCACCGATGAAGCTCTACTCACTATGAGGTAATTTCTTCAATGAATAAATTCCAATAAACGAATGCAAGTAAAAAAAAAAAATTGCAGAAATCTCAAACAGTTGCCAAATTTCCAAACCGAAACATTTTGCAACTAACTGCTAAAATATTTTCACGAAGAACTACTGTAGAATAGATTGCAGGACAACAAAGAGCCGGAAGATTTTTTTTTTAAATCCTATAATGGATGAAATTTGAAGGAATATGAACGTTTGTTAAGCGTTATAGAACATCTACATTACAGTATAATATTCGCATTACCGTATGAATTATTGGTGGAAGACAGTTTTCACTGCAGCATCAACTTTGGCCATATGAAGTGAATAGCAAATTAATGAGGAGGAAAATTTAGGGAGAGATTAAACTATCAAACTTTGTTCTCTTTCCACTATAATTGTATTTTATTTTATGATTTTCGAAATTTTGAAATTCCCCTTTGAATCAATTTCGTTCCCTCATTCCATCGAAGTTCCACAAATTCAGATAATCCGTTCACGTCGGTTAGACAATCCCAGCTATCAATAAGTAATCAAATAACTCACCAATATTCTGCAAACGTTTCGTATCAAGAATTGTATTCTTTCGGAAGCTATTCATCCCTGAACTCATACTGCTTGGTGAATGCTGTCCCACTGAAGATGCATCTGATGTATCGAGCACTCTTGATACGCCGATCTTGAACAAATCCTCCAATGGTGAAAAATCGATCTTCTAAAATCAAATAAAACATTGCCTTAGGCAAAAATAGCTTCTGCACATATTCAGCAGAGGGGAAACATTATGACGCTGAATGTCTAGTTTTCTCATCTACTGTGAAGTACTAGAAAGAGGAGTGGATCGTTCGAAGAAAGGTCCACGTGGACCGTTGTTACTTCATCTGATTTCTTTAGATTCTCAATGACTGTAATAATTCGGCTACTCCCTACTAAAAAAAGGAATAAACAGAAAAAACAATTACTAGTACTGTCCTTAATCCTTTGCACAAGGAAATTAACATAAAAATTTGTGAACCGTTTCAAATTACATGTTAATTGAAAAGGAGATTTGCAATAACGCATAAAATCATAAACTACAGCATCAGAACAACTTAAAAAATTCGGAAAATTTGGTTATCAGTCGTACATGATAAAAGAATGAATCGGAGCAAATCGATGAAATTGTACAGTATGAATTCGGAGACTTTTAGTAAAGCTTCCGGACGGGTAATCAAGTAACCGTATAAGTAACCCCTTGAAAAAATCAGAACACTATAGAACCGATGAAAAATTGCAAATCTGTGAAAAGTGTAAAACGAATGCTAGAAACAAATATTTTAAGCAAAAATCCTCAACCGGCGTTTCGTGTGATACGGATCGATTCTAATCGAATAAACTGAAATGCCTAGGGCGAAATTAAAAACTTTTAATTCCAATTTAATCTATTCTATTCAAATCTTTTGTCAATTAGTTAATATCGGACTTACACTCATGATCTGTTCATCGTTGAGATTGTTGAAAACTGTATCTTTTGCTTGATTTGGTTTCAATGGACACCAATTCAACAACGGAAGTTTATTACTGAAACTGATTTATCATTGGAATATTTTCATCGATTTAAGACATTAAATAAAATATATATAAGAAATATTGTTCAATTCCGAACTTCTTCACTGTAGAGACTTCCCTTCAAATTCTTTGCAATATTTTCATCGCCGTTTTCCGCATTCGACATTAGATTCAGAAGTGCTGAATGATGATACTATTCGTAACGATTCAGCACGAATCTTTCTTCTTTAGCTGATATTAGTTCACTAATACTATACGAATCTTTCACTAATATGCATCAAAGATCTCAACCAAAATTCACTATTACTTTTCGTTGGCGCATTTGATGTGTTTTCTCAGAGATCGCCGTTCATTTATTAGATCTAATATTAGACTATTAGTAATTCGAAAATGTTATGAAACACCAAAATTATGCGATACGTTTAAATAAAACCATTAGATAACGAAACCTTGAAAGTTTACACTCACTTAGATCATTGGATCATAACATCATGAATTATTTAGAAAAAAAACAACAAAAAATAAATTTAAATTTTTCTATTGTACAATTAAAAATCAAACTACAGTACCACCTTTCCTTCCTTTCATCAAGATTGAACAGCATTCCTGAGACATAAACTCGAGAATTAGCTCCATAAAAACATTTGGTAAAGATTTTAAGCTGACTATCATAAATCGACAAATTCACAAATCTTATTTGCAGATCTGCTGCAGATTATTAACTGAATAATCGCAAACTCACCGCGTGTTATAGACCTTTTTGATTGTCATTACATCACTGGCTGGTGGTGACAACAAGTTTCTCGTAAGTGGAGGAGGTGGTGGCGGAATAACAGCAGCGCGGTTGAGTGCACCTGGAGGAGGGGGAGGAGGGGGAGGGGGTGGTGGTGGCGGTGCCGGGAATGAAGAATCATCGACTGCTGCACTCTGAGCACTTTCATTGGCAACATGTGGACCGGGTGGTGGAGGCGGAGGAGTGGGCGGCGATTTACTTCCTGGTCCAACAGCCGGCTTTGATGCCTCCAATAATCCAGCTATAAACAAACATTATTATATATAGTACTTAAATTATCTCAAAAATGAATATTTCATAACACTTAAGTATCTTTAAATGATAAATCAAACATTCTGAAAGATTGAATTCGTTGCCCCATATGTTCTCCAAAAATTGTGTGCTGCAACACAGTTAAACAGTAGCAACTCTAAACGGGTATTCATATTTCAATTCAGCTACATTATCAAATCATCTCTCCCCTCCCCCCGCCCCCCGCCCACCCCTTTCACTTACATCTCAGAATATCGCAATATTTTTATGCCACTGAAAGTTTTCTAGGATTGCCCAGAAACCACGGTGGATGCAATTGAAAACAAGATACTATATCACTAGAAATCTATAAATCACACATGTATCCACTAAATCGAATCAATTTTGAAGAGAATGATAGAGATTATTTAAGTTATGCAAATAAACATAAAACTCTCAATATATCGTTCAATTCTATAAAATCAATCATGTCAAACCGAATAATGATTTGATCAATACAGCAAAGATCTACTTAAAACGACAACAATTAAGCATAAATGTTAGCGCTTGCTTAACAAATAAAAATATGTCACCTTGAACTGTAAAAAAAGTGATATCCTTCGAACCCCCTCCCCTCGCACTCTATGCAATTTTCCGTTTCTAAAATTCCATTGAAATTACCAGATATGGAGATCAAACCTTTCAAGTTCTCTTGCATACGTTCAAGTTCTTGAATCCTCCATTCCAATTTCGCTTGTTTCTCACGATTCGCCTTATCCTTCTCGTTGAGAGTTCGTCGCATTGTGTCCAATGTGCTATCATGCTCTTTCAATAGTTTCTCTTTTTCATCATTCAATTCTTTTAGTCGTCTATCCAATTGCGCTAATCGTGCTATATAGTCTGCCTCCACCTCTTGTAGGCGTTCTTTTGTCTATAAATTAACGCATTATTAATATCACAGGGAAAAAGAAATAATTGAGCCGATACAAGAAGATATCCGGACTCAAACATTATGATTTATATTACAGCGGATAAAAAAGGATCAATTCAAGATTATAACAGTCGGTTCCTCGACAACTGCAGATCAAAGAAGGAATAAAAAACATTTATGCCTGAGATCGAACCGAAAACTGCAAACACAGAGATCAAGTAATTCCCCGCTTAATTAAGTGGTGATCGCAATAGGTTCCTCTATAGCGAATGCCTCAAATATAATCAAAAAATCATTCTCAATTACTTCAAGTTTTTTCAGGCGCATTCTCATTTTTAATTGCCAAAAATGTTAATTTAAATGAATTCATCACATTTCTTCAATGAAACCTATCGAGTTCGATGTTGTGGAGATTGTCAATCGCAAAGGATGCTTCGTGCTCAATTTTTCGAAGTTCTAATAGAGTCCCCCTCTTCAGCATTTTTTGCCTCTTTGATGTCCATTTTAATTAAAAAATTGTTCTCGCAAAATACTCTTCCACATGAGAAATTCACCTATAATTTTCCCATCTAGCACAACAAATCGTAACAGACGTTCCCTAAAGAACGGTTTCCCTAAAGAATGATATGAGAGATCTCTACCCAATCTGCATTGATTCTTTCATCACATTAACCAGTTCTATGATAAACGATTTACAAACAAAACCGCCTTATAACAATGATTTCGAAGGAAGAAGTGAAGAAAAATTTAAAAAAATGTTTCGGAAATGATATTTTAGTTTTGAAAGGAGTTTGCTTATTATATGAAACCTATCGGCATTTTTCCGTTCAACAAATATTTCGACGATTGCTTAATCCATTCGCGATCTTCTTTTTGAATTTGATATCACCAACTTTGCGTCAACTATCACCAACCGCGAAGAAAAAATTCAGTGAATTTTATTCCAGCGAGTAAGAAAAAAATAAAATTTAACAGTAATCTTCGAAGGTTTTTGCTATTTTCACGTTCAAAGTAGCAATAGAATTTCTTTAAAATATCAGAGGTATATTACTTGTCATAGAAATAATTAAATTAGAAAGAAGAAACCTTTGATAAATCATCTGAAAGTCGAGTATTTTCCGCTTCGAATTTCGCCTTTTTATCAGCCTCATCGATTAATGTTGGCACATCTAACATATTCTCCAGATATGCGATTCGTTGTGTTTGCAATTGTTCACTCTCATTTGTACTCAAAATCTATAAAATTACATATTAAAGCTCCTTAAAAGATAAATTCACAAAGAGATCAATACTGTGGATTCGAAAAATCGATTAATCACAGAGACAATACTACTTACTAATATAGTGGCTTATAAAGTTACAAAAATTACATTCAACAAGAAACTTCAAAATTAAATAATTAAATAAAATACTAAACGAAGGAACTTGAATATACTCTTTTCAGCCTACTTTAAAATTAATTAAATTACAATCTTTTTTATTTATGATCGAAAATACTGTGAAATTTTTTAGATGACTAGATAAAAATATCATATAGTATAAAAAAGTGATACCTCAAGATAGTCGTCAAGTCCGAGAAGCGTGAATTCGTATTGCAAATAACTGCGATAATTCATATCTTCAGTGGAATGGACAAGAATATTGAAGAATTGCATACATGATGTCATAAATTCCACATGGAATTCAGGTGGATAACGGAAAAATGAAAAGAGCGTTTGAAAGCGGAACTTCTCGTTGTATTCCTGCAAATAAAACATTCCATAACAATTACATATAAATATATATACGTATAAGTAATACTTTTTAAATAATAAAAGAGCAGAGATCAATAAGATGAAAGAAAGACAGATATGAAGATGTAGAGGGGAATGGATGAGTGGGAAGATTTAAATGAAAGGAGCTCTGAAACAAGTTGAAATTTTATGAAGAAAAAACAGGTTAAGTCAGAAGTCAGGAAAAAAAGGTTCAATTTTTTCAACAGTACTTCTCGAGGAAACAGTAAAGCACATTAGCTAGTTACCATTTTCAAAGAAAAAGCTGCTAAATGAGATATTATAGCGGATCTCTTTTCAAAAGCGCATAATGGTGCTTTTTGTGTTCATTCACCTTCAATCTCCCTTTTTTGAAGGAAACGCCAAGAGCTTAATCGAAACGAAAAACACGACGAACCGTTCTAAAGCGATTGAAAGCTTCAATGATGAGTTCATGTCCACCTTTCACCAAACAAATTGCTGCCAATAATTCCAATACGAGAGCTTTTGTCCTGAAAAAAAAAATACGGAAAAGAATTAAATTTCTGGCAGGAAATGAAATCTTTTAATTAGTGAAATGAACTGAATTTTATCACTAAACGAATAGGTGGATTACCTTTATATTTTACAACTGAATTTTAGAAAGATATCACTTATCACCAAATGATACGGTTCCCTCAAGAGAACGAAAAAAGGATCAAAATTACGACTAACATGTTGCAAAAATATAAACACATTCGCGTGAATTTCATAAAAAACAATTCCATAAAATTAGCGGAAGTCATTCAACCAATTCGTATGTGAAAACTATGACGCAGTATAATGTTAGACTAATAAAAACAAGAGCAATTTTTAAATATTTTTCTGCCTCTAATTCCTCTCCAAATGCTCAAGAATTTGGCCAATTTGGCCATCACCTCCTTCCACATTTAAACCCTCTCCTTTTCCCTTTCCTCCTTTGCTGTAATTTGATCGCTTAAAAAAATCTTCTAGAAAAATATTTTATGGAATTAGAAATAAAAGAAAATACCGCAACACTGAAAACAACGAACGCTATGCAATCGAAGAATGGTATAAATAACATTGAAGTTGTATTCAGAAAAACGCTCGAATCAGCGCGTTATGCAAATTGCGTCGCCATTAATGAACAATAAAAGGTTGTAATCGAAATCAAATACTAATTTCAAATCTAGACCATAGCGCAAACAATATATACATCGTAATAAAATCTTTGAATATAACGACGAACAGGTTCGAAGAAGGAAACACCGATATGTATAGAAGAAAAAAGAATCCCATTGTTAACATTCCATTCTTAATGGAAATTCAGACGCAAATTTAGATCACAGCAGTGCTAGAAGCGGGGGAAGGGAAGGCAAGGAAGGGGGGGAGACTGAGCTGAAATCTTTACATTTAGTATCTTTTTCCCACACAAAATAATTGCTGACGAAGTGACCATTTAAAAGATCTTTTACAATAGTAATTCGCAGTTACGGTGAATTACAGTTTAGTAAAATCCTCCCTCTGCATTTCCCTCACCCCGCATGGACATCACTTCAAATGTGCTCACCTGAGACTATGATGTAGTATGCTTCGTGCAATACAATAAATTGCTTGTGAATCACCGAATACCATATTGAACCCGTACTGAAAAACATTCAAATAATACCCTTCAATATTTCCAAAATAAAACCAGATCACAGAGTTTTACATAAAACGAGATCAGAGAGGTTTACAATAATATGTAATTCTTGTAGAAATATTAGAGTTTTTTTGCAGGCCATTAAAGGAACAATTGTTCAGGAAGAAAGGCGAAACGAGCCTCCTCTCCCGATAAGGACTATTTCAGGAGAACAGGGATTCCCTTCCGAAGAACCGATCAAGAAGGAATTTGCTTCTCAACATCTTAGAACGTTGAAAATCAAAATGTTTGATGCCCTCATTTCAATTCTCTTAATCAGCCATTCCCATCTACTGCAGTACCACAACAAAAAAGAGGCTTTAGTGCTTATAAACTACATGGCCCGAACATTAAAAAAAACCTGAAGCCACTTCTGCAACAACTCAGCTGAGAGATTCCTCCAAAGAATTAAATCATTTGTTCGTAACCGAATTGCCCAAATACGAACCTAAAAGAACTGCGACACACCCAATCCTCCCTCGTATCTCCATCAAACCTTCTCAGTGACATCAAATGAACCAACCTTGTTGTTCATAATTGCCCTCAAGCAGCTCACACAAACGTGAATATCATCATCTCGATCACCCATATTCTTTATCGGTTTCGATTTCATACCACTATTTGTGGCTTTACGAAATAGACCAACTCCAGTAGCGCTCATACTACGCTCTTCACTAGAATAGGATGATGATGCATCGCCATTCTGAGACATTCCTGTTGGTGACATCATTGGGCCTTGGATAGCGCTACTTGATGAAGCGCCTCCATATTCCGCACATGATCCACATATCGTCGCACTGAATAAAATTTCTTTGTAAAAAAAGAAAAACTGTTTACCTCCAAATTATTCGTAAGATCGGATATGGACTCTGTCGGAGTGCGCTAAAGCACTCCGAATTAACTAAGCTAAAACTAAAAGAACAAATGTAAAAGGGCAGCACCTTTGCAAAAAAAAGAAAAAACTGTTTACCTCAAGCTATTTATTTATAAGATCGGATATGGCCCCTTTTCAACAACATATTCCATAAACAAACCTTCCCTTTCCAGTCCCCTTCTGCGACTCACCCCTTTCTCCTCTTCCCCTTCCCTGTTCAAGAAAATTCTACGACATTCCTTAGAATCTAAATTTGATTTGAGAATGTACTGTAGGAATTTCAGAAAATATTTCAGCTTTTATTCGACGATGACTGTTCATCATTAACACTGATGCATGGCTGAATGAAATAAATGACAGTAATGAAACACTACCTCTAAATGAAACGAAATTTTGGTTACGGTATTCAATCGACAGATGTTTGTCAATATGAAGTAGATTTTTGGTGCAGTGAGGCATCACTCAAGCTCATTTAATTCCTTAATAAGAAATGTCCCCGAAGAAATCGATAAAACTTTCATAGGCGATGCTCAGTTCCCCGTGGTCAAATTTATAAAGTTTCAGGTCCTCCCTCCCCCAATCTTATCAAATCCTCCCACTTCCCACTCTCCTCCTCAAGTGAAACATTTCACAAATCACCTCACCTTCCCCATCCGCCGGCTTCTTGTAGTTGACTGAGATATTCAACGAGAATACGCAGACCGTTGTTTGCTTCATTGAGAAATGACCTCACCCAGCTGAAAGCGCATAATTACATATGAAAACCATAGTTAAGGGTTTAATAAGCGCTTTTAAATAATACCCATGGCCAGTGAAACATTTTTAGATGAGTGAATAAAACTTGAATCGCAGTTCCTGAACATTGCTCCGTGCTTAGTATCGAAACTCCAGAACTCCGGTAAAATTTGGCAACAAGCAATCTTTTGTTAGAAATCTGGATAAAAAGAAAAGGCGAAGGTTAAGTGTTAATAATTAGCGATAACAATTTCACTATATCATAAGCTTAAATGTTTTACACTTCCCGAAATTTGCTAATGCGACATTGAAATATTCAACTTTAATTTCAATAACCTCTAACTTCAGAAAGCATTAACAAGCGCAGTAGCCCAGTAGATAAAGTTTGAATGCATAAACTTACCTGCGCCACTTCTCCCATATCCTCCCTCCTTCCCCCTAGACTTACCGCTAGCAATACGAAAAAATCAACTTCTCAAACATAACTATTGTTTACCTATATAATTTATAGCTAACGAATTCCTGCGCCAATGAAAAGTGAGGAAGAAATAAAAATCAAGGTAAAATTTTCACTTAAACACATAACAACATTCAAATCTCCAAGAAAAAAAAATCTAAAAAGAAACTTACTCAATACTATTAGTTCGAAGGGAAATTTCAATATGCTTCAATACCGCAGTTGATGTCTCCTCGCCAAGAAGTTTCTTCTTCTTAAAATAAATTAAATTGCCCATCAAAATACCATAATAGTAATAATCAATTAAAAAATAATCCCCCCCCCCTTCCTCCCACTTCCCTTTGAAATATGGTTTTTGCTTAAAGGACGGGAAAGGAATCCCCTATTATTTTCCAGTAAGAAAAGCAACTTGCCCTATCTGTATCCAGTGATGAACTTACACCATTAGTATACAGTACTTTCGAAGGGCTTCCGAAGCAATGCAGCCCATATCCTAATTTTGGTATTTTTCTAAACGAAGAAAAAGTCAGCTCATAAAAATTGAACATCGATTCTTTTCAACAAATATTTTCAATCCACTAATTATTTACTCCTTTTAGGTGTATTTTTTATTTCTTTTATGGATATTCACTCCTTCAGCGGATATCGATCCAGAAATCACCGTAAAAAGTGCACTAAATAAATTGCTAAAAACAAACCTTTTTTGAAGCTTTTTTATCCAAATAAACTGAGAGTTTCTCCAAATATACTGATGGATCGGCAACTGCGTACATCTTACGCTGAAATTTAAATCGTACAATTCGCAAAAGAGCGATCTTTTGAATTTCATTGAAATTAGTCATGCGAAAAACTGTCAGAAATTGCTAACCAAAACAAAAAGCGCAGAAGTTATGGAGAGCTGGAAGCGGAGGGGAAGCGAGGGGGTAGAGATAAATTGTAACAATTTGTAGAAATAGAGGCCGTTGCGTATTTCGCAAATATCAAGTTTTAAACGATAACTTTTACCCGTCATCTGGGAAATATTCCCTTAGTAACTTGAAAGCGCATTGCCTTCTCCATCCTCCCTCACTATAGGATCCGGTCGCCGACACAGGTCACATATCCATCGAGACAATATTCTTTTAAAATCTTCTTCGAGAAATGCATCGCTGTATATCATTTATCAACTTAGCAAATAGTAACTCTAAACATCTCTCCCAATGATATATAGAGAAATAGTAAAAGGAAAGGAAGGCAAATATAAAAATATAACTAGAAAATCAAAAATATAGCAGAAAAACTTTGTTTTAACAATACGCATATACACTGCCCTAAGTGAATATTATTACTGTTTATCAAAGGGGACAATAATTAAAGGTTTTGACCATTAGAATATCGTCGTATCGCTTGATCTGCTGTCATCATCCGATTGCCCTCAACGATCAAAACCACCCCTCCCTCCGCAGTGCGAATGTCAAACCCACACCGAAGAAGAAAACGTACTATAAATTACTAGTGCGTTTTCTTACTATTAATGATGGTTGTGAAAGAGTGATACATGTACGTATATATATATATACATATATATATATATATATATATATATATATATATATATATAATCAATACATTAAAAAACGATCATAAAAACAGAAAAGAACCTGATCGCAGACAAGATCCCATTTTTTCGACAGATCGTAGTTTCTCAATACTCTCATCTTATCGGGTGGAAGATCCATCTTATTCTGAAATTTCACAGGAGATGAAAATTTCTTTTACGTTACAGAGAAATTTTTCTCACATTGTGCAGAAACAAATATTCACTTTTCTATGAGCAGTAATGAAGACATGAAGCAAATCGTATCAAAATACTGGCAAATATCGTATGAAACTTTTCAAAAACAATGGGAAAAACCCATCTTTTCAATCAAACCACCAAAAAATAAATGCTATTTTACACGATGCACTTGGTGGCATGTGGAGAAAAAATTGCCCAAAAAGTGATTTCTTCATAGTCAGGGAACACGGAGGAAAAGGATGACGATGTTGAATATATTTGAGTCCAACAGAAAAAAAAATTGATAACCTTGCTCACCATTCCTTTTAAAATACCACTCCTGAGCGACAGAATATATGCGTGCGCTAATATTACTTGGTCGCATACGCGCTAAATTTTCACCATCAATTAATGCGACGCCTTTTTGCGAACATGTACAAATAAAATCGGGCCAGCAAGGATATGAGGGACAGAGATGTGGCGATCCTCCTCCCCCACCATCCCCTAAACGGAAAAAAAAACAAGTTCCACCTTACGCTTATCGTGGGGAACTTTTCAGTGATTTATTGCAATCCTGCAAAGACGATATTATCAACGATTAGCTAATTTCATCTGTAAGATCAAGAACCGGTCATCATATATTACGTTTCGTAACTCCTGCTCCTCTCCCCCCTCACTCTTTACGAGTGCTGCTCTATATCATGGAATTAGATGGATAGAATTCAACATGAAAATGGTTACACTAAAAAAAGCATAATATAACATGAGAAAATTTCGTCAAGGAAATGCAATTCTTGGATTGGTTAACGTTGCAATTTGAGCTGAATATTTCAACGAAAGCATTTCGAAAAATAACAATCTTCTCAACGATTATCTTTAAACCAACCAGCTTTCTCTTTTGCTAACATCTGAAACTAATATTCCTCACTTGCAACGCAACCTTTCTTCAACATTTAAAAATTAATTTAATATATATTTAAACAGGCTGTTTTTGATGACCAATGGAAACTTGTCCGCAGCCGGAGACAAACCCACAAAAACGTTCGCGATAGCTCGAAGGTAGAGCACTCGCCCGCAAGCGAGAAGTCGCGGGTTCGTCCCCGTCTGCGTAAAAGTTTTCGTTGATCATCAAAAACAACCCATTATCATTCTCAGTCTGAGCCGGACTTCAGCTGGCTCTTAACTCAAAAACATTCAACATATGTATTAAAATAAGTATTGGCTGTGCTCACTCCCATCTACTAGAGAAATAATTTATCTATGTAATGTGCTATCATTTTTTCTACAAATATTTCGAATAAAATTAGTATCCCTCAAGTTAAATTTGTGTTGAAAGGTTGAAAGTAGCTATCATTTTTTCGTTATGAGATTTTTTAATTGACATATAAACCAGTTTGTCGGACATGTTATGCTGTATATGAACTTGCATATACTAGGTCTCACTTATTGATCACAGACTATCTTGTGCAATTCATCTTCCAGCTCAAGGCATCTATCAGCCTTCTTCATCTATTTGTTTCAAGCGTATTCGACAGATTATTTCCGATTATCAGAGAATTTTCAAATTAAAATTTTTCAAGTTATTCGAGCGAAACCCCGAATACTTTTCAAAAAAAAACTGATATCTTTTCCGTGATCAATAATAGATCGTTCATTTCTAGAAATGTTTTATACATTCATGATGCACTAATCGCAGCTGCGAACGATATTTCAATATTTTTATAATTAGGACTGCAAAATTTTCTCAAAAATTCATGCAGACTAGATACTGCAGCCAAACACCGTATCGCTATATTACGAAGTCAACTAGGTGGCCAAATTTGGCCTCTGTCAATAACAATCCTCATATTCTTTGCATGAACAATGCTCGCTTGAGGTTTTTATTCGACCATCATTAACCACAATAAGTGCCTTCAAGAAAATTGCACTCGCGCACATTTGCCGATTTCCCATTCACTATGCGTATTGCGCGCATTTCAACGTAATGATTCGACGAACGATTCGATTGCGCAACCGATTCGACACTCAATCGCTCGTATAGTAACGCAACGATTGCGATTGCCACTCTATTCTTTGCATATAATTATTCCACTATTAGATTTTATATGAGCTCATAAAAGCATTTCAGTATGCATTCCATACGAAAACTTCACTATACAATCTTCTTTAATTTCATTTATATTAACAGCTATTTCATCCACTCATCCATATATATATATATATATATATATATATATATATATATATATATATATATATATAAGTTTATTATTATTCCCAACAATTTTAATATTACTGCGTAATGAAATCGCCCGCTACCAACGGTACGAAAGCGCAAATCACCTTTTTTATCGCATTTTCTGCCACCTACACTTCCTTCAAATTATAGATGCAATGTTGTCTGCAAAAGTGAATTGTCCGCACCATAAAAGCGGCACGCGCTGAGCAATTATGCACCGTATGCGGTCTGCAAGAATCACCGTCGATCTGTGGGGCTACTTCGCCACACGATTGCTTTGCAGCAATTAGACTTCTTCCGAGATCGTCAATTTAGCAGTGGCAACATAAAGCCGTTGAGAAGAAAGAAAGAAAATCCCCTCCCTCTTCTGGCCAGCGCCAACACTGAGACCTAATTTTAGTTATTTCTGAGTAAAATTTTCATTTTCCTTTGATAGCGGTCAATGCTTTGCACCGCATAGGTGAAAACATTGAAAACATATTACCAATAAAAATAACCGTTTTTCACTTAAACTTCAATTGAAAAAGTTTCTTCACATCTCTTTATGATCACTTAGGGTAGCGCTTCAATCTCCGAGCAAAATTTTAGAGTATTCAACTAGCAACAAGCAGAACAGTTGCATATTCTCGAAAATATCGCTTAAGCATTTTTGACTATGTAAATATTTTTGCAAGGAAATAATCCTAACGATCTTTATTTTCATCGATAAGTATATCACATCAATGCGCCAATCCTTAATCCCATCAAATATCTCGTATACAAATCCCCTCACCTTAGAACGTTTCCTTTCTCTAATGAATCATCGAATCGGCACTTTCCAGGCAACTAATTTATTATTGATGAAAAGCATCAATGTGTTGCGATACCATCACATGTCTTTTGATGATTCATCACATTCAATAGCCAAAAACTGCATCAATTTCGTTTCAATATGCGAATATTTCCATCATTCATAATCCGGTTTTCTCGATTATAATTTAGCGTTGATTTTTTGTAGTGCTCTTTCATCAAAGTGCTGTCAGCATTGCGAGGGGTGGATAGCTCAGCAGTAAATTTTCAGACATACCTATGGTTTGATTTCGCTTGCAGCTGAATTATGAGTGATGTAACGACTGATTTAGAGATAGCTTTGCCGTTCATACTAAGCAGCAATTATTCAATGGTATTGAATGATCAGCAGGAAATCTGGAAATCGATTTATTGATAGATCTTATATAGACCTAACATTCTCTCTTCCAAATACAAAGACAATTATGCCTAGTACTCACTACTCATTTATTTGATGCGTCAAACCCTTAGCACTAAGACATTCTATCCAACATTGCAGTTGCACTCCTTAACCATTCATTCATACATAGACAAACAGACAGACAATATTAGTGCAAAATGAAAATACTCGAATCAATTAGTTAACTATACATTCATTCTAGTTCAGCGAAGAACCCCGATTCACGCATAGAAAGCTTGCATAGGTTATGTTACTAATGATGCTTAATGTTCCATCATCCAGGAGAAAAAAAAAAAGAGGAATAGAGTACAAGTTCAAAAATATCCTCAATTATAGGTCATAATTTTCCAGTGGTACTTAAATATATATTATTTAAATAAAGAATAAAAAAAAAACTCTATATCCCTCTCTCCAATTCACAATCCGTTCACATTCATCTCGTATGCTGCAAACAATATTCTCTCTCATGGTAAATATGTCTGCAAAATCGAGGAAATCACATTATCGCATATACACATCAATGACTGGAAGGCGCATTGCTGCCCCACTATATGCGCTCTTCTTTTGTGGTAATTTTTTGAAGCAGTTACGAGATTGCCCCCCCCCCCCAAAAAAAAAAGATTGCTCATATGTGCCGCATATCGCTCGTAGGCTCATTTCTGCAGCCTTTTAATACGCATAACCCTCCCCTAAATCATATAATATGAATCCCTCATTGCCACTGAATCAAATCAACACAAAGCCACTTCATTACAATAAGGATTTTCCTGGCAATATAATAAAATGTCTCCTAGCTAGAATTTTCACCTGTAATGACATACTGGATATTCTCAGCTTAGTGCTTCAACCTCGTCATTAACTAAGATACCAGGTAATGCACTGTTACCAAAAATAGGAAAATACATGCAAAGGTTTCTTCATTTGAATGATGTTATTCGATAACAGCCATCTTTGTTTCTTCATTTGAATGCCGTTATTCGATAACAGCCATCTTTTTAAACGTTAACTGCAAATACTAAATGGAAATCCTAAGAAGTACCAATAACAGGTTGAATCTCAATTCACTGACCTCAGATACAAGTCTAAATTCCAATAATTCAGCTCAGAATAAATAAATAAATAAATAAATAAAATAAATAAATGCCTGAATTCCGGTCATTACTATTCTCATTTGAAATGTTCTATATTATCAAATAATAACTCAGAGATTAACCATGAAGAATAAGGGACACATTTTGAACCATTCTCAGCATCGTTTCAGAAAATAAATAAACGGGATAGTCGAACAAATGATTTTCTCGGTCACCCTCTTCGAATTTACTCCAATCAACACAAAAAAAGAGAATTTCCCATCGATAGCAAACCCCCACCCATATTTTTTTCTTAGATATTATTCAACTGTAAATAAACATTGAGTAATTAAGCGAGACAATTTAAATCTTATTCACTCAAAAAATCTTCTGACTAATCAACATTTACTCAAATATCCTACGTATTCTTTCTCCTATACTAAGCTAACACCTATTTAAAACAATCTTACAAAGCCAAATTGACCAAATCGTAGTGCAATCTGCTTCCCAGCCCTTCCTTTTCCATTATTTCGATTCTTCATTTCCCCCTCCCCCTCCTCCCACCACCTCACAATTTCCCATCCATTCTTCACTTGAAAGTAAGTTACTTTGCTGCATATCTCTACGTTCTTTCCCTCGCATTCTGCATGACATTTTCTATTTCTGCGACCATTATCGCCCAAAGTATTGATTTCTTTTTCTGTCTGTTATAATAGTCACCACGTACATAGTCCCCTCTAGGCGTTTCTGGAGCAATATCGTCTTTTCCTCGAGTTCTTTCTAATATTCTAACTCTTCCTTCACTTATTTCGCAATTTGTAAATCACTCCTTAATCTATCAATTATTATTATTATATGCAAAATAACCAGCAAATAAAAGATAATTTACAAAAACGACGAGATGTAAATTTATGAAACACGAGATTCGATTTACTTTAGTTGAATGTCGCATAAGATTAACAAAATTGGCTATCGATATGCAAATTCATTATCAAAAATGTTACGAAGATGATCTAAGCTAATAACCCTACATTGACACGCTGACAACTGACAATAAATTGCCGTGATAAATAGACCAGCAGAATATAAACTCAAATAAAACCCTCTCTAATGATGCAAGGACCATCGCTCTGAGATGGTTCATACAAGGAAGACCATAATTACCTCATGTTATAAAATAAGAAAGCAGGTAAACAGTGAAGACGATGCACTAACCAAGACATCCTCGAAAGCGGTAAGTACTTCATTCTCCGGTGGCATACGTGTAGCCGGAGTTGAAGTGCTCACTATCGAATCGGCTCGGTCGACCATTGTGGTGGCAGCGCTTCCGTTCAGGAAGACTGCGTTACGCTCGTAACACGGTGAACTGGAGAAGCGACGACGTACCAACTTCTTGTTACTTCGGATTCCACAACCAGCTGAAAATACCAAACTGTATACAATCGATGAGACAATAAGATAAGCATTCTAAAAACTTCTTCTGATTTAGAAGTTTCTCGTAAAAGAAAAGATGCTTGAAATAATACATTTTTGTACCGGCTCAAACCTAGTTCCGGCTAGCCGACCAACTCGGCTTCGATCGCGGCAAGGTATTGAGGCCACCTTCGGTCGAGGGCAATCAGCCCAGGTCCCATAATTCCCCAAACAAAAAGAATAGGGATCATACTCTCGACCCATAACAGCAAATGACTAATAGATGAACTTTGACATCACAAATTTACACATCGCCCTATCCGCTTAACAAATAGCTAGAAAAATTAGTCAACGTTAACTGAAGCAAATGAATTTCGAAAGTGGAGATCCATCCAAATAAAAAACGAACAAAAACTGAATATAAAGTAAGCGTGAAATATTGCAACAACATCGATAGCTGTCACATAATCCCTTCCTGAAGAAAATAATCATCTAATATTTATTCAAAACCATTCCAATATTAATTTAAAAAAACTATTTTATGCAATGAGTTTTACATAAAGTAATTCTCAACACTCATTTCATCATTTTCAACATTAAAAGAATTGTAGAAGAGATTTGATGAAAATATCGCTTGAAAATATCAACAAATAAAATTTACTGCAAAACCTATACTACCAATCCTACCAAATACATTGCAACGACCAACAAATGATCTTACGGAAGAAAAATATAACGTGGGAAAAAGTTCTTGCAAATTTAGGGATCACCGGTTTAAAAACGAATATTTTATTGACAGCTATCCTAGTGAGCTGAAGATCGCGTAACCACCTATCAACTTATTAATTATTTAAAAAAAAAACATTCATGAATTGAAAATAAATAAGTGAAAATTAAATTTGCAACCCTCGTCCACTCCCCTTCCTTCCTCTCAGTACTGGTTACTTGAGACTACATTCCATTCAGCATCACTCCAACATTTCTCAATCAGTTAACATGTTTCATTTCTTATAGAAATTCACCTCCTGTATCAGAGTGACAATCTTTAGCGATGTCAACACTAACGAAAACGAAGAATCAATGTGCAGCACATTTCCGGGCAAGCATACAACACCATCTGCGTTGTCTCTCTACTCCATAAATCAACCGACACCTCTGCACGCTATTGTGCCCATCCATCCTGTGAGTAGTACAAGTATTATACATTATTCACCACTATTTATGCAATATCGCTTATTCACCTCCCCTCGCTCTCCCTCTTTTCTTCTGAATGGAAGGTGGGCGGATGGTCTTTCTTATATTCAGAATGCAAAATTAAATATCCAGCTATAATCCAAATAAAATCTATTACAACAAAACTGGGAAATCTTGTGACACAATGTGTCCATTTGCTTACGAAAATTCAAAGGAATTTTTTTTTCGCTTGAAACATATCTTAAAATTTATAATTTCATATCGATACATGGAATGGAATTTGCAATTATAGTATCTCAAATTACATCATTACAATTTTATTTTGACACCTCGTACGAGTTAAGTATTGAATATATCTGCAGATATAGGAACCGATCCAGCCCTAAATAGCGCGTACAAATCCATTAAAATCTATCACAGAAGCTATTATAAAGAAATACTTGGCAATTCGATCTGCACGTTCAATGAAAAATTGAGTGCATAGAAATTGAATATGACAGGTAAGCAAATAATTGTAAAAAAGAATAAGGGTTTAATAAAATGGAGACGAAGACAAAAAGAGGGCTCGCTTTTCCCTCCATTCTTTTCCCTCGAAAAAAAGGGTTTACATGGCATGCATAGAGACCGGATGGGCAGGCGGTCGAAGAAAGAAATGACAAAAGTAGTGTAGGTCATCCATCATCTTTGACGATCTTCCATTCGCTTCGCATGAAAAAAACTTGTAGCCGCAAGCTTCGATCAAATGGAAGAACAATGTCAAATGGAAGAACAGGACATAACGAATCAAAATCAACGAAATCATGGAAATATATAGTCGTGGTTTAGAGCAATATCCTATACGGCTCTGTCGAAAAAGTTTCTCGAGTTCCTTAGCTCCCTACTAGACTGGACCGGACCCTAGGTTGGAATCTGTATGGTCTACCCACTCCTCTTGTCACAGAAACTGGTCTATAACAAGAAAGTCTCTCAACTGTAAATTAAAATCATCTCAGTTCCTGATACAGGCTTAGAAAGCACAATTAATGGAGTAGTGAAGAGTTGATGACAAAATGGAAAGGGTTAGATACTACTAACCAGCGGGTTCGTTCAACAAACCAGCCGATTCCTACAATAAGCCGGCGCTTTGCTAGAATAAATCAACACGACCTTACGAAAAAAAGTAAAAACCGGTGCGTTTCTACCAAAACTATATATTCGTACAACCAACCGGTGCGTTTCTGCAATAAACCGGCGCATTCTTACAAAAAAAACGTTCACATTCTCATAAAAAACCTTTGCATTCTCATAAGCAACTGCGCCGTTTCTGCAATAAACCAGCGCATTCTTACAATAAACCGATATGTTTGTAAAAAGAAATCGACGCATTTCTATCGCAAGTTCAAATCGATACATTCAATTTCAATAAGCGCTTAAAACAAACTCGGTGCGAATAAATGAGAATTTTCTGCGAAGAAAATCACTTGAAGGGAATTCGTCAGATAACTGGAATTGAAGAAAAAAAAATTCGACGAACAAAAAGGCAAAAAACGATGCCTCAAGGGACACACACATACACGCTATGATGAAGCATAGCAAATGATACTAGCTCCACCCCTAATGCATACCAATATGCCGCACTTTATCTTCCCAAGAATGCATTGTATCGCTTCTAATTCTTATTTTTAGCTTCATCAAACTACTATGATTTGAAATGCATTCGCGTTCCAGTAGCTAGCTATATGCTCAGAAAATTTTCAAAAACCGGAAGTGAAACATAATAAATAGTCTCGAAAATGTTTCAAACCCAAATTAAGACTATATAGGAATTCCTCTCTCCTAACATACGATCCTATTTTTATCTTGCCTCTTGTAAGTTCAATACGCACTCCTTTTAACCCCTCCCCTCCCCACGTCGCCAAAAAATGAGTAACACTATCTACCTAAGAAACCAGAAGAATCTAAACAACATTCTCAACGAAGAGTGTGTGCCAATACCATATCTGAAAAAAAAAAACAGCTTCAATGGATCGAATTTCAATGCTGAATCCGACTTATGCAAAGAACGATGCGAACATCATCCGCGTTCCAATAAAAACAAATTCCTATCGATCCAATGCCACTCCAAAATTGCACATAGGCGAGTCGTTGATTTATATGCACATTTAGCGGGCACAATCTTTCCGGTCACGTAATTACGCTTTTACACCCCGAAATCGCATTCCTTTCTCAAATATTTCGCTATAGTACCTCAATATGCTCGTCAGATATTCTAAAATATATACGCATATAAAACAGCAAGTAAAAACGTTAGTCCAAACAAGAACTCGAACTAGAGACCTTCATTTTCCCTACTAAACAATTCCCGCTGAGATATTGAGCAGCTGAATTAAGCTACCCCTGAGCATAACGATAATCTTCAAAAGAGACGACAGTAAACAATGGAATTGTAACTCTCAACAAATATTTCGGATATCGAGGAACTGCAATGAATATTTTGAAAGATTTATTGCATACCAATTATACAATATAAAATCCTACGATGAGTCAAACAAGAAATTTTGGGAAAAATGAGTGTTTACGTTCTTCTTCCTTCCTCTCCCTTTCTACCCTGAAAAAATTCGCATTACCTAAAGAAATCGAATCTAAATAACTCTGCTCATCACAATAACAACAACAATGAATAAATAAAAAATGCATATAAGAGCGCGGTAATTGTCATGGAACTCTCACAGCATCGCCCTACAGCACATCCTTACATATTTACAAGGGTATATACGATTAGATTAGCATTAAAGGGCTCTACTGAAGACGAGGAGGGGAATGTACATACAGAATCAGAACAAACCTTTCATCAAGTTACAACAAAGATGGATGCAACATACTAAGATTTCACAGCCGACCATCCGGCTTAATGGCATCGAATCCGACTGGACGACAGACATGATAAGGTGATCCCAGTAAACTGAGGTACAAGGCGACGGCTGAGGTAAACTTATAGCAACCATATCACTTCAACAAGAATCATCAGTTTAGCGAACGCATACTCACTAATCGAAAATCAACTTTACATACTTCTAGACCCTTATCATTGTCTGATTCTCGATTATACGAAAATAATAATCGTATACCACCTCAATCAAAGAAAGGAAAATGAAGATGGAGAGCAAGAGCAATTAAATATCAATTCATCGAACATTTGCCTATAAATGACAAAACTGAATTAGATAGGCAGATGGTATTCAAAAGTTTTCCTACAATCCCTCAAGGAATAGCTGTCACTAAGCAAACAGATGAAAGCATCACTACGAGCAATTTTATGCATCAACCGGATGCCTTTAGACATAGTTACCCTCATTTTTACATCGATTAAACTGTGAAGCAGAGGAAACTTCACAATTCAAAGAAGTTGTAAACGAGATGCTTGGAGGGTCGGAAAGTTGAAAAGAGGTTACAGGAAGAAGAATGACAAATTGTAGGGTTTAGGAAGTGTACGTGTGAGAGGAGAGGAGGGGAAGAGTGGAGGAAGTGCAATGATTTTAATATAAACAGCCGGTACTAAATCCCGGCCTATCGAGGAAATAAAAATACACGATGAATAAAAATAACAGCAAAAAAAAAAATTCACATCAACATACTATAGCGATTATTTATAAAGAATTTCGGTTATTTATAAACTATTTACGTCTGTTAACGTTAGCAATGCTTAACGATGAAATCATCAATGTAAACAACACTCCGCTCACTTCACTTCATTACTGATTTTCGTCTACGTGCTCAACGCTGTCGAAAACAGAAGTCAACATAATAAACATAGAACAGATAGATTAGTGGTAAACACTTTTCCCATATTTATAAACATATAGAATCGCCTCGAATTAAACACCTTAGGGTAAAAATTTCTGTTCTCAACTTCGCAATGATGTACAATTATGGTACATACCGGATTAGGTGCACGGAAGCGAATTAGTTTTTAGAGATATAAAACAAAAAGAGGGGCGACGATGGAGGCCGATTATTGGAATGGAGGGGGAGGGGGATCAGGTGGGGAGACGGTGGGTTGGATGAGAAAGGCAACTCCCCTTCCAAAAGCTCCGAGAAAACTCATTAAAAGAAAGGTTCTAAGGTTGAACATCAGAATCATACCGAGGTACTATAAAAGAATATCAAAATAAGTTGCAAAGAAAAACTTTAAGAATTCAATCGCTGCTATTTATCACTTTCTCCGTATCCCATACAAATAATCTTAAAAGAAGCTCAGAAGGAAACCATCGCCAAACCAAAAAAGGAATCGCCATTCTCCCACATCTGGTAGCGCCGATTATTTCAACCGGAAATTGCGCAACAGGCAAGAAATCGAAGCCGTTAGCCAACAATGAAGAATCATTTCTAGCACGTCATATATACGACTACAGATAAAACGTCACCGACTGCAGATTATGGTACCCTCTACTTATATCGTAACGATGAGTTGTTGATAATAATCCAAGAAAAATCCGCTATATGAGAAAAAATTGCTAAAGTACGGCCAAAAAAAATTAGGCACATTGCCAAAAACCATCTACATGATAAATGACTGATTTGGATTCCAGTCGCTAATCGAATTAAGGCTATAAGGTAAACCAACAAAGTAAAAAAGGAATCGCTATTGTCATGTAGGTAAGATATGAGAGTATATGATAGAAAAAAGTTCAAAGGTCAAGAAGGTCAAGATGGGACTTTAAATTGTATAAAGTTATGGAAATATGCGAGATTCGTCTTGATGGATAAACATACGGTTACTACACATGAATATAAGAACATCATCGCCATTGATTACTAGGCATTGCGTCGATAGATAACCTGAAGCTACCCCACTTCATCACCGCATAATCCCATACCTTGCATCTTTAAATAGATGATAGTCACAGGTAACAGTACGATTTCGGGCTGACAATGGTAATCGAATTGAAAAAAAAACAGAATGACAAGGAAAAGATGGAGGAAAAAAAGAAAAAATAATAGAGCATTCGTTTTTTTCTCTACGGACCTTCCCATCCCCGTTTGCCAAGTGAAGATGTAAAGCTGAGAATATCCGGACACTGAGAGAGGAAGAGCTCATCAAGGATGGCAACTGATCCACAACGCTCTTATGTCCTTAAGATGTGAAAAATATATTAAAGAACCAACTCATTTTACACATCACTACTTGCCCTTCCCCTCCCCTCCCCACCTCCTGACATACTCATTCATTCTCGAATATTCTAAAATAATTGAATTTCGAAGGCAGAACTTTACAGCTGTCAGTGAACAAATTCCTGGGGCCATTACTGCTTCATCACATCATCAAGTTCACTCAAGAAAAAAACAAACATACAGTTGTTCAAATGTAATTATTTGCGAAATTCTTTCGAGCAAAGAACATGTTCAAAAATGATAGAATCAGTGTTTGCTTACAGAAGAAAATAGTATCTGAAAAAAGAATTCAAGTGAGGGAAAAATCAAAGAAAAAAGTGAAGCGAAAAAACCAGAGAGATAGATGGCCTCTATCATGGGCATAATAGACACTTCCGATAAGTGCATTCTTATAAAAGTGTATAGCGAATATTCTCAAATACTTGGAGTTTCATCGTGAGATGAAATATAACAGAAATAAATAAGTAAATAAATAAAAGAAAATTTATTTTCTTCCTAATTTAATTACACAATGAAGTGAATGAACTCAATAAATATAAAAAAAACTTTTTCGATAGAAAAAAAAAATTAAACTATGAAAAATGCATTTCCTTCAAGCTGAAGATATCCTTATTTCGAATAGTAGCACTCCTATATCTAAATCCTTAAGGAAATACACCTGCCAAGGAAACAGTAAACTCATCAGGTAATCGAAGAATTTTCCTTACTACCTCAACGAGTGACAACAATTAAAGACTGCAAAAGATGCCGAGAATATTCCAGGTAGCGATTGCTTATGTATGTGCTCAATGAGTCATCACAATGAAACAGGCTTTATGTTAACAACTCAAAAACCAATATAGGGTGAATAATATGACGGCAACGAACTAAAGCAATACTCACCTCATCTGTTTCCTTGAAATTTTGGCAAATTAATTGAAACATTTCCAAAATGGTAGGAAATTCCATCCACAAAATGAAATGGGTATGAATAAAGCAAAATCAGTGATAGCAATTTAGAAAAAATAAATAAATAAATAAATAAATAAATAAATAAATAAATAAAGAGGACAGATTAAAAAAATCTTCAAATTCAAAAAATTTCACTCAAATTTTCACTTGTATTTTATTTCTTAAAAAAAGCACGAATAAAGAAAAGAAGAAAAAAAAGAAAAAAAAAGAATAAAGAAAGGAAAAAAAAATAGTGCTCAACATGAATTTATGAAAGAATTTCCGTTGAAAAGCTCGATGTTTCATTTAAAAAAAACCTCAAGAGCGGAGTAGGCTCAAACAAAAATGTCAAACAATTTTCACCATTATTGCCAGCAAATTTCCACTAAAACTGCTTTACAACTCTTAGCATTATTGAAATGCAAACTTTACAACTCTTTTCATTCTCAAACATCATTCAGGAAGTATTGGTGTCCTTGATATATCGCAGATACAAGGTGAATATATAATTCGATTAAAACTTGAGTTGCAAGCTCAAACGATGGCTTTATTTTTCGTTGTAAAATGCCACATTTCGAGATGTGACTGCCTAATGTACTCGCTTTGATCGCCTCTTCCTTCCTCTTCCGGCCATCAATTAGCACCACAACAAGAAAAATATACTGAAAGTTGTATGCTCAAGTAAGAAAAAAAAACATATGAAGACCCAGTTACAAAGCAGCGGATCACTGCAAACAGCAAAAATGAATTTTATCAACATTTCATGTTTGATCGACGAATTATTGAGGGGGAAAATTGACGAATATTTTTAAAAAACAAAAAAAAAAACAAACATAAAATCACTTCAAAATATCATTTTGGCCATTTTTTGCATAAATTCGTCAACGACAGTTAAATATATTGCATCAAACGTGCAATGCATTTCCATAATAAAATTTCCTTCCGCTAATTTTTTTCGCTCACAAAATCAATGACTCATTCATTCATCAACATGAATCTCTGTTAGCGTAAGAAAGGAAAAAAAGTGATGCCGTTATACCCATTATTCCTCTCAATGCAATGACCCACCTACATGTCCAAGCTAACGAGATCTATACCAAAAGACCAATCCTGGTATCAATAAATATGCGAAAAAATTAGAAATGGAGGCAAGGTGGAAGAGTATAACTTCAAATTCTATTTAGATTCATGCGGTTCATACTTATACACATCCACATTTTCACCAATTTTGAATTCATTCTAATGCAATGACAATTTTTGGATTTTAAACTTAAACTCATTTGAACATTGAAAAGGAAATAAACATTACAATATTTAATCATGATGTTGCATTTCAAAAAATTCATCCCTTTATTGCACATTGTTATAGAATAAGCAATGCTCAATTCTCACGTGTAATATGCATCAACGTTTTAATCCACTAAGATTATATGAATTCGATAAGTGACTTAAAACAGAAATACAATTGGTATATGTACAACTACAACTTCCTAAGGATGGTTGATTCGATGATTTAATGTGGATGAATATTATAAAATTTAGGTGCAACGAGAGAAAAAAAAAACTCGATTAGTACTAATATATGGAAAAGTTGATGAATGAATAAATGAATGAGAAACAATTAAATAAATTAAATAAACTATGCAAATAACCTTTCAAATCCCTCCCCTCCCCCCCCCCCCAAAAAAAAACCCGATAAATTTCAATAAAATAATATAATCGAAAATGGTAGACGGTGTGAAGCAATCGATAAAAGAAATGTGCACTACATGCATCCACTTGAATTAAGGCCACCAATTTTTGCAGACACTATCCTCCTACACCCCCCCCCCCTCCAACGAAAATTCATCGATCCTATCTCCTTACCCTTTCTCCCTCCGATCCCTAATCACGATTAAAGATTAACCAATCTCCAAAGCCCATTACGGATACGCGATGTTCGGTTAATTAAACTCGCCTACCATTTTAAGATCTAGTTAAAGGAAGAAGGAAGGGAAAGGAGGTGAGGGGGGGGGGAGGGGAATAAACTGAAAATTTTCACCACACTTTTTCAAGCACATCTGAACTTAGTCTTCCATCGATTTCTGAATACAACACATTCCCTTTATTTTTTGCTAAATTCCAAGCATTTAAAAAACTTCATTTCTCTTCAATATTCCCAAACTACAAATTACAATTGGAATATTTTCAAAATTAAAGTATATTACAATTTCATCAGCAAATCCCGTTAAGTTAAAAAAGTGGAATTAGATTAAAAGTAATAAGTTAATGAGGTCAAAGTTCACTGTAACAGATTAAACATCTTTCAAGAATTAGCCACATAATGTAACACAAGAAGAATGTGATTCACTCGAAGATTATATCGAATAGCTTTAGCAGCCACAATTATCTCGTCATCGAAACCAAATCCTCGCAGAAAGATCTCAACGTTGCTGCTGAATGGTGCCTATGAAATCGAAATAAAAAAAGAAGCAACGAAAGATATTGCAACAAAAATCCTTATCAATTTAGAAGTATCACTGCTGCTTCTTCTGCTCTAATTTTTAGCGAGAAAGAAACCACCTAGGCTCAAAGAAATAAAAAAAATTTCTAATGATTATAAAATTTTTCAAACAATGAAATCCGATAGAGCTATCAGAAATGGCCATGAAAGAAGTTTTATAATTTCATCAAAAATATTTTTTCTATTCTCAGCGCATTTACAGGCTACTATTTTCACCCCTCCCCCAACCCCCCCCCCAAAAAAAAAAATTATCTCAAAATTTAGCAGTTTTTTTTTCGACAAATAAAAAAATAAAAGATAATTTATCAAAAAACTTTTTCGTTAAGAAATTCAGCATATGATCTTTGAAGCGTAAATAAAAAGAAAAGAACAATGAAAGTTATAAAAAATATAGTTCAAAGCAAACACACATCACACTCTATAATAAATAACGATCCAGTCAATGAGCGCTATCGACATTAATATCATCGTCGAATGAACCAAAAGAACAAAAATAAAAAAAAAAAAATCAGCATGTCGTCATAAGTCACAGAGAAAATTTCATTAGTATTCCGTCCAAAATGAAAACAGAAAAACCCTATCGCCTCTTTTGACACCACTTCAATCATGCAAAAATCTACAAGAATCATTGCCTTTCGGTTAATAATACGCAACAGTACTATTCTATATTAGCGCTTAATGCAAAAATATTCGATACTTAACTAGAAATATAAAACTTAAATGTAAATATAAATACATAAATATAAAAACCTACAAATAAATAAATAAATAAATAAATAAATAAATAAATAAATAAATAAATAAATAAACAAATAAATAAATAAAGCGAAAATTTGGAAAAAAAATATATCCCGAGAACATAGAAGAGTGATATTAAAATGTAAACATCAACTACAGAACATCTATTTCTGCTAAGTTACTAATTAAGGTCAATGCGTGAAAAAATGCCGTATTTTCAGGACCTAAAAAAATTGCGTTAGTGGAAAGAATTATGTTAAATCTTGATAAGAATAGAAAATCCCTTTTTATTAAAATATGACAATTTTAAGGGTCAAAGGTTAGATGACCACTGGACAAAAAATGACCGGAAGAAATTTTAATGTGATACAGATTCAAAGAAATAGACAAACATGGAGAAAAATATCTGAAAAAAAAATGAATGAAAAAACTCACAAACATCTCAAAACGAAACACGATCATTGTGTTCACATTAGAAATTAGCGATCGCATTCGGCAACAGCTGACAAAGTTCACCGACCGTCTTAAATGCCTTCGTTGCTCATTGTTGCCAACAAATGCGGCGTATCTGTTGCCAAACCAACAGATAAAACGACGCCATTATTCTTCTTACAAATATTTGTGAAGGCATTTAACATATTTTTTATGCAAGAAGAATCGCCTTTATTTTTGCGCATTAGAGCATAAACAAATAAATAAAATAAAATAAAATAAATAAATGAATAAACAAACAAGTAAATAAATAAACAAATAAATAAATAAATAAAAATAAATAAATATTAATAAATGAACAGTTTATTTATTTATTAGATGTCTATAAATGAGGCAAATGTATGCGCAAACATTTGTATTATTTAGCAGTTTCTACAAGAAATAATCTCAACATAATGCTCATAAAAAAGACGTTATTGGAATCATTTGACCTTATTAGAGTAATAAATTGATACGCATAACCCAATCCTCTTCTACGTTTAGTGATAATCGTACTTCAAAAATCCATCAACAAAGGTATTATAATCCCTATATCTTATCCTCCCCACACCACCCCAAAAAGTATCAGTTTTTAAACTGCAGTAAAATATGGCCATACATGCAAGCAATCATATCGAATAATATCGTTTATATGCAATATGAAAATTCTTATATATGCAAAGCTATATATTCAAAAAAAAAAAAAAACATTCACTACTAAACGCATATGGCCGGAAATAATCCACAATTTACATGTAACACACAGACTAATCGGTTCAAAACAACCGGTGGCGGACACAGCAGCTTTATTTCGAGGAGATTATGTCTTCGACGCCATAATCCCTCCTTGCACATGAGTGAATCGATTTTTTTCTCACAGTGATTCCCACCAACGGAATAGGAAATTATCATTTGATCAGATTGATATAGATCTAGAATGTTAACCAATAATGGAACACTATTTTTATCCAGGATAGATCCAGAATGGAATAAATACCATTTTTCAGGTGAAGTCTGATATAGCCAATACAATTCACAACATCCAATGGCAAATGCTTACAGATTCTATGAGACGAATGCTTCAGATTTGTGTAGCGCATCGATATAATTCAATGGACGGTGTGTATCGCAATGCCCTTGAAAAATTGTTCTCTGTTAGGAGTTTTATAGCCTTTAGGCATCAATATCCAGGAAGACCACAATTTGAAGATTTGCACCAATAGCTGCCTATTGTCTATGAAGCTATTCAGCCTTCAGGCGCATGAAATATTAAAATTCAGCTAATTTTCGGCCATGACCACTTCCACAACCTTCCCCTCCCCTCCCCCTCCCTTCACTCCCTCTCAAGCAATACCGACGGGGCATCACAGGTCTAATGTCGATCTTTAAGAGAGATTCTTTAGAGAAGCTTAATGACAAGGCGAACGCCAGCATCCATTTCACTTTTTGTAGCGGTCATTTTTAATGAGCACGGAACATCAATGGAATAGACGCTTCAAGATTATAATCCCCATGAGTAGCCTTTATGAGAAAGGAAAAGATGAAAGGTCTCGGATGTGATCACAACCAGGAATAAAGTCCACGGCAATATATAATGCACGAATATCGATGTTATATTTCACCTTCGACCACATCTTGCATTTGCACTCATCTCTATTTTCTTCCTCGTTTTATTTCAGCCAAAAATATTCAAATGAGCAAAATTTAGAACTCTAATCGGATAAAGAAATAAACAGTAAAACTTGATTTTACTCAAAAAAAGAATAAATGGGAAAGCGCGGCAAAAAAAAACTCGCACGATATGTGCTTTTATGATTCGCTATGTTGGGTCGAGTGATTGCGAAAATTTCCGAGAGAAAAAAAGAAAATCAATTCTAGCGCTTTTTTTCAAATATTATATTTAATCAGCTGAATAATAAATTTCAAGTTGCAAATTTCATGAATCATTCAAATGTCAACAACTCATACAGAAAATAATCTATCGAAATGAAACTCAAGTGAGAATTATCTAACATAGAATAAATTTTATGAATATACCTTCTTTTCCTTAATATATCACATTATCGAACTTCAAACTACAAACTACCATCCGCAGATATATAAATTTCAGTACATTATCGTTGCGCTTAGACTCAACGTAGTCATAAAATACCTTTACAAAATGGTTGCTAAAAAGACCATTTTGTAAAGATATATCAAGGTATAAAGGTAAAAAGGTTCCCTACAGGTATATAAAAAAGGGCGCATAGTTTAAATCTGGATAATAAATAAAACCTAATAATCCCAATGAAATATTTTACACAATCCGAAAAAAAACTACAGCCTTCCCAAACAAGTCACAATGCTTCCAACTTTGTCTCACCGGAAACTAAACCATGCTTTAACTACGGACAACAAAAAAAAAAAAAACGCCAATCAATATCACCGAACCGTTAGTAGCACACACACACACACACACAATGGATGGCAACGCTGTTGTGTCGGCCTCGAGCCTATCGAACTGCGAGCGTAGCATTCAATCGGTTCATTGCACACATGTCTCTCTCCCTCCAAATATTCCCTCTCTCCCTCTCATCCCTCTCGTCAATCCTCTTCCCTAACCTCTAGATTGCAATACTTCCTCATCGATTCCTGAATCAATCTGTGGATTAACTATTTTCATAACTTCATTTCTTTAGACTCTACAACACATTAACACCCGATCAACAATGACAGCAAATGTAATATAACCCATCAAACATATTTATGAATTGCTAAATACCCAAATTTGATGGCCCTCCTCTCCCCTTTTGAATGCATAATTTGCATTCGAAAGAGTTGATTAGTCGAATTACGAGTTCATTCGATCAACACAACTCAATCTGCTATTAAGCTGGATTATAAAAGTGAATGAGATCCTAACAACTACGACAAATTATATCTTTTATATAGTCATCAAAAAGTATGACGGATCATTTCAAAGAGATCGCATTAATATAATCTCCCAATCCGATAAAGGAGATGGGAGGAAGAAGAGGAGTGAGTGGGGGGGGGGGTGGAGGAGAAAGGGGAATTATTCGGAGGAAAATCCTTGAAAATTGAGTGGATTTTTTGGGAAACTTTACCAATGATCACCCAGAAAATGACATAACTTTTTTTTTTAAATTTCTATTGAAATAACGATGGAATTTATTTGTATTGAACCTTGAATTCATTCATAGAAGCCCATTAATTTCTTCTAAAATTGTTACATTTTATCCTTCTAATTTGTTCTCTTATGGGACATTCGAATCGATATTTTGTCTTTTCCCTCTTTCAAAGGCCCTGAGTCATGCCCATCTAACTCTATCAATGAATATCTTACAAAATAGTAACTTGGCTCGTTGTTTTGAAACCTGAAATTATTGAAATCGAATTTCGAATCTCGATTTTGCATGCAATAACTCAGTGAGAAATGATCTTTCCGCTATGAAATTTGTATTCAATAATAAATGAAATAACGAAATTGTAAAGGGAATAAATGAAAAGGAATGGGAAAAGGGACAGCATCGTGTAGCGGGAAGGAATGGAGGGGAAGTGAGCAGAGTCAATAAAAATACGAATAAGACCCACATCAAGGAACTAATAAGATATAATTCATATTGACGTGATATGAATAAAATGACAATAGCAGGAATAATGAAATATTACATAATTAAACATGCACAAATGAATTCAACGATGAAAGTTCTATCAAACTCCCCGATGTGAAAATACACATCGAAGCCTATCGCAAAATTATGAGAATAAATTACCTCAGGTCATTCAATCTTGAATTACCTCAGGTCATTCATTCTTAAATTACCTCAGGTCATTCATTCTCAGTTATCTAAAGCAAAATCGTTTCAATAATAAGCTTCTGAACATGTTCAAAAAATTAAACGCTCTTAGGATCTCATATCTAACGAATCGCCAATATTTTCGGCATACCTGACGAGCGATTTCTTTCAATAAATGCTTGAATAATGTAGAGGTCACATGGTAAAACAATCTCGACTACCTTCGCACTGAATTTCTCTTTCTTGATAAATTCAATCAATCCAGAATAAATCACCTAGATGATATTTAGGGAGAATTTTACATGATCTATAAATTTCAAACAGAACTCTCACAAATTCTCTTTTGTATAGACTAATGAAACCAATACAACTTTACTAAACACAAAAAAAGAAAATTTATGGGCAATCAATCATCTCATCAGATTCCCTTTAGAAACATTTTTTTGTATACCAATTTTGGCAAATAAAATTATTCATTACTTTTTAAAATATTTCATGTTGGAAAATGAATTTTTCCGAATTTTTCATAAAAAATCCTAGAAAATTCATATATGGCCGGAAAAGAAAAGCCAAATATGCGTTATCGCCATGGTTTATATTCGATCTAGTCTTAACAAGACGATACAAATATAGCAACAAACATAACATAACGGGAATTTTCCCTCTTGTGGCGAAAGTTTTGAGATCTGGAAAGAAAAAAAAGAAAGACTTTAATATCTCAAAATTGCAAATATTCCATTGAATACATCGACGCAACATTGCCTAGGCGCTCAATTCTCAGCAAAGTCGAAAAGCACGAAAAAAATATATATATGATCTTTCATAGTAAATAGGTTCGAAAAATTTTCAAAAATCTTTCATAAAAACTGCAAAAATTTTATGCGTTGAAAAAATGGGTTGCTTTTTTGAAAAAAAATCTGAAAAAAATTTACTTCACCCTCAATGAGTTTTTCTTTTATTTAAATAGTCGCTTAGGGTGTTCTTTCTTAGACGAGTCTAATCTTGCGTTTAACCTGGATAGTTCAATCTCATCCCAATCAATCTGGATCCCATTCCAATTAAATTTAAACTGATAATTGAAATGTCCTTTTCACAATGGGAACATTTACATATACCAAAAAGAGGTAGAAAGATAAAAAGAAGGAGAGAGCAGATCAAGGGGAAATATAGAGAGAGAAGCTCCTACAAGAAGAACCCTAAGAGCCCTCAATAATGATCACTCCTCAATGAAGTACTAGAGTGGTGCGAAAGAGCACTTCAATTGAGATAACAGCCCGCAATCGAATACAAACAAATCTCTCTTTGCATTACCAAGAGATCCCTTCTGTAAATAATAAAAATTGAAACTCTTCTTTCCTTTATAAATATTTGCGAAAAAATATTCTCCAAATGAAATTTTTAAAAAAATATTGCAAACAATTCTCTTTATTATCGAATATATTCATTCCCTTTTTGTAACCTTCATAGAAGATCTCTGAACGATGAATAAAATAAAAGAACGATCCGCATTTGATGGATACTTAAAGTGTAAATAAAAAAGAAAGGAAAAATGTACTCATCGCATCTCTTTTCTCGAGTATTTCGAATGCAATGCGTTTATCAATCGAAGCGAAATGCACCCCCTGTAAGATGTCTACTGATGAGCTCCTACTCTCCCCCCCCCTCCCCGCATTCCTCCCCTCTTTCATCAGACAAGCCAACTATCGCCTCCAATAGGATAAATGATTGGTACCAAACAAAACAAGTAAGATATGCGATTATCTTCCTCAGTCAGCTGCAACTGCTGAAGTCATAGTGGTGATGGAGGAGGGAGGAATCGGGGGGGGGGGGGTGGGAGGAAGAGAGAGACATCTTATCGATCAACATTACTCGAGAAAAAGCCGGCAAAATATAGCTACGGCTTACTTTCTAAGTCACATATTAGCAGTAATAAAGGTAAATGCATCAATAAATTTGTCAAAAATCCGCAAACATTGAAACAACACAAACATAGTGCATTATATTTCAATAATAGACTTACACCACTTACAAACCACTTACAAAACCACTTACAAAAAATTATATCGATGCCTTCAATTCTAAAATAATCTAAAAATTTTCTGTTCCATAATCCCCCCTCGTTATCCACTTCCCCTTCCTGTCATCGTAAATGCTAACAGCTAAATTCTAAGCAAAAGATGAGCCTCATTTCGTGCCCGCCTTGCACCACATGGTGCGTACGATATCAAAACCTTTAATGGCCTAGCACGAAATCATGCATATTCAATGCACCGAGGATTTATGGAGCAATGAGCTCATTGAACGATATTGAAGAGAATCGCCGACTTAATTCAGCCTTTCTATGCTAAATCACCTAGATGCGATATATTACAGCAATTTTTTGCATAATTATTCAAAAATATATAGCCTTCAACTTTATTTGAACAGTCATAATTCAATAATGCTTGATCACTTCATAAAACAATCAGCATCTAGCAGAAGCAATAAACAATAAAACAGAAAAACGAACAATAGTCAAAACACAACTTTCAAGCGTTAATCCTCTCTTAACGTTTTAATGTTCTATAATGAATGATCGATCATATGGCTATAGATGCAAATCGATAAAGATCAAAACAATGGAAATTTTCCAAACGACAATAAAAATCTAAAAAAAAAAGGGGAAAACATATTGGAATGGGAATGATTTCCTGTGATTCCTCCATCAAAATACTTCATCGCCTATGATACTGTGCCATCTCCATCAATCTTTTCGTCTTAAGCAATAAACGTGCTAACTGAATTCAAATTAAAATTTTTCATTAAACTGATCTAATTTAACATCAACGATTCTTTAATCATGGCAATCAACAAAGGGGCCCTCGATTACTTATGCCTATTAAAAGAGGCTCTCTTGCTAATAAAAGAGACCCTAGTTTTGTATAAAAAAAAAGGCTTTCCAATTATAACACAGCATTTAAATTATAACACAGTTTTCAAATTATAATAATCCATTCTGATGCAGTTTTTCAGACAAAATAAATTTTAAATTCATAGCGGAACAATTTCGAACGAATTATTAATAAAGCGCAAAGTGCAATTACACTAAAAGGATGATAAATGCAGAGTGTGGATGCAAACGGAATTAACCGATTATGAAAGCTAACGAGTGCGCAAGTGTGCATCCACTTACACTAATCCTTGAAGCGATATATTTAAGCTAAGAGATCGAGCTGCAAGATGGGATAACGCTTATGTCTTGCAAGCATTCTATAATCTCCATATCTGGCAATGCTTCCATTAAGCCGAAATAAAGCCGAACTTCAATTCTACTAGTCGTATAATGAGCAAGCAAAATGAAACGAAAAATTCTCTCTATCGAATAAGAGAAAAAATATTTACACGAACGTTTGCGATTTCTGTAGTAGCAATGATGATATTTGACTTCTCAAATATTTATTACTTTTTTCTAATACATGCATGACTAATAGATCATATTTAATTTAAAAAATTTGTCTCCTTTTTCTACAAGTAAATGGTAGGTTAGAATGATGAATATAAGGAGAGAGGGCTAAATGCAATAGAGCTATTCCTTATTAATGAAGAGAATGGAACAAGAAGAGATCAAATTACAATCGTAAACAATCGCTTGGCTATGTCGTTGCATCTACAACGACGACAATCTACTTTGTCATTTCAACATAAGAGAGACGAGTGGAAATTGAGATAAGTCGAATGAAGATAAGGGTTCTAAATGAATTTTAAGAAAGAGGGAAACGTGGAGAACTTTTTGATGAAAAGAGGAAAATAAAACTTCGAAGTTATTATTGCTTACGAGCTAATTATATAATATTATTCTCCGATTTAGTGCTTTAGTGATTATTAATTTATATCTTTATGTTGAGTCAATTCTGGATAAATATGAGGCCCCCCCCCTTCCCATCACCTAAATTACTAATATCCCTTTCAGAAAAATATCCTTAAAACGAGAAAAAATTGAAATATCCAAAAGAAATAATCCTCAAAAAATCCTGAAATGAAATTAAATCAAAATAATTTGCATAGAGATGAAAGCCACTATCAAAAAAAAAAAAAAAATCGATAAGCTGTTAAGCACAAATTTCACTATGAATTATCCCGGAAAGAAAAGCACAATGCCCCATTTTTCTTCACCACAGTATAACGCTAAATGTGGAATCGATTCCATTCGGTGGCCATGTTTCCAACGTTATTACACGGGGAACATCACAACTTTAATATGCATTTCTTGTAACAAAGTAATTAACTAATATGTAATAATTGTAATTGAAGAAAAAAAGCATAGAACAAATCGCTATCAATCACGATTGTACTGACCACTGCCAATATAATTAACTAAGATTGCAAGTTCCCTTTGGAAGAACCACTTATCACAAAATGGATGAAAGCTGATATTTTTCACTACTGCTTACTTTAGTTAACTTTCCTAGTACAATGCGTATGATCGAAGAAATATCTTATTTTCTAGCCTATAAGCCCCCCTCGCCTACTAAATTGTCTTTCCATATTGAGGAAAATGAGGTTGTAAGTCAAGTTTTCTAAATAGCTTTATGGCCTCTCAATTTAAGTGGTCGGATATTTGCTTCATTGGAATGCATTCCACGAGAAGCACTTTTCAGAGAGAGAAAAAAAAGCCGTTAGTGAGTTTGGAAATGTGTCAATAAAGTTCCGCTGCAAAAGCACATCAACTGGAGCAAAGTCGAAGAGTGCCTCCGATTTGCAGATCCCATCTAATTTCACTCAAAAGTACAACTCCCTCTCTCTTATTATTTTTTTTTTGACTCGAATATATGCCAGTTGCCGAGTTTGCAAATTTCGTATGCGCTTCATTTCTCTCCTCTCCCCCCCCCCCCCCTCATTCCTAGAACATCTACCCGCCTCGATAGTTACGAACGCTAAAAGACTCAAAGCCTATAAAATGAAAAAAAAGAGAGGGTATATCATAAAAACTCAAGAATTCATCTTATAAGCGTCTTCACTGTGATTCAATGCGGTGGTAAGTTTTAAATTATTATTAAAATTAAGAAAAAACATTAAACAAATTGCTATCTTTCATGAAAAAATTTCCCCTCAACGTCAAAAAATGACCAATATTCACCAAAAAAAACGAAAAAAAACATATACTGAATTAAAAAATAAAAGAGACATGAACAAAAAAGCACAATATCGCAATTGCCTATTACCACACGATCAGTCGATCAAATTGCATACATATATGCAAATGCAGCCAAGTGAAAAGTAATTCAATGACATTGTATGCAAAAAATATACAATGCATTGAATGAAATATTTTTTTAAATTGCGTGAAATGTTTTTTTTCCCAAAAACCTTGAAAGGTCATGAAGCACCCTAATCCGAAACACGCAATATCCCTCTTCAATTAGTGCCATTCCGCACATTCAATTCCAAATTGTTCGTTCCCTCTTTCCCGCCCCTTTCCCAATAAATCAAATAAGAGAAAAAAATTAAAGAAAAAAATACGGATAATAATCCAACACAACAACGAACGGGAGGAACTGATTGCTTATGAGCGAAAAGTATGGTACAAATTTGAAAGAAAACAACAGTAAAAAATTAAACTGGGAAATTAATAAATCTTTCGTGCATTTAAAAAAAAAAGTTTACCGTACAACAAAAGCAGTAAATAAAAAAAGAGCCTTCCAAGATACAACCTGCAGTAAGTCCAATAAGAAGTAAAGCCCTCAAATGTGCAGAAAAACCTTATTTCAACGAAAACAAAAAAGCCTATAGAGGATCTAAGCGTTTTTAGTGTTCAATTTCTTGCTTAAAACCACACATCTCATTTTTTCACTTCCCTACATATCAAAATTCCTGCATGAATTTCGAATGGTGTATAAATTTGAAAATGAAATAAAAGCTGACAAATTGAGGAAGGACTTTGATTGAATAAGGAAATGCTTCACATGCAGAGAACCAATTGAGGCGAACCCAAGAAGAAACACTTCATAATTTCTTTTGTAGTATGTACGATCGGCGAGGAAATTCTAGTACGGAAGGGGTAGGGGGAAGGGAAAGAGAAGAGAGGAGGGGGCTTATAATCAGACTGCATATTATTTTATAGCTTTTCACAACCACCACGCTCAATACTTTTTTTGCATAAAAAACGTGGACCAACACAACGGGATTCAAATATTCAGGACTTATATATATATATATATATATATATATATATATATATATATATATAATGCATATAAGCAGTACTAGTATTTTATCTTTACAAGTAGTATTTAATTGCAAACCACTTAGGAACAACAACAAAATGCAAATTAAATGAAATGGAATGAGTTTCATTAAGTAAAAAAGAGTCCCAACAAGAATAAATTAAAAGGAACATCGACTTAATTGAAGTTCATTGCTGCAGAAATTCGATAACCCTAATCTGTCAATGCCCTACGTTAGAATTGATCATTTAGAAACGTTTCACTCAAGAACAACGCAAAAGATGAACTCCCTTTATATAGTTCGACATTTTCTTCTCATAGCTCTTTTTTATTCCATCCGTTAGGAAATTTTTTAAATTTAAAGAAAAAATATTTCAATGATAAAATATGCCAACAATCTTATAAATTTTTATCAACATAACAAGTAAATAAAATTTCCCCATTGAATAACTTTTCCTTTTTTTTTGTTGAAGGCTCTATTAAAAGAAGTTCAAATTTCTCAATAATATAAATCAAGTTAAACAGAATTCACTATAAATCTTCCAGCTTGAAGCGATCACCATTGAAATTACATCCGATGCACTATAATACCTAAGCAAACAAACAGGTGCACTCTTTGTAATATACACAATTCATCCTATAGCTTTTCATCGCTATTTTCATTACACTGTGTACACTTTATTTTGGAAAATTTGATTACAGCCAAAAAATTTTTCTAAAGGTAAAAATTAAAAATTAAATAAAATCAAATAGGTAAATTAATAATGAAAGAAAAACTAAAGACTTATATTTTTCCATGCAAAAATGACATTTCAGTAATAATAAAAGCGATCGTTAAAATGTCAAATAAAAACAACCCATTTCAGCCAATTTCATTCAAATATAATTGCATCAATTAGAATCTTTTTAAAATTTAGCGAAGCTATTAGTTTTTTCCCCCATTCGTAATGGTGCACAAAATGCTCATAATAAAATCAAAATCAAGTTTTCAGAAATTTTCAACACAAAATTCATCTCTTTAGATGAGGTTCCACCCCTCCTCTCCTTTTTCCCGTATTTGAAATTTTAGATACCAGCGTTCTGTATGGACGAAAAAAAGCCAATCTTAGTTCATACTTCTTTTCTTCCCCAACCCCCCCCCCCACCCCTCTTCCAACAAAAACTTGTCTCCTTTTCAGATCATTTCTCAAATCATCCACCAACCTTTCTATAGTCAACAATTCTCTTCTGAATAAAACTAAATCAGCATTTTCCAAGAAGAGAGGAAATTGCTGGATGCAATCATCGCGAAATATGCATTAGAGATGGTAACATTCATATTCAACAACGAATATCGCAACAACAATCGAAATATGTCGATTGAATTCGTTCATCGTTCAATAAATTTTTTTTAATCGAATCAATAAATATTACAATTAATAAAACATCGAATTTCTATTCAAAAGAATTAATTTGAGTTGAATCGCTGAAAAAAATAAAAAATAAATTAAGTGAAGAGGATGAAAAGAATATAAGTGAATGGCGTATAAGAGTACTGCAATTGAATGATTTCGAAAGGTATCTCTAAATGCACGACACCTTATGACCTTATTTGGCCACT
Source organism: Baylisascaris procyonis (assembly GCA_037389465.1). Lineage (NCBI taxonomy): Eukaryota > Metazoa > Nematoda > Chromadorea > Rhabditida > Ascarididae > Baylisascaris > Baylisascaris procyonis. The sequence continues at coordinate 874,537 of JAZARR010000206.1, forward strand.
CACAATCAACATTAATTGCACCAATTCAAGCAAAAAAAAAGCACCAAAAATACGAATATAAAAAACGTTTGCCGAAAAAAACAACTTACTAAATATTTGCATGATCTCTTCCTTTAATATCTTCCTTGTTCCCCCTCTCCTAACCCCTTCTAATAAGTCATAAAAAATTGGGAAAAAGTCGGGCAGGGCAAAGGTAAAGATTTAGAAACGAGAAATAAAGAGATATGAGCTAAAGGATTATTTCAGAATACGGCAATTGCAAATGCGTTGCTGTGAGATCGTGGCCAATAGATGACAGTTGCGTAGTCACAAACGTCGAAAAAAACGAGTGCATACGTCAGCTGTTAGTTGATATCACATTCCGCAAATATCAAATATGCAAAAAGTTACTCAAATGAGCTAACTTAAGTGGCTCAAAGACTACTAGCAAACTTGGCTTAAACTTCGCCCAAACATGGTAAATTTAAGCGGCTTAGTGCCTAGCGGTGGATTGACTAAAACGACCGTGATTTTCCACACTTCTCAAACAACAATAACGAGCAAGCCCATGCCTTTAAGGAATAGCATAAGAAGGGTGAGAGAGGAGGGAACGAACAAGGAGTGGAGATGGAAGGAAAGAGGAAAAATTTTTGCGTAATCGAAACTTCATAGTTGTGTTTTGCAAGAATTTTTAAGAAGTTGAATTAAATGCAGCAAATATTTTGAAAAATTTGAAATATTTTTAGGAAGGAATAATGCTAGAGGAAATGGAAAATAAAAAAAAACCTCTGCCATCACGGCTTTAATTCTGTTGTCTTCCAACATTCTAAAACGACTACAACTGAATATCCCAAAAACAACGAAAATATCGCCAGCATATAAAACAAGCACCGGTCATATTAAATGCACAAAAATGGTCATTTTTCTCTCATGAACCCTGAGATATTCAACTCAAAGAACTTTGCCCATCTCAAATATTTTTTATTAAATTTTAGGAAGTTGTTAATGGAAAAAAAAAATATTTGAAAATATTAAAGGAAATCATCGAAAATGACGACGATTATTGAAATCGCAATTTCCAAAACGTAGAAAAAAAAGAAAGAAAGAAAGAAAGAAAGAAAGAAAGCATAAAGCAGCAGGCAAGCAGCATCGTCGAAAATTGATTGCTGCAAAGAAAGTGCCGAATGCATCCCAAAAATAGCCAATAAAGGGTCGCAGAAGCGATAACAGCTCAAGGGATATTAGAAATAATAAGTTGGTGCAAATGTTTTCTCTTGCATTGCCAAAAGAAAACCCACAATTAAAGGATATATTCAACGGGCAATTATTTATACCTTTTACATACCTCAGGTTTATAAATATTACCGCAAGGAAATACCATCTGTTTCTACGAAAGATACGAATTCATATGCCGACATCCACACCTCAAAAAGGGTGACTTGGAAAGGTGATGAAAACTGTTTATGAGGCCATGAATAGAATCGAGGGAAACAAGAAAAGAAGCGAAAAATGGGTAATACATAACGCGAAAGCCCTCCTTCCTTATACTGGCATATATTTATGTGAGAGAAAACATGATTAAAAAATTGTAAAAAAAAATGGGATAGCCATATTAAATTCAATCTTTAAATAAAACTGTAACCAACTTATGCTACTATTCTACAAAAGATTTATGCAAATTGTGCCGTATTTAAATATGCAAGAATAGAAATAAACAACGCCATATATAGTTTGCCGATTTGCAACCCCATATCGACTTCTAGTTTATCACAAATGCATCATTATTGTAATACTTTATGAGTCTGCGTGGATACAACCTGGAATCACAAAGTGCAGTATGCGCAAAACTTTTTGACAATCCCTATGCGGATTTTTTGCGAAATTTCGCGAACTTTATACAACTTCCATGGAAGAGAAGTCACGCTAGGTGCATAAAACTTATTCAGCTTCTCTCGCTCGCATGATCTTTGAAATTTCCGGTTATCCTGAAAAATTCTCGGCTTGCACTGACCCCCCTCAGCATAGAAAATTTCCGCCATTTTTTACAAAATGTGAGTATGACGCTTACTTCAGCATTTTTAATGTAATTTTCCTTGCGCTCGAAGCCTGTTTATGAAGGAAAAAATTGTTACGCAAAAGAAACAATTTTAGATTTTTAGCAATTTTGAGAAATGACGTAAAAATTTTGCAAAAAGAATTTTCAAAAAATTTTCGACATCAAATGAAATGCGATTTGCGGCGAAACGATCACTTATATTTTCATTTGCCCCTTTTATAAGCCCTGATCAGTCACATATGAAATGCAAATTTTTAATGCTCTCAATTGACTAAAAATTGTACACATATGGTCGGCGACCTTTTTTGACCGATAGATGAGAAAATAAAGCCGAGCAAGAAAAACGAAATTTATTGGACTCGCATAAAAATGATGGCAATAGAAGAAGAAAGCGACGGGTGTACGAGGTGGGGGGGTGGGGGGAGAAGGGGGGAGGAGGACAAAAGAAGAAGGCAAAAAAATGGCGAAAATCAGAAGAGAATCTGACAAAAATGCAAGAGAGAATAACGATCGATAGATGACCAACAATACAGTGATCGCCTACAATAAATGCAAAAAAAAAAAAAAACTTCTTAAGGGAAATCGCCCAATTTCTTAATTTAACGTGATTTCGATATCCCCCTCTCTCTCTATCCCTCCTCCCCCCACATCGGTGTTACTCGGATGGAAAAACAAGTATATAACTTTAACTAAAATTTAAAAATTCGAAATATAAGAATAAATTTCACCTTAAGAAATATAAGCAGATTGAATTTCTTAAGGTTAGCTAATTTTTTTAAGGCTAGCTTCAATGGTTATCGAGTTCAAGTTATATCCAACAGACAAAGAGACAGACGGATACTTGTAGATGCGAAAGTAAAATCTCGCCGTAAGGTGAGGTTTTTTAAAAAAAATAAATTTGTAAAAATGGACAAAAACGATATAACCGTAATAAGTGATCAGGCAATACAAGTGGAAGAGGGGAAATCGAAAAGAATGCACTCAGAAGCAGACGTTGGGAGTTGAGGGTCAGCAGTGGTCAGCGTAATCGGCTAAACCCGACATTCTTAGCCGATTAGATGACCTTATCCAATATACACATACACATACTCAACTATAAATATCAAAGAGTTGTTTGTTGGCTACCTATTATCACAACAGCAATTTCATCCACTTTAATAAATAAATGCAGTATTGATCGTAAAAATATCTTAGAAGTTTGTGCTTCAACAAAGACTATTTTCTATTCGATGGTCTCTATCATATTAAGTTGAATTTGCTAATGAAAACTTTTTGAATAAAATAACACAAAAAAGGATGCAAAATATTCAGCGAAAACAAAATGCGCAAATTGGGAAATTTGGGCACTTCAATCTTTTCTATTTCCAGTTAACATTTTCCCCCCTTCCACCCCCTCCCCCCACCTCACCATGCAACATCGTTATTTCCTATTCTCTAAAGCCCACTGTTGCATTCGCTCGTCACTAGTTGTCGTCGTGTTCCTTCGTGAAGAACGCAATATATAAACAAACTTTGACAACTGATTATATAACTTAAGAGATTAAAGATGATATGGAGTGGCAAAACCATGACGATTTTTGAGTTACGCCCAGAAAGCATATGATGTTTAAGCAGCTCAATACTTCCACCGCTGAGATTAGGTAGTATTCATGTCAATGCCGCCGCAATGTTCATCAAACTTCGTCTGCTCATCATATATATATATATATATATATATATATATATATATATATATATATATATATATATATATATATATATATATATATATCGTCTGCTCATCATATATATATATATATATATATATATATATATATATATATATATATATATACAAATATATATACAAATTTAGGAGAATTATATGAGCGAAAATTATGAAAGTGGGTCATATGAAATATCAAATAATACTTGCGCTGATCTATCAAACGGTCCCATAAGAAATATATGCAAATGCGACGATATTTCACATCAACAACAACAAATTCAAATGAACAAAAGTGCGCTATCAAATCAAAAAATAAAAACCTACAATATTTCCTCGCGCACAAAAATTTCCTCTCAGTCAGTCATACCCTCTCATCTTCGCAGAAAGGCCCGCTTTAAATATTTACGTATAAACGTTGAGTTTAAATAATACGGCAGGAACACTCGTGTAATAAAGCAACTAACACTGACGGCTGTTATGTTTGACGCTAACGACCGTGCGATACTTGAGATCACTTCTCGATCGAGTGGATATATCCATTGTTGGTGCGGTTAGATGATCCACAAATCCAAAAAACACACTTGCATCCACCTGGAATACAAGTAAGAATATATGTGTATTTAATACATATGTATATATATACATATATATGCGTCTATATTTCCATCCGAAGCAAATACTGTATTACAAATTCACAAAAACAACAAAAAATTGAATACAGAAATAATTAATAGTCTCGATTGCGTAAATTATATAAGCGCAACACACCGAGATCACCGGTAGGGAGACTAACTAGACGGCAGAGAGTGCAAAAAATTAATAGAGACGCAGAGCAAAGTATAATTTCGCAAACGAATCACATTGTGAGAATGACGTCATCAGGTCAGTAAACAGCTATGTGCACTAATTTCAGGTCAGGAAACAGCTAGAGACACAAAATTTGATGCGCTTGATTTACACAATTTGATGGCATCCTTTAGCGCGTCGTTCATTGATCGATCCACTTCATCTCAAGCAAAAGACATTTAAAACTGGGAAGGGTTACTTCATATCTCATATCATGAAGATAAAAGAGGCAGATTTCCGGTTTAAACTAAGCAGATGATAGAAAAACGAGTTTTTGTAAAATATTTGGGGCGGATGATCGATTAAAGCAAAATTTGAAGGCATTATTTCGCATATTTATTATTGGTAATTTATGAAACCGGTTGGCCGACTGAAGCAAATGCAAAAGCACATGTCGTTCCAACTTCTTTTAGGCGCATCTTCACTTGTTCTATCTACCTGATCTTTTAAGTGATTAAAATTCCCTTCAAAGGTTATGCACAAAAAAACTGAATATTTCTCTATTAGCTTCATTCTATAGTGTGTATGATATTTTTTCAGTTTTATAGTTATAGTCATAGGCATAATTGTTCCTAAATTAAAACTATCAGGCAAGCAGACAGACATACCTACTCGCACATACATACAGACATAATATTGTCATAATGCGCTTTTTGCAAAACGCATATCTGTAAAACGCATCGGGATGAATCGCCAATCTTCCGGAAGGATCTGCACGAATTATCGAATTAATTTCTATGAAGATTTACTATTGCGCGTATTCTGGTATTTGCTGATAAATCATGAAAATTCTTCGGTTTAATCGGCATTATCTAAAGTTATTAGGTATGATTTCCCACCTGTTTTTTTTTGCATATTTTCACAAAACTTCAAACTTTCTCAGGTGTTATACTATTGAATTATAAGCACTTTCTATCAATGACGTCATAATAGCAACGTACAAACGACAGACATCAAACAACGTTTAAAAAAAAATCAAAAGCAATCACTGTAATAAACAAAATATTATTTTAATCGGAGAAGGAAATGAGACTGTGTAGATATGACAGTGTGAAAACAATCAAATCTCAACTTGAAAACTATTCTAGAATCTCTTTTTTATAAAACCTGTTTTAGCACTTAGGTTTATGATTCTTGAAGTCGGTTTATTAACTCAAATCTCTTCCATATACTTGTCAAGTTAAGTTCTATCCCCATTGATAATTTTTTTGTAAAAAAAAGGTGTTCTACCACAGCTATGTCGATCTGAATGTAGATAAAAATACATTTAGAACTTAAATTGGAGCTTAAAAAGTTTCATAAAAGTACTAAAATATTTTAGGTTTTTTCGTAAAATCACTAAAAAAATAGGAGACATATGTGAACCTACGTAGAACGATATGGAAAAGTCGTAATAATTGTAAAACGAAAAGCATATATAGCCGCGTTAAATGGACGTTCGTCTCACAAGTGCGCAACGTACTATCGCTACAAAAGAAATGCATGAATCACGATGTCGACTCAAGCAGCTTAGTAAACAAGGTTCGAACGACGGCGTGACGCAATTACACCACAACACAAGATGTACATTTATTTTATTATTGCCGAAATCTATTCGTATTCCATATATTTCAATCTACTACAATATGAATTGCTCTTGCATTTTTCACACGGAATTATCTATTCGTAAATCTTTTCTTTTTTTTTTTTGAGGATTTATGTTCATTTCAAATTATAGACGAGAAACGAATTAATATTATTTAGTTATTTATTTATTGCTTACTGAATTAGAAATTAAATTAAATTATTGCAATTGAATTATCAATTGCAATTCAAATATTAATTAAATTTAAAAAATGTTTTTTTTTAAATTAAAGGAAATTAAAATAACTAAAAAGTTTTATTTATTTATTAAATTTGGTGCTCACTATTCGACGTATTGAAAAAACACTCAAATGGGTCGGAAAAACGTTCTGAAGAAAAAATATTTTCAGAAATGAGAGCATAAAAAAAATTTCAGGAATGAATTATCGACATATTTATTTTATTACGACTTCTACAACACGTATACTTTCCGCTCATGAATATCTCTATAAACGAAGTGATGACTCATCAAGGACGTATCAAATTACATGCAGCGACAACACAGGCAACTAAATGCATCAAAAAATGCATATTTTGAAACCTCGTTTCCTGTACCTCTATATCCGCTTATAACACTCATACTGTATAACAGTACAGTAATACAGTGGTATATTTACTCTACTTAACTTCAACGATATATTTCGTATATCTTTTTACGTAAACAAAAATGTGTTTTGTAATATCTCCTTCCCCCTTCCCCCCCTCCATTTTCCACACTTTTTTCATTAAATGAACTCCAGCTTACTGCCACAATATTCTCTCTTCATCGATTTTCCAACCTATTTTTTTTGCTACTCTTTTCGGTTCCTCTACCTATGGCTGCTTTCGACCATTTTCAATGCCAACTAGATATATAAGAAGTGAGGGATTTTATTCAATCGTTAGATTTTATAAAATAATCTCATTCAGTGAAAAAAATAGATGAGAAAATTTTGCAAATATTTTGATAATGTTATCGATAAAATTCTAAATTTCTAATAAATCGAATATTAGGGGAATTGACGTAAAATTTTATTTATTAGTTTGTTATGTTATTACAAGCCGGTTGTCACATCATAACGCGAATATAAAAATTGTGAAAATGCAAAAAAACAAAACTTTATTAATAGATAAAATGATCTCAGCGTCGATACATTTAATAAATACTACTTAAATATGTTTAATAATCTTCATCGCATTGTACTAACTAACTATTATTATGAAGCTCACTGAAAAGAGTTTGAGATTCTTCAAATAATATTACTAAACTCTCAGATGTCAGAATCGAAACAAATTCACTATTCATGAAAGTTCAACGCCTTACCACTCCGTTATTCGACCGACCTTATTCCATACGAACATTTCTTTTCACACAAACTACAACTCAACTCTTAAAAAATAACGCAATGGTGAATAAGTGCGGGATGGAAGCGGAATAGAAGGAGGCGCACAAACAATAATAAGGAAAAAGAAAGGAAGCACACTTAAGTTTGGCATTTACAGGTCGGCGTCCATGCATGTGATGTACGCTTACCGTAATATTATAATATACACCCCCTCCTCGAGTATTTATCCCATCAGACTGAAAGGTTTGCCAGAATCGGTATTTAAGTATATATTTAAGAAATCATGCATGGAAAATTTTGAACAGAAATGATGATTAAAGTGCGTTTACTTTGCGCAAATGATGCGAAATGCTTTATGAATTTAATGGCGTTTCAAAATTAAATTAACGATTACACAAAACTGGAATCACTTTAGTAAAACGGTGGTGAACGATTCCATTGCTTATTGTTTGATGTTCATAAGTGACAGCTGCTGCGAGCGATATATTCTGACAGCCGCTTCAGCGAAAATCTTTTGAAATAAATCATCGACGACTGGATCTATTATGTCATTTGCGACTATTGCACAATAAAATTACTTAATTCAATTTTACTTTAAATGTGATATAATTGAATAATGTAATTTTTATAAGCGAAGTTCAGAAAAAATCGAGAAATTCAGAAAAAAAAATCCAAATTCAGAAAGAAAACTTCTTTTTATCAGAAGACTAAATTGACGGCCTCTAAAGTAATCAGCAAAACAAAGAAACAAGTGGATAATTCAGTCGATTGCCGTATTCGGCGACTGCCTCAGTGCATTCCTCTAGAGGATTTCTTTTTTTAAAGCAATATAAGCATTGAAAGAATTCTAGTGCATTTTTCGGTATTACTGCCTAGAAAGTATGCAAATTGTGCATAGAGTAATTTAATGCTAAATTACCTAACTTTACTCGGGCATAGTCGCTATGAAATCATAAATTTTGCATTTCAACGACCGCCACTTGTAGACACAATGAATGGACCGCCAATTGTAGACACAATGAATGGACCGCCAATTGTAGACACAATGAATGTAGATGGTATGAAGGCAGGCAAGCAATGACCTCTTTAGGGCAATAAGGAGGATAGAGGTTCAATCTTTTCAAAAATTTGGCTGATTATAAACTGATCAAGAATTTTTGATCCTATTTGTTTAAAAATTTTCGATTATGATCGTCTTATTCGTTAAGCTTTGTCTTCAAACACAGAAAGACTCATTACATCATCTTTCAATAGAAGTGTATACTTTGGCAATCATAATCCCCTCTTTTCCTCAATGATATTCCTTTCTATCTCGTTCTTGCAAATCTCTATAAGGAGCAACTTATTGAGGTATCAAATGAGTATAAGAAAAGACCAAAGATTAGACGATGTGATTCATCATTAAGGAAACATTCTATGTGATGCTGTCATAAACTACTCATTCTTAGACAGAAATCTTTCCTCGTCATACATCAATAGCAAATATTTGACATATTTTAGTAAATCTTCCACATATTTCGCAGTTGCCTATTAAAACAACGAATATTTTAAAAAAGAACAACGAAAAAAACATTAAACAATATTCATCTTGTTGAAGTAAATTAAGTGAGAATAGAATTGAGATAATTCCGATAGTTGCAAAAAGAGGTGAGTTCATTATCGAAACAGGTAACGAGCAGGTAAGTAAACGATTCTACATCGATACATATTGTTTGTTGAACAAGAATAGTCAACTATATTCCACCCTATTGCCTAGTTACTGGCAAGGAATTGTGAGCAATCATAAAAATTTTCGAAAAACCTCAGTGAAGTGGCAAAAACGTTTTTTTTTTTTTAATTCCAGAAGTTTCGTTTTGCGCTAATCAACAGCGCTTTAATTTGTACTCGCCTCATCCAGAATTCCTAAATGGCACAAATTATTCGTCCTCTTCCAGAATGTTCGCTAAAAATAACTTCGTTTTTCCAATGAGCATCGCTTAGTATCTATTTTTCATTTCAATTTTCTAATTAATATGCTTTAGTATCATTTTTTTTTTTGTTATATGAAAGCAAAAATTGATTACAACAGAGGACAATATTTCTAGATATGATCTATAATAAATTTAGACCTCACTTCTTTCCCTCCCTCTTCCACCTTCCTCCCACTCTTCGGCACCTTAAATAAAATTCTATATAGAAATGTTTTAGAAAAAAGAGACATATTAGCTAATAAGAAATTTTAAGGCGGCATAATAAAATTTGCATAAGAATTCGATATAATTAAAACGTTGTATAAAATGTCATGAAAATTCATCGCAAATGAATCATTTCACAAGTTTTGGGAACTTAATATCATTTAAGATTTGATGATCAATTAAATTATATTTGCAAGAAGATATAACAAATTTGAAATAATAACAAATAATGAACTTTCCCTCACTTACGGATGTGAACTCCATTTTTATGCGCTTTTGTTAATTAGCATATATGAAACATCTAGGGTATTACCCGATCAAAATATTTTCATACTTATGTCTGCCCATCCGCTAATCTTCACCTATAGCACTACTGAAAGATAAGTTACTAGATTTGGTGCAAATAATCTACACAATACTTGAGTAATGACTCTCGAAGTGACCCATCAATACTGAAAGTGCTAATCAACGCTGTGTTATTCGTAAAATTTTCACACATTTTATTGGCATTTTATTTACACATATATTGCTTTTTTTACGTACAACTTATAAAAATTGTTACTTATATTTGCCGAAGAAGCGGCGTGAAAAAGATGCGGAACAGAAAAACGAGTCCTTTGAGGCATTTTTGTTGACGCAGCGGGCTGGTTATATATATATATATATATATATATATATATATATATATATATATATATATATATATATATATATATATATATATACAAAGCCTAAATATTACACTTTTCACAAATGACTGCCAAGAGGAGAAAAAGCGCTTTGGCGCATTACTTATTTAACTGTTGACATTAACGCATTATGACAGTTCAGCTATCGAATGATGTCTATTACAAAAAATTGAAAAATAAATTGGCGAAAATATTTCAGTTTTTATACAAAAATTATAAAAGTTCAAAAAGATGCCATTAAAAAATACTTCAGGTTACTTTTTTTTGTAAAAATATTCAACAAAAAATTTATACATTCATTTTCTTCTCAAATAGTGAACATTCATCAATTAATCAAAGAAAAAGAGAGGATAAAATACACTCAATATGAATAAAAGCTATCCCTTATCGGATTCGAATAAATGAACAAGAGAATAAATCGAAAACTCATCACAACAACGATGAAATAAAGTGCATAATGATGTGCATTTGTGGTTGCTGCTGTTTGTTTGGTGCATTTTTTCGGTCCATAGAAAACGGGTTCTATGCCCATAATATTCCTTCTGTTCTTCTAACTGCGTTGTAGGGCGCACAAATATCTTCGTCTAATTGACTACCGATAGTTTAAAAAAGAACCTTCGTAGTTTTCTCACGACCTGATTTGGAGCCTAAATCTTTTTAAGTATGAGCATGAAACTGTATGTTTTTTTGTTCCTTTGTTAATAATATCGTATTTGAAAATACCAAACCGAAATAAGCAAATCGAGAGTTCCCAATGCAACTATCCCAGTGAGCATTTTTACATATCTTTCGGAAAATTTTCAATCACAAAAGCGCATTATCGTGGTGTCATGTCTATGCATGCGTATGTGTGTCTGTCTTTGTCTGTCTTGCAAGTAGTCTGAAGACGAAAATTAAGCTAACGTTATGAAAATCATCTAAGAGAGAGTGAACCACTGGATTAGTTCCTATACTACTACTGTTTGCACTGATCCATCAAATTCGAGAAAATTTATCGACAAACAAAAATTCAGAAAGATTTCGATGCATTTTACGGTTTTTATTTCGCACCAATCGGGCCATAGAAAAGTAATCAGACATATCAAAATACAAGTGTGTAATTTCGCATATTTCACTTCTTGTTGTCAATTTGCGAATTCGACTGGTAAGATGAGTAAGATACAAAAAGCGCATATTGTGCCACCTCCTCTCGCAAGCTTCTTCATCCCTTTGCAGTTTATATTGAATTCTGATATCGAAAAACTTTTACTCATCAATTCATTACCGCTCTCAATCGCTCATATTAAAATGATCCAATATTCGAAGTCGACTCTTCAATATATATTTGTAAAACCAAGGAAACCTCTAGAATGAATCGAAAAGAAATTGAAAAATAAAATATTCATAAAGAAAGATAGATAAACGAAGAAAGAGAACACAAAGAGATGGTGATGTGCATTCAATAGACAAGTAAATACTGATAAACTCATATGATAAGGACAACTTTATCAGGAAAAAAAAACATTCACGCAGCGCTAAAGAAAAATGAACATTTAAAACTTATCAAACACTTAAAACCTATCATAATTGTTGTTCTATAATCGACTCTTGTAGCATAATAAGATGTTAGTAACTTAACTGCTTTAATCATCATTTTCTATCACTTTTCCTTCTTCTCTATTCATTCTTACTCCATTTGTCCCTCGACACTCACTCTTTCATTTCTACTGCCTTCCTCTTTCTGTATTCTTTTGTTTCTCGCGTTTCTATTTACTTTTATACTTATATCACACTATCTCCGATAAATCTATCGCCTCTTTCGAAATAGAAATAACCTGTTTTAGAAGCATAAGCTCCGGAGCTTTTAATTGAAAATTAAGGACACTTCACTTTGGAGGCAATAGCATTGCTCAGGTGATAATGAAAAACGGTAACTCAACATCTTGTTTCATTAGAAAACTCTTTAAATTTGTTATCTCTAGTGATCAAATTCTTCTACTTTAAAACAATTCGAAATGCTCGACAATAACTCATCGCAAATAGAAGCGATGGGTTTCGATGGTAAATAAATAAACATCGACACATCTAACGAGTAGTTTACTGCTTATATATAAAGAGTAAATTCAACAAATACTTACAAATGATGCACATATAACGTTATAATGAGCATTTTATGTTCAAAAACGAAGAGACTATGAGAAAGATTTGTTACCAGACGACTGGCAGATTGATGAGATGCGGAACAGGCGGAAAATGGGTTTTTTCTTTTTACAGAGATGGAAAATGTATGCATTGCACTCTTCAAGACAATAATTCTGCGTGGATCGAAAATTACATTATATCGCTATAAACATTCTAAAAGAAACATTTCAGTTGTCGAAATAAGTTCTTAAAAGAACATTTCCCATTTTGGTGATATTCAGGCATGAAAGAAACTTAAAAATTCCATATTGCATCAGCTTTCTAGGTGCGCTTTTCTACTTATTTTGGGACATACCCGTCGTAAAATGCGCCGCAGATTTCTTGTTTCAGTTAATTTACCCCTTTCCATGTTGATCAGTCAGTTTAAAAATTAAACGGATTACAACCTCGAAATTCTATAGGTTTGGCTTCGGTAATTATCAAGTTTAAGCTAACGGGAAGGCATACAGACACAACATTACGCCGCCATAATGCGCCTTTCGAATGCAACTTTGCAGAAGCACGTGCACGTAAAAAAAAACTGGTATGATTAGCTAACCAGACCGACCGGTCATAGAAATGTCGAAAAGCAAAGGAACGCGGACTGAAAATGAGTGCTGTTCCACTTAATGGACACGTCTAACCATTCGTCGCGCAAGAATCTGTGGTTAAAACCACATTAATCCAGTTGTAATAGGAAATTAAGTATGGAAATTCTTATGCTAATAGAAGTTTACTTGTAAGAGCATAGGCAAGAAAGCAGCTCTATGTGTGCAACTTCGTGCCATCAAAAATATAGTATTTACCGATGAGGGCAGACACATAAAATGCCCATCAAATATTACAACATATGCAAAAATAGGGACACTATATTCAGATAATGCGCTTTTCAGATAATTTACAAAGAGCACATAAAGCGTCGACCGAACTGAACTATATCACAGAATGAAACCAAGAATACAGCAATATTTGGTTGCAAAAATAGCTGTCATAAGTTACGATATTCTAAAGAAATAAATGCGAAAGCTACCTCTTCCAACTATATAATGAAATATCGTCAGAAATAAAATTTTATAAATCTTAAATGGCATAGGAGGCTATTGGAAAAACATCCTGAAAAATATACTTGCGAAAGGAGCAGTTATTGCCATTGCTTTCCCTATAAAACCTAAAATACCCAAAAATTTACCCATTAAAATTAAATCATTTGCAAAAATAATTTTGTAAATATATTCATATCGTTTAGTGATTTTAACATCCATTCGGCCCATCTACTATCACCTTTAAGTCATTTTGTAAACACTTATGATACGGAGAAGTGAGAGACGAAAGCCTTTCATAAGAGTTATAGTTTGCATTACGGAGATGCTCATAATAGGCAGAATACCATTGCAAGGCAATTTCACTCAGCAAAAGTTTTTACTAAACAATAACTATCAACTTATGCAACGCTACTTCTACTCGCCAACATTTTGGGAACATTATATATATATATATATATATATATATTTATTTATTTATTTATTTATTTATATTTATATTTATATATAAAGTACTGGTCATGACGTCTCTGAACCTATTCCGTTAGACAAAAGAAGAATACGCAGAAATTCGCTTGATTTAACCATAATGGTAGATTTGAATCTTCATTTATTATGTTCTCTCTTTGCATTTCCTAATTCTACGATTAATGAATAGGATTTTAAAATGATTATTGATAACAAAATTCTGGCTAAGTGATCGCAATGAACCGCTATCAATGATGCTTTCAAAAGCACAATGACAATACATTCTTTTATCATTTCACTACTATGAAAGATTAATTTTATATAAGTTGCATATATCACTATTAAACGAATTAATTACGATTATTGTTAATAATTTGATTTTTAAATATGTAAATTGCCGATGGCAATTGGCTATTGTCCAAGTTTCTCTATAACTTATCGAACAATTAATACCTCTCGTGCTAACCAATATGAGAGAAGAAGGCCAATCGATACTAACGAGAAAATAAGAACGGGAATGAATTCATGCAGTTGGCTAATTATTTCTATTGGCTAACGAAAATATTGAAATTGAGCTAGGAATGTTGCATCACCAATATAAAACAATGCTCTAATTGTAACCTTTTCATTGAAGTTAGCAAAAAATGATTTGAAAAAGAAACATTTAAAAAGTTGAGAAACAAATGAATAAGTTTGTTAGGCTTTAATCGAATATTAGCCTAATTATTATAAAGTGTTCAACACTATCTACCATTTAACCAGTTAGTGGTTCAAGACCTTCTAAACGAATAATGATTTAAGATCATCTAAGCGAAAAGTTGGTTTAAGATCCTTCAAGTAAAAGTTGGTTTAAAATCCTTTTACCTTAAAGCGGTTTAAGACCGTGTAAAAAGATTGCTTCAAAACCCTCCAATCAAATATTGACTCAGTATTTGTAAGAATAAATCTAAAAGCACTTCAACATATCAGTAGCATCATTGAAGAATGCAACTGGAAAAGAGAATGGAAAATATGACCGCATCGAAAGGATGTAAAATCAAGCAAATCGAAGGCAGTGACCGCTTTGAAAAACAAACCCAACTGATAAGAATGGTGCACAGGTAAAATGAAACAGTAGAGAGATAATCGACATGCAAGCGGGTGATTACGCTGATTCACCACTGCCTCATAGTTTTATATTGATGGTTAAATTGCCCCCAATTCGGCGTATGCTCAACGTAATCGTTTCCATGGAAAATAGATATTTAATAATCTCATAATACTTTTTTTGCTAACCTAAATTGAGTGCAATTTATAGAAGGTAATATTGCTAGATTTTTAGCAATTTTCTAAATTTTTTCAACGTTTCAAATTGCTAATCTCGTTTTTCTATCGATATTAATTCTAATATTCCTATCTTGTTTTTTATAAGTTCGCATTTTAATTCAAAAAGAATGCTAATATGAACCGTGTAAGGATCAGCTCACCTCGGCTCATCTAGTCGTCCACGTCTCCTTGAGCATCTGCATACATTGTCGAGATGCGGTTAAAAAAATCGCGAGACGACATAGGTATAAGGGATAAAAGTTCACCACGCTATACCATAAGGTGAAAAACAAGTAGGCACACATTCGCAAGGACGGATCGAATCATAATCCCGTCACCCGGCGAACTCCGCTCTGTCGCCGATCTTCTCACACAGTCCAACGGCCACACATAGGCCCGCTCTAGCAGATGGAATGAATAACCCCTTTCAGCACATTAACCCCTTTCATATCGCCTCGATTCTGCCTCAGGCTAACCTCACGATACATGTTGGGAAGTCATTTGATCCGCCTGTATGCCCTTGATTTTCTTTGATTTACCTTCTATGGCGCATTATTCCCGCTTGATCTATAACCACCTGATTTATGTTACAATTGAACGATCAAAACTCATTCTTCCAATATGAAACTTTGAAATATTTGCTTATTATAAGATATACAATCTTATCAACGTATAGTTTCTCTAGTTCACGGAACAATTGAAGAGGTGAGGTGAGGTGAGTGGAGGGGGTGGGAGGGGGAAAGGGGGTGGGAGGGTGAGAGAAAAGCCAGGGTTTGAATTAAGCACAATATTATTATGTTTCTATGTTTTCCCTCTCAATATATCCCTGATAAGGCTGTCAACAGTGGGTTACTGCCAGCTTCCCTCTCAACTCCTTGCGCATTGAGGACCGTTCTTCTGGTACCACTGCTCTTCTGGTACCGTCGAGGAAAATCTCCGATCTACACACGATTGCTGCTTTTAAGTATTGAATGTCGATGCGTTCGAATTGTAGCTTTACCTATGTTTTGCTCTTTTTTTATTGTTTATGCTCGCATCCTTTATATATGTTTTCCCACTTTGGGATGTTGAAATAAAATTAAATAAAATGAAAATACATAAAAATACGCACAATCAAAGAATTTTTTATCAGTAATTAACGATCATATTTGATGTAAATATTGGTCTTCGAATAATTTTTCTTTGTATTGAGAAATTTGATGTTATGATACTCGTATTTTCATTAACAACCGAATGGCTACTCTTTGAAATATAGTCACAGATGTGAAAAAAAAAGCAAAAAAAAAAAAATTTCTTTTCCAAGGCAAACGGAAAAGAATGAAAGAACAGCAATCAGCACAATATTCGTCCTTATAATCCCTCCCACTAAACCGACCGATTTCATAAATTACTAAAAAAAAGCACGATTGCGCAACGATATTTTCATAATTGAATTGATTCAAATGCTCCAATAAACCTTGTGCAAAATACTCATTTCATCATGATCCTTCAGATGCAAAATGCAACCCGACCGCTTGCAAAAATGTGAAAAAATTTTCAAACATCTTGAAATGTGTACATCTTTGTATGATTTGAATGGGTTAACTGAATGGCTCGTGCATTTGGTCATCCTATAGTTTACATTATTAGCACAAAATTTCACAGCTTCAAGTGCGATATTTGCCAAGTTGCAACTATCGAATAGGCTGATAGGTTTGCATGCATGCATACGCATAAACATCGCTTCATTTTAATGCGCATAGCCATTGCAAATCTGCATAAGCTCATGAAACTTATATGCAAATCCCAAAATTTTCTAAAAAATTCCGTTCCTTGTTGGCTAAAAAACTATAATTATTAGAGGTATCATGGTTATTATAAATGTTGTAGGTGTTGTAGATATAGTTATTATAGATGTTGTAGGTGTTGTAGATATTATAGATATTATAAATATTATCCGGAAAGCGCTATATCCTTAATCAGTTGCAATCGGTGCACATCATAGGATAATCTAGGTTAAGGGTTTCGATAGCTCGTTGCTTAAAATATTCGAAATTAACGTAAAAATGCATGCCTAGTGCAAGAATGAAAATTTTTTTCATTTCATTCGATAGGTATGATCTGCATTAAAGAGTTCCGCCGTACCTCAAGGTCATCATACCCTT
Source organism: Baylisascaris procyonis (assembly GCA_037389465.1). NCBI lineage: Eukaryota > Metazoa > Nematoda > Chromadorea > Rhabditida > Ascarididae > Baylisascaris > Baylisascaris procyonis. The sequence goes on from JAZARR010000206.1 coordinate 892,054, forward strand.
TCACTGGCTTATCTATAAGATCGCAAAATTAAACAAATAGTGATTGGAATTTAGTTAGAAAAATTCACAAAAGATGAAAAAAATTGCAGCAAAAAAGAATGCATATCTATTTATTGTAAATCGCAATTAATATAAAAGAATTAAAAAAAAAAATGTAAATCAATTTGCAAATATTTTAAGAAAATTCTCTCAATTCAATCAATATTCATTGATTGTATAATTATACAGATAAAATTTCGAAGAGAAATATAAAAATTTTATAAAGGTTCGAAAAATTGACGCAAAAATTTCATATTTCTTAAATTTTTACTTAGATTATATGCATTCAAAAAAGTTGGATTTCTCAGAAAAGCAATCTAATCAATAATAACATCAAATTTGACTCAAATATTCTATCTACTTCAAAAACTTTTCAATGATCATTGAAAATTTCGCATGGATAATAATGAAAGACTTTTACATCTAAATGAGCAAAAAAAGAACACTTAGAAGAGATATTAATATGCTATTTGCATAAGTGAATGTTATCACTTCTCAGATAACCGAAAAAAATTTATATCACTTAAATTTTTTTCCTTAAATTTTCACTAAAAATACGCTGCATACATATAGCTGCAATATCATAACTTTTCTTTGATGCAAAAATTATGTAAAAGTGCTTAACATTAAAGTGGACGTTTCATTGAAGTTAAGGGGACGGTTTACTGAAGTTAAGAGGACGGGAAGAGGTGAAGGGAGAGGAATTAAGAGAAGAGAAGCCGTAGTAGATTAGATGAATAATATGCTTTACCGAACATCGGTAATATTACCTAAAATCAAATAAATACAAAGCAAATCACCAAAAAAACTATGCAAGAATAACATCATTAAATAAGACATAAGATGGGATTGAAGGGCGATGACAAAACCGAAACGAATAGACGCAATGTGGCAGTAACAAACACGATGCACACTGAATGAGGCATATATAAGAGCAATTGGTCATTTTTTTGCATCAATCGCTACTAGTGCTGCCATCATATACCAGTGATACTATCGTATAAGATGGATACATATTAGAGAACACAAAAACGTGAGCAAAAAAAAAAAAAAAAATCAACCACTCATTCACAATAATATTCGTGTATATGATGCTACAATCCAACTTTTTTCACATGTAGTGTGAAACGATTTTGACCAACTCAATGCTGAGATTCATATCGGTCATTGCTATACGGGCCTAGATAAATACTGTAAGACTACGGCCTCGATTAGTACGGTAAGACAAGTTTGGTATTATTCTACTCGAGATGGCAGTGCTTATATATAATTGTTATCTAGAAGAATGACAAGAAAATAACTTCAATATAGAATATATTAGAAAATTTACAGATAAGAAATAGTGATATATCTCATATAGGATTATAAGAATCCTTTAAAATATGAGCAAATGATAATACGAAACACTCTTAGTTGCTGGCCAATCTGCTTATACTCGAATAATACGGAGCATACTGAGTGAAAACTTGCAGCTATTTCTCTCTTAAACCTATAAAAGAAACGTTTTAGCCAACCATTGTTTCATGTGTGATAAAATCAAAGCGAGGAGAATTTGCAAAAAATACACATAATGGGTAATGCTTTCCCGCGTGATGCGTTTTCTCGTTTTTTCTCATCGCCCGTATCTATAATGTTTCATTTCATGACTACGATTTGCTTCAAGCAAATATTTGTGCGAAATATTTCAACAGGTACCGCCGATATTTAATGCAAACGTTTTTGCTCGCATTGATCAAAAAATATCGGCTGTAACGTTCATGAAATTCTAGGTATATCTGAAAAAAAAAATCGAAAGCACATGAAACGTGGCTGTTTCTATGCATTTTTTATTGTTTCCATAGATTATTCGACAATGCATTCATCTTAGCATTAAACGGCTAGAAGCTTCTTAAACTACTGCACATCGTTGTCGATATAAAATCGCCATTACTTTATTTATGAATTTTACGCAAAAGTAAAGTAGGAGAATAGTGTGTATAAATAAAAACTCTAATAAATCAATTAAAAAGCAACTCATTCTAACTGATATCTATTATGAAATAGTTATTTCTTCATGACGCTTAAAAATCCTTTTCTCTTCATCTTCTTTCATTTGCCTCTTAATCCATTCATCTTATCATGAAATTTTCCCCACTCATTTAATTGACAGCGATAGTTAATCATAGCATCTATTCACTGTGTTGAAAAATAATAATACGTCAAATCTCTAGCAGGATTACGACTTTCATACCATAAACGATGAAACATTGACACTAAATGTTGTTAATTAATAAAAATTTATTATATTTATAAATAATTTTCAGAATTTACTAATGTTATCGTATCCAAAAAGGTGCATCTTTAAATGTGTATTTGTTTTCTTGGTGATGATTTCGATAGTATTTATGCTCAGAAATTGTGAAGTATTAACGACATCTATATCCAGCAAAACACGGTAAATGCATTTTAGTTAGCGCTATCGGGATAAAATATTTCACATTTTTATATGAGATCAATTCAACAATCCTCTTCATAAACGATCTTTGTTTGCTACTTCTTAATATTACCTAGATTTTTATTTAGAAATTATTTACTACAATAATTTTATTAGTTTATAAGAAACGTTATAATATAATCCAACGAAGAAATAACTGAGAATTATTATAAACTTTCGATATCTGAACGCATGTCATATTTATCTCTAAACGGTATTTTTTTCGTTTTATGAGATTTTGGAAATAGGTAACACAATATCGTCAAGATCGTTTTTTCTCGTATCGGCTCACTGATAATGTAGTGATAATCTAAGATTTGAGTATATATTGTATAAATGTGTATTTAAATAGATTTTGCTTGTTATGTGATATGTTTGCAAGAATTTTGCATTTAGAAAGTATTCTAAAATGTGCAAGGAATTTTGCAGAAAAAAAGTATTGCAAAAAATATTGAAAAAATATGAAGAAATTTTTAAAGAATGTCAAGAAATTTATCGAGAGAGTATTATTATATAAAGGGGAAAATTCGATAAGCATAAATTTTATGATTTTTTGCATTTAAATATTCCCTATTAAAATTACACTTACCGCAATAACATATAGTTCACATTTTTAAATATCACATACCACATATTTTAGTTCACATATCGCATATTAAGCGATCACATAAGAACATATAGAGCATATTTCAGTTCAATAGACGCAATACAATTATATCGTTCCTCTTATCAAGAGGCAATAAACAATATCGGACTTCATTTGAATGGAATTAATTGTGATACACTCATAAATGATCCAATTTCCAAAGAAGTGGAGGATAAAGCAAAACGATGGATATATGATCTGAAGAAGGAAAATCCATTATTGAAGATGAGCAACACAACGGAAAGGTACTTAACTTAGTTCATAGTGCATTCGTCCATATAATAAGCACCATGAAAAATAGATTTATTGCACAAATTTTTTTTTATTTTATTTAGAAAATAAACGATCGATAACTTGATAAAAGCTCATATCATAACACCTGTAGGATGTGCTTGTATACTCATAGCAAGTTTATGAATCTTTTTTCGGGATATGGGGAAGTATGCCAAAGGTGAATCGATTATAAATGCATTCAAATAAGAGATTTTTTGTATTTTATTCTTTTTTCACTTTTCAAATAATTTTTTAAAAAATCTTATTGGAGCGTTCGCTTAGATCGATTCCATTACATGGCTTTACCTAATCGAATAAAAAGAATACAACGAACGAGTGAATCAATAAGTAACTGTATTGATGTGGTGGTGGTATCATGTGCGAAGATTTTATGTTGACTAATATCTCTTAATCCTTGGAAGTGTTCTCCGTATTGTGAAAATCTCCAATAATTTTTCAGTACATCGGAATGAAGATATTAAACAAAAAAGACTGTTTTAATATGGAATTAATTAAAGATAGTAATTTTAGTTTCAACTCAAATTTCCATTGTTTTCCCCCAATGTTGTGGGAAAGTTAGAAATCCTGATGGCAAGTTAGGAATATATGTGTCACTTTTTATGAAATAGGACTGAAACAATGTCGATCCTCCTCTATCCTCTTTATATCTATAAGAAGACTCCATATTTTGCCACCGAAAATTGTTTCCTAACCGTTTGCATTATTTATCGTATCGATGTATTGCCTAATTATTGAGTTCTATTTCAGATGTGATTTCCTAAAGAAATATTATGGTTTCAATGTGTATCCACTCTCAGATGAGGAAAAATATTATCCACTTGCCTATGGAATATTAGTCTATTATCAGGCTATTCAGGTGATTGAATCAAATTCTTAAATATTAAAGCCATCCATATTTAAAGCAATATTCAAATTTTTGATTATGTTTTAACTTAAACAATATTCAATGTTTTTTCAAATAGTATAAAATAATCACTAATTAAAGATTAGAATCAAATCACCTGTAAAATAACTCTCAGAAAATGAATTTGGCAGCTAGAGATGCGAAAGAGGAAGCGATTTTTGTTCATTCCTTATACACTTCCATATATATGCAAATCTATTAAGCATCAAGCGTTACATATTTTAATCACTCTTCTGGCAATTGCAATTTATGAAAGTAGAGAGTTAAAGAATCGGGTTCATCTTACATTTATGTTTCTTTGTTTGAAGCAAAACGCAAATAAATATTGTATTTTTATGGATCCGCCGTTAGCGCATGACATGGTGAAATTTCCTTTCCCTTTGATGTAAGCAGCTTCGGCCACTCGAAGATTACCGCAGACTTATGCTTATGCTCAACCATAACAATGTGGGCAAATCGGATATCGCATCGAAAAGTAGTGGCTCCTCGTCTCATGCGATGCCCTTCGATAGATCGTTCAAGGCACTATAAAAATTTTAAATGAATTTTAAATGACTAAACTTTTGATGAATAAAAGGTCTACTATATGATGAGTGCATTCTATCATCCACAAAATGAGTACTGTATGGCAGTCGATGGTGGCAGCAGTGAGCAATTTCTCAATTCGATGCGCTTTCTTGAGGATTGCTTTCCGAATATTCGTGTTATGGTAGGTTGGCTCGTTGCCAAATATCATTTATTATCGACACATCCACTCAGCTATCATTATTTTTGATCATATATTTCGAGTGATAGGAATTAAAAAAGCATAAATATTATAACAAGTCACAAAATTATCTAGTGGAAAGATAAGAGGAAAGAAGGAGGGGAAGGAATGCAAGGATGGAAGAAAGACCAGACCTCAATTCCATTACCATCAACATCCATAGATAATTATTGGAAATTTAAGCTTCCATTCATCCCCGTATTGTTGAGCCATTAGATATCACTTAATTTCTCTTTAGTGTTTTTCGTTAAGAAAAAATTATTACGAAAATCGTACAATTTTAGGCTATTATCATAACAGATGAAAAAAATATTTGCTGAACGCTTATCGTCCATTAGTTTCATACTAACGTTAAAAGCAAGAATATTATCTCGTTGATATTGGCCTATGACAATCTTGCAGGGAAGATTGGATGGTTGAGCATGATTTACAGGTGTAGCAACTTTTGAGAGCAATTACAGGTAATTCTCAAATGAGACGCCAAATATGTTGACAGTAATATCCAGTATCTTTCTCTACAACACTTAAATTACCGTATAGATGAGTGATGCCATATTATTGTTCCTCTAGCTTTTCACTTGTTGTTTCGAGTAATGAATGTATGTAACAAAGTCGATGGGAAACTAAAATACTAAAAAATACAATGAAATTAAGCGTGTACCGAAAGTTCACTACTGTGGCTATAGTGTTCTCACCGCAGTTTATAAATGTCTCGAATTTCTTACCGCATCGAAAATGAAATGGAAATACTATCAGGTTATCGTCTTGCGTCATTCTTTGTATTCTGCAACAGAAACGCTTTTTTGTTCTGTCGTCTAAAACTACAAAAATTTACCGCTCGGCGATAAACAAAGAAAGCAGCCTGGCTCCAATGGACCTAAAAGCGACCAGACTATATGCGGTCACAAAAAAATGCCAAAAAGAGCTCGGCTTGATAGGCGGATTATGAGAAACAAAGACACCTTGTATATTGAGTACCGTGTTCAAGAAAGTCGAGTACTGTATTCAATGTTCTGATCTCCTGTATTTTATAACAAACCACTAATCATATGTTGAAATTTTTAAATTTTGCAAATTTTTAAATGCATTCAAAAGCGGTTCCATGACGCTTGAAATGTTACTCGTTTTATACGAGGTGAAATTATACTCACTCATATATTTTGCGGCAAGTAAACTTAATAAAACCCATTGTTTACATCGCACTACTTCCCTTCACCGTTTATTTCTTTTTCCATCGTTCAACTGTAAAAAATTAAAGTAACGAGTACTAACTGCATATCTGCATTACTAATTCTATATCAGAGTAGGTCTGAATGCAATACAGGTAGAAATGCATGTGCTATAGATAGAAAGCTATGAGTTGTACAGACAATAGAGTATGCCTTTTATAATAAAGGTAATAATTTATGCAAAAAGAGAGCAAAAAAAGGAAACAACTTATAATTCCATTTCTATTTCGAATAGTGAAATGCATTACGGCTTATATTGCTTCAAAGTTTTATTAAAATTTTACAAGTTAAAAAAAAATGTCGTTATAATAGTCCGGTGAAATATAACAAAAACAATCGGTTTTTCATTCTTATCTGATCTACGATGTGAAGTTCAAGCTGCTATTAACAATTTTGCAGCATATATTCATATGAATTTTGTGGTGCTACATACTTTCTATACTTACTGTATTTAGCATCAAATTAATAGTCTCGGCGCTACAGTACCTCTCAGATATCGGCCAATAATACTAATGTTACAGTACCTCTCAGGTGTCGATCTTCCACTTCGAACTAATCGTGAAATGGTGCGAATATTTAAACGTTTAAATGGATCGTTTAATTCAGAAGTGAAAATGTTTCAATCGCATCGTCTTAAGGGGAAGGTTTTTATTTCTAAATTTTCTAAATTTTCAAAAAATTCATAGAAAATAATTTTCTGTCATTTATTTCTCTTAATTTTAAGTGATACCTCAAAATGAAAAGAATTTTTTTCATTAAATAATTCGTTTTTACAAGGAAAATTTCAAAATGAAATAAATATTAACAACTCTCATTAAGCAACACTTTCAATATGCGATAATCCTTTAAATTTTGAGTGAATTATTTAGGCAAATAATTCACCTCATTACAATAAAAAAAAATTTAGTGGGAAATATGAAAAACAAAGTAAAATTCCAGTTAATTAATTATTCGATTAATTAATAAGTATCTTTTTTTATTATTTTATTCAGTTCATTTTCTCGCCATTTCCTATTCTTTTATACAATTCTTTTCCAGTATATAATAATATAATTCCAGAATACTTCAACACCGTATGGTATAAAACTTTTCAAATCGAGTCTTTCGGCAACATTCAGTCGTAAATCGGCCAATTTCTTAGTGCAAAATAAAAAAGCTAGAGATATTTTACACTATCTCAATGGAACATATTGCCCCGATGAAGCATATTGGACGACGATCGCCGGAAATCCAGAAAGTACATTACTCACATCTTTTTAGTACATCAATGAAATCGCTATAGTGTAAAACGCTAATCGGATCAATGCACTAATTTCAGAAATTCGAATGCCCGGAAGCTTTGATGCAACAAAATTATTAGAAATAACGCAACGCTATTCAAAGCTATTGCATAGATTGCGACAACGATATATGAATGCCAAAGAAAACTTCAGCATTATCCCATATTATATTTCACGGTTTCAATCTTGGCAAACAAATGCTTGGAAACCATGTAAAGGTATGTTAGAGATAATTTTAACGAAAATTTTTCTACACAAATTATATAATCACTATTGTATAGGTGGAATGTTTCTTGCATCCCCTTTTGAATATGCAAATTTTTCGGGGGCAAATAAAAAACCAAAAAAATCAAATCTCGCATTCAAATATGATGATATAGCGATTAGCGTAACAATAGCTTCTTGTTATGGGAAGAATCAAGAATTATGAAATTCATCTCGAATTAATGAGAAGCATTAAATTTCGATTGGATTTTTCAATGTGAAACAAAATTCAACTTAGTTGAATCTTATGCATCGTTGCATAAATAAATTATTTTTGAAATTTAGCACCAATTTTTGAATAATATTTAAAAACTATTGCTTCATTCAATCTGCTAATCGCCATACCAATTTCTCAAATTTATTCATAGCAAGCAAAAGCTGATAAAAATAACAACATGAGCTCAGATAAGCACATTCAATGAAATACAGCATGCTTTCGATCATATCTGTGTTCACATCGCATAAATTTGCCTATTAGGTATTATCTCTTCTGTTCGTCGGATTATGGGCTCAAATAATACCATCCGGGGGGCTGATTAATATAAACAAGCTTTCTAAGGGCGGATGATCAACTGAACGATTTGTTAGAGTTGAGGAAGTGCAAGTAATAACTTGTTAATTAAATCTTTTATCGTTGAAAAGCTTTCACGACAACAATCGATAGAATGCTAATGGTTTTGCTATGGTCTACTAAATATTTACATACTAGAAGTTTAATTTTTTTTAAAAAAAGTTTAAAGGTAAATATGTATCGGCATCATGTGTTTTTGGAGTGGGCGATGTGTCGAGTCTATTGCAACGATCACAACTTGTAGCTCATAAATTTCATCTAAATTTTGAGCCAGCCGCTTTCTTTTGCGTCTATCAAAAAGTACGTGAAAGAGCATTGCACGATATTACGCTATTCAATGATGTACCTTATGGGGATTTACCTGGACCAAGAATGAAACGTGGTGAAAATATTGAAGAATGGTTTAATAAAACGTTATTTTTTAGCATAAAATAAAACGTTATTTTTATCCTACGGATGGAAATTGAACGAAATAAAACAAAAGAAGCAACAGCTCAGAAAAATTTCTTCGTTTTATTAATTAGAAGGCTCAGCTTCCAATGAAAGTAGTGGACACATATCAAAAACTGCTAAATGTTGACTTTCGACTTTAAAACGTGTAATTTTGTACGACTTACGAAAGCCAAGATGATGCATCGAAAAAAGGAAATATTTGACGGTTATTTTGTGATGCAATTTTATTTTTCTGAATTAATTTTAAAATGCGTAAATGATTTCAATGAAAATATTGCGCGATATCAGATGATCGAATCCGGACCCAGAAATTTTCCAGAAGCCCTTATTCTTGAAAAAATCTCTAAATCCGCATAATCGATGCATCAAGGAAGGTTTAGGTCTTAAAGTATCGTTCTCCGCTAAGATCCATAGAAAAGCTTGCTTTACAAGAATCACGAAAAGCACTTCTGGAATACTATATCAACATAATAACAAATAATAAGGTGCAATTAAATATAAAGAACAACAAGATAACATATATTACGAAGGAAATGAATAGCATTGCGAAATGGACGGCCATGCATCATTATTCGATACGTTTATTCATCGTCTTCAAATTTTCTTTTCCTTTTCTTTGTTCGCCTATAAATATGACTAAATAAACTTTAGTAAGTTTGAAAGACAAATGGTGACATTCGAAAATGCAAATTTTTTATCGCCCCGCAATAAAAAAAATCAAGTGACTAGAACTATTGCTGGCAATTTTATTGCTCGGATTTCAATCTCCCATTATCACAGATTTCATTTTTGAGAAATTTCCCAATTTTTGAGAGTTTTCCAGCCAAAGGTTAGAAAGACCATTAAAGCCAAACGATCATTAAAATCAATGAGTGGACTCACCTTTCCACTAATATACCTTTCATTTGACATATTGACTCTTTTACATCGACCTTCTGATATCGAATAAGCACTTCATCGCCCACTTGTGGTATATTGATTACATCTTTAAGTGGTGCAATAAAAGTTATTGCGTTGAATATTTTTGCTGTCAATAATCGCTGAAAATGACGTCATCTTTACTATTCAATTGAATATGGTATCAACAAATAAACAGTTAGAAAAATCGATCAATAAGTCCCTTCTTTGATCGTCCCACTTAAGATAGAGACTGACCGATGGAAAAACTTTCTGTAAAAAGGAGCATCTAGTAAAGAAAACGAAAATTTTAACTAAAGGAAAAATGATTATTTCATACACAACTTAGTGATAAAATGGCATTTCTTCAAAAATATACAATTTAAAATCTACGAGAGTAGTAAAAGACAAATTTTTCCTTTCGTATTTCTTCGATTCATAAACAGAAATAATCATTAACGAACCAACCTTACCAACCGATGTGACGATACATTTGTATTGATGATCGACAAGAGGTCGAAAAATAATAGTCCTTACACCTGCGTCGAGATGCATACATGGTTGATCGGCAATAATAAAAGGATTTTCGGGTATTTCTATGTTACCAATCGCTAATGGTACTGCCTTCAATCTGTAAACGAGATGAATAACGCTTTTCGAACATCGCAGTGATTACTGCACTCATAAACTTTCAAAGAGTAGATCATGTTCGATATATGGGCGCTCTTTCTCCCTCCCTTCTACTGAAGTGGTTAAAATTCAACTCCATTGAACACATCAGCACTTCCAAATGGCTCCTCTATATACCTATGCGGCTGCCGTAATGGTCACTACTTTCCTTTGACATACTGGCCATTACGACGATCCAGTAGAAAAAAACTGACCATATTCAAGTGGATATGTTCAACGATGTTTCACTGCATTCATTGGAAACTAAAACACTCATAAGTGTTTGAAAACACAATTCATAGAAAGAAAAAAAAATCATAAATATAGGGAGGAGAGAAATGGGAATTACTCGCTTTAAGTAAAAGATAACAATAGTAGCCTATAAGGGTATTTCCCCATTTCTCAATCCTCACTTCAGCCTCAAAATCTCAAAAAATCCTTCATTCCTCATTTAGAGATTGAAACTAAGCTTGCTTTCTTCGACATTTAATTCATTATGGAAAGAAAACGAGTAACTCACTGATGGCGATAACGGCCAAGCGATTTCGAGAAGATATATTTGACCGCCTGCGAGACATGACCACATTGATGCCATCCAATTGTGATATGACGCTTCTCATAAACTTCTTTTAAACCGCAATCTCTATTTTCATTGATCAACCTTTAAAAATTATTATTACAATTATTTTCAAATACCGATATTTATGTTCCACTAGAGTATTCATTCGACAGAATTTGCATAAAATTCGATATAAGACATTTTTTTACATTTTTTGTATTTCATTAATTTTTAATTCATGAATTTTCATTTGTGTTGTATTGAAGAGTTCTTTGGAGAAGGAATTGGAAATTTAAAAACAATAAAAAATTTAATCACTGTGCGCATACCTTTTGGCTTCTTTATAGGTCAATAATGGCGTTCCCACATCATCCGTGTATTCCTTTTTGATACGTTTTCTCAATACTGAAGAAGACCCTTCACCAATCGTTTGCTGCTTCTTTTCATCAACAACACTATCAATATTCCCCTCAATAATTTCCTGCTTTATCGGAATACCATCATCACCAAATTTCAAACGCATTTTTTGTTATCCTGAAGATTTACTTCCACTATTAACTATATTATTCGATTATGTAATAGTAAAATGATTACAGAAGAGATAAATATTCGTGATAAAATTACATGAAATTAATCTTAATAAGTTTCAAATTAATGCAATTATGGAAAGTAAACTTTTATTATTTCAATCGAAAAATACAAGTATCCGAGAGATAATACAACAATAAAGTGATTCAAAATCTCTATGATAAATGAAAATATTTTCTCGAAAGTGATCGAAAAAAAGATAAGCGCAACCGTATGAGGATAAATATCTAAAGAATGCAAAGCCATAAATTTTCTTTTCTCTTATTTCTCACAAATAATATAGAAAAATATTTTGACCAACGTTGAGTAAGGAAATAACAGAACCAAACGCTAGTGGTGAATGCAAATTAAGCTATAGTTTTTATTATTATTTTAGTCATGTTTTAGGCAGAATTAGTGATTAGCTCAGTGAATTTTTTTCAATAAACGATCTTTGAAGACATAAAACCTCTGAGGATAAAATTGTTTCCTCTATAGTCTCAAGTTGGCTACAACAAAAACAATCTGAACTAGTGACCGACTGAACGATTACACTCATTTGTCATATTCTTCTTTAATTCTAAAACGAAATGAATGCGAAAGCCATCGAGAGATAACGCTACAACTTATAGGTCTGTGACACATTGTAGATTCCAAAAATGACTGATTTAGATAGGTAAAACTTTAAATTACCTCAGAATCGAATGATGAACGCATTATGCATCATAGAAAATCGCTTAAAACAATCAATGAGTTTTATTAAATGTATAAAAAAATAAAATAAAATATTCAAAAATAAAACAGCAAATAAAACTGAAATTTAAAAAAAAACAACAACAATAAATAAACAATATTATTTAGAAAATTTATTGAGTTTCAAAAACAATTTTCGGCAGAGAAAAAAGAACGCGATAATGAATAAAATTATGAACATATCATAAACATGAATTAGGCCAATTAACTCAAAAGTTGGCTATAGATAAAACGCCCATAGTAAAAAAAAACTTCAACAAGCATAAATCATTTCATAGGTTTTAGCCAGGTATAGCCTCTACACACCTATAACTTTCAGATATTCTTTATAGGACGCAAATAAGTGGATTAATTTTGAATAAACTGATTAAAAAGTGAGACAAAATGCCCTTACAGAAGTGAAACTTGGTGGATATTAGGGTGAAACTTTTTCCTTACTTAAAACATTACTGATAGTCACAGCGGTAAAACGCTGCCGCTTCTGTTTTTCTATAAGGCAATCAATAATGAAATGTATAAAAAACACATTGAGATAAAATCGGCCAATATTTCAAATCAGCCCCCCCCCCAAAAAAAAAAACACCAAAAATCAAAGAATTTTTTAGGAATGTAAGAAAATGAGGCACAAGCCTAGGGAAGTGAGCTAATACTGTAAATCAGGCTAGGACACCAGCAATCAAAATCAGACGACTAAACTACAAAAAAATCAAATTTTGAGTGGAATAATTGGCCACATTTGAGCATCAGTATTGGCGATATATTGCTCGTACTGTATTTGCAATGCAGCTTCCATTGCTGCGATTTTATTTGCGTCTTTGCCGTAAAACTTCTCTCTTAGCTCACGTCTTGCTTGCTCCTCTGCACCTACATTCGGTGTTGCCGTTGTTCGATGTGATGCACCTTCAACGCCAACTGCAAAACAAAACGACATTAATACACTCAACGGTATTCACTCTTGTAGAAAAAAAAAAAAACACTCTCGAATATAGTATGGCCGTCGCAGCTGAGAAAGGAGGGGGGATATCGAGAATTTGAGGCAAGGTATTGGAAGTTGCGGAAGGTTGAGGGGGATGGGGGCATTAGAAAGTGCATCGCATTTGATAAACCGGCCCTATCCGTATATTCAATTTTTCAGAAGGACTATGACAATCCTGCAAAATTAGGATATGTTCGATTATTGAAGCTGCAATGATGCTACTAACTAATTCACATCGAATTCTGTAAATCAATCGATATTCAAACAGCTTCTCAAATACATTCAAAGATTCAATGGACTATGTTGTGCCATATCTGTGACGTTTAATTTCTATTATAATCAGATGAAAATGATACACACTTCCTCATTAACATTACGAAGTCTGCGGGCTAACAGACAATCACGAGCTTCTCCTTAATTATATCCTAGGTCAAAATTCCCGCTTAATCTCTCCAAATATCCCCTGCGTCGATAAATACAAATTTTTCATCAATAAAACTAGCTACCTTGCTAATATCTACAAACTCGATATAAGCAAAGAAAACAACTGCTTTAAAAGTTGCAAAAAACTGAAGAAATTTTATTCGGCTATATTAATAAAGTACATTCAGAAATCTTGAGTTTCAAATATAATGCAGGTGTGAACGTGTGACAGAGATGGGAAAGAGCGAAGGGGAAAGGAAGGAGAGGGGAAACGGAATGTGCAAGGGAAGGAGGAATAGAAGGAAGGAATGGGCAGGGGAAGAGGGAAAGGGAAGAGGGAGGGAAAGGGAATGTAAACCTTGGGATATATCACAACTAATTGTAAGTGGCAAAGAAACAGAAAGTGACTAACTTTTATCGGCCAAAATATAGTCCTCGCCATTAATTTCCATCCAGTAATCGCCTCTTTTATTATTTTCTTTCAATCGTTCAGCGTCACCTCAAAATAAGCAATCAATCATAGAATATCTCCCTTATAAAAATTATTTTTAAAAAAAGTTGATAAATTACTTTTCTAATAATTTATATTTTGTATAGAATTTCAAACATATAAGAAAGCAGAGTACTCTATGGACATTTCGCAAAGTTCAAAAATCGGTAACGGGCATAGCTTAAAATCAATTCCATTGTATTTGTCATCTACAATAACATGCAATGGAATTATCGATTAGCTATTAATGCAGATTGATGAATTTATTTCGATATTCACTAAGTTCGTCCAAATATTAACAAATTGTTTTATTCAAACAGCCCATACAAGAAATATAAACGTTCACGCTCATAGTACGTATTAAGGCTCGAAAAGCGTTTGAGGTGAACACAGTTGTATGACGCAGTGGTTGGCCTGGAGAGGGGGACGAGAAAAGGAGAAGGGAGAGAGGCCTCTTACCCTTCGTTTTCACAGCGCTAGCTACCGAATCAATTTTCAATTAAAAGAACTAGATTTCGCTGCCTATAAATCTTCAACAATAAACTACTCGTTTATCACCGTAGTAACATCAGATATAAACGGTAGCTTCTGATGTCCTAAACGATCAAAACTATGGACACTTATTGAAAGGCTTCGTCGAGAAGCAAAGTCAACTAAATAAAGATAAAATCTGCCAAACTGAAGGAAGAATATAAGCGGAATTTGAAGCAGAACGGGAGGAAAAAATGGGAAAAAGAAACCACGGATCCCTGAAATTATGGTGATCCAGTTCGACAGTGCCCCCCTACCAATGAAAGAAGAAACGCTCAACTCGAATTAAAAGAAGCGGCATTCCCCTTCCCACCTCCCTCCTGCAACTCCAAATAGGCATCCACGTGACAATGAAAATATAAACTTGGTCGGTATAAGGCAAAGTGCTTGAAGAGGAAACTTGCAACCATAATTAAAAACAAAGGAGAAAATGCACAGACAGATAAAAGCAATTTCGCTTCAAATTCATCAACGAGATGAATAGCTCAAAAGAAAGTTGCAGATTGTTATAGTCAACAGATTCATCATTAAGAAAATTGCATATTTAATTATCGCTTAAAAATTGAAATCAAAACAAATGTAATACCATCGAAAACTACGCAATAATTTTGTGTTCCAATACTTGTGTAGCTATTTAAAGAAGGAAAGAGAGAGCCATTTCACAGATTCAACCTTCCTAGTGGTTACGGTCCCTTAGAATTTCATACGAAAGAAAAACCTTCTAGTTTTCACCTCCCTTCCTCTAAAAATGAAAACAAATAGCATACGTTGTTTCCTGTGCTCGGCAGTTTGCCTGAGGAAAGCGGCCATCTCTTCGTCTATTTCCACTTCCTCCTCTTCATCCATATATCGGTCCTCCTCTTCGGTGCATAGATCCCACTCATCGGAATCGCTAGCTCGGAAAATCACCTCACCTATGGAGGTACAAGCTTCGTCCTCTTCATTTCCAGTGGGAGCAGCATCCTCTCTATGATCACCATTAAACTTTAACATTAACACATCTCCGTTCGGCCTAAGAGAAGATATTTTAGTGTATATAACGTATTCGCTATTGAGGCCCCAGCACTGAGGCATTTCAAGAATATGGGAAAGCGCGCCAGACGAAATAGCGCGATACGTGCTTTTTTGACCCGTACCATCAAGCAAAACCAATTTCATAAATTGATAACCAATAATTAAACATGCATAAGAATATATTAATATTTCAACGAAACCAAATGTTCAAGTAAATCGGATAGGCAAACGTACAGAGGTACATGCAGAGATGTCACATCATCAAAAACGCGCCTTGTAAACGTAAAACAGTTGAAGCGCATAAAAAGCCAAACAGCAAACAAGTAAACAAGTTACCTGTTTCCGAATGTGGCAGCATGGCTCGCACATATTGCTTGTCTGTGTATGTCGGTCCAAGCTGCGGCTGCTTTGTAACGTGCCCAAAAGTTCGCAAATCGTTGTCCATACCACCAATCCTCATCATCCACTTGCCTGCGACGTTTAATATCTGCCATTCTGTCTGAATACAATGAACGAGGTGATGTGAGAGTCGGGTTGAAAAGGAGGTGAAGGAAATGGGAGGGGAATGATTGCAATGGTTCTTTGTAACTTTTATCGTTTTATTGTTTATTCTTCATAACAAACTTCACCTGCATATACTCATAGTTTAAGAGATAATAAACAAAACATGGAATTAAATTAAATAATTAGAAGGTAAACGGAAATTCATAAAGAGAATCCAGAGGCATAAGGAACGGGTAACTTCAACGGTTACGTAAATAATAGATTTTCTTCATCATTTATTCTTTTCCAGAGTTTCTAACGTCCTCTATTCATCTATTAGTTTTTCATTCATGCAAATGTTATCTCACTTCTCCCTCATCCTTATCGCCTTCCCTATGCCTTCCTTCCCATCTCTACCTCTATTAGTCGTGATTATGGAAATCGTCGGTTCAGCTTTCTGGATTATTTGAACTAAAAACACTAAGAAAATGTGACAGTCGCATTGCACCAGCGCAAAAGTTTTGTGATAAATCGTAGTATCATTTATTTATAATCCACAATAGTATCCTCCAGCAAACAACTAAGCTTAAGCCAAATTTTATTTGTTCATTTCAGGTGAACGATGTGAAAATATGTCATTAAGGTACAACTTATCATTTCACTTCATACTCGGTGCTTTCGACTTTTATAACTTCCTATTACTCTGTGATCATGAATTATGCCTTCACTTTTTAAATAATATACGCTATAGCTAAGCACAACCAAGACGCTTAAAGTACACTCCCTCACGGGTATATCCTCCTTGTTAAAACTGTATACGGCATAAACGCGAGGTCAATCGTTCTTGGAATAATGCCAATTGATAATATCGTATGCCCGTCATCGCCTTATTATTCATCTTTCCAGTTAACAGCTAAAAACACCGTTTGTGATCCAATACAGAAATGCATTCCTTTCGAAGAAGAAATAAGCGATAGTCTTCCCAACACAACGAAAGCTGATCTATCGAAAACAAATCGCGATAAATGAGGCAGCAGAGAAGCACAATAGGCAAAGAATTCTGACGAAATTTATACGAAATTATTTCAAATTTTTATTGAAAATTTCTAGTGGAAATTTATTTCCACTTATAAAATTCATTGATAGTAATTAAAATTTAAATTATTCAGTGTAATTTTTCTGCTTTCGCAAATTAAAGTTGATTAATTCATCTGGTGAAATTTGTTATGTATTTTAATATTTGATTAGCGCTCTTGAGCTTCTCATTTCAATGATCGCTTTTTGAATGGTTGAGGCTTATTTTTAGCTTTAATAGGACATTCGCTTTATTAGATATCCGAACTCCTCTTCGAATAAACTTGACTTGAAATAAAACACTTTAAATCTTTATTTAAATAAGTCACCTTCACCATCAATCTTCTTTTATTATCTGAAAAAAAAATTTTTCATTTTCAGATCTAATGAAATTTCAATAAAAATATTACCACTAAGAAAAAAAAAAGAGAAATAATTCATGGAATAAAGGAATTGTTTCATCAAATGCTAGAAAAATCGCGTTTTTCTATCGCCCATCAACATTGACCATCGAATTTTAGAGCTAATAAATCATTCATTTTTTTCCACTTCTTTGATTTCTACTACGTCGGTTGGGTAAAAAAGTTACCCTATACCGTAGTGTGCTGTGAGTATTGTAGGTAATCGTCGATATTGTGGGTAAGTAAAGTTGTGCTGAGTGAAGTAATCTAATCAACCCCACTAATGCTGCCAATTCTTTTATTAAACTCACTGATAATCCTTCGACAACAGCAGAACCATCTGATTGGATCAATTATTGAACTAAAGAGTTGCTTTCATCGAACCAGTTGGACATGTTTTCAGTGAGATAAACAATTTGTGCGAATGCAAGCATCAAAATATTTGGGCCACAATTGCGGTTTTTTAATAAGCATTCAAACGCGTCGTTACCCGATGTATGCAAGTGTAAAACACCATCGATTGGTGTAGGGTATATCATTTGAAATTAGAAAAAAATAAATAAAATTGCTCGTTCAGCAATGTTTAAATGCTCTATTTAATCGAATTAACCATCTAAATGATCTCATCGAGTAAATTGATCTTTGATTCACCACTTTGTTGATTGAGAGAGCATTTCTTCTTGTGCCGAGACTACTGCTTATACAATTATTCATGAATGTATAAGAAGAAATGAATATCGATCGATGATCGATTTGTCAAATCTATAATCAGCATGAAAAATCGAAAATATTTTGTGAAAAAGTTATTTCAAACTTTTTAAAAAGAAATTTTTACGTAAAAATGTTCCGTTGTGTAAAAACGAATAATTTAAAATTATTTGAATACGCGAATAATTCGCTCTCTCTCTTTATTCTTTATCTATCATATTATTATCAACGACTTATGTTTGAAATGTTTATGAGAAATTCTTTACACAATTATATTATAAATTTTTTGAATCACTTCACTCGACAGTCCTCTTATATTTTTGGTTCCTTCTCTTCGACATTCTGAAATTGGTTCGTTTGGAGCACGTCCTGAAATAAACTGAACCTAAATAGGTCCTGAAATGAACTTAATTTAAGTAAGTCCTGAAATAAAACTAATATGACTAGAGCTTGAAATATACTTATTTGAGGTTAACAAATATACTTAAACAAATAAATAAACTTAGATAAACTGAAGTTAAGCTGCGTTTCAAGTACTCTCACCACGTTACAGCATTACAATAAAACGTCTTAAAGCGAAAACACAACTACAATTGCAGCCAAAAAACTTGCTGTTTCTTAAGTATCAGGAGCCATGTACATTACGAAGTTTATATAATAAGCTTCTCTAAATACTGCATCCTTTTAAGGAACTCATATCCCCATATCATCCAGCATTTCTTAATTCCCTCTCCTGCCTATCTTTCACCTCTCTTCCACTTTATATTAACAATAATCTGGAAGGGTCAGTTCTTAAAGAACTTTTGAAAGAGATCTCAAATAGTTAGGTTTTATTTTTGAAATAGAAACTTGTGGGATTTCATACCTGCTGAGCGACTAATTCTTGGAGAACACCAGGTGGAGGGGCTACTGCGGTCGAATTATCTCGCGAACTAGGTGGTTCTTCCTCGGTCACAGTGGATAGGGCACTTTGAAAATTGATCATTGATGCCGTCGATTTCTCATATAACTGAGGCAATTGTTCCCCTTCGAATGACGCTGAATATATTCAGATTTTTGAAAAAATAAAATATTTCAACTGCTTAAAATGAATACTATCTCAATATTCTATAATCTTCTAGAAAGCCTCATGATTTACTTTCTCGAGTATCGAAGGAGACTTTATTCGATAGAAGCGGATAAAAGGAGAGAGGCATTCAAAATTTTAGAGTAAATCTGCTAAGACATACTGCTTCTGTTCTGTTATTGCAGATAATGCAAGCACATATATCATGTTCCCATTGTATATCCATTATCTCTCTAACAAAAAAAAATTTTCGAACAGCATTCAATTCTATAAAGTGGGCTATATATCAAAACTTCCCTTATACTAACTACTTCACCTCATCATTTTCTTCAATAATTTTTTACATATCAGTGATTTCCATTGTTTCAAATATGATGGCCCCTCAAATATGTATTGAAACGTTTCAAATATTCCCAGGATGTTTCAAATATTCAAATAATTGATTCTTAATTATTATATATGCAAATAAACGTCTCGTTATTATATGAGAAATTCGTAATTCTTACTTATGGAGTTTCTTGAATTCGGAAACGTTGCTGCATGACTTCGGAGAGCTACAATGAATATTGCTTGATTAAAAACGTATAAGCGAAATTCTTCCATTGTAATTCTAAAATATATCTTATACTAAAATAAAAATTCAATACATAACGAAATCAAGGAAAACGACGGTTGTATTCGAATTTGCTTCCGACTATTTTTTCCCAACAGTATTGGGCATCCATTCCTTAAGCCACAGAGGCGTTTCTCCTAGGGATCCACGCGGATGTTGATATTGAACTGCCTATTGTGAACGTTCCTGTAGCTCAGGAAATCTTATGGTCGGAACCGGTGGGAATGTATACTCGTATCAATGTATGAGAATGAACTTCACTGACATCTTTTGATAGATTCATCTGCATCATCGCTATGACCAGTAGAAAAATCACAAATATTTTTTCCTCTCATTTTCACTTATAGGAACCAAACTGCTCGCATTATTGCTAAAAAAAAAAAAAAAAAAAAAAAATCGTAAAAAAATTAAATAAGTCTCATATATGTGTTAAATTTAATTCTTTAATAAATATAAATTCATTAGATTCTCTCTATTGTTCGAATTAAGATAGAAATAATTGTAAAAACGATTCTACTGAGAAAACTAATAATTCATTGTTTGCTCCAACGAAAACAGCGATAGTCATGCAGTCAAAGTAATCCCATATATGTTTTGGCTTTCAGAACTAGAAACAAGCATAGAACCAATAAGAAGATGCGGTATTGTAACACACTTTCTCTATCTAACAAATAAATAACGAATGAACGTGTTATCATAACACATCCTTTTTTGCCGAGCTCAATAAACGCAAATGCGTACTTCGATTCATTACGCTCTAAAGATGATTTAATTGTTTTTCATTGAATATAAGATGAATATAAAAAATGATGAATATAAGAAAAATAAATTGAAATATTTACTGCCACACGATCCCGTTCTACTGCTGATAGCATCATCCAACGGTTCGCTATTCTTTCGCAATTCGTTATTCCCAACGATTCCCGTTTGTGCAATCGTCATCCTCTTCCTAAATTCATAAATGATGCAACGAAATAAGCATTCTACTCTTTAATGAAAATGCATTTCCCACCTTTCGAATATATCACTTCACTCTTCTCAAAAGCAAAGAAACCATAAAAATCCCTTCTTGAATCCCCTTCCCCATTCTATGGGGAAATAAAAGTTTTTTTTTTTTGAGGAGATACGATAGTTTTTCCTATAAAATACAGCCATAGGGAAATTTCGTATTTTCCACACCACTCTGCAACAATCAACACTAACGCAAAACCGTTTAGATTAACCCAATTTGCAACGAATCCTATCCAGAATTATGAAATTCGCTGGAAAAAAAAGTTTTTTTTTTTAAAGAATCAACTGAAAGTTGTCTCATTTTCACGTTTCTCCAGTTCTAAATGATCTAATTTTGTGTATATCTCAATGCAGCAATGTATTTCCACATTGAGTAGTTGTTTGTCAGTCGTTCGAATCCCATACAAATAATGGACAATTAAATAAACGCTCATTCAAATGGTCAGCGATCGCCAGATGAAATCTTGTTGAATATGGAAATTGGGTCAGGAATACAATTAGAAACAATCAAACTAATTGAATGCTAATTTAGGATGCGAATAACTGATCAACGAACATACAGACATATAGTCCGATAAACAGACAGGCAGACAGGCAAAACAAAGAGCGCACAGATAGATAGATAGAATTACCTGTGTAACGATGCTGGCATTTTGAATAACGAAGACATATACCGAGAAAAGCTTTTCCTCGAAGTTTTACGTGAATCGGAGATGGTCACATTTGAACGTTGCCTTGGAATCATTTCAACTGGTTTTTGCTCTTCATTCACACTCGGAATCCTATGAGTTGTTTTTAATTTTTAAAAATATCTCTAAATTATCTTCTAATACCTTGAAAACATCTCAAAAATCTTTTAATACAAGATAGAGAATTTATAAAAAACACACTCAGTATGTTTGAGTACAGGTTCTCTAGAGCAATTAGTTTTCTGTACCTAAAGAAATACGATTCGATTAGAAGGGCGTTATCCTAAAAAAATATACGAGGAAGAAGAAATGAAGTTCGAAATAATCGTTTTGGAGAGCAAGTAAATCAGAGAAGAAAGAATGTGAACAAGAGGAGGCATAAGTGCTCGATGGTCAATGACTTGGCTAATATTCAGCATTCATCAAATTCGAACATATTTCCGGTCATATTCAGATGTTTTTTTTTCCTTTTGTTAGCAAATACTGATGATGTGGAAATATTTTATCATGCCATGGAATTACGCATTTTCGTTGAATGCAACCCATATGGAAATTAAAACGTTGCTAATCAGTTGTTATACCTATATTCATACGCAGCTAATTAATTGAAAAGATATGCACCTCTATTATCGCCGCTAAACAAAATTTCAAAATTGCTCTGTAAGAAATTATAACTTATTTTATATTACTTATCTTATATTACTTATCTAATTTAAAAATATTTTGTGATATTTATCTACAATTGTTTAACTAATATTATTCTTTAATTTCTTATCTAATTTCTCAATGATTTGATCGTTCGTAGAAATGAATAACATAAAATAATTGTTTTCAAAGATTTCGCATATATAAAAAAATGAATTACCTACTTTGCATTAACAGCTGATCCAATCAATGGGTTAACTTCCTCTGCGTCAGCCGAAGATGGATACATCGGATCGACATGTCCACTAGACCAAAACTTATCCTCTTGCACTGTTGGAGCATCGTAATGAGTCTCATCAACGATACTCAATGAAGTCTGCAACTCTTTGCTTTTTTCTTCGGTATTAAGCAATGAGATGTTTAGGGATCCTTAAGCAGAAAAAAAAAACAAAATAAAATTAAAAATTAAAAATTGAATAAAGTAAAATAAAAAATAAAAATCAACTTGTCATTTACAAATAATATATTGCTTTGTGACGATTCTAAGGAAACTACTGGGATTTAAATTGATAATCACTAAAGCATTAAAAAATTTTAATAAGCATTAAAGCATATCAAATTGAGTATTGATAAGAAATAATTATAAATTGCTTTTATTATTGTTGTAACAAATGTAATATTTTTACGATGAAGGAAAATTATAATACCGCTAAATTCTTATCGAGGAGGAAATTACATTCGAAATCGTCATCATCGTCACCCATCGGATTCAGAAGCACCTCAGCAGCCTTCATCCAACCAACATAGAATAGGAATTGTACCATCGTCATTACAGGTACAACAATATCAATCTACAATACTCTTTCGTTAATCGAATAAATGTTCGTCGAAGTAGAAAATAAGCGAACGAAACCGAAAAAAAGTGCCAGCGGAAGCACAATTGTGCCAATGAAACCGGAAATGTGCCAACAAAACCAAAAGATATGCCAACGAAACCGAACATAAACTAAAGGATTAAATCATGATGAAGAGAAAAAAAAGCGAAAATATATCGTTGAAGTTCACAACGCTAAAATAAATATTATTCTTCAAATGCGACAAGATAAGTGTTGTTTTGAAAAGTGTTTTACTATTTTCGCATATAGTTATAGGTGCTTCTTAGATGCTTCTTGATAACTTACTAATATTGTCATGTCGGGTATTAAAGCCAACAACCGTAGATGACGGTTAAAAATTCCCTTTCAAAAGGTTCACTTACCTCACTCTTCGTTGCAAGATCTCTACCTGAGAGGATGAATTGTCGCGAGATAAGACATACACCAAAATAGAAATAAACTGCGATCATTATTACCTTAAATATGGTGATTCAGTTAAACTTTATCAAAAAAAAAGCTTGAGAACTTCAGTTATGCGTACCGTAATCAAATGAAAGCTCTTCATAAAGTTAGACAACACGGTTTATCATCTAAGATTTAAAATTTTTTCAACATTAGTAACAATAAATTGATAAGCTTATTAAAGTAGTTGCTAAGACGTGTGCTATTGCAGCGCTCTAATCAGATCAATTAGAATGATGAATCCTCAATAAATAACAAAAAATATAACCAATTATTCGACTGGATTTAAATCCGATTCAACTAACACAAGTATCTTTCGCAAAAGAATCGCCTTTCTGATCCTGCAGGTTACGATTTGATCGATACCAAAAGCTAGCCGATCGCTTATAAAAAAAAAAAAAAAAAAAAAAATCGCTTACACTTAGCGTTATTCAGCTCTCCATATTGTTCTAGAAGTTGCCTAATCACCTTGAAATTTGATGTTGGTGTGGGCCTTTGGCAAAGATTATATCGGGTTAAGCTTCGTAACAGCAAACTACGATCTACGCGGTTCTCAAGTCAAAACTATCAGACAGACAGACAGACATTCAAATACTACTTAAATACAGACACAGCCTCATTAGAAGATACCATGAGAGCTATGTCAGCTGTCATCAATTATTATGCTCCGAGGTTGTGAGAGCACTTTGGTGCACATAACGTTTTAAAAGGCACTACGAGACAGATGAGAATGAAGGATAAAGACAGTGACCCAACTCGATTGTTTCTTTATTTAGCATTTGCATCAAGTACCTCGAGCTCAGATCTATGAAGAAAAGAGCTATAACATAACCCAAATAATACTGATTTATTGAGGTAATTCATGGAAGCAATCTGTAGAATCGAGAGAGGAAGGAGATAGGATAAGAGTGAGAACATTTCGAGAGTTTAAATGAATAATCTCGCAATTTGACAAACATAAATAAAAATGAAACTTCAAATTATTTAGTAGTTCTCATAAGCGTTTGCAATAATTTGCAACATTTCTTTTAGTTCTGTGGATTCGAATTTTTTAAAAGATCCCCACCAACTTAATGAACCGTTGAGAAACTCATAATTTTTCATTGATTCTCATCAGAAATTAAATATATCAAGAAATATTCAAATGATTTTAGGAAAATTTCCCCAAAAAATTTCAATTATTTGAAAGAGAAAAATCTCTTTTTTTCAGAAAGTTCGCTAAAGAAAGAATTACGTTACCGTCAGCTATTCCCAAAAATATTCAATATAATTGAACTGAACGGCGCTAAAATTATAGAAATTAAAGAGATTTTTAAATGACAAACCTGTGGATATACAAGAGGTATTGGTACCCAATCATAATTACATAACATTTGTAGATTTGTACGAAATACTTTCATTTCCTTTAAATATTCATAAATTAAATATTTAAATAAATATGACGTTCAAAATTGAAATAGTTTTTGAAAATTTTTTTGCAAAAGTGCATTTTATCATGAAATTAATTGATTGGAATGAAAAAATTTTGGTGAAAAAAAAAATCTATTGAACTCCAAGAGCGAATTCACAGCAATAAAATCGAACCTATAGAATAGATTAATATTAATATTAATGAGAAAAGTGATAAATATTTTGTTGCATTTTATTACCTAGGATCTTTTCTTTTTTTATGAATATTAGTTACCTAATGAATAATAATAAGAAACGAAAACAGTCACAAGATAGGCTATGATAAATTGATGCAGATTTTGAAAAATGATTGATACAAAAAAAGATTTAATAGTGATGATCCTTTGAGATATTTCGTTCTTAAAATATTATCAAAGCACTATATTTCCTACTGGTCATCTCCTACTGGTCATTTCCTACCGGTCACTATACACCACGGAGAATCATTGTACTTCATTACTGCAGAGAACAAACTGTCTTTTAGTAGAGAATAATAGGTATGCTCTATCCGATATGCACCAAAAGGTTTTCTCGAAACGACATGATAAAAAATAGAAACTAAGTCTAGTGCTTCGCGTTCATTCAAATGCATTAGCCTATAAAATCAGAGAAGAATTACGAAAAAAAATTTTTTGACACGATCCGATCAAAAAACTCAATAAATCGAATATTTTAATTAACTTAAAAATTAGCCGAAATTTGTCATTCATCCAAAATCAACAAAAAAGAAATTCCCATTATCAGAACTCGCAACTAATCTAAAGATACTTTTTTTTCGATGTTGCTTGCATAGCGCAATAAAAAACAACGTAATAACAACTTACATCAGTTAATTTATTCGTCATTACATCACTTGTAATTTTTCCAGCTCGACGTGCCTCAAACATATGAGTATAAGACCAATTAATCGGTACCCAATATTTGTCATAGTCCAATTTGATTGATTCCAATTTCTCTCGTTCATGCTCCAACATAAAACCTCAAAATATTCAACAACAATTTTGCTATTAATTACTAAATTATTCAACCATATCTCTTAACTTGGATGCAAGAAGTTCTTTGCAGAATCTAAAAAGAATGAGAGCGTTTTTGCAATTATTGAAGAATTCTCGACACCCGAAAAAATATTTATAATGCTTTAGATGGATATTTAATGAAATTGTTGATGAAGACAATCAATGATCGATGAAAATGTATCTAATACAGACAGATCGTGTCACGAAAACGAACTCGCGACCTCTCACTTACCGTGCCAGTGCTCTACCATTCTGCTAAAGCGGACGCTTTTCAGTCGCATATAATCAGCTTACTGTCCACGCTTTTCCTGTAGAAGAACATCCTCTCGACAGTGATAACGGCACTACTACGTCATTCATGGATATAGGTTTTGAAAGCGAAGAATAGACAAATAGTGTTTAATGATGGAAATTTCTACTGCTAACTACTCAAGATATCATCGTCGATTTGTAAGGATTAACTGACTAGAACAGACGAATCGCGTTATAATCGTTAAGCACATTCTAATCTTTTCATTCTGCAGATTTCGACAAGAATAGAACACAAAAAAGCATGCTTTATAGCGCCAAAAGGATTAAAATTGTTAGTAGAATGCAAAAAAAGGAGAATTTAAAAATGACATAATGCCTCATATTATCGTTTTCAATGGAAAAAGGTGGTGGGGAAGACTGGGGAAAGGAAGGAACGCCAAATGATATTAAGTATGCTCGTTGAAAAGTTAACAATATTTTCGCCATTCATTTATAAAACATCGATGAAAAAACCGATTCATTGTAATTCTATTCAATAAACTGAGGAATGATGATGATAATTCGACTACTAGTTATAT
Organism: Baylisascaris procyonis; assembly: GCA_037389465.1. Classification (NCBI taxonomy): domain Eukaryota; kingdom Metazoa; phylum Nematoda; class Chromadorea; order Rhabditida; family Ascarididae; genus Baylisascaris; species Baylisascaris procyonis. The sequence continues at coordinate 919,174 of JAZARR010000206.1, forward strand.
GCCGGGGGTAACAATGAATTATGATAATCGGTGATGAAGATAACTGATAAGGATGATAATAAAACCTGATGATAAATAATTTGATTAATTAATGGGATAAACAGATGATAAAAATTTGAGCAAAAAAATTCGATGAATTTAGATAAATTCAAAATAAAATAAATAAATAAATAAATACAAGTAAAATTTACCAGCTTTTACTATAGCGTCATATGTGGGGAATCTTTTACGAACGCGAACACTAATATCTCGATAGACGAGTAATTGTGAAAGACACATATAACGTACCATTGCACGACGTTGCATTTTTGTTTCCTCATCATCACCTTGTACATAATTACCAATGAGCAATGCCTCACTAAAAAAAAAGCATCATTCAAGCGTCACTCATCCACCTTATTCACCAAAATTTAAAATGATATCTGCTTAATCACTAGCATTTTATCGTAAATACTCCTCAATAGGAAAGGGAAAGAATCAACGGCCTTTTTTTTTTTCCAAAATATCAAAAAATAATGCTTTTCTTCCGAAGGAATTTCCCATAAAAATACGAATAAATAGAAAAAAAGCACCACTTTTAAATACTGATCTATACTTAAGAGATGTTATATATATATATTAAAAAATTCTCAACAATAGCTAAAATAAACGGCCAAAATAATCGAAATTCTGCGATGCGATATTATTTGCAAAGACTGCAATGTAGTAAAATGTTTGTTGCACTTGCAATGATGAGATTCTCCTCAGCGATAGTTAATTTTGATAATGCAATCATCTAATGTTGTAAAAATAATAAAATAAACAATATTTACATTCTTAAAAAGAAACGAAATCATAAAATGAAGCCATAATGTCTGCACCCACATACCACTATACCTGTATGACATAAATGTCTGCTATGGTTCTATGATGCGTGCATAGATAAGCATTTTCTAAAATTCGATAGGCCAAATCGATTCACTCATTCCAACTTTGATCATCAACTCTTCACCCATCGGCCAGGAGGAGATGGTGAAACCGCCCAACGATGGTACTTCCGTACACCGCTCATCCCCCATCTATCGCATTAGTTGTTATTCCAGTAAAAAACATAGCGTCATGCCACAAGAGGGATTAAATTTTACAAAAATTTCATAAATAAACACATAAACATACTAAGAAATATTTGATTTACAATCAGAACTGGAAGTTCGAGATTCTTGATCAGCATAGTTGAGGCATTAAAATATGTATCCCTCTTATTTTCTTAGTAGCCATTTGATTTTAAATGGGAAAATTCAGGTTAGCGCAACTAAAATAAGCAATTAGACGAACCTTTCAATATAGCCCATATTTGTGAAGATAATTGTCCATCGTGACACAATTGTACTCACATAGAATCCAAGAATAAATGTTAAAGGTAAGAAACTCAATTGTTTATTCAAATAGGTAGATACATCTTCGAAAATACTGTAAAAAAAAACTCGCTAAGAAATTTTTCATTTAAAACCCTTCCCCTCTCCCCTTTTCTCTTCATCCACAACATTATCACCATCATTTCAGATAACGTTGGTTCTTTTTCATGAATAGTGTAACTAATTTCAGCATCAATAAACGATTATGAAAATTATTGAAAACTTTTACATATATCATTCAACTGTTTCAAGATACCAGTTGTTTATGATAATAAATAATTCGATTTGATTCGACATATAGTCTGCATTGAATTTTGCCCCTCTCTCTCTCTCTTTATATATATATATATATATATATATATATATATATATATATATATATATGCAATTTGTGTAATGCAGTTTACATATGAAAAGCAGAGCATAGGTGCATTGTGTTCAGATGGATGAGTAAGCGGACCAGAATATCACTAAATTCAAACCTGAAACTCAGAACTCATAGAAGGTGTTAAACTTAACAAATGAATATGTTAAGATAACAAAAGATTTGCTGCGTACAATATTTTCTATACGCTGAGCAAATTTCTCTTCGTCACAGTTTCATTAAACGGATATGACAGATTAGCCAAAATATTTATACTATGAAAGTGATCGGTCTATTAAGTGAGGTAATAAAAAAAATGCATTAATAATATAAACAACGCTTAAGATATTTTTGCAAGAAATTTTGGAAAAGTGAACATTTATTTGGTGAATATGAAACTTCATCGCTTAAATTAGCGATCTAACAACTACGAACTCAACTATTCGAAATCAATTCTTTGTATTCTCAAAAAATCAAATAAGATCAATTTTTGCTTTTGCTATTTATTTATAAAATAAAGATAATTTACAGATTGTTGTCATTCGATAGAATTGAATTCATAACAACTAATTAAGTAAAAAAAAAACAATAAAATATTTACTTACAGTCTTTGAGCGTCAGTCATAATGAATGGAGATCGATAACAAAACGCAATTAAAAAATAGAGTGTACACCATATAAGAAACTCTTTGAAGACATTCTTCCAAAGACTTGCACGCCAACGAAATAGAAGCCGAAAGAACGAAATTGCAGAAGCACGTGACAAATCCAATTGATATGAGATCGTCATCGTTCTTCTATTATATCCTGAAAGCAAAAAAAAAATAAAAAAATAAAAAAATGATTCTCTAATGTTTTAAAAAGCACAAAAAAACAGCAAAAACGAAATATCGAAAAATAGTGGAGAGCGTTGATAGGATATTAAAAGAATTTTTAGCTAAACAGCATCAAGTTCCTCAGCATCAAGAAGAGCATATGCTTTTCTCTCTCACCTTCAACCCTCTCTTTTACGCATTCCCATGAGCACCTTCGACCCCACCCCGTCTTTTTATTTATTCTTCCTTTCCTATATCCATTCTCATCGGATTGAGAACCATTCCCTAATTCTTCCTTTCCTATATCCATTCTCATCGGATTGAGAACCATTCCCTATTAAATGAAGTGATTTTCATAAGTTCATGCACGATCCTAAATGATTACGAAGTGAACGACTCCTGGCTGCAATGAACATAAATTATGCCAATATTTTTAGCTGGGTCCGTCGCTTGAATGAAGCATAAACCGATGTTACCATATCACTTCACAAATGATACTGCTATCGGCATCATACGTTTAACCGCCCATCAAACTGCAGCAATAACCTTCTAATTTTTTTCTAATTTTGCGATGACAAATACTGTAGAGAGTGAGCCGAAGTTAAACCAGGATGCACTTTGTGAAAATTTCTGGATACCGCCTCTCTCATCTCTCCAATCCTTCCTTCTCCAACCCTCTGCACTCAAATATCATCGGAGAGCACTTAATTACTCGCTCTTAAGGGTGACGAAAACAGGATGAGAAATCTTCACAGGTGTGTTCCACATCAACCCCTTCTCTTCCTTCATGAAATCTCACAAATAACCCTCCATCCATATTCCACTTTTAGCATAATCATCCCCCTCCCTTCCTTCTTCCTTCTAAAACTTCCACATCACACGAGTTACGTTTTTGCATTCAACGCTTCTGAAGAAGCATTCTCACAAGTTTTTAGCGAAAAATAAAACGATAAAATACACAAATAGAAGGCTTCTTATTTTAGCTGATCCGATAATCCGTGAAATTCCCTGTAAAAGATCCGATTTTCTGTCGACGGACGATGTCAAATAAAAATCCGGTCTATGTAAATGAAAGGAAATTTCATGTAGCTTTAAATTCTTACGATTAGATTCGAGATATACGTGTAAACCTTAATTATGGAACAGTAGACCATCCTAAGTGCATATTATACCTGCTAAACTTCATAGCCATTTTATTGGTTTCACTCAGTTAAAACTATCACAGAGACAGACAAACACAAATGCACAGACAGACAGACAAAAACAAATGCCTACATAGAGACATGATGCCACCACTATGTACTTTCGTGAAGCAAGTTTGCAAAAGTATATGAAATACGTGATCATGTTAAACAAATTTTTTTTTTAATTCCTTTCTAACGTCCATTTAGCGTGAAATCTTTCGCTAAAAAAAATAACTCGAACGGAGCGAATCATGACACAAAACGATGGGATTAGGAAAACACATTCGTCTTACTACGGAAATGATTACATTTTCAACTTTGAATAAGAAATTGCGCAATAAACATTTGAATAATGATATTTGTGGTAAGGATTCGTTAATGATAGAATTCTTCAAGTTGGAATTTCGACGTATTCTCATCAAATTCTATTGATATTTTCGAGAAATAGGTTGCAAAATTTCGTTTATACCAATATTGTGCTATTGATTTGAGAACTAGCTTCCACTTCTTTCCAAAAATGTTGCGATTAAATAAAATGAAATAAGTTTAATTCATTGTTGTCCTTCTTGAAGACTTGCATTTATAAATCATGCTCCGGCTCCTGTGCCGTTATATATATACATATTTATAGATTTATGCTTATATTTATATTTATATTTATATCGAAATTGAGAGGGAATTTAAATATTCAAATTTAAATATTTTTTCAGCGAATAAATTTCAAAATCTAAACATTGTGCTCCTTTTTTATGTCTGATAACTTGCAATGATAAAGCGATATCTTTAATAATTACGTTAGAAGGTTAAAACGCTTCAAAACAACATTATTCATTAGAAATATGCGAAATCAAACAAAATATTCACATAAAATATTAATAAAATAGTAAATTATTTTAGTGAGGATTATTCGAAAAGACCAAACGAAAAAGAATAAAAGTCGATGATAAGAGAGAAAGAACAGAACACCTCTATCACTTATAGAAGATGAAAGTATTGCATCATTCGTCGTATTATGTTTGGTTAGGCGTTGAGCAATCAGCTATAAACTCTGTACGACTTATGATCAGACGATATGAGAGAAAACATTATGGGACAGCAGAGAAATTCGCAGCGAAAAAAAATTGAACTTTTTTTGGTTTGATAAACCTTGAAGGGCATTAAGCTATCACTAGCAAATGTAAATAATAACGCGAATATTAAAGATTTATATATATATATATATATATATATATATATATATATATATATATATATAACGAACGCTCACTCCGAATGCTTCTTAGCCATTCTATCGTCAGTCTGCCTCCTCAAAAAACCTTTTTTCATAGACTCCGGCAAGGAATTGCTGGTAATATTGAACAAACATAAGAAAAAGGCAACCAAAAATGCCAATCTAGCCCATCTGGATATAATCCAACATCAACACTGCTTGCCAATCGAAGCTTTATTCCACTAAGTGCTTATAGATATGCTCAACCAAGATTTGATGAAGAAATGGAATAAGACGGAAATTTTAGAACAATCTAATTAGCGAATCTCACACTGAATCAAAAAATTTCGTCCCCCTCATCCTCTTCCTTGTTTATAAAGAAATGACCTCCCGACAATTGTGAGTTTTTACTCCCGCCTCCTCAGAATGCGCTCCCACATTGCACATATGTAAATCGATCGTAACCTTTTCGCCCTTCAATCTCAATTTTTTTCAAATGTGTTTTGTAGTAAAACGACGATTTTTGAGAACATACATAGTCATCTCTTGCTCTCCGTTGCTAACAACCTGAAATGCTTAGCAATTTCTTCCGGAGACAAAAAAAAAAAAACAAGCAGTGAGAATAATTGCGAAGTTAACTTAACCCCTTATCCCTTTTGTTTCGAAACTCCGTTGTTTTTTGTTTGAAAATTTTTGCAGCAATTAAACTCCCTTTGTGTCAACACTTGAACAAGTGTTCCTTTCACTCTTATTGAGCTTCTTCTTCGTTTAGCTATCCATCATTCACAAATGTGCTGACATTCAGCACTGTACGTTTATTCAATGAATTAAACAAGGAGAACATGAGAATCTCCTTCTAATTTTTGACAGTGAAAATCCCACCAATGTATATTTAAAAATAATTTACAACAATCAACATATATCCCGATATGGGAGTTTTGGGTATGTCTAACCCATGTGAACCGCTTTCGATATAATAAACTAGTAAAGCGTAACATTACAAAATTTCCAACCGATACTGCCGTCACGATCGAACATATTTGAGAACAAAATCATAGGCAATGGCTTTCATTTTCAAAAAAAAAAAAAAAATCCACTTCTCAAAAATAACAACGAAATGAAATGCATAGCAAAGTTGACAGATCGAATGCATATAAAATTACGCATAAAGTGAAACAGACAAACGGATGAATTGAACATTTCACAGTCACCAACCATCAGATAAAGTGAAAGACGCATGCAATACACTAACAAGAGACATTTTTGGCTGAATGATCGACCAATTCCAGAAATGTTCATCGGCGCATTTCCTATATTTTTCGTGCAAACATAACATTACTTACGTACTTATGAAGATTTAAAAAAAAAAAAAAAGTCAAAACACCACATTGTGATCTTAAAGTGTGTCTGCGTCAGAAGCGGGAATGGGCCCAAAATTTTCGATGGTAGGGCTGGTATCGGAAAACTGGAACACTGCGTGCTCTCAAGATTAGGAATATGAATTGGGTCTCTAAATCTCATGGCCTCGGGAGATACTACTTCCTCTGGATTCCTGAAATAGTAGAATGCTGTTGTCGAGTCCCGTGCCCTCTCCCTCTTCTCCAACTCAATTGTATTTTAAACTGTAAAAATCGGTGGCGGTGATGTTAATATGACATAGGTCAACGGATGCAACAGCAAGAATCGACGAAACAACCTTAGAACGATCTCAAGCTAAAAAAAAGAAACATTCTTGAACCTGCCCATTGAAATATGTGTATAGTATGATACCGCCAACAATAAAAAAAATGAGCTTTGCCTTCGAATGTTTGTCCATTTTTGCATCATGTGACTAGGAGTTTTTACCTATTCATCTCAACGCCTTTACAATAGAATATAATCATACTAATCTACCTAAATTTCCACAAAAATTTCTACACTACGATCATCCAACGTTAACAAATAGAATAAGCGACAAATATTTAGAAGTGCATAATTTGCAATCAAAGAAAGAGAGAGCGAAAAAAAAACGACTAAAATTCAGAGATTTTCAACAATACTTCGAAAGCAATTTGCAAATCACAGAACGCAAACAATACGATACAATACAATATAGTAATAAAAAAAAAAAAATAGAAATACAAAGAAAAAAAAACACTCACTGTCATAAATAATGCTCGGCAAACAAAGCAAAAAACAAAACAAAAAAAAAAAACGCAACAACTTCAACAAGATAAAGGTGGTACAATAAAAATCAACATTTCAATTCACAATTATTAGTGTTAAAAAAATACTTTTTTTTTTCCAAATTTTTCCAAAGAAACGAAAAAAGCATTTTTCTGCTATCATTTCTATCCTATTTTCCTAGTTTTATCTTCTATTTTCACTTGTACCAAAGACTTTCGAATCACAACATTCCTTACCGCTCTATTCCACCCATCAATGAGGGTTTACAATTCAATCAGACCTCATCCAAGTCAATTTTCTTCCCCCTTCTCCAAGAGAAGGTTTCATCAAATGGGCCTCTTCCCTTTATGTATCGCTCTCAACCAATATTGAAAATTCCCTTATATGCATATAAATAAGAGTGATGCTGAGCAAGAAAGGGCTATAAGTAGAAAAAATTAGTATTTCGGTAATAAATATAAAGTAAAAAAAAATTGTTTCACATCAATGACCGATTCTTAAATAAACATTATCACGCATCTTGATTGTAGAAGCTTCCATCCAAACATTCGTCTTTCTCTCATGAGATAATTTTATTAAATTGACGCCCAGAAGTCTCAATAAATCGACGCCCAATAGTTTCAATAAATTGACGCCTCTTTCCTTCGATGAAAGCAATAAGACAATTCGAAACCATAATGCTTTCAAAAAAAAAAAGGATACGGAGGAAAAAAGTCGAGAATTTTTTCCCTTCTCATCTACTACAGTTTACTATATATATTCAAAAACAATCATTCAACAAAAAAATGCATAAATACAAAAAATCAATGATTCATGCAAAAATAGAAAATAAAAAAACGGATAGCATTCAACCTGTACGATACGAAAAGAAAACAATAACGACCACAATCACCACTTTTCTTACGAAAGCATTTGCCATTACCTAAAAAACTTAGTGTAAAATTAATGACACTGTCGTTCGAATTAAATATATAGATGATGAAGAAGAGGTTATTAGTACTTCTATAAAAACTCTGACCTCCATCCCCCTTTCTTCTCCCTTTCCATCCCATTAGCCCTCTCTTCCCCTCTACCAAACAAATTAAAGCAACAATTTGTCGAACTTAGTAACTAAGTCAAAACGGACGCACTCAATCGAAACAATCTTTCTGGGACTTTAAACGAGACCTGAGTTCAGTGCTTCCATGAGGATCTAATCAGTCCTCCGAAAAGAATCAACTGACAATCACTCCTTGCAAAAGAGGGTTTTCGCCAAGAAAAGAAAGAGAACGAAATCCTCAAGTCCCCTTCTACCGACCGAGTAACGGATTGCTCATAAAGCTCTATTTGGCTTTCGCATAGGGACTTGAAAATTCAATTACTTTTTCCATACGATGCGCTATTCTCAAGATATCATTGGAAGCAGCGCAGTACACGGATACGCTTTTCATACCTCTCTAACCAGATCCCACTTATATTAACCTCTTCGGTTAAGCAGACTTGGCAATTTCACTGTTTCTACCTCATGGTTTCGACTTTTCCAATCCACCTTTATCATGTAAACGAAAGAGAAAAGATTATGGTGAGATTTCAAAAGATGATGCTGTGACAAAGCGTAAGGCAAAATAGCCTTTGCGTTCATCAAAGAAAACAACCGAATACTTCTATATCAGATCGCATTTTTCTAAAAATTCGCTAAATCCTTTTTGTTTAATAAACAAGTTTCATTTGATGAATATCAAAAATGAAAGTCTTCTATCTGTATTTGTTAATATTTACGCATACAAAGATGCAATCTCCCTCGTTCTCCATCCTCTATATATTAGCCTATTTATCTAGGTAACTATAATAGCTGACAATTCAGTTAGATATTTTCTAAGCTCTAAAGCCTCAAAACTTGAATATCAGGCAATTCCTCATCACCAAGGAAGACGTTATCGGAGCGGGCTGTAATTCCAATAATTGAATCCTCTTCGTCGCTGCTCTCTGAACGTCGAACAGAGTTGATAGTACTCGGCGGAGCTGGTGTGCGATCATCCTCTATATTAGCCATTCGTTTGTTAGTATTTTCTTCGCTTATCGAACTTGTTGTTCGCTGTTCCTCTGCGACAGAAGCGAGATCTGGTACTCGTGAAAGTGACGGTGATTGGTGATAGAACTGAAAACGAAACAATACTCTATGCAGTGAGCACCTTTCAATAAGGAAAGAAGCGAGTGCATTTCGACGCTCTGAATATGCGATAGATGCGGCTCTGCGAACGCAACTAGAGTGCGACCTTTGCGAAACAGCCAGCTAGTCCGACAATCAAGCGGTGGCAATTTAATTGAAATTCAACATGCAGATTCTAAGTTTTTAAAACTGATTCTCAACAGCTAAAGCTTTTCGCTATTTACAATCAGCAAGAGTGGGCAATAGCCAAACACAGAAGACTACTGAATCTAGTACATACTGAATGATACATATAAAAGAGATACATGGTTTCTTTTTATTTTGAGGATCACCAACGCAAAATCCCCGATAAATGTAGTGAAGTAACTATTGAACTGAACAAAAGAATTGCTTAAATGAGGTACCAACATGACTGGCAAGTGAACAATATTCAAGCACTGGTTAAGTGCATAAACTTGCAAAGCAAACAAACGAACCACCATACAGCATACAAAACAAATGAATAAATTTATCAATTCTAGCTCTATCATTTTATTTCAAATCAGTCTGCCGAAAAATGTGTCATCAACGATGTGAACGCACTCTTAATAATAAATCTCATTGATTGCGCTCACATACCTCAATTCAAAGCATGACCTCGAGTCGATTCAAAGTGGCTTTACCTTCCGATGGAAAAGTATGAAAAAACCAGTTATTCCCTGCCAAATCTCTAAACGGTCCCCATAGATAGAAGAAAAAGAGCTCTGATAAGAGAATAGAAAATGAAAAGCAATAGACTTTTTAAAAAGGATGCTTGTGCACAATAATTAAATCAAATGAAACCGATAATCCATAAACGAGAAACATAATCCAAAAACAAATAACTAAAAAAAGAAGTAAAAAAAAAACATGAAAAACCCATCACGTAGAATAAACACGCAACAATAAACAAATAAAAAATTTTTGTCACTAATTCCCCCTCCAGTATAGAACATCGTCTCTTACCCCTCTCAGCCCAGCTTCTCATCGTTCTTCGCCACACATCTAAAACCGCATAAGAGGATACTCCAAAGTAGCTACAGTATCACACAGACCTTTGATTTGCCCTCCTTGGAACCAGTCGGTCGGATAAATGCCGATGCGTCAATTTCACCATTCATCAACTTCCTTCTTATATCTACATCATCCCATTTTGTAGCATTCAATCGCAGCACTGCTGCTTGATGATTTCCTGCGTGACTATATCGAATTGCTGTGCGTTTCGATTTATCGGGGTTAAATGTCTGAAATAGATAATTATATCGTTAAGACTGAAAGGCTAATTAAATAATGAAGCAACGCTTGGTTGGCGAATCTAAGTTTGAGAATATTCCGATCCACAGAGTGCATTAAACGATCATGAGCATGGAATACAAATATTACCCATATAAACACATATGCAAATGTTCAATAACTCTTAACACAAAAAAGTTTTCGCGAATTCAAAGCGAGTTGAACAAGAGAAGTTAGACCGCCTGGAGAACTCGTTGGTGGAAATGCCCAGGATCGAAGCATATCTTCACCTTGAAAAAAAAAAAACCACAATTCGGTACAGACTTCAAGGTAAACTAATATGACCAGATAAGATTTGTTGTGATAAATTAGTGAAAAATACTCACCAAATAACCGTGATTATAACCATGTGGGAAAGCACATTCGGGCCATATAACATATTTCGATACATCCTTATATCGCATTTTGATCTTCACGATCGTTTCCGGATCCAGCTTCTCAAACTCTTTTGATTTACCGAACTGAAACCGTAATAAAGGCAATTGTTTCAGAAATTTTGAATAGCATCTACTCAAACAACTTTTTGCCCATAAAACGGCCGCTATTTGGCATTTCTTTTGATACATGAAAGGCCGAGTGGTAATTTAGCGCCCACAACTTTCCCTCTATGAATTTAACGGTATTCTTGAAATGATGCTATTTCTTATATTAGTTTACACTTTGTTTTACCTTTTTAATTATTCTTTTCGCAATTTCCGAATAAAATGCTACTTAAAACAATAAATAAATAAAATCACTTTTAAAATAATGTCCACAATTGCATAAACTGTTCTGAACCTTTATGCTTTCTCAAATTTCGTATTCATATGCATACCGTTCTTAGCTTATCCTTTCGAAACTTATACTACTGCTCAGCAGCAGAAAAATACAGAAGTATATTGGCCAAATTAGGTACAGACTCAAATATATAAAAAACCACAGAAGTGCAAGAGTGCCGATTATCTGACAATGCTTAAAAACTAAGAAAGGTAGCTTCCGATTCAGGAAAAAATTCAACTTATTTACACTAAGGAGCAGATTGAGCACTGATAAGTGCAACAAAAAGCAGTAACAATAACTGATAGTAACTAATAGTAAGCAGGTCAAGCAGAAGAGCACAGTGAAAGTTAAAAATTCGATGGTAAAAAGCAACACTGAAGGGAGAAAAAGATCAGAGGCAAGTGAAGAGAGTCTTCTTTGTCACTACTAAGCAGCTATTAACTTTCACCCGTACTAATTCGCTAATTTTTTAAGTCACGAAGCAATCAACAATGAAACACCTCCCATTTATTGCTCCATCAATTCAATGGAAAGTTTAATTTGCCTACAATACCCGATAATAATACCAGGAAATCCATTTTTAAAGTTCTAATCCATCACAATAAAAAACGGTTGTGACCTGAACGGGAAGATGAAAATAAGAGAATCAATAGAATGGAATAGCCACAACATCAATAATGCTTTCGATGAATTTCTTTGAAATAAACAAATACTGACTATTATTATCACATTAAATCATATTTTTTCAAATTCCGATTTTTTTTGGAATTCTCAACACATAAAATTAAAAGAAATAACAGCTGCAATTTCAATTTAAGGATTTAAAAGTATTTGACAAACGTGAAGAACCAAAAGCAGCAGACAACAACATTGCAAAAGACGTATTGCTACTTATTCTCATTACACAAAAATACGAGAAAAAAAAAAGGAACACAAAGAACGGATTAGAGAACCATATTTTCCAACTAGGCTAATCGAAGAGTCGAGGGTGGAGCAGCTGTTCAATTACGAATACATCAATAGAAATTTCTGACAAATAAATGAATGCACACCCATTACACACATTAAATACGCCACCTTCAAAGCGTAGACTAATTGCTATGAGCAAACAGAAGACTAAAAAACGAGAAAACGCAACAGAGGAATTAGCACAATATGCGCTTTTACAATTTTGTTTACTAAATCAATCATTTGCGTAGAGTGCTAACAGAGAATAAGACGTGCGTATTGAAACGACAATATGTTAAACGATTCGAACACTAGCAGAAATATTCTATAGAGGTGCACCTTCCCTTGACTTGATCAGTGCAAGATAAATAACCAATCGATTGCAAAATGCATGTGTAATTTTTTGATTCTTTTAAACTCATTTCGAAATTAAATGGCTAATTTGGGTGCTAGTACGAAACAGCATTCAAACTGGGCATTTATAATTTGCAACGCTTCCATATGAGAACTGGTTGATATTTTTAATACCTACCCTCTCCTCCCCTCCTTCCCACTTCCTTTTCCCTGTACCTCCAAACTCCCTTCTAATGTAAACCTGCCAGTGTTTACTGAAAAGGATAAATCATGTGCAAAGATAAGCTAAAGAAGATGCAACCGACCTGGAAACTTAATGCTCGTTTCATGAGGCTTCCACGTGACGGTGATCTTACAGTCAATTGTTGACTTTGTGTATCGTCCTCGCCACGAACAGTTGACTTTGCGGGACGCCGAATGGCCGTTGTGCTCGAACTCCGTCCCCGCACAAAATCAACTACCGCCGAGGTGTGCGGTTGAGCCGTGAAGCTCGCTGAGGGTCCTCCATAATCATGACCCTCATCTAGCATCACTGGAAAAAAAGACTTAAAGTTATGGAACCAAATAGCAAACCAACAAGAACATTCGAATGGTCAAATGCCCTCAGTTTTCTATAAAGTGATCGCAAAATAATCCACCTGCCGTTCAAGCCTAATCAGCGGAAATAACGAAAATTTTTGCGTTCAAGCAGGAGGATGGAAGATTTTTTATAAACAAATGGATGCGCCAAAATCCTTAACGGTAAGATGGAAGAGCCAAAAAATTTTAAAATTCAATGAATGATAGAGCGAAAAGATTTGTTACATTCTTGAAGGCAACCTGAATGCATTATCGTTTTTGAATGCCGAAAACTTTCGATAGATTCAATTCGATCGATCAAACAGATCAAAAATTGATTAAATTCTATTACGTCATAAATCTATGGCAATGTTCCGCACATTTGACAGACAAGATCTGAGCAAATAGAAACGAATGCAATTGTGAATCACTCGAAAAAAAAACAAGCGAAAAGCACATCAGAAAATCTGGCACGATATGCGCTTTTTTAAACCACCCTCGCCTAGTTGGCTGGTTTCATGATTTATGAACAAATAATACTGTACATCGAATAATGTCTTTTGGTGAACCTTTTTGATGCATATATCAGCTGATCTGACCGGGCACATAAATGGTCCAGCCATTTGCGCTCCGGTCGATTGCACCGTTTATCCTTCATCAATCTTAAGAGAGAGCGCCCAAACAGTGAAAAATGTTGTACTCACTCAGGCTTGATAGCTGACGACTATGCACCTTTATAAGAGTGCATAGTCGTACAAAAGATCTCAATTGAAATATTAGGTGCAGACGGGTGTCAGGGAAACTGGGCGTAGTACGTACTCTTGTATTTCACCAATATGGACAGTTTCATGAATTATCAACAAGAAAAAAAAAAGGAAAGCAAATGCTCCTATATATTAATTCCGTTTGTAGCATAAACTTTCTAAAAAAAAAGATAATTTTTTCTTTCGAAATAAGACAGGTATGGATGAAAGAGCGGTAGGTATGGATACCTCTAATTTTCTTTTGCCACCTTTAAATATCTACTAATAATTTCAACATTAATTAATGGAATAACTGAAAGCCTTGGTATACAATGCATATGAGGACCCATTACGGTATATATTATACTCACTAAACTTCGTAACAGCTTCGCTGATTTGCCAGCTGCAATGACCTGGCAAACACGCCGACAGACAGACAAACAGACATATGCATGCAGAAATACGGTATCGCGACGGTGGATTTTTGCGAACAAATTTGCAAACGGATAAAACAAACGGAAGTTTGAATTCATAATAAATAAAAATATTTTAAATATTATATTGCTAGCTCCATTTTTTACTGCAAGAGATTAGTTGCTCTTCGAGCTCACTGTTTTGCTCTCAAAAGTTTTGAATAGACATCAAACTTGTTTGCTCATTTAAGCTTTTGTTCTCGTTTACAAACTTTCCTACATTCCTATTTGCTTACTCAGGTTTTTTTGCTTTCTTCCACCTTATTTAATTATTTGCTTTCTCTGTTTGTTTGCTTCTTAGCTTGTGTAGATTCCTTAGTCTTAATCACAGTCGCAGTTTCCGTAAGGAAGAAAAAAGTGAGGAAAAATCTAACTCAACATTTGTTTCAAAAATTAACATAAACTCAGACTAGAAATTGCAAAAGAATCTGTTTCAAATTTTTTACAAAAAAAGGTTGGGAAAGCTCTTCTCCACGGCTCCATATGTAGGAAAGGAAATAAAGCTGGAAATTCATTTTTTATCGTCATATAGCACTGCTATACTTCTTTCACCATCCTATTCTGCACTGACCTAATTGAAACGATGGGAAGTAGCTTCGAAGAATATTTGCCGTTACGTTCCGTGTAATACTGAAGCACTGAACAATACAACGAGAAAAAACATGTGACCAGGAAAATCATTTCGTCACAGCGAGAACAACCGCCCTCACATTTATTTCGCTCCGGAGCTAAACGGTTCCGCATAATATTCTAAAGCAGATATTTCGATACTTTCATCGCATAACGCTCTCACACTGTTCTGGAATAAAGCCAACTACCGAGAGTTGTTATTCGAATTGAGAACCCTCCCAACTTTAGCCACTCGAAATATGGGGATTTTCATCGAATTGCTTCTTTTTTTGTTTTTTTCCCCATTTATTTAATAGTCAAAATGAGTGGACAAGAAGAATTGTATTTCGTGGGTCGGAATGCTCCAAAATTTCGATCAAAGTGGAATATTCTGGCGAAAAGGTTCGTCAAAAATGCCGCCGCCATGCTCTGCTTCGATCATGCAATTATAGAATCGGCCACGGAACGTTCGACTCTATCTACGAATAAAGCAGTTAACTCGGCAATATGCTAGCTTATTTCAAATTTCAACTTTGTGCACAATTCGCAAAATGAAGTGATATTAATGCAAGTGATGTTCAGAGATAATTTTCCTTAAATATATAGCTGCATCAGTTCGTAGATATGTAGGTGTTAAGCTGTAGCTTTTGCAACTCTTCAATAACAAGAAGCTCCTTTAGTGAAAAATTATAGACGAAACTTGAAATGGAAACACAAGCCAACGAATGGCTTGAAGGGATAACGAATTGAATTGAGTGAATGAGGTCAAAATCAGGTTATTCAGGTGGATGGCAAAGTATTCACAATGGAAGAATGTGAATCTAGAAGACTAATTATAGGACAGACACCATAGATTGGCAACGGAATAAGAAACCGACTTGCATTGAGATGGGGTGATGATTTAAGAAAGACAGCCGGAAGCAACCGAATCAGGGTTCACCGAATCACGACAGCCGAATCACCGAATCACGACAACTAGAGGCGGTAGGAAGAGACAGTTGTTCTTAATGAATGCGTTGCTGAATGAAGCAAAGTAATTGGTAGTATTCTTCCGACGTGGCATTTACATGCTCGGAAACCCATTTGATACTGGTTCTCGAACAAGTAGGAATATTGAAAAAACAGGATATTCTAAAAAAAAAATTGAAGAAGGATGATGGAGGAAATCGTTAGGAAGGAGCTTAAGAAAAAGTATGCCGAATACTCATGGATGCAAATAAAGAGGGATAAACAGCATAACAAAGATGGCTGAAATATGAATTTGTTCTCGGCGATGCGTTTAATCTACCCACATGTTTTTGTCTAGGTCATCTCTGTCGGGATCGTTATTTGATAGGGAAGCTATATCATTCGTTGGTAAGAACGATTTGATCGAATTGGAAACTTCTACGGCATTTTCTATGATAGAATAACGAAGATCATATATGCATATATATGCAAACAATATGCAAACAATAGGTCAATATATGCAAACAATAGGATTTAAATTACACATTAAGTTGGAAATTACTTACAGGTTGACGATTATTATTAGAATATAATTTGAAGCGATTAAATCAAACCCTTTAAAGAACGATTCAATAAACTTCTAAAGAAAGTTTTCCAGCAAAGGTTGTGAAGTGCAACACAACTCATATGAGAGCAGGAGACAATGCGACCGATGGCGATGACATTCACTGAGAATAAAGCTGAAAAAATAAACCAAAAAACACGGCACCGATCGATGAAATTTTATGGTGATTGATGATTCAACATTGTGCAAAAAATTGCTTTCGGCAAACAATCGTTCATCGTTTCAATCAAAACGTCCAACAGTGAGACATCATAATGCTTGAAGATAAAAATAACTGCAGTTAATTATAATTTAAATTTAAATAAAAATTTTTGTTCTTTGTATTTTTGCAAATTTGCATTCGCAAAAACAAAAAAAAAAAAGAAAGAAAATTGGGAAACGTAATATGGCGATGTCGGAATATATGTTTATCTGTGTTTGTATCTTACTGTCGAAAGGTTTCAATTGGCGAAATATTGAAGTCAAATCAACAGAATTTGATGGATATAATTTGAAACACAAGATTGCATCTTATAGCAGTATTCAAGTTGATCAATAAATTGTAGATCAATTGCTTTCTAACAAGCAATGAAGCGATAATCATAAAATAGAGCAAACTATCTACAAATGCATTGAGGCAAGGGCCCAATGCATATAAGAGGAAAGCGTATTTGCTTGCAAGAATCAACGCGCTTCTAACTGTCTACTCCGTGCATTTCGTAAAACGTGTATGAATAGCGATTGGTGTTTGTTTGAAGTATTGCGATGACTTTATTTGATTTGATAGAATACTTTTAATGGACTCCAATATGACTTGTGATTCATTTTGGGCATCTCCTTTATAAGTTCAGTTTGTATTTCAATTTAAAATGGTTCGTTAAATGAGTGTCACTTTGAATTTATTTGAAATATCCCTTAATTAAATATTTGATGTCGGAGGCACCTCATGTGCTACGTGTATTTGCATATTCTTTCCAAGTTGATTGTCGAATTGAATCTCGCTCTTGTCTGCTTCGGGGATAATTTTGCAGAAAAAATCTTCCACCGTAATCTAGTAAATCTCGACACCCTCCATATAAAGAAATCATATCGTCCTTCTTCATGCTACTATTTTTGACTTACATTTTGGTTGAAAAGGTTTAGTACCTTCCTCCTATTCTCCGTCTCCACCTCCCACCCAACCAGATGTCTTCGCTAAGTAAGCGAACTTCCCTATCCGAAGGTAAAACATAGTCAAAGATAAAATACAACTTTGTGTTTACCTGTTTATAGGGAAAATTCTATCCTCAGAAAACTGCTTGAAGTGTGCTATATATAAGTCGGTTTTGCAATTTACTAAATAAAACTCAGAAGTTTTTAGCAAAAATTACAGCTGATTTAACGGAAAATATCGGAAAACTCTTTAGAATATGATGAATGTTAAGCTTTCTCACAATTTTATTTATAACTCCGGCATACGGTTTGTATTGTACTCTTTCTTCGCGCAAGAATCATAAAAACTTATTCGTTTCTTGCGAATGCATTTTTTTTCTGTATTCGGGACTAGTCGTTAGTGACAATCGGAAATGTTCGCTCCCTTTCTGGAAAGGAAGCATACGAGGTGCTTTATTTTTCTAAGAATTTAATAGTTAGAAATTGCTAGAATACGCATTTCTCCTTGTTTTCTCTCTTTTCCTAAAAGCTAGTTAAAGAGCAATAATTTGAGCACTTTTTAGGAGTGTACTGTATAAACCGTATAGGGAATACGGTTTATACAGTACACTTTTGCATTTTTTGCATTTTGCATTTTGCATATTCCTAAATGTTGTGATCGATATCATTGGCTATGCATCAAAAATACGAATTTTAAATATGTTAAGTGATCGGCAACGATCCTACTTTCATAAAGGTGATTTTGGCATGAAATTTGCGATGATGCATTAAATGCTCATGTCACGCTAATATTGCAAGCGCGCTATCCTATTCTTCACACCTCAATCTCGCTACATACTCTTTGCATCGTTGAAAAAGTAACCACTCGGCATATTTAGAAAAAAAAGAGTGATGGAGGGCTCTTGTTAGCTTTCAAAGTACATTATTAAGCCCAGCTATACTTCCTCTCTTACATTCCACTTCCCTTATCTACCTCCATTTAACTGCTGTCAATCAATTTTCAATTTTTGAAAATTTTGCATCATTTGCACCATTTACAATATATATATATATATATATATATATATATATATATATGTATATATATATGTATATATGTATATATATATATACATATATATATATATATATATATATATATATATATATATATATATATATATATATACATACATATATATATATATATATATATATATATATATATATATATATATATATATATATATATATATATATATATATATATATATATATATATATATATATATGTAAGAAATACAACTCATAAGAAATAAACAGGATAAGGGAAGAGAATGAAATTAAACGCCTACGCAACCAAGTTGTTTATGCTTTAGCAATGATCTCCAATGCAAATTTATGTTAGCGCTGATTATTTCCAAATCATTTAGAATTGAGAATTGAAAATAGCTTAGATATATTCCACTCTAAATTTATATACATAGATTGATGTCATTTATTCATTTATGCACACATACTTACTTTTGCAATTAGTTTATCTGCTTAGGTAATCACTATTAAACTTTTTCTCCATATCTAAAAAAAAATAGAATTTTTTGAAATACTCGTTTATTTTTATATAAAAAAATTCACGAATGATGTCATTTCAAATTGTGCTGAGTATAGATAACAATCTTATTATGCCTGAATCCTTTTTAATTAAGTGTTTTTAAAATATAAGAATTTCATTTTCCTTTCACTGTTATAAGAAATGCTTCACAAATATAATTCGCCTAATTCCAGTTCAAAAAAGCGGTGTGTATAGTTTGCTAAGCCATACATTGATACTAGATTTGGCCGTGCTCTTTCTTATTATGTGCATTTGTGTGTTCATTGTTTTTTCTTTCTTTTCTTAATTCCGTTTTCCCAGAGCACCATATTCATCTGGATCTATAGTAATGTTGTGCACGTAAAGGACTTTACGTCAGTATTATCTCAGTATAATATTTTTAGCATTTTTGATCTATGGATCATATTTCCTTTATAAGACTTTCAAAAATTATTCGCTTGATTAAGCTCAATTTTCAGCTCACTCATATCAACGCAAAGAAAATCGATCGATCTTGAAATTATTTTAAACTTTCATTCCTTAAACATCCGTATAAGTTTTTCTCTATCCTAAGATCATTTCAAATCAAAAAAAGCAATTAGCAAAGCACTCTAAAATGTATTTGAGCGTGTAAATAACAATCTGTTTGCACGCTCAAATCACATTTTGTACATAAAAATAGGCTTTTTATTGTTAAATCTGCGCTAAGAAATGCACTCAACATGAGTAAATTTTTTGAATAATCCGCTCATTGTATCAGTAACAACATATTCAACATTATAAGTTCGAAAATGCTTGTCTAATATATATATATATATATATATATATATATATATATATATATATATATTTAAATGTGCTATTATTCTTCGTAAAAGATTTTCTTTTACTTTTCACTGCTACCATTTTGAATAAATTTTCTCTTGCATTAAGAAATCTCGCACATAAATATATGTAAGTTATGTAGAATATGCAGTATTATTTATTGCTTAGACAATTTTTTATAAGTTTTTCTTCTCAATATCGTAGCGCTTCTCCTCCTCTTCCCTCCCTCCACGCTTTCCTCGCTTAGCTCCTGCCCCTCCATTTTGCGTATGCGATGTTCTTAGGTACATTGATCGATCCTATACCCTATAAAAATGATTACTGTTACCTAAAAAATTGTTGAGGTCTTGTTTTGGGGTGTGCTATATATCGCATGAAAAGTAATCGCTCACTTGAGCGCCTAAAAGCTGTTTATGAGGTAATTTTCGATAAGAGGAAGTGAAGTGGTTCGGTGCTATTTATATTTTTAGCGACGATTCGATATCCTTAGCTTGCATCGAAGTTCAATTCTCTTTTCATTCGTGAAGCGCTTGACGATAAGCTAATCGATCGTTTATTATTCTATCCAACTTCTCTGAACTTACTCTTAGTTTGTGTTCTCTTCATTTGCAAATTGCAATTTTTTTCTCAAGTATGGGATCTTTTTTTCAAAAGTTGATACGACTTTTCTGCAATAATTCTACGGTTATTCTCAGTGGATATATTTCACTTTTTTTTTGCAAAATTAATTACTCTTTCGGTAATCATTTTGAAAGTTTGTGAAATTTTTTTAATTAAAATTAGATTATTATGTTATAGAAATGTAATAAACAGTTTTATGCAGAATTTTTTTAGTGTAATGGAATTTATGTGTGAAACCTTATAAACACAAAATCCATCCATAAAATTTAGAATGAATGGAATGATCATTTTATATTCTACAATCATCTCATTTATGCTTGAATCCCACTCACAATTTCATGTAACTCGAGAATCTAAAAAAATGAATGGTTTCCTTATCGAACTCGTATATTTTTATGAAATTTCGGCAGGATTAAAACCATTTTGGTTGTCAATAAATGCAGCTGTCAGCAGGTCCCTCAATTAAAGGTTCTTCTCGGAGTCATTAATTTTCATTGTATAGCGCCTAGGTGATTGACATTACAAGCGTTAAATGTCTTTTACGGTGATGAACAGGTGCTTATAATTGAAAGTATATAAAAAAAGCTTTTACTAATCGTATACTATTGAGATTATCTACTTTACCCATTTGTTGATTTGTGAAGTTTACCTTTTTGTTATTGCTATTATTGTTTACGTATTAATTCGCTTAGCAAGTCAATTTATTTCGTTATCAATTGTCGCTGTTCAAATAATATGATTACAAATATTGAAACTCTTAAATATTCAACATCAAAGTTTTTGTTTTAAACTTCATTTATTTTAGCAGTACGTTAGCAGTCATTTTCCTCCACTCTCACTTCTCCTCTCAGCAACCCATTTTATCTTTTCCTTGCTCAAGTCCTCAGTATTCTCAGATAATCGCTTGTTTTTTTTTTCCATAGTCATACATGTATCCGCAATATTTTTGAAAAAACTATATTCGATAAATATATCGTATGTGTGGGATGAAGGAAAGGTGCAGCTTAATTTTGAGACCTTTTTTTCCGATGTAAACCTTTGGATTAGTGCTGTTCGGTTGTTTACAAAACGAGCAACAATTTTCTATTCACGACATATGTAATGAAAAATTGACATCCGTTTCTTAGAGATCGGCCCTCGCACGTGACTAGGCTCTATTTCATTTGACCAGATAATAAAGTACATGTAGTAGCAAAGTAGCTTAATTCTATAGCGCTTCTTTCTTAATGCGTTTTTATGTCGCTCGTTTCTCTATCATCGAGAAACCCATAATTGCATTTAATAGACGAAAGTCCTCCATACTCGAATGATTTTTTCCGGTATCTCTGTCGAGGTATTAGGATAATTTGCTTGCGCATCACCCTTACATCATAAATATCTACCTTTTTTGGAAAACGTTTGGAAAACGTTTTTTTTTTTCAAATTATTCAAAAAACAATCAACCATTCTTTAATAAATTTGTTTATTCATGCTTAAAGTTTTCTTTAATTTATTTGAAAATTACTTCCATAATATCGAGACTAAAACATATAAAGTACAATATTATTATATTCAATTTGTTACATTCGATATTATTATATTCAATACCATTATCTATAATTTTCGAGTTCCAGAAAATTCTATAGAGTTTCAGGATTTAGCATTGGTTTGTTTCCTTCAAATATAGCTTGGTTTATGACGAATGCAAATGCGTTACAATTTCTTCGACTGCATTAATATATGCATGTGCAAACGAAAGTAGCATTTCTATCATTTTATGCTCGAATTGACATGTTGGAGTAAACAACAAAATGTGAATTTACTCCTTGGAATTTGTACTGAGAATGTTATATTATCGTTCACTATTGTTGCTTCTATGATTTATACTTTTTCAACGATGCTTAGAAGTTCCTGCTTCATATTTATATGCTTCAATTTTGTCTCGTTCTTTTCTTCACCTCTACGTTAATGAAGTCAGATTTTGACAAACTCATACTCGCAAATTTAGCGCATCAATTTTAATGAGGATAGTTCGAGATCATTTGCTACTGATATCGTTGCACCCAATTTTCCACGGATGTTTTCATTTTTATACACAGTGATAAAGTGAGTGGAGAGGATTGAGAATGAGTGCTGTTGATAGGAAATTTCTCTCAAAGGAATAACGCTTTTCTTCATGTTAAAACAAAGCGAGTTTCGTCAAAAAAAAAAGGTTTTTTTATTGCTAATGGGGCACTCTGTTTCGGCAATAAATCCCTAAATGGCTACTTGAATTGGGCAATTTGTTAATGACATTAATTCCCTAAAGAACTTCAAATACTGCATAAGAGTTAACAGAACGTAACGTTCTATCGTTGTTGCTAGTCATCAAAAATAAACGGAAGATTGCAAAGAACTTCGCATTCGTTGTCTCATTTAGATGGGATTAGAGCAAATCTAAAATAAGCATACAAGCATGGATTTCGGAAGAGGGTGGGTTTATTAGTCCAATGCAAGTATTTTTGGAATATGTATGGCTTGTCAGCTCAGAATAGTTTTTTCAACCATATAATAAAAGAAAGAAAGAAAGAAAGGACGAAGAATGAGACAGAGAGGGAGAGAGAGAGGTCTTAGTTCCTTAAGGAAGAAAGATACTTAAACCTTGAAGGACACTTCAAGCTAGCAAGTTTGATTGCGTATTCTCATCAAGTTGCTTTTGCCTTTTGGCGTTTTTCTCGCGTTTATCAAGTTGCTTTTACCTTTTGACGTGTCTTTTCGAATAAATAGTTTAGGGAACCTAAAAAATTATTGCACAAAAATTTTTAATTAATCACACATCTAGTTATAACGCCTTTCAAATCGATCTATCAATTTATGAAGTGTTTTCGTATATTTGAATTCCATGGATCCTTCTTTGAAATGATTGTTGTTGGAAGAATTCACATAGAAAGAGAAAATAAAGGTTTTAAAAATCATTCCGATTATCCGCATGATAGATCCAGGAATATATCAAGGTAGCTGTATTTGGTAAAATGCAATTTTTTTTATAAATGAAAGAAATGATATTTATGCTTTTTGTATTCTATGCTTTTTGACAGCATTGTTGGAAAGGTGCGGAGTTGAGTATGTAACCAGTGAAATATTTACCGTTGTATCTTTAAAATTATTGATAGGTTCTAATGATTATAGCCAATAAATAAGTTTCAGATTGACGACTAAATAGCGTCATTAGTATATATTTTCGTATGGCTTCAAATGTAAGGTTTTTTTTGAGCTTTAGGAGTAGCACTGTAGTACATTGTAATTTTTTTATAAAAATTTGAAAATATGACGATTTTCTTAAAAAAAAACTCTTGAAATTATAACAGATTTGATAATGGAGGAAAAGTTGATTAAACATTTTCGAAAAGTTTCCAAAAAAATTCGAAAATCTTCATCATTGAGGATTTATAAAATTTTTTTTGCAAGAAAACTTCAAATAAATCACCTGAGATTTCTATAATTTGTTCATATTTATCGCTCATCGAATCTCAAAGTTTCTCAAATTTCTTCTCGTTGCATATTCTCATTCCATTAGCAATGATTAAGATTGAATTAACGATAACGGAAATAGAGATAAAAAATTATTTCGGATATAGCATTGCAATTGAAATTAAATGTTTAAATGTGACATTGCAAGCCATATATCCGCTAAAACTTTTAGCAATCTCATATCCATTATAAAATTTGCGTTTATCAACTAAACTATTATTCGCGTTTCCAAACTGAAGATAATTATTTGCAATGTTTCTCACTTCCTGGGCAATTTGACGACATTACTTATCAGGTGGATTTTCTGATTACTTTGGAAAATGTCATATTGAATAATTGTGTTATCAAAGCACCCCTTAGTATCCACTGAGTTTCTGATCTTATGGGTGGAAAGCAATCATTTCATGTCTCCTTATTTTATTAATTTCATTGGAATCGTCGACAACCAAACCGACGATAGTGATGTGGTAGAGAAAACAGGATAATGTTGGCATTATCTAAAGCTCTCCATTTCTGAAAAGGACTTTACCATAAAAGGAGATGGCTTCGATAGCACGATTCCTACTATGACGCTTTCTGAAAGTGGTAACTCCCGTCATTCCGGTGAATATAAAAGGCCTGGTCGATTATCTCTTTAACTTTGATGCAGCATAGCTTTTTGGATAGGGGAAAGGTAGGAGGAAGGGGAAAAGAAATAGGAAGAGAGAGACTGACTTCCGTTGCTGCTTTCGAGCATAATACTACGTTCACCACTAGTTGCTAGGAAAGTAAAGAACAAATGAACGTAACAAACCATTACCTTATCAGATAGCTGGCAGAGAACCATGAAAAGAAATTCTAAGTTAATTGAAAGAATTCACTGACATCCACAAATGAAGGCTTTATCGAGTTAAGCTAGCGAATCTATGTTGTTAATTTATATGATATACAAAATCTTGCAGCGCTTCTTGGATCTATTTACACACATGCAATGTCTGTGTATATGTGTATTGTTTGAACGCTTATCCATCTGTTCGTGCGATAGTTTCAACTGGGGAGCCAATGAAGTAAATAAACTCATGAAATTTGGCGATTATAGTATTCATTTATTTCACGTGACATATCCATTTCAAAGAGAGGTGACGATATATATATATATATATATATATATATATATATATATATATATATATATATATATATATATATATATATATATATATATATATATATATACGGATGTTTGCTTGAATATGAGAAGAGATGATAAATGTGAAAACAGCCGGCAGAACGGGTGAGAAGGTGATGAAGAAATGAATGATGGTGAAAATGAGGGGAGGGGATGGAGGAAATGAAGCTTTCAAATGTCCTACAGAAAAGCCGAAAAATGTCAGCTGTTTAGGCAAGTCAAAGATTTTCCTTCCGTTTTTTAGCATGAGAAGATGAATGGGTTCAGCTGCGGAAATGACGGTGATGTGGGGGTGAAGATGAAGATGACAATAAAAAGGTGCGAACTATTTCGGCATGTATGGCTAATTGCAATGGGAAATATTTTGAGGATATAAGCACATAGATTCAAATGCTAAATCACTAATCATTATCAATAATAAGAAATAAAAATTTCTCTCTCTGATGTTTAACTTTAGATCTGAGGTCGAAAGTTGCAAGTTGAATCAAATTCGCTAACCTTCGCGTATCGCTCCACTAATTGCTTCCGTTGTTCACAAATTATCCTATATAATTGATCCCTTGATTGACTACTCACCGTTTCTTTCTCGTTTTTTCCTCGTAATTTTTGAGCATATTCTTGATTGATTTGGGAAAATGTCATATGCACAACTTCATGGAACCATTGTAAGCAATTAATGATACTATGTTTCCAGGCAGCGTTGATCACTTATTCATATTTCGATCATTTCTAAGTTAGTTTATGTCATTTAGGCGACCGATAGATTACTTCTAAAAGTTTTGATTTTGAGTTTTTTAGAATTCGTCAAAAGTTTTAAAGTTTCAGAATAAGATAAATAACTCTTTCAGCGTTTATATCGAAGTAATTCTATTTTCGATCACGACGATAAACCTTCTCCGTTTAGATTAATCATACGAATGGTTGTTACTGAGGTTTCTTAGCTCGATTGTTGTGATCGGGCATCATCCATTTCATCAATCATTCTAATATTCTCGGTTTTACTTTTGATGCATGAAAATTAGAGTGTAATCAATGACAATGAATCGACACTTCTCTCACTTAACGCTAAAAATTGCATCGATTAATTTCGTTCATTTGCATCGATTTCGCTAGTTGATGACTGCTTTGAGCGTACTCACATTCCTTTTGGCTTATTCTAAATCTTTGAAACTACCTTAAAAGATCATGAACTCTTTCTAGCCACATTTTTTGTTTTCAAAATTCTTCAAATAAAAGGTTTGATATCAAAGAGGTAATGGAAACGAATAGCATATATAAATTTATCACTGAAGTTACAATTGACAGTAAGTATAAAATTTTGAAGAGAAACTCGTCGAATAGAAAGCACACAACATAATTAGCTCAATCAGGAGTTCCCGATGTTCATGCATAAATAATCAGTCGTATTAATGAATCCTTCCTTGACAACTACAAATGAAAACACTATAAAAAAACGGAAGCGGCCAATATAGGGAACTGAAATCGTCATTAGGTTGAGCTTCTGTTGAAGTTTCCGAATCTTCATATAATTTTATCTTTTTTCGTTTTTTCATTATGTCCAATTTCGCCCTTTTTCAATAGTGTTTGCTCTTGGGAATTCGTGCTGTACGTATTCGTTAGCGAGAATGTATTCGAGTGGCGCATTTATTTCCTTAAGATTCTCAGTTTTAGATCACTGGCTAAGCTTATCAGTTGATAAGAGGCAAATGATGATAATAGATGCGAGAAACCCGGGAGTTTTTAAAAATATTTTTTTTTCATTCGTTCATTGCTGCGTCGAAAATGCTTTAGTGGATAATGAATTTTTTCTATTTTTTTCGATAATTTTATCATTTTTTTTCCACTAATTTACATAATATTTTCAACCTAAACCTAAGTTGCTATGATTAGAAAGACTAGTTGAATTTTGATATTAAATCCATATTACAATTAATCGACTCGATTTAATTTAAGTCAATTGTGTTATTATATCCTCATAAAAAAAGGTTAAATATTTTGATTTCTGCATTGATTTCTTAAGAGTATTCTTAAATATCTAAATTCATTTATTGAAGAAGAAAAAAGATTGCACAAATGCAATTAATGCAATATTTTTAAATCAATGCAACGATTTTTTTATCAAAAATTTTCACCGGAAATTAAGATATGCCAATCGACGGCTGCATTCTACTCATTTCTTTTGCATGCAAATATTCACATGAAATGCAAAAATAATTATCGATTTTTTTTTTTATTTTGTCTATTTCACTTACTCATTGATTATGCTTTGCCGTGTTTAGTTACATTTCGACGTTACATTTCTACAGAAAAAGTGCAATGAATTATTTGACGTATTTTAATGCGTGAGGAACTTTTCATTAAACATTACTGCATAAATGATTATGATATTTGTGAATAACAACGAGACATTTCTTTGAAATAAAGGAGAAATTTCTAAGAATACTTACAACATTTAGAACTTTATTAATAACAAATTTGATTCTAATAGAGTCAATTCTTCAAATAACATTTTTCTACATGCAATATACTCTCAGAATTCACTGCTGCTTTACATGTGCTTTGACTAACTATTGCATTTAAATCAACACTATCATTATGATTTATTCAAATCATAGTTGAAACCATCGCTTTCGTCGCATACTCAGTTATGACACATTGCCTGGGGCTATATTAACGGAATATGATCTTTTGAGGTCGTTGACGAATATCACATTTCGCTTATATGAAATTGCACTTGTTTTTATATACATATTGAAGTGCTAGAATTGAATTATTCTGCAAAACAATTATCGTTCATCTCGTCGACATCATTTCATTGAGTCAATTTTTCTCGAGTATTTTTTCATCAATAATTTTTTCTCTTATTTTATTTATCAGATGTATTCTAATTTTTGCAGTTTCTGTGCAATTTTATAAATTTTCCACTCATTTTGGGTCCTTTTAAAATATTGCTGCTTCCAGCCCATTTATAGCGTTACGCGTTTACATTTTTTTCATTATTTCTGTATGCTTCATTAGGTTTAGTGTTTCATTTTTTAAATCTGTTCTTTTCTGTCTTCTTCTTCAAAAGAAAAAAACAAAATTCATCGCAAAACTTCTGTCCTGCCGTACGTATAAAATAAATAGAAAAGTGCATTAGCGGAGTGCATACTACATGCATACTCGCCAACCTATTTAGTGCACCAATCAGCACCATAAATTCCCAAATGACAAGAAAAAAAGGCTCACAATAATGCGATCATATTTTAACTGATGCAACTTTTCGTACGAAAAATTTTTGCAAAGAATTCCCTTTGAAACAAACGTTTGTAAAATGCGAATTCGACCAACCTAAAATGTGTTACAACCTAATCGCAAAATGCACACACTTTTCATGCATCTTTAAGGGCCTATAACTTTTAGAAGTTTATACTTCCTAAGCGTTTGCTAGAGATGTTATCCTGTGGCGTAAATCATACCTATCGAGTCTTGTAATTCTTGTTTTCGAAATTCAAATCACTGAATAGAAAGATGGGCAAACGCATGGACAGATGCATAGATGGAACGTCTCCATAATGTGTTTTCCAGCAGAGCAAATTTGTAGAGGCGAATAAAAATAATGTGGATGGAACAAGAAGACTGCCACTAAAAGCGTTCTTGAGTTGTTACCGTCGATGCTAATGGATAGTTGCTTTTTTTTTCTAGCGAGATGGTTCATGTCGTTCTCCCATTTGATTCATAGATGGAACGAAAAGTGTCTGAAGTTTAGGCTGAACTAAATGAAAACCAAATAGTGAATGAAGCTTTCGCTGACGTCGAACCAATCTAACAAAGTAATACATCCGGTGCTGCTTCCTCATTCAGGGAAGTGGAAATTCCAAGCACTCATAGTATTATGAATCGTATAACTCGGCGTCTAATACTTCTGTCGACAGCTAAAAATATTCGCAGTTTTAAACCTGAACTGGTACCTCTAACGGAGTGAGCGAAATTGAGGGTGGAAGTTTGCACATTTGTGGATAGGGCCACGCGAAGACCGCTTTAAAAAGAAAATACAAATTGCTACTTATGTTTTTCAAAAAACTTCAGAACTATTGGTTCCTCATTTACGTTATAAGAGTATTCCTGTATACTGTCATCGAAAACTCGTCATATAGGAGGAGCAAATAAACGAACGTCCAGTTCTTGGTACCAGAATTTCGTCAAAAAAGCCTCGTGGCTTAGGCGGTCAGGGCTTCAGGACGGTCCGAAGTTCGATGGTTTTCTAATAATTCTGATATTATCTCGACCCGCAAGGCTGTTCTAAAAATTTCGGTGCGCTGCACTCGCCTTGCTGATACCAATAAAGTAAATACCCCCTCTCGTTGAGTATATGATTTCCATGTTTCATTCCTGTAAAAGGTTTCTCCTTCATATACATTCCTCCTCTCTCCCGTAACCCTATTTTCCATTTCAATGTAACGTCAAATCGCCTTGAGGGGACCATAATGGAAAAAAATGCCGCATTGCATACTTGAATCCGGCCATTCCACATGTAAAACTATTAATATTCTGCTGTTGCAAAAAAGTTCAAGCCCTAAAGCTTGACACAATGCAAATTATAACTTGAAAGCTTTCAACATTCCAAATCAGATGCCTTTATAATCTGCTAATCCTCTACAAGAGAACTTTGTGGCTACTTTTTGATCTCCCGAATCGAACCGTGCTGGTTCCGTGCTCAAAAAAAAATTTTGAAATCATTGTAGTTATTCTAAATTTCAAACTTGGTGCTCAAGGAACACTTAAAAAGTGTTTTTAACTCTTCTTTGAATGTCATATATGAAATATATAGCTTTCTGGCATGCGGTAACGCCTAAGATGAAGACTAGTGAATCCGGCAGTTAATAAGTATATTATTGGGTCCGGATGATCGTTAAATTTCCGGCACCCTAT
This sequence comes from Baylisascaris procyonis, assembly GCA_037389465.1. Taxonomy (NCBI): domain Eukaryota; kingdom Metazoa; phylum Nematoda; class Chromadorea; order Rhabditida; family Ascarididae; genus Baylisascaris; species Baylisascaris procyonis. The sequence continues at coordinate 949,499 of JAZARR010000206.1, forward strand.
AAGAATTTTTTTCTAAGTCATGCGTTTGATGTATTGCTAAAGTTTTTCTCAAGTCTTATATATACTCATATTTATGTGTTCAATTCGTTATTTATGAAATTTATTTGTTCAAATGATAGCAGATTGTAAAAACAATTCAAATAGTCATTTGTTGATGTTTTTTATTGGAGTAGCTCACGCATCTTTTATGAAAGCAGTTTATCAAATTAGCTCTGTGATAATCCGCGGTAAGCTCACTTAGAAAATGACTCTAAGCTTGAGCTATATATCTTATAAATTTAGAATTTCAATTATTGATCGTTTAAAGAGCTTTGATAAGTTAAGTAGAATCTGTGAAGAGAATAAAATGGACGAGCAATAATGATTTCTAGTTAATTAAGTAAAAACAAGTTTTCCTTGATGGATCTAGCGAATGCTCTCTGATGGATGCTATATCTCTGATGCAATCTCTAATTGCTGCATTTCAATCACTTTTTGTTTATTTTTCGAAGCACTTATTGCATTAAGACGTTCTAAGAATGCAAATTTTATACTATACCCATCACTTCAAACAGCATACATTTATATTCGACACATTCGACTCTTTACTTGTTAAATATTCCTTGAATGTTATCTTTGCTTTGTTTGATATATATATTCCTTGACGGATGATCTCATTTGTATTGGCTGAATTGTTTATTCCGAGCAATTTCCACTCTATTTAACAATATTTCTCTATCGTTTTTCAATAGAAATGTTGTCATTCGTTGAATGCTTTTATAAGTTAATAGGAAGTTCCTTACATATACGTAATAGGTAAATTTTACGGTAATCAGAGAAAAGTCAGAATGAATTAGAAGGAATAAATTTTTACGTCACGTCTTTAAATGTTGTTGTGAGAATATTACAGTTCATATAATTGGATCTGTGCTATGGTCTTTATACTTCACGTATGTTTCTAACGCTATGATATGTTCAGCGGTTCAAGAGTAGAAATTAGGAGCTTTATAGAAACGACATATGTTGCTGTAAACTTTCTTCATGAAACGAGTATTCTAATGATTCATCGATCAGTTAAGATGGTTGATTCGAGTTCTTTTCTTTGATTTAGGAAAGTATATGAATCTCACGAGACCTTTTAAGTATCTTTCTAATAGGAAGAACGGCGCACTTTGCGAATAATAATATAAAAGCTCTATCGAGCAAGAGTGATCACTCCAGGTGTGCTGCTCATTTTGCTAATGGAAATAGATGATAACAGCGTACTATGTCGAATCGAGAATATTCATAGATCAAATAATGGTCAAAATTTCTTCCGATTTCGAGAATATGCATTAGTTGTTGAGTGTAGTAGCTGCCCTCATAAATACCCAAAATTTTCCTTAGAGGGCTGATTATCTAATTTGACATTTCTATGGTGGGGAACGGAGGCGTTCGAAACTGTGGACAACTAGAGCTTAAATTATGAAATATGAGCCAATGGCCAATAACACAATGATGAGTTACGTGTAGAGCAAATGAAAGTGGAAGAAAAAACAATAGGAAGACGTATTTCTTTCATATAATAAAATAAGAGAAGTTCCTCATTTCTATAACACTGAAGTATGTTATCTCGATACCGACTATGACCACTGTTTTGTATCGTTGTCACAATTAATGGGCACTTCACAACTCAGACTCCCAAGTAAATTCAGCAGCACAATTAATCAAAATAAAAATAGTTTGTCACTCATTCTATTCGGAAAATGAAAATGTGTCTCAGAGCCCAAAAATTTGAGATCTAAGTAAATCTATAAAGGAATCTGATTCCGGAGCCGCTGATCAACAGTTGTTGCTGTAGCGCTAAATATATTTTATTACGTGTAACCTGAAGCACTGATAGCAGCGATACAAAATGTGTCATTTGCCAAGAATAAATAAGTTTTTATCCAGCACACTTGAGCTTTCTTCGTCACCTCTTTGCATAATTTCGTTTGCCTTTTCGAATTATTACTTTATTAGTAACGGCTGAATGAGTTTACTCGCACATTTAGACAGCAAACGTGTAGTAAACGTAGTATGAAGCGTAACGGTGAATATTTCGTTCAGCGGGTGCATCGATGTGGAAAAATAGGAGAAATAAATGAATCTGCAGAAAAAAAAGAACAAATTATGCGCATAAAAATAAATCATAAAATGGAAGATTTGAAAGCTTCTAAACGAAGAAACGTATTATTTTTGCGAGAATGACAATAGAAGTAAAATTTGATAGCATATAAGAGCTATAACTATGGATAGCTAACATCCAGGTAGTCGTGAAAAAAAGGAATTTATAGACACATAAAAAATAGTTATGATAATAGAGAATTGATCTTCCTGTAATGATCGGGCCCTTGCTATTTCTTTCTGTTTGAAATTCCATACAAAATTTTCAAGAAAAAATATTTATATATGCCCAATCTACACTTGTAGCAGTAAGTTTGGAAGAATTAACGAAACGATTATGCGCAAATGTGTAGCATGAGTAGAAGAATTTTTTGCATAAAACGTTAGGCGCAATAAAAGGTCCAAATAGAAGCGACGCACCTCAACTCTCTATCACTGATACTGGTTGATATAATCCCTGCAACACCAAATGCTAAGATACCAACCGCTGACCGCGCTTGGTACAATAGCATTTTCTATTGGCTCAGCTAGCTATCTAAGCTCATTTCAATTCAGCTTAAGTAAATGATTTCCGGCTCCTTTTCGAGTTGCTAAGAAGTATTAATGCGTAAGCTGTGTTATGTAGTATAGGCAGATGAGTGGAGATTTTTAACTGGAGGGAGCCAATCTTACAATTTTTCGGTTCAGCAAGAAAATATATTTTAAGGTTGTGTTTTAGTGTTTTTACCCGCTTATGCATAGAAATTCTCTGAAGGAGGGAAACAAAATGCACATACCATTTCATCATAATGCGCTTTCCAATATGTTTCTTCACATCGAAGTTGGATTCTTAAAATAGTGCAGAATGAGTTGTTGTCTCTTCGTTAGTAGGTAGGGCTAGCTGCTTAGTGAAATTCCTATTAAGCTGAAACATTTTCAAGCCTTAGCCTTTCGAAAATCTCCAGGAATTGACGCTACGTAATGGTTAATTAGTGATTCGATAATTTGTTTGAAAAATTCACTGAACGACGCAAAAGCTTTTCTATTCGGTGTTTTCTAAAAAAAAATAAGGTGTTCTCTTCCGATTTTTCACTTTCAGGTTGTTTTTTTTTTCAGTTGTCAATTTGACATTCCATTGTTGCAATTGTCGATGTGTCTATCAATTCTGAAAAATTCTTAGCTATATTAATATTGACTTTATGTAGCTAATATATAGCTGTAATAACTGTATAAATAAAACAGTATTGATTTCAGTTTTTACGTCGAGATGATGAGTGCATTACTTAAACGTTATTCGCTATTTATAAATTCTTCCGTTACCTTAATATTGTTTGCTTTTATTTCTGTATAATTTTGGCGACTGGAAACAATGTATTGCAATATTGCTATTCAGATTTCAATTTTGCTTTAGTGAGCGAAGTGAGAAAAAAACGATGCGCAAATTTCAGTTCAAAAAAAAAGCGCGCCATCATGGTGAGCAGCAAATTCTAGCAGAAAGTTGTGAGCGATAAAGGTGAAAAAATTTTGAGGCAAAATTCGATAACTAAAGGTTGATGGAAATTGATGTGTAGTGTGAATGTTTTATGAAGTCCTAAATTGAATTAGATTTTCAAGAAACACTCTTTCCTTCATGCATTTCATTCAATTGAATTAACTAAGCTGAATGATGCTTTTCACAAATTGTTGCAGAATTAGGTGAAAGTAGTGATTGATGTTAGTTTTGTGCATATTTAAAATTAGAAATCAGAATTCATTTATGCACTTCTGAATTGTATTTAAATTATATTTAAAGGAAATCCACATATTTAAATATTTTAAGTAGTAGATAATTTAAATAATACCGCTCACATTTTTCATCGCTATTTCTTGATTTAGAGTGCTGAGTCACCTAACTCTGTCTAGTTACAAAAAATGCAAATTTTTGACTACATTGTTCCAGCTTTAATGTTGTTTGTATGAATTCATGCTGCAATATATTTGGCGAATAACAACTTTTTTGTTTGTGCAAATTTACATATCCCGCTGAATAAATTGATCAAACATTAATCGATGTTTACGGAAACTTAGAGAGCTGCTATTGAGATTTCCTCTTAAAAGAATGAAATATGCGTTAACTCTGATTTACTATTTTTCATCAAACCTAGTGAGAAGAATTAGCTATGTACTTGCTAAATGAGATTTTCTCCCGAAATAACACATTTTTAGAATCAAATAACAAACGAGAAATTTCTCTATTTCTAGTAAAAGTCAAATATCATGGATGTGTATGATCAAAGATTACTCTCTCAACTCTTCAGTTTTATCAGTGATATTAATAGAAGAGATATAATTGTCTTCAATGGTACTGATACTGTAACTGGGAGCCAATCTTCAATTAATGTTATTTTTTTTTCCGTACGTTGAGGCTGTAATTAATATTTTCTTTTGCTTTTTCCATAATCCATCTTCAGCGAAAATGAGATTTGAAATAACTACATTTTTATGACTTTTATGTATGAAAATAGATTTTTGATGTGCACAATTGCGCTGCAAACAGATTAATGACTCTATAAAATCATAGTTTAAATAGGCTGTGATATACGGAATGGATCTGCAGAATTTTGTGAGCGATATCTTTACAGAGGTTTCATTAAGGATTGTAGTAACGTTAATGTCTCGTGACGTTTCCGCTCTAAAAATGCAATGAAAAAATTCTTTTACATCGTTTTCTCTTTATTCCTAATTATTTTCATATATTGATTAAGTGATTAGTATTAGTATTAAGTAGTAGTAGTGGGGCTTAATAGTTCAGATTGAGTGGATATATCAATAATATCTGTTAGCACTCATATTGATTTAGTTAATAAGTAAATATTTATCGGAACATCAAATAAACCAGTTTTTGGATTAAATGATTCTCAAAAGAATTTGCATAAAATCAGATGTTTGTGCTTCGATTTCTAAAAAAAGTTTTAGAAAGTGGACGATCGGATGAGGTAATGATTGAATTGCCTTTTATATGGCCTACGAAAAAAGTTCTCTTCCCATCCCTGTTTTAGAAATGTCGGATATGGGCTCTATCCATGGTTATTATATTTATTTGAGATGCGATTGTAACCTTTTTTTTATTGTGATTGGAGAATTGCTTTAGTAGAGTTTTATCTGGAAAAAACTTTGCACTATTTAAACATATAATATCTTTGTTTCTTTCATCTTAATTCGTATATCCTTGGGATTAGGCTGAGGGAATGGACAAGGAGGAAGGGAAGGAAGGGAATAAGGGAGAAGAGGTGTTTAGCAGATTCTAAAGAAATGCCTTTAAATTTCGATGAAATCCATAATTTTCGTTGGAGGAAAAATTTTTATACATGACATGAAGGGTGGGTAAATGGAAAAAAGATGTACATAATTGCAAAATTGCAAGAGGACATGAAATGGGTAATATTCGTGCACGATACGCCTTAAGCGATAAAAATAAAGGTGAAAGATCACATCATCAACTATTCGATCATTTTCCATATAGATTTCAGTCTATCAATTCTATGAATAATAAATACCCAATTTCTGAATTTTCTCTTTTTACATAATGCATTTTATTTGTATTACACTAATGGTGATAAACTGTCGTATTTGAAAAATATCACTAATAAAGGAGAGGAAAATTTTGGTCGATGAAAAAAAAACCGTAGCGATTTGTATTAATAGAAGATCATAATGCCATTGCAATGGATTATTCATCTGAAATTGTGATTTGATTATCGAAAAATCTGAATGGAATTCTTTATTGGTTCCTCCACTATAGATTTTGTTTAAGTTATTGACATTATTTCTAAGGAAAATATTTCTTCATATAATGAACGAATGCTCATTTTTATCGCAATTTCATCTTCATCTCAATACCTTCATTTCATTGCTGAAAACTTTTTAATGAAATTAACAATGTTATTTTTTCAAATGTGCAAAATTCTGCTAGCAATATGTCTACAAATGAACAGTTTTGCATTATAGACACTCCATAATTTCATTGGTTTCTCACCCTACTCCACTTTTATAACGTTGTTTTCATTTTATAACTTTATCACTGATATGACTATTCGCAGCTAAAGACCTGAATATGGCTTTTTTTGGTGGGGGGGGGGAGGGATGTTTGTACAGTATATACGATGAATCCAAACCAAAGTTTATACATAGTTTGTCTTTGTGATACAATATAAGGCTGTTAAATTCTAAAGTTTTATTTTCTACGATGTGCTTACGCTAAATGCATAAGGAATTTTGCACGACTATGTGAATTTACGCAGTTAGTAATCTTTCTAAAAATTACAATATGCATTTGCAATTTTACTCTTTAGAAATTTATCGCTTATTTAAGAGGATTAGAGAATTATACGTATATGTTTATGTCGATAAAATTAGAATGCAATTAAATTGAATGGAATATATGTTATGATGAGTCGTAACAATTCCATAAGGGACCGACGAAACAGCATTGTGACTATTCTTCCTAGATATTACCAATCGACATTCTGTGAATTGACGTTTCTACTTGTTGTTTTGTTGAACAAAAGAACAATAAAGCGGATATGTCCAGCCGTATTGGAATTCAGCGATTGCATTTGAATTTGTAGCTGATTGATTGTGAATTCTAAAATCGCTTTCATTTCAAAACTGATTTCCGATCATCGATACTGATAAACAAGCATTTTCTTCTGTTGTTTGAGAGCACCCGCGAGATCCTCTTGAAAAAGGTGTCCAAAGTAATTTTTGTATTCGTTAGCGAACGTGCCATCGATCGAAAAAAATCTTGAAACATATAACTTGTTGACTTAATTGTCAATGATGATTATTTCTGAGAAATTCTTTCGATGAACGAGTGTCTCATGCTGATGCTTTTCCATAATCATTTTGTCACCACTAGGTTTGTTTTCTTCGGTTTTTATCCGTATGTTGCAAAGCAACACCAATTGCTATAACTTGTGCCATTGAATCAAACACCAAGTGCATTTAATTTTTTCCACTATAGAAAAACCAACGTCGAAATCACAAGGAATCTTCAATTTTCTCAAAGTTTTAAATGAAGGTTTCCCATACAGAAGCAATGTTGTTTTGAAGCTGCCTTTTCGAATGTTTCCGTATATCGTGAGAGATCTTCCGTTCAGGAAGATCGTTCATTCTTTGTTTATCTCACTCAACGAAGCTTCATTCAATATCTCATAATCTCGCAACGATCTCATTATTTATCTTCATCGCGGCGGTTGTTGCTCTCATACAAAGAGTACTTTGATGAACGTTGATCTTCGTGGTCACAAGAATTGACTGGAACTCTTTCTTTTCAAAATACGATTTCTCCTCAGATGTGAATCCGATTAAGCGTTCAATCATCTTCACAATTCGTTGATTATTTCATATCCATTACTAAAACAAATCTCTTCGAAATTTGCATGTTAGGTTTTCACGTGAAATTTCAAAAAATTCAGTTGGAAATAAAAATTCATATTTAGAGCGATATTCGCTGCAAGTATCAATAATAATGTTCAAAATTGCTATTTTCTATTCATGCATGAAAATTGTGTCGGGCAAACGAAAATTTTCTAGAAATTATAAGGAATATTGCATTCATCGAATTCCTAGCACTTCAATTCGTCTCACTTCATTTGTTAGAACATCACTTGTGCCGCAACGCCATTAATCTTCAAAGTTGTACAATTATTACGCTTAATCCCTTCAGTGCGCTATACTCTTATAAGGAACGCCAAGGAGAATGCAAAGGGCATTTAGCAGTAAGAAGGAGATACATATAGTGAAAGTGAGGATAGGGTGGAGAGGATTTGGTGTGATTTCATGTTGAAACAAACTTACACATGAGGATCGAGTGGTAGTTATAAGTTTATCGCAGACATCATTTATTACATCATCTCTATTTGTTCAAATTAAGAATTCGCTCACATTCTTCATAAATGAGCACTTTTGAGCGATAAAGCAAAAAGTGCATAGGATAATAAAAATATTGTTAATATTTGCGATAAAACCTCTAAGCTATTTCGTCTGAGGCTCGTAAATCAAATCGTATGCGATTGAATAACTTTAACTTTTAGCAGGTCAACAATACGCATGAAGGGGCGACAAATACATAAACATCTTTTTGAGCTTTATTGGCAAAGAGGAAATAGGTGGAGTTAGGAAAGAAACGCTCATTTAGTTTATGATACCAGCTAAAAATAGACCATAGAGAATCCTCACTGTAAAAGGTTAATGCCACTGTATGGTTAAGCTTTTATTGTCGCTAAACATCGGTTTTTTTTGTGTCACGCTAAGCCACGCGTGCCAAGAAACGTATAATAATGAAAGCGTTGTTGAGAAAACAGAAAAATCCATTGTAAACTCGATGCAAAAAATTCAAATGAGCTTACCATATATCAACTCAGCGTTTCTTGTTTCACACAGATCGACCGAGCACTAGTACAATATAAAGGAATATTGCGTATTTTGGAAAATTGTGCAGAAGACGGTTGCTTCTGGATGGTGGGGGGTGGATGGGGGAGGGAGGGGAGGAAATGGATCGTTTGCTGTAAGAGCTTTGAAGTTATTCAGACGACCAAAATATTGACGAAGAATAGTAGGATGTGCTTAGCGAGGGTCTTCGGTTAAAAAAGCAAGGTATGGATTGATAAAAATTGTGCATATACTTGTGAGGGAAATGAATGCGATGAGAAATTTCGTCTGTTTTCAAAGTGGGTGAAAAAAGACATAAACAGTTATCAATGCATACGGATAGGTCATCATAAGTGTGCTATGAGTTAGGAAGGAGCTGAAGAAGTTGGACAAGAAAGCGCCCAGAGCAGAAATGAGAAGTCACTCGCAGACTGTACTAAAGTAAAAAGTGAAAATATGAATGTTGATTTATGGAGATAGTTTGGCATGCCATTTTTCAATTAGCATGCTAGTTTTATTCTTCGACTATATACATTATTTAGCACTTTGCTATTATTGGCATTAAATGTGTCGTATGTTCTATGCAGATGACTAATACAGTTCCGAGTGCACTGAAACAATTGCGTTTTACGTTCTACTTTTGCAAAAATTTGAGAAGTGCATGTGCGCAATTTTCTATGCAAATCGTATGAGCAACGATCATATGATGAATGGAATTTAGAAAATCCTTTTGCATATAGGTGCATAACGTTAAGTAATGTCTAGTAATGGCACAAAAATCCGCATGCGATGTAATACTAAGTGTTGCGTAAATATTACTCAAATTGGTATCTTCAGAACAATCGGAAGCTATAGCTAATGAAGGCACTATCGTTCATATCCGTATAGAAATGTCTCTGTCAAAATCGCAGCACATCTGTTAGCTTCATTGCTTGATCACGGTTGTCTCAGAAATGTCTGTCATCATTATATGACTGAAAAAAAACCTGCACTTCCATAAATAGCGCAATATCATCACTCTTTAACCTTGCTGTGTATATTTCACTAAAAGAATAATTTTCATTCTCTCAATGTCGTATACAATCTATAAATTTCTTGGAACAGCTGAAATTCTCATGATGATGGTCATCGAATGTTCACATCCAGCCTTTTCTAGAGTTATTTTCGTAAAAAGTGGGTTTTATGCAATGTCCCCGTTCTGATACGTCTTTTAATGGTCAGCATGTCGTCGAAATGCTCATTTTGTGTTTTATGATTTTCATCGATCACATACTTATTGCCGAAGGGACTTCTTCTTTCCCCTATTCCGCCTAAACATTATTGCTCCTTGCTTCACCTTACCATTTTAGCAGCTATCTTTGGTTTCTCTTATTCAACGGTAACGTTTGTTTTTCTAAGTTTTCCCTCATTGTATCGTTTTTGCATTTCATGGACTTCGATTGATGCCAATAGCTCATCAGCTTCTGTATTTCCTGTCATTTGTATCGCAAGTTGCCATCTCCTTAAGCTCATCCATTCGTTATACGCTTTATGCTGTTATAGATAACTGATAAAAATGTCGTAGTTAAATTGTTACTTTCATAATTCGCTACCGATCATATACTGATCGCCCAATCTTTTTGCTTCTAAACTGTTGTATCATACCTTGAACCAGGTGGAGTTTCGTTTTGACGATTTGAAAGATATCGATTCTCCACCTCCAATTTGTTCCTATGGAAGGATCAGATGTGTTAAGCTTGCTTTGAACATCACCATCCATATTCTAGATATTATTTTTTATGTGGAAGGAACGTAGTTGTGATGCTGAAAATATTCCAAAGACGATCGGCGTTACGTAGAATTTTAGCGGTAAATTGTGCTCCTTGTACTCATTTTTATCATACGATTTTAAAAAAAATTGAACTTATTCGTTCTTCTGTCCATGCATCAATGTTCGTCTGAATTATCTAATTAGTTTTAGCTGGTAAGATTGGCCACAATACAATTTTATGATTTCATCTGCCTCAAGTTATGGTACCCTAAGTGCCATTTATGCGACATGGTTATAGATCGGAATCTAGAAATCTAACCAATTCGAGATGCGAGAATCCGTGAACAGTAAAAAGATGAAGACTTCCTTCTTATGTATGACCTCTGAAATGGTTCTTTGATTATGCATACTTTCGTTTGTTTTCTCTCTAACACGTCTCAACTCCGAAAAGGTATGAGTCAACTTTTGCTCGAACACTCCTTTTGGCCATACATCCATCTTGGGATCCAGAGAAGATGACAAACCATGAACTTATTATAGAGAAATACATCACTCCTAAAACTTTTTCAAACAATTTATTTACGTTTGAGAAGATTGCATATGTTTTTGCAGTTTAGTCGATTTACATATCCTTACCCTTTTTTTCTGCTGAGCCTCTAAACAATAGTGGATAGTTCAAAACAGTCTAAAAATCCCATTTCCAGTGTATCGCTTAGTGAAACGCTTCTGATCTAGTAAGCTCACTGCATCAGTTAGCAAAAACAGTTACAATCATTCGGCGACTAAACTATGGATGTTGCGCAGATACTCTCTCTAAAAAAATAGAGCAAAGCACAGCGCTTATGCACCCCTTTCACCAAAATGTTCTCAGCGATTTGAATCAGCTTCCTTACACAAAAATTGAAAACGAGGATGGCAAAGTTAATTTTGATCGCTTGCATTGAATAGTGGTTGATTTATCCTCAAGTGCTGCATGTGAAGTTGGTAAGCATATAGTCAGTTATGTCGAAAAGAACTCAACTATATCTTCTATCCGCCCATATTTGTCGCCTGTCGGTTTCTTTGCACGTTATATATTTCACAACGACTACGTCAGTAGCCTTTTTGCAGTGTACTAATAAATTAACAGTCGAGCCATTTCCCAATGCTCTTTTTTTTTCTTGTCCAAGGAAGATGTCATGAAAACAATGGTTATTTAGCGTTGCTATTTCTCGAAAACTCTGTCGTGGCCGTCAAACAAGCAACTTGACATTTGGCAGCCACATATGCAATTTTATAGATTTTAAAATCTTCCCTCGAAACCTAATTAGCTGTAGTTCTACTTCTTATCATAGGCGAGGTTTTCCTTTGCAGGAAAAGTATTGTATAATTCCGCTTAATATTCTGTGCCTCGCTGTCTTTCTCGCTTATAAAATGTTCCGATACTGGATTTGCAAAAAGAAGTGAAATAGAGTGATAGTGCAGTGTGACGTTCTCGCGAGGCACTAATGCATTTCATTGATCATATTTTAAATATGTGTTCAATTAGTTCATTTGGGAATTTTCACCCCAAATATCTACAATTTCATGAATTAATGCAACTTTATTGAATAAATTGTAGCAAATTTTCTTCTATTCTTTAATTCAGTGCTCAACGATCAGCATATATGGAAATACTATTCTATGGGTGCCGGTCTTTAGTCCGATGGAATAATCAAAAAGATTTTATTTGAGTCAATAATGGATAACTTCCACAAAACAAGAAGGCTTCATCTCCAGTTTCGATGAGTCCCACAATTCAGGCTGTAAAATTTGATTCCGACTTCGCAAAACGAAGGGACCGATTGCGCAGGCTTAGCTCAGGAAAATATGAGATGCCAACAAAAAGAGATCTTTGGAGTAAGATGCATACTTTAGAAATGTTAAAGCCTCTTACAATGTCGACCTGTGGTGACCTTATTCTGATATTTCTTTCTGTGTTTCCGCATCGTGGCAATTATAGATAATATGCATTAGCATTTTACAAAATGCCAAAATGCTAATATAAATAATGTTCATCTTTGCTGAAGGATGGAGTCATTTCCCTGCGTTCGACTTCTCCTAAAATATGGAGTCAGCCTCTAAATCCAGTGAGAAATCGGCTAACAACTCGATAGCCTGGAGTCAACTTAGGGAGTTGCCTACACCATTCTAGGTTCAGCTGCAATGCAGTTGCTGGAACTTTGTTGTTGTGCCAGTGAAAATTTTTCAATAGAGGCTTTCGAGTTTATTCAAATAACTAATAAACGAACTGCGAAAGTTCTAAGCCCACATGGAAATGAATATAATTCCAGAAATTACCTCTAAAATAGCTAAAATTCCCTTGCGCATTTCGTCCAAGTTTTGGTTGGATAATGTGCTTTTCAGCTTTTAGGCGGAGCTAATTAATCATGACATTAGGTAAAGTAGCGACGTTATCACCATGTTAAAAAAAGAGATTTTTTTAAACCGATCATGTCAAAATCGGTTTCTTGAAATGTTTCGAAGCATGAGTTGATCATTTCACCTACTTTTTCCATCGCATTACCAGAGGCTGCTCTTCAGTTGTTGAAGACCATCTTTATGAGCAAATAATAAATCTAAAAACCTCATCAACCACACCACATATTTCATGAAATATCTTTATTAGTTGAAGGTGTTGTTTCATTTTTACGTTTTTACAAAATGACAACAAATATTGGAGTTGCAATTTCAGAGAGGTTTTATTATAACGCTAAGCAACGGTAAATAATACAATGCAGTTTTTTCTAAGCTACCATTAAAGTTAAACAAACACATTAGTGCAGTGCATTGTATAGATATATTTATTAAAGCAATGAATACTGTGGAGTATTCCAATTCGAGCATTTTCAGACAACATTTAATGGCACGCTCTCACAAAACTAATCAAATTCGTTTAACAAACGTTTACCGTAATTGCTTGTCTAATGAAATTTTGTTTTTTTCTCTTTTCGACATGCTTTTTTTCTCTTTTTTATAGACTTTTTTTTCGCTTCCTTCTATTATAGACATCACTTTCAACGATTTGCTAGCTTGGAAAAAAGCGATGATTGATTTTTTTAAATGGCGATAGATCATTTATATTTGAAGATATTTATATTTGAACATAATATTTTCAAGTAAGGTTTCAGGAAGTGTCGATGAGGTGTCGATTTTCCTATCATACCAGCATTATTTATTTTTTCAAAAAAGTTTTGCAAAAGAAAGAGGGCATTTCGTCTGAGATCATGCGCGATTACTGAAGTATACGTCACTTTGGGATTTTCGACTCACTAGCGGAAGCCGCGTTAATGAAATTTCGCAACACATCTATATTACTTGATATCTGTCAAAATGAGTTTTATTTCGATTTATCATCCTCTCGGTAGTCTAGAAGGATTTTTTGAATTTTTGAAGCATACATTTTGAAATATGGGAGATATTTTACATAGTCACTTGGGAAAACTAGAAGAATGGATGCAATATTATGATTTCTCTTTCTTCTTTCTTCGATTATTTATGGACTAGTCGATCTAATTGACGGAACTGCAGACAGTTCACATCGTTCCTGCCTCGTTACCCTGACTTTCCACCTTATTTTGATAAAGGACCGTCCATCTTTTAGGTTGCACCTTTCGCAGCGAATGGTTCGTTCAATGTAAGATGTCTGTGTAACCATTTTCCTAGCGAGAAACGAAGATCTGCTACTGATGAAGTCAAATGAACCACTTCGTAATAATGAAATTTCGGACCAAATCGAGCAGGTCGAAAGTCCTTTACTTCATAGTCTGTTAATAATGAAAATCTCAACACTTTGGTTTGTTCAGAGAATCACCTGTCAATTTCATTCCCAAATACTGGAAATAAATATGGGAAACTTCGCATATGCCGGACTGCAACTTCATATTGAAGTTTTAAAAGCTAAAATAGTGGCAATATAGAATGGTTTATTAAGCATCTGACTATTCAATCTAACAAGCTTGGTGAAGTGAACAACGAATTTGCAAGTAATCTGCGCAAGAGAATTCTTTTCATTTGATAGGAACTCCATTTGTCACTGACATACATAATAGGGCTGCAGAAGGCAAATTTAGTAGATATGCATACGGCCATAAATGTTCTAAATTATAACTCAACGGTGAGTTTCATTGTTGCAGGGGTATTGAAGATTGTTCTGATAATTCTCAACTTTCGGCCTGTTATATTGGAGTAAGGCTAAGTGAGCAGCAACTCGATATGCATTTCACTAAAAATGTAAGTTCATTGAACGAGTTAACCATGCGGTTGCATTACGTAAGGCAGTTAAGAACAACTCGAACGGTCCAATATTGCGTTAAAATGCAATTAAGCGACGTGGTAGGGGGTGGGGGTGGTGCGTGCGTGGGGGGGGGGGGTCGGAGGGAAAGGAGGGTAAATATGATATAAGTAGCTATCTAGTAATCATCACTGTGGTTACATGAAGAATATTTCGGTTTGGCGATGCGATTAGAAGCAAAGGAAGTATTTCTAGTTGGGATGTTTGTTGAAAACGGAGAAACGATTTCTGCGAATAAGCAACAAAGAAAACTTAATAAATTTTTTTCTGCCTTATGAAATTACTCTCGCATAGGCCGAAACATTTGATTAGCCCAGAGAACTTTTTCGTTTCTGATCGTTCCGTGGGAGTGAATCATTCTGTTTTGAGAAAATCCGCTTGCCGTACAGGATAGGAGTGTTGAGAGTTCACTTTCTTACTATCCACAGAATCTTTTTTTTTTAAAACCACACTGAAGAATAAAGGTATCTGTGTTTTTGGTCAGTCGAAAAATTTTGTTAGGTTTAACTCCTATCTATAAGTCGTTTTATCTTCAGTCTCATTGACCTTCTGGATCAGATATTTTTAGACCATCAGGGACACTCTCGCCTAATCTGTGCGTCTACCCGAAAGCCTGATAATAGCAAGTAATGCTTTTATTACACTCCTATCATATTTCGAAGCAAAACTACATTTGAAGGGCGCAGATGCTGCATAACAATTACTAAAAATAGTTGATGTCGCAACGTTGGGTATATTTCACGTCCATGAAAACACGTTAGCTTTTTTATAATTGCCAGCAGCAAAACATTGCTAACTTCTAAATCCGATCGTACATCAACTATTCAATCGCAATTTATTTTCTCTTTAGCAATAACTGATTGTTTCTTTGTGATGCTGTTTCTCTGATATGAATGATTTAACAGAGCTTCCTTACAATTCTTCAAACTGCCAATTTTTCGTTCTTCTATATATTCATCAGGTGTGGAAATCGAAGAAATACCGTCACTTTGATACTAAAAATGGTAGTCTACCAAAAAAAATAGCATAACAACATTCGGGAATGCTTTAATCGATTATGTTTTTTTTACAGATCAGATCATTTGTTTGGTGATTTAAATGATTTTCAAATGAACTATAAAATATTATTACCTTGACGACTAAACCTTTCCAGGAAAATTTCATTAGGTCAGTCACTAATGTTAAGACACTTGAGAAAATTTATTGCCGAACATCATGTTCGATTCTGGTCGGATTCTACGCAATCATTTTTAAATGTTTTTGGAAAATAGTAATCACTCGATGAGTCACTTATCAGTTATCCTCTCTTGAAAATAGGCATCTCACCAAAGTGGAAAATGGAATTCCACTCGATCCGACGGTCTGACAGCAGTTTTACCTTTACATTCCGGGAGAGATTTCATGAAAAAAGCTACCATTTCTTCGACTCAGCCATCTTTTTGTCGCAATTTTGCTTCATCTTCATAGGAAAGATAATATCCCACGACTGTCTATCACAAGAGGAATAAAATTTCTTCATTTATTCGTGAGTGAGATGATTAGATGACGAAAATTTATTTATTTATTTATTTATTTATTTATTTATTTATTTATTCATTTATTTATTTATTTATTTCAATCAACATAGCATTCATTACGAATGAAAGTCTCTTCATATCGCTTCCACTTGTCCCGAATCAATGCTTCTCTGATCCAGTTGGTTCCTGCGGTCTTTTTTAAAGAATCGCTCCACCTCATTGCAGGTCGGCCTCTATTTCTTTTGCCAATCCGTGGTGTCCATTCTGTTATTCGCTTCACCCAGTCGTTATTTTTCACTGCGGATATCTCCGCCGCCCATCTAAATTTCCTCCTTCCGGCCTCGGTCACCCAATCCTTTACCTTTGTTACACCTCGAAGCCATTCGTTGGTTTTTCTCTCCACTAATTTGATTCGTGTTATGATTCTTTCCATTCTTCTTTCTGCCACCGCTAGCAGCTTGCGCACTTTTTTAGTTGTTACCCATGTTTCAGAACCGTAGAGAACTGTTGGCATCACGCTTTTTTCGAACAGTTTTCTCTTGAGACTCATCGGTACTTTTTTCTCACGATAGAAGTCTTTATTCTTAAAAAATGCTTTCCAGCCTTGTTTGATCCTGCGTCTTACATCTGCTTCCGTCCCTCCGCTCATTTTTACACATCTGCCCAAGTAAATAAATTCATTTACACTTTCAATCTTCTCTCCTCTTACAACGATTGTCGACTTCAGCTCTCTGTTGCTCATCAGCTTCGTTTTGGAGGTGTTTAATCGTAAGCCAACTGCTGCACTTCTCACCTCGAGTTCTCTGACCATTTTCTTTAATTGGTTGAAGTTGTGAGATATCAAGACTACGTCGTCTGCGAACCTCAAGTGCGAAATTCTTTTCCCATCTACGTTCACGCCCTTGTTTTGCCAGTCTATCTTGTCGAACACGAGCTGTAGAGCTGCGTTGAACAGCAGCGGAGATACGCAGTCTCCCTGCCGTACTCCTCTCTTTACCTGTATTGGTATTTGCCTTTCATGCACGAAAATTGTAGCTGTCGATTTACGTTGGATTTCTTGAAGGATGGAAATTATTGAAGGGTGTATCGAGGCATTTTCCAAAGACTTCCACAGAGCACTTCCATGACGAAAATATATCCTCAATAAACTCGATGGATTCGGTAAAAGTTCCATTCGCTTACAGTTCTTTTTTCCATATAGATATGTGTTCAGTTCATTTGATAATCATTAATCTATAGTGGAGTCGTCGATTTCGGCACATTGTGGCTAATAAACGAGTGAGCCCTCCAGAAAAATGTGAGCTAAATTTGCTGCACTTTCGGGATCAAAATTCGAACCAATCTCCTCTGAAAAGAAAGCTCTTTTGGATATTTCAGAGGAAAGAAATGGATATAAAGCCAAATTTGTTCTTCTAGTAAATTTTTAGCCCTTATGCAAATAGAATGATTTGTACATAGGCAAATAAAATTTCGTTTTGTGCAGAACAACGTCATTTGCATATTTTGAGAGCAGAGAAGTTGTGATTCCTATAGGAGTCTTTTGAAAATGGAATACTATCATTTTTGCAACATTTTGAAGCACATCAAAAATAGATTGATTACGGTGCATGGCGTTATAATTAAATAAATTTTCTCGTTAGCTGTTCTAAGTTATAACATGCTTTAATTGTTTTCTAATTCACTTATTTTAAGCCATTGCTTGTATTCAAATGTTACAAGTGAGAACAACTGAAGCTAATGTCTTCTAAATGTGATTCAGCAGAGAAAGGTGGAGAGAGAGGGCGAGTGATACAACTAGAGGCATTCTTTGGTCCAAAGTTTGATTGAGTATCTCATACATTATGAAACGCTTTCGTCTATTTGTATTCAGGTTCACCTGATATCTTTGAAGCGATTTATTAGCAAAAAAAAATTTCCTTAATAGGAAACTCGCGTTACAATGTGTGTTTTTCACGGAAGATTTATAGAGGGTAGCATGTGCACCATTCTTTTGTCCGCTATTTTCTGATTACCTATATGCAACTAGTTACTCAGGTGAGAAAAACATAAAAGCGCGTATTGCAACAGCTCATTTAGCATGCTTTTTTACTTCTTCTACTACACTTAGTCAGCGATCTGCGTTTTCGTTATATCGCATTCAAATGTACTTTGTTTGATTTTGTTAATTTATTAAGTGACCAGCGATCACTGATGCATTCTATCAATTGTTTTGAAGTAGGTGTACTCATGGCCTACTACTGCTAAATGAATTTCCAAATAGATAGCGATCCACTGGTTGCCTCCTCATTTTATTTATTTATTTATTTATTACTTATTTATTTATGTTAACGTCTCGAGGTGGAAAAAGAAATAAACGAATGTGAGCATGAACAGCAAGAACGAGGAGAACGTTTGCAAAGTCGTACGACAAAAAATTTCGTGATATGAACTCGGTATCTCAAGTCTGCACTCATATAATTTCATTGCACAGCGGGAGAGAACTCAGAGTTTGAACATCAAACAATGCGTCAAATGTATAGAACGCTAAGTCTTAAATTGAACGCAAATGCAATTATTTGGCACTTCCATCCTTTGTGAAATATTTTGCGTTTTTCTGGCTGTGAACATATGCATATGATAGTCCGCCCCCAATTTTAGTTTCCTACCCTGTAGCATTGTGATCTTTATTCGCAATAATGCTGCAACGTGATTTTTGTTACATACCTTTTCCATGTCACAGTTCCTTGGATCTTCTGATCCTCTTTCACGTCGCTATCCGATACTTTGTAGTGGCAGTTACTTCATATTTAAAAAAGTATAAATTATAGGATGAAACGATTGGTATCGGTACCATCATCGCTCTTATTCGGTTTACTACTCCTAATTCTAACGATTGTTGGTCTCGTTGGTAATGTCGTTGTAATTATCGCAATCGGAGGTGATAGAAAGATGCGACGTACCGCTATGAATATGCTACTCTTTAATTTGGTATCAAATTTCACTTTTTAAGTCGATAGTTTTGTACTTGCTTTGAGTCTCTTAAATAATGGTTGAGGAATTTAGTCATATATTCCGGATTTTCACTAGGAATTTTTGTTAAATGGGAAGCTCTGAGATCAGGGTATACGGTCGAAGTTTATCGTATTTCATTACCTGCTAATTCTATGCTGAGTTCTTGCGCTTGAAAATTAGAGGTGACTCAGGTTCAATACACTTTGATCGATGCAAAAAAGAAAGAAACCTAAAAAAGCGTACAAATTTGTGCAGCGTTACCACTGATAGGAGCAATTACACAAGTTTTGGGTAAAATATGATAAGGTGAATTAAGAACCAGTCGTAACGATATGGTGGTCTAACGACAAAGTGTTGACTAATGAATCTCATCAAATGTAAGGCGTTTCATAAAACTTTCTGCAAAATTTCGAGAAGTTCAGAAAATTAATCTGCTTAGATGTTGCCTAGTTGTGACAAAATTTCAATGTAATAAATATAATATTGAAAAGCTGATAAGTATAGAAGTTTTTGTTCAATAGAAAGTGTTAAGCGTAGTGTAGAAAAGAGCCGATAAAAGTATGAATTAAGGCAGTCGCCGATGCGCTGAATCTGATAACGACCACTGTCGAATGGTCGAATACCGTATTGTTAGGTAGTCCCGAATGGGTGCTACCGCCAATCTTCTGCCCTATTGCTCGTTATCTCGAGATCACTTTTTTATTCGCTTCTATCATGACTCAACTTATCGTATGCGTCGAAAGGTAACGCAATTATCCACATTAAGTTTTATGCTAACGCATTAACTCGACTCAAACTGCAAACATTTTTTAATCGCTCATGTGCCTGAAACAGCTCGCTATTGGACTTTAACATTTCAGGACGCTTAAACGCGTGCAAAATCTTATAGACTTTTGACCATAGCACATGTTGAGAATACAGATTTGCTTTTGCATACGGAAAGGGGATTTTGTGGTATAATATCTGGCCCTTGTACCCTCCTATGCGTCCTCAAATCCGTGGCGAACCATGAAGCACCGGAGAGGAAGAAAATTACTAACGTATGTCAGTATTTTCATGTGAGAGGTGCAAGAAACTTTGAGGATTTCGATATATCAGCAAAGTTTTAGTATTATTTTGATCATTTGCTAAATTCTTGATTGGAAATGGTCGATCTTTTCGCTATTCATCGCCCTTCAAATTTATAACTTTCCTGACTTCCTCCGGTGTGAAAATTTAGACACCCACAGAGAGATTCCTACATGTGCTTATGCCGTATTTTCATTTAAAAAAATCACTACAGCAAGCGAATGCGTTCCTTGTTTTCAACCTTTTAAATCTTATAGCAGTCTCTGGAAAGAACTCTCACCATGGTATCTAGGCCCAGTTGTGTTCGTGATTCACTATGGTTCATCATTCGAAACGCTCATTTCGAATCACGAGCAAACCAACGACTTATTTCACAGTTTGATTGAGTAGTAATGCTGCAACAAGTCAAAAGATAATCTGTCCTTTAGTTCTGATAATATTTCTTGTCTAAGTTTCTTTCCTCATGGAAAAATGATCTATACTTTAGTTGGATTCTCATAACTTATTTATATCGAGACATCTTTTCCAGTAATCATTCCTAATTCATGCGAAATCATTGAATGTGCCATTTTTCGGGAAGGTGAAGGTTGGTTGGAACCATTCAAACAGCTGATTAATGTTTTTTTTCGCAGAATTATAGAAAATTCAATTAGGAAATGCGTCAGAGAGTTTGCTGAAAATTGGGCCCTTTGCTCGAAGAGTTTATTCAAAATTTGTGATAGTTTTACATTATGACAGCTGAGTTTATTAAATAATGTCACCAATCTTTAGGAATGAAATTTCTCCGATTTAGACTAATGAATTTTTTTCTTTAGGTACATAGCTATTGTTTATCCAATTCGCGCACGACAACTTTGCTCGAGGTGTAAAATTCTCACCACCATTTTTGTTATGTGGATATTTGTGGCGTTATTCGCGCTACCTTATGCAATATTGCACAAAAAGTTGCCCACATGTGAGTGATTTGAATTCTAAGAAAGTCGTGTTTATTCTTTCTCTCCCATCCCTTCGTCTTTCCTCCCCTCCCCTCGCGCCAATGTCCGGCGAATGTTTAACTTTATAGATAGTTGGGAAATTCTTATTAAGAAAGCACTTTTGATCAACTAGAAAAAGCAATAGTTCAAGAAAACATGCGTTCTTTATCGTTCAACCATTGATCCCGTCCGACTTCTACCTTCGAATTTCATGCGGTGAAGTAAACGGTCAAGACTTTCGATCCCTCTAATGAAAGCAAACGAGACAAGCGTTGCAGGCTTCATGATAGGAGCATAGATGTGTGGCAGTGATTGACACGGTTAATGTCATTCAGCCATTTGTGTATAGCATGAGGTGGGGAACGTGGTAGAGTGAGGATGGCGGTATATGTGTTGCAGCGCGTTTGTTGGGCCTGACTCAGAAAGAAATTTTTAATGTTCTTTTTTAGTGTTCTGATGGGTAGTTTTTTTTTTCAAGCATTGGGGAACGTTAATAATTGCTAGTGACTAGTAGTAAATAATTGGAAATTTTCGTCCTTATTATAAAATGTCCTCCATTACCTTTCGACTGTAAATGTTTTTAGCGAAAACCAATTCGGCAATTGACACATTTACCTCCTCCCTCCCTCGGTAATCCTGGATATGCTAGTGCATCCAGATATTTAAAGCCTTGGATAATTAGTATCCCAGTGAATACGCATATACTCCAAGCGAAACATTTGTTTGCATACATCTCTGTGCTTGGTCTATTGCTAGATGTGGCCGCAGTGAACGAGCTTATTTGCTGGGTAGGGGGAGGGCGCCGTTTTAATTGGGGGGGGGGGAGGACGGAGCAGTACTTGTACTACTTTTTAGCATAACTGTAAAGGTATGCTGAAACATTGTTGAGTTTTTCAGCGAAAGGATGCCATAACGTTTATTCGAGTTCATATTTTTGGCAAAACTACAAGTGGATCGAATTTGCCAGCTTCTATTTCCTGCCGTGTATCATATTCGTTGTGTTATATTCGAAGGTCTCTAAAGTATTGTGGGCAAAAAATCGTTTTCTTCAACAAGGTTTCTTCAGATTCAGTAATTGAATGTTCTCCAAATTTAAAAAAAGCGTATTTTGGGATAGAAAACATTTTTTTACTATATCTGACCAGCAGATAAAGTGCATATTTAGTGCAATGTTCAGTGTCCAATGTTCAATATTAATTATCTGATCTTCTTCGTTTCTGCGCCTGGTGTTTTAATAATGTAATTATTTAGCAATTGGCTCCGAGAGCTTCAAATGGAAATATTCATTCTTTCTTTCCTCACCCCTCCCAAGTCCATCCTCTCAGTCGTTCCTCTTCTTAGATTCACAAAGGGTTGAGTCAGTTGAGATATTAGAAGAAAATTTTCTAAAATGGTTTTTGCTGGTTTTCCTTATTTCGATCAGGCTTCCGGTGAGCTCGCATGGAGAACGCTGCTATAAAACTTATCCAAAAAGTATAGCGCCTTTTAATGCAGCCGGCTGACGATTATACATAGGTAACTTTTCGGCACATGGAATGTGAACACAGTATAATTGCATAACTTTTGAGGTACACAGCGATGGCGTAAATACGTGGGATTGAGGCGTTTCCTGTTCTATTTCCGCTCTATCCGTTTTCTGATGGCTGCATTGAGAGCTTTCGAAGAAATTATCCATTACTCCTCATCCCCCATCCCTTTCCCCACCTCCTATTTGATTACACCTCCCAATCTTTACGATTTCCTCAACATAAGCATATAAAGCGAAAATATACTAATATGAATGGAAGGATCCAGCTCCATATCATGCCCTTTTTCAGCAGTGCGTGGATTTTTGGCATTCACAATATTTGTTCTTTTTTTTTGGGGGGGGGGGGTTGTAGAGAGTGTACGCTTACGATCGTCAGAATGCAACATATTGTTGCACAAATTTTTGTCGTCCATTATTGAGAAATAAAGAATATTGGAATCTCAAAGGAAAGTTGGAGCAAAAGCAGTGCGATAACAAATTTACATAATTCGGTCGCAAATAGTAACAAAAGTTACACAAGCGTCGGAGGCAGTTTTCTTTTCACGGTAAAAAATTCGTTGAAAATTATTGAATATGAGCATAGCGCCATTTCTTACGAAGATTAAATTCGTTGCAAATAATGGAGGTCAATAACGTTGTTAGTGCTTGACAGTACGAAAACACTAAGGGACAACAACACTAAAAGACAGCCCAAACAACTTAAATACACTATAAAGGAACACAACAATAAAAGGGGGCACAGAGCTATCCCGGAATTTCGTGACAACTCGAAATTTTCGTCTTTTTATTTTTGCTGGAATTTTGTATTGTATTTTACGCGATAACGCGACACCGTTCAGAGGAAGAAAATTTTGCTCACTACAACATTTCACCCGTTTATGGAGAAAAACTTCCCATGTTGGAGGTAAGTTTTTATCGACTGCTAATTGCATTATTTGATTCTGTAAACAGTCATTGCCACCCGTTACAGAGCAATAAATCACAGAAGCCTACTCTTCTTGCTCAGTGATGTAGTCTTGGGCCAACTACGATGCTAAATCTCGATCTTGCATATTGATTGTCTGCTTGCGTACGTGACTCCAACAATCTGCAAAGGTTGATGGACAGTGAAGAATGTTTTGCATTTCATAATGTCTGCAGACACGAAAGCTTTACAATGCTCATCCAAATACACATATTTATTGCCACTCTTCATCATCACATTAAACTAAGCAAAATGCTGAAGGAAATGCTCGATAGCTTAGTTTATTGCAGAGTAATGTTATTAAAGTTTTCTTTCTCTTTCACGACAGATTTTAAGCGTTTTTAAAGCAAGAATTCAATGCTAGCATTTCATTCACTTGCCGCTTATCACTGATTACTAGTCAACCAATAGATTTTAAAATGAGCAAATCCCTGTTAGCACTTGCAATTAGTCGCTTCTATAAGTACTCTGTAGCCTACTATTTGAACGGTTTCATATGTAGAAAAATTAGTTTAATAAAAACCATTTATAACTCAAAGGTGACTTTTCCAGAATGAAAAATATTTATGCGATCTAACAGTGTGGGGAATTTTTTATACGCAAGATTTTTTAAGTTTACTGAAATTGCATTTGCATGAGCTCTTTTATTTCGGCACAGTTAGTCGTTAACAAAGTAAATGGGACAGCACAAAATTGCGGTAGTTGCATATATCTGCATTTAGCAGAATGTTCCACGAGCAAATTGCAAAAAAATTTCCAACAAAAAATATTTGTGAGAACTGGTATGAGTCGATGGTTGATGAATTTAGCACGGTGATGATTTTCAGCTATTAAAAAAACTCCAAGCACTACTTTTTGGAATGCAAACCTTATTTTATGGGTGTAGTTTTCATAAACACTGAAGCAAAGATGTGATGAGATCAGTTTGAAAGAGTAGTAGGAACACTTTGCATGAAATTGGGCTGCGGGGAAAAACCAAATGTTTACGCAGAAAAGGGTAAGGGAGAGAGAGGAGAGGTGAAACGTTGAAGTGCAAGGCATTTTTAGAAGCGCATACATCGTTGTCCGAAGGAGGAAGCATGTTGCTACAGCCTTTGCTTTGGCTCTCAACAAGCATGCTCGACTTTCAACAAGCATCGAACAAACTCGCTTGTCAATAGGCGGTCGATTAGGTATCCACAGCCGTCTTTGCCAGCTGTCATCTTATTCGAAGGGCTGATCAACAGCGCAAGAACAACTAAACCCAATGAACAAGATTTATTACTGTTACATAATAATCCGTGCACGCAGCAAACGGATTTATATGCGTTCGGAAAGATCAGAACCGCTGTGCGTTTCTTTTGCAGTGCTTTAAAAGTGCAATGGAACACTGGACTCTGCGTCTGGAAATGAAAAAACGCTATTTTTTGGAAACATTTCATGTCATCTCAAGTTTTTGTGGAGTCTCAAACTTCACTTTTTTTTTCTTTTTCAAAGTGGCGCTCATAAAATTCTCATTTTAGCGATGTACAAATAGCTGCAAACAATGGTCGCTATGACGAGTGAACGTCTGAAAGACTATGCGTCTGAAAGTGTCTGAAACGGCTATGCTCATTTGCATTTTTTTCTCCAATTTATTTAGCCCACTTAAGCGAATACATGACTAGTGTTTGCAAAAAAAAAAAAAAACGAAGTCTGAGAGAACAAGTAGAGGGCACAACTTATGAGCAAGCCATCAGGCGGAAAAAAGAATCCCTATATTCTCATAATCGCTCATAATTCCTTCAATTCTTTTGCCAACAATCGTCATGTTAAAATTCGAAAAATTCCAAAACAAGTTCCGAAATGGACTATGCCAACGCTTTTTTGCTAGTCGAATTCGTTCATTCACTCTCTCACTCTCAACTTTTTTTTAATATGTCGACGTTGTCGAGTCCAGCAAGGTCAAATTGTTAAGCACTTTAAGTTTCCGACCTCAGCACTTAAAGTATGAAAAATTTTCGAGTAGTATGCCATGTATGAAAAGCATAATTTCTTGCAAGCTCGGTGCACGGTGAAGCTATAAGGATTATTTTAAAATCCACTCTTCATGATCACTTCTAAGTTCGGGCTTACTTAAGCGTTCTCATTTTTACATCGCTCAGATCAGAGAAAAAGGAAGTTTTACCGGGGATTTGCAGGGCTATCAGATCAATTGAAATATAGACATTATTCTGCAGAAATTTTTTCTTAGTAGTTTATGAAGCTGGTTTCGTCGAATGAGTTGGATTCAAAGGCGCATATTATGCCAGCTCTTTGAACAAGATCCCATCAACGTTCGCTTTCAGCCTCTTCGTCAATGCAAGAAATTCAAGCGATGACCGATGCATTGAAGTTACGTCGTAATGTGGTCAAAATGCTAGTCGCATGTGTTTCAGTATACTTCTTTTGCTATTCGCCTATTCAGGGAATCTTCCTTTCAAGGTGAGTTTCATACATTTTACATTCTCAAACAGCATATAGCGTGCTATACAGCCCTTTTTCCTCCCCTCTCACTCATCTCTTCCTTCCCTTTGCGTCATAGTTTCTTAGGCAATGCCTCCTAGAAAAACGTCTGTATCAAAGTGAACCCGCCATTATGAGAAACGAATGAATTACGATGGTACCAGTTAAGAAAACATTGTTATTTATGAACTGGCACTCGAAAGGGCTCCTTTCCAGAACCTGTAAGTTCGAAAAACATTCCCTACTCCCTTCCGCTATAAATCATAAACTCATAATCGGCATTCATTTAAATCAAACTCATGGGGTTTTAATAACTTCCAGGAGTGCTACGAAACCTCTAATTTAAAAAAATTGTAATTTAGCGCATCTCTGATGAATATTTTCTGCAAAAGGGTCCTGCTAATTTCTTCTCTTAGGAGACTTAATGTTACTTCTGTAATGAATGCATTCGAGCGACGAGCGCTAAAATTCTAAAAGGCTTTGTTTTGGGAAAATGAAATGAATCGACGCCAATGAGGACTATTAGCGCTTTAAAAAATTCAAAGTTGAATTTCATTCACACGGCAAAAAGAAGCGTATGATGCTAGCAAATATCTGCTGAGAATGCTTAAATCTATAGGAGGCCCATATGTTACGAGATTGAAGTCGCGCGACTCGAAATTTTTTCCGCAAGAAGTACTAAAATTGCTTTTTCACTTCCCAGTATATCGTCTTGAAGCATTCTGTAACATCAGCTGAAATAATTTAAAACTTACTATGATCCTATGTCGATCTTATGTCGATTTTTCCTCCTGTAGACTGAAAACTTATCAGAAATTTGCATCAGCGGATTTTTGATTAACGCTTTGGTTCTCCGAAATATTATTGTTTTATAACCTGGAGCGCTCATCAATATTAAAAGCATCTCAAGGAAAATCCTTGTGTTAAGAAATGGTCGCTATTTTGAGGAGCATTTCACTTTGGCACATCAGTGGCATCGGATCGTTTCCGCCAAAGACGTTCCTCCCTGCTACTGGTAGGGGCCCAATCTTTTTAATATCGAAAAATAGACGATGCCATTTCTTTCACTTTCTAGACACTGGGCAAGAATGTGCTACCTACCTTGAGGCATGCAGTATGTGGCAGAAGTCACATAACGCCACGTCTTCATCAGCGGTAGATATAATAGCTTTTGTTAGGTAAGTTGTCGCATCATGGAAAGTGAAGGATGGGCCTCACATGTTCATGCAAATTTATCTTTAGAATGAGCTGTAGATGTTTGTTTTTCTCAACACGAAGAAAGGAATTTTGTGAGAATGAAAAAAAATAGAATTTCATTGTTTTTTTTTTTTTACATAATCTCACGCAAACATTATGAAATGGTGCGTTTTTTCATTGACGCTAAAGTCTGTACTGGAATCGTCTAATTCCAGTGGGATGCGTGGTGCCTTAAAAGCACATGAAACAAAAATGCTCTGCAGGATTGCAAGGTGAATTTATAATCCAATCTTAACATCTTGATATCTAGCAAGATTGGTCAGCAACATTCGCGAAGCCCTAGGAACAAAAATGTCTCTGAAAAACAGAAAGAATGGTGGAATATTATGGTTGATCTCTTTTATTCTGTGCAGTAATGACATTCTATTCCAGGGCTCTATTCGAGGTTCAGTTCAGTCCGCCATACGAATTCATATTGCTGATGAATGCGCTGGCAATGATGTGTAGTGCATGTAATCCGCTTCTATACACGCTATTTTCCAAGAAATTTCGTGCGCGCATTGCACGTCTTTTATGGTTCAGCAATAGGAAGAGGTTGCCGAAACGCAACGACTTTTCAATCGTAAAGGTAACAGCTAACGAACCGACAGGGCGTTTACGTCTTGAGTGGCATCATGGCGATGACTTTACTCCAACGCATTATTGTTCGGAGAGTAAGCTGGACTTACGCTCATTTAAAGGATAAAGCATTAATGTCAAGATGTCAAGTTGGTGTAAGCTCGACTTGCAGTGATTGGCACAAGTTGATGTCAATCTTATAGTGCTATCAAAGCATTTAAAACAGATCACACTCAAATTTTTCGGTAAACAAAGAAGTCAAATAATCGGATTCGATTGCGAAATTCGATGGTTGTTCACTTTTTGTTTATACTTGTTCAGAAATGAGATGAACAACAGTTAGTAAGTACGCTCTACAGTAGAATCCTTTTAACGACAGACCACACACATTTCATGAGGAATCTTCAGGGATAATGCAGATGAATTGTAGAATATGAGCCCAAAACATAGCTCTGGAAATATTGGTTAACCGACTAATGCAACTGCATGATGAATAGTGTTGAATATTTGATCTTGTTAGGCTTTTCTTGATCTCTACGTGTGTCTCTCTTCTATCCTTCTCTTCCTCCCACCCTCCGCTGGCAGAGCCATACGACCTGACACCGAAACATAAGAGAAGGTAGTAAAGAATCCAAGGGGCAAGATCATCATAGAGGTAGGAGCAGAGTGAATATTACGAATCCATGAACATCAGACAGATAAGCGGATTTCGCCACCACAACAAAAGTAGGTGGAAGTGGAGAGGGAGGGCGAGAGGGCTAATAACCTTCTTCTTGGCTGAATGACTTCGTAACATTATCTGTGACACCTTAAATTACTTTAATACTTAGCTCAAAAAGTCAAAAATTGTGAGTGGGGATTGAGCGAATATTGAAAAAATTATCTTGAAATAGGCATGAGTGGATCATTTTCCCGCCAAAAACACGCCTAGTTAGAAGCGTAGCTACGCATTGCTTAAAATGCCTCTTGAGAGTAAACTTGCTATTTTTTTTCTCGTCTTCGTTTCCCCTACCAACTTCGATCGCTCATAGGCAGTTAATGTGCATATTTTTGCATGTATAAGGAGAGCTCTTCGGTACGGCATATTTATTTTTAATACGTGTGCGCGCATAATTGAGCATACGAGAACAGGGTTCACGAAAAGATAAATGTTCTTGGAAAGAGTACATGGAAATACCGCAGCTTATATAGGTTGTTTATGTTTGACAATTCGCTGACTGTCCTATTATCATTGTGGCGAATGTCAAACGTAACAAAAGAGGGTTGCAATATTCCTACTAATATATATATATATATATATATATATATATATATATATATATATATAGTGTGTACGCTGCACTAAGTTGATGCATTCACTAAAAAAAATTTTCTCACTTTAACAGACGGGTTAGAATGACTGCTTCCATAATTGAAGAATCTCCATATTTTCATTCGCAAGTTAATGACTAAGGCGATGATTGAAGCACGTTGGGAAGTGAACCGGTGAAAGGAAAGCAGTCATCAACACCATCCTCAAAAATAATGATCGATTTAGAAATGAGGGGAAAGGAGGGAGGGAGGGGTGAGAATCATGACGAACCGTAAAGATAACGTTTAGAGATATTAGGCGCCATTCGTCTATACTTTGGATTGCTGTCGTTTTTATGAAAGGCCCTATTAATGCCCAGTAAATATGATCCTGTTCACGAATAATTTTGTTGCAATGCTGTTGATGAACGGCAGCTCGTACGTTTGTCTTTGCTGGTAAATGAATGGCTGTTGTTATATGTAGTATGTTTGTGATAATGCAAAAACGTCTAAGGAAAACCATCTGCCATCCTTTGAAATTCGATTAGTCATTTTCTGTCCGTTGTTGATTCGACCAGTCAATCGGATGAACCTTTCAGACTGGTCGAATTGAACAGCATATTAAAGCATTTGTTGAGTTCGCTGTTTCTGCATATCATGTGCGATGTTTTCTCTGTGTAAATGCATTTTCCGAATCTCAGTGAAGGTATCTTTGTCTGCAAAGGCTTAGTGAATAGGTCTCACTTGGTAAAGAATGATGCGCAATTTATGTTCCTGGGATACCGATGGGAGTGGCACGGGAAAAACTGTGCTTATCGACAAACCTTGCCTCCTCGAGAGTGATCTCTATGAAAATATCTGAATCGTACCTCATGAACATTTCATACGTTCGTATTCCTCGACCCATTAATTCATCATAGAAAGCGTTCGCAATGTTTTTTTAACGCATAAAAGCAAACCTCATACTCTATCCTCTTTATATGTCATTTATATTTTTCATCGTAAATAAACGTTGTTGGGTCAGTAATTGCAGCAAAAGTACCACTAATCGACAATGATAATAACAAATAGCAAATTGTTATACCTGTTCACTTTGAAGCCAGATAATGAAATAAGCATGCCAATAACATAAAAGCTATATTCCTTACCCCTTCTTTAACTCGTACATTGGTGCGTCATTCAAAGTAGTTTACTTCAATATCAAGAACGTTAAAGGAATATAACCTCATTTTTTTTCAAACTCCAACCTTATTTGGTCTTTGCTTGCTTGCTTCCCCTTTCTCAAAAATTAGTTTCGAAGGGACAACAAAACATAACGTCGGAAATTTTTGGAATATATCAAATAATTAACATTAACAACATGTAATGGTCCAGGAATAAAGTGCCCTCAGATATTTAGAAGATATTTAGAGACTTCCATTGGTATTACATAGATCCCACACACAGCAAGTCCAACAGTCGTCATCGTTTCTGTGCAGCTCTAACTCTGCCACCACTGATAAAAAGCTACCGAGTGAAAACAGTCGAATTGAGGCACTGAATGTGAAAACCTCTGCTGTCGACATACGGCTGACAAAGCATTTGCGATGCAACCAGCTACAACCTGGACATTTGCTTCCCTAGACCGACTCGCTGTCCATTGCGCCACGCAGCAATGTGATCTACTACATCGTCTGACCCACCGCGGTGTTCCTCGCCTCGAAAACAAGAACATTTCATGCAGACGTCTACATCCGGAATGAGGAGAGGCGTGGAATGTGGCTGTAGAACGTTTCAAAAAGGATTCTTGTATCTACACTGCGCAGGATCCGATCACGGCAGGATTCGAACCTGCAATCGTCGGTTCCGTAGACCGAAGCGTTGTCCATTGCGCCACGCGGCCATTTGATCTGCAACGTCGTTTGATTCATCGCAGTTTCCTCACCTCGAAAACAAGAAGATTTCGTCCAGAAAACTTTATTCTGAATGGGAAGAGGCGTGGAGGTAGCTTCTGCAGAACGTTTCCAAAAACGGAGGTTATGCATGCCTTGAATAAGATGCGACCACAGAAGGATTCGAACCTGCAATCTTGGTTCCGTAGACCGGCGCGTTGTCCATTGCGCCACGCGGCCATTTGATCGACTACGTCGCCTCTCCCACCGCAGTGTTCCTCACCTCGAAAACAAGAAGATTTCATCCAATTATCTTTATTCCGAATTTAAGAGGCGTACAGGTAGCTTCTGCAGAACGTTTCCAAGAACGGAGGTTACGCATGCCTTGAATAGGATGCGTCCGCGGCAGTATTCGAACATGCAATCTTCGGTTCCGTAGACCGACGCGTTGTCCATTGCGCCACGCGGCCATTTGGTCTACAACGTCGGTTGATTGACCGCACTGTTCCTCACTTCAAAAACAAGAAGATTTCGTCCATTTATCTTTATTCCGAATGGAAGAGGCGTGGAGGTAGCTTCTGCAGAACCTTTCCAAAAACGGAGGTTAAGAATGCCTTGAATTGGATGCGACCACGGCAGGATTTGAACCTGTAATCTTCGGTTCCGTAGACCGACGCGTTGTCCATTGCGCCACGCGGCCATTTGATCTACAACGTCGTTTGATTCATCGCACTCTTCCTCACCTCGAAAACAAGAAGATTTCGTCCAGATAACTTTATTCTGAATGGGAAGAGGCGTGGAGGTAGCGTCTGCAGAGCGTTTGCAAAAGCGGATCATATGCATGCCTTGAACAAGATGCGACCACGGCAGGATTCGAACCTGCAATCTTCGGTTCCGTAGACCGACGCGTTGTCCATTGCGCCACGCGGCCATTTGGTCTACAAGGTCGTTTGATTGACCGCACTGTTCCTCACTTCAAAAACAAGAAGATTTCGTCCAGATAACTTTATTCTGAATGGGAGGAGGCGTGGACGTAGCTTCTGCTGAACGTTTCCAAAAACGGAGGTTACGCATGCCTTGAATAGGATGCGACCACGGCAGGATTCGAACCTGCAATCTTCGGTTCCGTAGACCGACGCGTTGTGCATTGCGCAACGCGGCCATTTGATCTACAACGTCGTCTCTCCCACCGCAGTGTTCCTCACCTCGAAAACAAGAAGATTTCGTCCCGACATCCATATTCCCAATGGAAGGGGCGTAGAGGTAGCTTCTTCAGAGCGCTTCCAAAAACGGAGGTTATGCATGCCTTGAATAAGATGGGACCACGGCAGGATACGAACCTGCAATCTTCGGTTCCGTAGACCGACGCGTTGTCCATTGCGATACGCGAGCATTTGTTCCACTACGTCGTCTCTCCCACCGCAGTGTTCCTAACGTCGAAGACAAGAAGATTTCGTCCAGATGCGTATACTAGAAACGAGGAGTAGCGTAGAAGTTGCGCTTGTACAATGTTTCCAAAAGGATTCTTGTATCTACACTGCGTAGGATGCGACCACGGCAGGATTCCAACCTCCAATCTTCGGTTCCGTAGACCGGCGCGTTGTCCATTGCGCCACGCGGCCATTTGGTCTACAAGGTCGTTTGATTGACCGCACTGTTCCTCACTTCAAAAACAAGAAGATTTCGTCCATTTACCTTTATTCCGAATGGAAGAGGAGTGGAGGTAGCTTCTGCAGAACTTTTCCAAAAACGGAGGTTAAGAATGCCTTGAATTGGATGCGACCACGGCAGGATTCCAACCTGCAATCTTCGGTTCCGTAGACCGGCGCGTTGTCCATTGCTCCACGCGGCCATTTGGTCTACAGCGTCGTTTGATTCATCGCAGTGTTCCTCACTTCAAAACAAGAATATTTCGTCCATTTATCTTTATTCCGAATGGAAGAGGCGTGGAGGTAGCTTCTGCAGAACGTTTCCAAAAACGGAGGTTATGCATGCCTTGAATAAGATGCGACCACGGCAGGATTCGAACCTGCAATCTTCGGTTCCGTAGACCGACGCGTTGTCCATTGCGCCACGCGGCCATTTGATCTACAGCGTCGTTTGATTCATCGCAGTGTTCCTCACCTCGAAAACAAGAAGATTTCGTCCAGATAACTTTATTCTGAATGGGAAGAGGCGTGGAGGTAGCTTCTGCAGAACGTTTCCAAAAACGGATCATATGCATGCCTTGAATAGGATGCGACCACGGCAGGATTCGAACCTGCAACCTTCGGTTCCGTAGACCGACGCGTTGTTCATTGCGCCATGCGGCCATTTGATCGACTACGTCGTCTCTCCCACCGCAGTGTTCCTAACATCGAAAACAAGAAGATTTCGTCCCGATATCTATATTCCGAGTGGGAAGATGCGTCGAGGAAGCTTCTGCAGAACCTTTCCAAAAACGGATCATATGCATGCCTTGAATAAGATGCGACCACGGCAGGATTCGAACCTGCAATCTTCGGTTCCGTAGACCGACGCGTTGTCCATTGCGCCACGCGGCCATTTGGTCCACAACGTCCGTTGCTTGACCGCACTGTTCCCCACTTCAAAAACAAGAAGATTTCGTCCCGATATCTATATTGCGAGTGGGAAGATGCGTCGAGCAAGCTTCTGCAGAACCTTTCCAAAAGCGGATCATATGCATGCCTTGAATAAGATGCGACCACGGCAGGATTCGAGCCTGCAATCTTCGGTTCCGTAGACCGAGGCGTTGTCCATTGCGCAACGCGGCCATTTGATCTACAACGTCCTTTGATTCACCGCAGTCTTCCTCACCTCGAAAACAAGAAGATTTGATCCCGATATCTATATTCCCAATGGAAGAGGCGTAGAGGTAGCTTCTGCAGAGCGCTTCCAAAAACGGAGGTTATGCATGCCTTGAATAAGATGCGACCACGGCAGGATTCGAACCTGCACTCTTCGGTTCCGTAGACCGACGCGTTGTCCATTGCGCCATGCTTCCATTTGGTCTACAACGTCGGTTGATTGACCGCACTGTTCCTCACTTCAAAAACAAGAAGATTTCGTCCATTTATCTTTATTCCGAATGGAAGAGGCGTGGAGGTACCTTCTGCAGAACGTTTCCAAAAATGGATCATATGCATGCCTTGAACAAGACGCGACCACGGCAGGATTCGAACCTGAAATCTTCGGTTCCGTAGACCGACGCGTTGTCCATTGCGCAACGCGGCCATTTGGTCTACAACGTCGGTTGATTGACCGCACTGTTCCTCACTTCAAAAACAAGAAGATTTCGTCCATTTATCTTTATTCCGAATGGAAGAGGCGTGGAGGTAGCTTCTGCAGAACTTTTCCAAAAACGGAGGTTAAGAATGCCTTGAATAAGTTGCGACCACGGCAGGATTCGAACCTGCAATCTTCGGTTCCGTAGACCGACGCGTTGTCCATTGCGCCACGCGGCCATTTGGTCTACAAGGTCGTTTGATTGACCGCACTGTTCCTCACTTCAAAAACAAGAAGATTTTATCCAGACAACTTTATTCTGAATGGGAAGAGGCGTGGAGGTAGCTTCTTCCTAACGTTTCCAAAAACGGAGGTTACGCATGCCTTGAATAGGATGCGACCACGGCAGGATTCGAACCTGCAATCTTCGGTTCCGTAGACCGACGCGTTGTGCATTGCGCAACGCGGCCATTTGATCTACAACGTCGTCTCTCCCACCGCAGTGTTCCTCACCTCGAAAACAAGAAGATTTTGTCCCGATATCTATATTCCGATTGGGAAGATGCGTCGAGGTAGCTTCTGCAGAACGTTTCCAAAAACGGATCATGTGCATGTCTTGAATAAGATGCGACAACGACAGGATTCGAACCTGCAGTCTTCCGTTCCGTAGACCGACGCGTTGTGCATTGCGCAACGCGGCCATTTGATCTACAACGTCGTTTGATTCACCGTAGTCTTCCTCACCTCGAAAACAAGAAGATTTCGTCCCGATATCTATATTAACAATGGAAGGGACCTAGAGGTAGCTTCTGCAGAGCGCTTCCAAAAACGGAGGTTATGCATGCCTTGAATAAGATGCGACCACGGCAGGATTCGAACCTGCAATCTTCGGTTCCGTAGACCGACCCGTTGTCCACTGCGCCACGCGGCCATTTGGTCTACAAGGTCGTTTGATTGACCGCACTGTTCCTCACTTCAAAAACAAGAAGATTTCGTCCAGATAACTTTATTCCGAATGGGAAGATTCGTGGAGGTAGCTTCTTCCTAACGTTTCCAAAAACGGAGGTTACGCATGCCTTGAATAGGATGCGACCACGGCAGGATTCGAACCTGCAATCTTCGGTTCCGTAGACCGACCCGTTGTCCATTGCGCCACGCGGCCATTTGGTCTACAAGGTCGTTTGATTGACCGCACTGTTCCTCACTTCAAAAACAAGAAGATTTCGTCCAGATAACTTTATTCCGAATGGGACGAGGCGTGGAGGTAGCTTCTGCAGAACGTTTCCAAAAAGGGAGGTTAAGAATGCCTTGAATTGGATGCGACCACGGCAGGAATCGAACCTGGAATCTTCGGTTCCATGGACCGACGCGTTGTCCATTGCGATACGCGAGCATTTGTCCCACTACGTCGTCTCTCCCACCGCAGTGTTCCTAACGTCGAAGACAAGAAGATTTCGTCCAGATGCGTATACTAGAAACGAGGAGTAGCGTAGAAGTTGCGCTTGTACAATGTTTCCAAAAGGATTCTTGTATCTACACTGCGTAGGATGCGACCACGGCAGGATTCGAACCTGCAATCTTCGGTTCCGTAGACCGACGCGTTGTCCATTGCGCCACGCGGCCATTTGATCGACTATGTCGTCTCTCCCACCGCAGTGTTCCTAACATCGAAAACAAGAAGATTTCGTCCCGATATCTATATTGCGAGTGGGAAGATGCGTCGAGCAAGCTTCTGCAGAACCTTTCCAAAAGCGGATCATATGCATGCCTTGAATAAGATGCGACCACGGCAGGATTCGAACCTGCAATCTTCGGTTCCGTAGACCGACGCGTTGTCCATTGCGCCACACGGCCACTTGATCGACTACCTCGTCTCTCCCACCGCACTGTTCCTCACTTCAAAAACAAGAAGATTTCGTCCATTTATCTTTATTCCGAATGGAAGAGGCGTGGAGGTACCTTCTGCAGAACGTTTCCAAAAATGGATCATATGGATGCCTTGAACAAGATGCGACCACGGCAGGATTCGAACCTGCAATCTTCGGTTCCGTAGACCGACGATTTGTCCATTGCGCCACGCGGCCATTTGATCGACTACGTCTTTGATTCATCGCAGTGTTCCTCACCTCGAAAACAAGAAGATTTCGTCCAGATAACTTTATTCCGAATTTAAGAGGCATACAGGTAGCTTCTGCAGAACGTTTCCAAGAACGGAGGTTACGCATGCCTTGAATAGGATGCGACCACGGCAGGATTCGAACCTGCAATCTTCGGTTCCGTAGACCGACGCGTTGTCCATTGCGCCACGCGGCCATTTGGTCTACAACGTCGGTTGATTGACCGCACTGTTCCTCACTTCAAAAAAAGAAGATTTCGTCCATTTATCTTTATTCCTAATGGAAGAGGCGTGGAGGTAGCTTCTGCAGAACCTTTCCAAAAACGGAGGTTAAGAATGCCTTCAATTGGATGCGACCACGGCACGATTTGAACCTGCAATCTTCGGTTCCGTAGACCGACTCCTTGTCCATTGCGCCACGCGGCCATTTGATCGACTACCTCGTCTCTCCCACCGCAGTGTTCCTCACTTCAAAAACAAGAAGATTTCGTCCATATATCTTTATTCCGAATGAAGAGGCGTGGAGGTAGCTTCTGCAGAACGTTTCCAAAAACGGAGGTTACGCATGCCTTGAATATGATGCGACCACGGCAGGATTCGAACCTGCAATCTTCGGTTCCGTAGACCGACGTGTTGTCCATTGCGCAACGCGGCCATTTGATCTACAACGTCGTTTGATTCACCGCACTGTTCATCACTTCAAAAACAAGAAGATTTCGTCCATTTATCTTTATTCCGAATGGAAGAGGCGTGGAGGTAGCTTGTGCAGAACGTTTCCAAAAAGGCATCATATCCATGCCTTGAATAAGATGCGACCAGGGCAGGATTCGAACCTGCAATCTTCGGTTCCGTAGACCGACGCGTTGTCCATTGCGCCACGCGTCCACTTGATCGACTACGTCGTCTCTCCCACCGCAGTGTTCCTCACCTCGAAAACATGAAGATTTCGTCCAGATAACTTTATTCTGAATGGGAAGAGGCGTGGAGGTAGCTTCTGCAGAACTTTTCCAAAAACGGAGGTTACGCATGCCTTGAATAGGATGCGACCACGGCAGGATTCGAACCTGCAATGTTCGGTTCCGTAGACCGACGCGTTGTCCATTGCGCCACGCGGCCATTTGGTCTACAACGTCGGTTGATTGACCGCACTGTTCCTCACTTCAAAAAAAGAAGATTTCGTCCATTTATCTTTATTCCTAATGGAAGAGGCATGGAGGTAGCTTCTGCAGAACCTTTCCAAAAACGGAGGTTAAGAATGCCTTGAATTGGATGCGACCACGGCACGATTTGAACCTGCAATCTTCGGTTCCGTAGACCGACGCGTTGTCCATTGCGCCACGCGGCCATTTGATCTACAACGTCGTTTGATTCATCGCAGTGTTCCTCACCTCGAAAACAAGAAGATTTCGTCCAGATAACTTTATTCCGAATTTAAGAGGCATACAGGTAGCTTCTGCAGAACGTTTCCAAAAACGGAGGTTAAGAATGCCTTGAATTGGATGCGACCACGGCAGGATTCGAACCTGCAATCTTCGGTTCCGTAGACCGACTCCTTGTCCATTGCGCCACGCGGCCATTTGATCGACTACCTCGTCTCTCCCACCGCAGTGTTCCTCACTTCAAAAACAAGAAGATTTCGTCCATATATCTTTATTCCGAATGAAGAGGCGTGGAGGTAGCTTCTGAAGAACGTTTCCAAAAACGGAGGTTACGCATGCCTTGAATAGGATGCGACCACGGCAGGATTCGAACCTGCAATCTTCGGTTCCGTAGACCGACGCGTTCTCCATTGCGCCACGCGGCCATTTGGTCTACAAGGTCGTTTGGTTGACCGCACTGTTCCTCACTTCAAAAACAAGAAGATTTCGTCCAGATAACTTTATTCTGAATGGGAAGAGGCGTGGAGGTAGGTTCTGCAGAACGTTTCCAAAAAGGGATCATATGCATGCCTTGAGCAAGATCCGACCACGGCAGGATTCGAACCTGCAATCTTCGGTTCCGTAGACCGACGCGTTGTCCATTGCGCCACGCGGCCATTTGATCGACTACGTCGTCTCTCCCACCGCAGTGTTCCTCACTTCAAAAACAAGAAGATTTCGTCCATTTATCTTTATTCCGAATGGAAGAGGCGTGGAGGTAGCTTCTGCAGAACGTTTCCAAAAACAGAGGTTAAGAATGCCTTGAATTGCATGCGACCACGGCAGGATTCGAACCTGCAATCTTCGGTTCCGTAGACCGGCGCGTTGTCCATTGCGCCACGCGGCCATTTGATCTACAACGTCGTTTGATTCATCGCAGTGTTCCTCACCTCGAAAGCAAGAAGATTTCGTCCAGATAACTTTATTCTGAATGGGAAGAGGCGTGGAGGTAGCTTCTGCAGAACTTTTCCAAAAACGGAGGTTACGCATGCCTTGAATATGATGCGACCACGGCAGGATTCGAACCTGCAATCTTCGGTTCCGTAGACCGACGCGTTGTCCATTGCGCAACGCGGCCATTTGATCTACAACGTCGTTTGATTCACCGCACTGTTCATCACTTCAAAAACAAGAAGATTTCGTCCATTTATCTTTATTCCGAATGGAAGAGGCGTGGAGGTAGCTTGTGCAGAACGTTTCCAAAAAGGCATCATATGCATGCCTTGAATAAGATGCGACCAGGCCAGGATTCGAACCTGCAATCTTCGGTTCCGTAGACCGACGCGTTGTCCATTGCGCCACGCGTCCACTTGATCGACTACGTCGTCTCTCCCACCGCAGTGTTCCTCACCTCGAAAACATGAAGATTTCGTCCAGATAACTTTATTCTGAATGGGAAGAGGCGTGGAGGTAGCTTCTGCAGAACTTTTCCAAAAACGGAGGTTACGCATGCCTTGAATAGGATGCGACCACGGCAGGATTCGAACCTGCAATCTTCGGTTCCGTAGACCGACGCGTTGTCCATTGCGCCACGCGGCCATTTGATCTACAACGTCGTTTGATTCATCGCAGTGTTCCTCACCTCGAAAACAAGAAGATTTCGTCCAGATAACTTTATTCCGAATTTAAGAGGCATACAGGTAGCTTCTGCAGAACGTTTCCAAAAACGGAGGTTAAGAATGCCTTGAATTGGATGCGACCACGGCAGGATTCGAACCTGCAATCTTCGGTTCCGTAGACCGACTCCTTGTCCATTGCGCCACGCGGCCATTTGATCGACTACCTCGTCTCTCCCACCGCAGTGTTCCTCACTTCAAAAACAAGAAGATTTCGTCCATATATCTTTATTCCGAATGAAGAGGCGTGGAGGTAGCTTCTGCAGAACGTTTCCAAAAACGGAGGTTACGCATGCCTTGAATAGGATGCGACCACGGCAGGATTCGAACCTGCAATCTTCGGTTCCGTAGACCGACGCGTTCTCCATTGCGCCACGCGGCGATTTGGTCTACAACGTCGGTTGATTGACCGCACTGTTCCTCACTTCAAAAACAAGAAGATTTCGTCCATTTATCTTTATTCCTAATGGAAGAGGCATGGAGGTAGCTTCTGCAGAACCTTTCCAAAAACGGAGGTTAAGAATGCCTTGAATTGGATGCGACCACGGCACGATTTGAACCTGCAATCTTCGGTTCCGTAGACCGACGCGTTGTCCATTGCGCCACGCGGCCATTTGATCTACAACGTCGTTTGATTCATCGCAGTGTTCCTCACCTCGAAAACAAGAAGATTTCGTCCAGATAACTTTATTCCGAATTTAAGAGGCATACAGGTAGCTTCTGCAGAACGTTTCCAAAAACGGAGGTTAAGAATGCCTTGAATTGGATGCGACCACGGCAGGATTCGAACCTGCAATCTTCGGTTCCGTAGACCGACTCCTTGTCCATTGCGCCACGCGGCCATTTGATCGACTACCTCGTCTCTCCCACCGCAGTGTTCCTCACTTCAAAAACAAGAAGATTTCGTCCATATATCTTTATTCCGAATGAAGAGGCGTGGAGGTAGCTTCTGCAGAACGATTCCAAAAACGGAGGTTACGCATGCCTTGAATAGGATGCGACCACGGCAGGATTCCAACCTGCAATCTTCGGTTCCGTAGACCGACGCGTTCTCCATTGCGCCACGCGGCCATTTGGTCTACAAGGTCGTTTGGTTGACCGCACTGTTCCTCACTTCAAAAACAAGAAGATTTCGTCCATTTATCTTTATTCCTAATGGAAGAGGCATGGAGGTAGCTTCTGCAGAACCTTTCCAAAAACGGAGGTTAAGAATGCCTTGAATTGGATGCGACCACGGCACGATTTGAACCTGCAATCTTCGGTTCCGTAGACCGACGCGTTGTCCATTGCGCCACGCGGCCATTTGATCTACAACGTCGTTTGATTCATCGCAGTGTTCCTCACCTCGAAAACAAGAAGATTTCGTCCAGATAACTTTATTCCGAATTTAAGAGGCATACAGGTAGCTTCTGCAGAACGTTTCCAAAAACGGAGGTTAAGAATGCCTTGAATTGGATGCGACCACGGCAGGATTCGAACCTGCAATCTTCGGTTCCGTAGACCGACTCCTTGTCCATTGCGCCACGCGGCCATTTGATCGACTACCTCGTCTCTCCCACCGCAGTGTTCCTCACTTCAAAAACAAGAAGATTTCGTCCATATATCTTTATTCCGAATGAAGAGGCGTGGAGGTAGCTTCTGCAGAACGATTCCAAAAACGGAGGTTACGCATGCCTTGAATAGGATGCGACCACGGCAGGATTCCAACCTGCAATCTTCGGTTCCGTAGACCGACGCGTTCTCCATTGCGCCACGCGGCCATTTGGTCTACAAGGTCGTTTGGTTGACCGCACTGTTCCTCACTTCAAAAACAAGAAGATTTCGTCCAGATAACTTTATTCTGAATGGGAAGAGGCGTGGAGGTAGGTTCTGCAGAACGTTTCCAAAAAGGGATCATATGCATGCCTTGAGCAAGATCCGACCACGGCAGGATTCGAACCTGCAATCTTCGGTTCCGTAGACCGACGCGTTGTCCATTGCGCCACGCGGCCATTTGATCGACTACGTCGTCTCTCCCACCGCAGTGTTCCTCACTTCAAAAACAAGAAGATTTCGTCCATTTATCTTTATTCCGAATGGAAGAGGCGTGGAGGTAGCTTCTGCAGAACGTTTCCAAAAACAGAGGTTAAGAATGCCTTGAATTGCATGCGACCACGGCAGGATTCGAACCTGGAATCTTCGGTTCCGTAGACCGGCGCGTTGTCCATTGCGCCACGGGGCCATTTGATCTACAACGTCGTTTGATTCATCGCAGTGTTCCTCACCTCGAAAGCAAGAAGATTTCGTCCAGATAACTTTATTCTGAATGGGAAGAGGCGTGGAGGTACCTTCTGCAG
This sequence comes from Baylisascaris procyonis, assembly GCA_037389465.1. Lineage (NCBI taxonomy): Eukaryota > Metazoa > Nematoda > Chromadorea > Rhabditida > Ascarididae > Baylisascaris > Baylisascaris procyonis. The sequence goes on from JAZARR010000206.1 coordinate 991,267, forward strand.
AACGTTTCCAAAAATGGATCATATGGATGCCTTGAACAAGATGCGACCACGGCAGGATTCGAACCTGCAATCTTCGGTTCCGTAGACCGACGAGTTGTCCATTGCGCCACGCGGCCATTTGATCGACTACGTCTTTGATTCATCGCAGTGTTCCTCACCTCGAAAACAAGAAGATTTCGTCCAGATAACTTTATTCCGAATTTAAGAGGCATACAGGTAGCTTCTGCAGAACGTTTCCAAGAACGGAGGTTACGCATGCCTTGAATAGGATGCGACCACGGCAGGATTCGAACCTGCAATCCTCGGTTCCGTAGACCGACGCGTTGTCCATTGCGCCACGCGGCCATTTGGTCTACAACGTCGGTTGATTGACCGCACTGTTCCTCACTTCAAAAAAAGAAGATTTCGTCCATTTATCTTTATTCCGAATGAAGAGGCGTGGAGGTAGCTTCTGCAGAACGTTTCCAAAAACGGAGGTTACGCATGCCTTGAATATGATGCGACCACGGCAGGATTCGAACCTGCAATCTTCGGTTCCGTAGACCGACGTGTTGTCCATTGCGCAACGCGGCCATTTGATCTACAACGTCGTTTGATTCACCGCACTGTTCATCACTTCAAAAACAAGAAGATTTCGTCCATTTATCTTTATTCCGAATGGAAGAGGCGTGGAGGTAGCTTGTGCAGAACGTTTCCAAAAAGGCACCATATCCATGCCTTGAATAAGATGCGACCAGGGCAGGATTCGAACCTGCAATCTTCGGTTCCGTAGACCGACGCGTTGTCCATTACGCCACGCGTCCACTTGATCGACTACGTCGTCTCTCCCACCGCAGTGTTCCTCACCTCGAAAACATGAAGATTTCGTCCAGATAACTTTATTCTGAATGGGAAGAGGCGTGGAGGTAGCTTCTGCAGAACTTTTCCAAAAACGGAGGTTACGCATGCCTTGAATAGGATGCGACCACGGCAGGATTCGAACCTGCAATCTTCGGTTCCGTAGACCGACGCGTTGTCCATTGCGCCACGCGGCCATTTGGTCTACAACGTCGGTTGATTGACCGCACTGTTCCTCACTTCAAAAAAGAAGATTTCGTCCATTTATCTTTATTCCTAATGGAAGAGGCATGGAGGTAGCTTCTGCAGAACCTTTCCAAAAACGGAGGTTAAGAACGCCTTGAATTGGATGCGACCACGGCACGATTTGAACCTGCAATCTTCGGTTCCGTAGACCGACGCGTTGTCCATTGCGCCACGCGGCCATTTGATCTACAACGTCGTTTGATTCATCGCAGTGTTCCTCACCTCGAAAACAAGATTTCGTCCAGATAACTTTATTCCGAATTTAAGAGGCATACAGGTAGCTTCTGCAGAACGTTTCCAAAAACGGAGGTTAACAATGCCTTGAATTGGATGCGACCACGGCAGGATTCGAACCTGCAATCTTCGGTTCCGTAGACCGACTCCTTGTCCATTGCGCCACGCGGCCATTTGATCGACTACGTCGCCTCTCCCACCGCAGTGTTCCTCACCTCGAAAACAAGAAGATTTCGTCCATTTATCTTTATTCTGAATGGAAGAGGCATGGATGTAGCTTCTGCAGAACGTTTCCAAAAACAGAGGTTAAGAATGCCTTGAATTGCGTGCGACCACGGCAGGATTCGAACCTGCAATCTTCGGTTCCGTAGACCGACGCGTTGTCCATTGCGCCACGCGGCCATTTGGTCTACAAGGTCGTTTGGTTGACCGCACTGTTCCTCACTTCAAAAACAAGAAGATTTCGTCCAGATAACTTTATTCTGAATGGGAAGAGGCGTGGAGGTAGCTTCTGCAGAACTTTTCCAAAAACGGAGGTTACGCATGCCTTGAATAAGATCCGACCACGGCAGGATTCGAACCTGCAATCTTCGGTTCCGTAGACCGACGCGTTGTCCATGGCGCCACGCGGCCATTTGATCGAAAACGTCGTCTCTCCCACCGCAGTGTTCCTCACCTCGAAAACAAGAAGATTTCGTCCAGATAACTTTATTCTGAATGGGAAGAGTCGTGGAGGTAGCTTCTGCAGAACTTTTCCAAAAACGGAGGTTACGCATGCCTTGAATAGGATGCGACCACGGCAGGATTCGAACCTGCAATCTTCGGTTCCGTAGACCGACGCGTTGTCCATGGCGCCACGCGGCCATTTGATCGACTACGTCGTCTCTCCCACCGCAGTGTTCCTCACTTCAAAAACAAGAAGATTTCGTCCATTTATCTTTATTGCGAATGGAAGAGGCGTGGAGGTACCTTCTGCAGAACGTTTCCAAAAATGGATCATATGGATGCCTTGAACAAGATGCGACCACGGCAGGATTCGAACCTGCAATCTTCGGTTCCGTAGAACGACGAGTTGTCCATTGCGCCACGCGGCCATTTGATCGACTACGTCTTTGATTCATCGCAGTGTTCCTCACCTCGAAAACAAGAAGATTTCGTACAGATAACTTTATTCCGAATTTAAGAGGCATACAGGTAGCTTCTGCAGAACGTTTCCAAGAACGGAGGTTACGCATGCCTTGAATAGGATGCGACCACGGCAGGATTCGAACCTGCAATCCTCGGTTCCGTAGACCGACGCGTTGTCCATTGCGCCACGCGGCCATTTGGTCTACAACGTCGGTTGATTGACCGCACTGTTCCTCACTTCAAAAAAAGAAGATTTCGTCCATTTATCTTTATTCCGAATGAAGAGGCGTGGAGGTAGCTTCTGCAGAACGTTTCCAAAAACGGAGGTTACGCATGCCTTGAATATGATGCGACCACGGCAGGATTTGAACCTGCAATCTTCGGTTCCGTAGACCGACGCGTTGTCCATTGCGCCACGCGGCCATTTGATCTACAACGTCGTTTGATTCATCGCACTGTTCATCACTTCAAAAACAAGAAGATTTCGTCCATTTATCTTTATTCCGAATGGAAGAGGCGTGGAGGTAGCTTGTGCAGAACGTTTCCAAAAAGGCATCATATCCATGCCTTGAATAAGATGCGACCAGGGCAGGATTCGAACCTGCAATCTTCGGTTCCGTAGACCGACGCGTTGTCCATTACGCCACGCGTCCACTTGATCGACTACGTCGTCTCTCCCACCGCAGTGTTCCTCACCTCGAAAACATGAAGATTTCGTCCAGATAACTTTATTCTGAATGGGAAGAGGCGTGGAGGTAGCTTCTGCAGAACTTTTCCAAAAACGGAGGTTACGCATGCCTTGAATAGGATGCGACCACGGCAGGATTCGAACCTGCAATCTTCGGTTCCGTAGACCGACGCGTTGTCCATTGCGCCACGCGGCCATTTGGTCTACAACGTCGGTTGATTGACCGCACTGTTCCTCACTTCAAAAAAAGAAGATTTCGTCCATTTATCTTTATTCCTAATGGAAGAGGCATGGAGGTAGCTTCTGCAGAACCTTTCCAAAAACGGAGGTTAAGAATGCCTTGAATTGGATGCGACCACGGCACGATTTGAACCTGCAATCTTCGGTTCCGTAGACCGACGCGTTGTCCATTGCGCCACGCGGCCATTTGATCGACTACCTCGTCTCTCCCACCGCAGTGTTCCTCACTTCAAAAACAAGAAGATTTCGTCCATATATCTTTATTCCGAATGAAGAGGCGTGGAGGTAGCTTCTGCAGAACGTTTCCAAAAACGGAGGTTACGCATGCCTTGAATAGGATGCGACCACGGCAGGACTCGAACCTGCAATCTTCGGTTCCGTAGACCGACGCGTTGTCCATTGCGCCACGCGGCCATTTGATCGACTACGTCGTCTCTCCCACCGCAGTGTTCCTCACTTCAAAAACAAGAAGATTTCGTCCATTTATCTTTATTCCGAATGGAAGAGGCGTGGAGGTAGCTTCTGCAGAACGTTTCCAAAAACAGAGGTTAAGAATGCCTTGAATTGCATGCGACCACGGCAGGATTCGAACCTGGAATCTTCGGTTCCGTAGACCGGCGCGTTGTCCATTGCGCCACGGGGCCATTTGATCTACAACGTCGTTTGATTCATCGCAGTGTTCCTCACCTCGAAAGCAAGAAGATTTCGTCCAGATAACTTTATTCTGAATGGGAAGAGGCGTGGAGGTACCTTCTGCAGAACGTTTCCAAAAATGGATCATATGGATGCCTTGAACAAGATGCGACCACGGCAGGATTCGAACCTGCAATCTTCGGTTCCGTAGACCGACGAGTTGTCCATTGCGCCACGCGGCCATTTGATCGACTACGTCTTTGATTCATCGCAGTGTTCCTCACCTCGAAAACAAGAAGATTTCGTCCAGATAACTTTATTCCGAATTTAAGAGGCATACAGGTAGCTTCTGCAGAACGTTTCCAAGAACGGAGGTTACGCATGCCTTGAATAGGATGCGACCACGGCAGGATTCGAACCTGCAATCCTCGGTTCCGTAGACCGACGCGTTGTCCATTGCGCCACGCGGCCATTTGGTCTACAACGTCGGTTGATTGACCGCACTGTTCCTCACTTCAAAAAAGAAGATTTCGTCCATTTATCTTTATTCCGAATGAAGAGGCGTGGAGGTAGCTTCTGCAGAACGTTTCCAAAAACGGAGGTTACGCATGCCTTGAATATGATGCGACCACGGCAGGATTCGAACCTGCAATCTTCGGTTCCGTAGACCGACGTGTTGTCCATTGCGCAACGCGGCCATTTGATCTACAACGTCGTTTGATTCACCGCACTGTTCATCACTTCAAAAACAAGAAGATTTCGTCCATTTATCTTTATTCCGAATGGAAGAGGCGTGGAGGTAGCTTGTGCAGAACGTTTCCAAAAAGGCACCATATCCATGCCTTGAATAAGATGCGACCAGGGCAGGATTCGAACCTGCAATCTTCGGTTCCGTAGACCGACGCGTTGTCCATTACGCCACGCGTCCACTTGATCGACTACGTCGTCTCTCCCACCGCAGTGTTCCTCAACTCGAAAACATGAAGATTTCGTCCAGATAACTTTATTCTGAATGGGAAGAGGCGTGGAGGTAGCTTCTGCAGAACTTTTCCAAAAACGGAGGTTACGCATGCCTTGAATAGGATGCGACCACGGCAGGATTCGAACCTGCAATCTTCGGTTCCGTAGACCGACGCGTTGTCCATTGCGCCACGCGGCCATTTGGTCTACAACGTCGGTTGATTGACCGCACTGTTCCTCACTTCAAAAAAAGAAGATTTCGTCCATTTATCTTTATTCCTAATGGAAGAGGCATGGAGGTAGCTTCTGCAGAACCTTTCCAAAAACGGAGGTTAAGAATGCCTTGAATTGGATGCGACCACGGCACGATTTGAACCTGCAATCTTCGGTTCCGTAGACCGGCGCGTTGTCCATTGCGCCACGGGGCCATTTGATCTACAACGTCGTTTGATTCATCGCAGTGTTCCTCACCTCGAAAGCAAGAAGATTTCGTCCAGATAACTTTATTCTGAATGGGAAGAGGCGTGGAGGTACCTTCTGCAGAACGTTTCCAAAAATGGATCATATGGATGCCTTGAACAAGATGCGACCACGGCAGGATTCGAACCTGCAATCTTCGGTTCCGTAGACCGACGAGTTGTCCATTGCGCCACGCGGCCATTTGATCGACTACGTCTTTGATTCATCGCAGTGTTCCTCACCTCGAAAACAAGAAGATTTCGTCCAGATAACTTTATTCCGAATTTAAGAGGCATACAGGTAGCTTCTGCAGAACGTTTCCAAGAACGGAGGTTACGCATGCCTTGAATAGGATGCGACCACGGCAGGATTCGAACCTGCAATCCTCGGTTCCGTAGACCGACGCGTTGTCCATTGCGCCACGCGGCCATTTGGTCTACAACGTCGGTTGATTGACCGCACTGTTCCTCACTTCAAAAAAAGAAGATTTCGTCCATTTATCTTTATTCCGAATGAAGAGGCGTGGAGGTAGCTTCTGCAGAACGTTTCCAAAAACGGAGGTTACGCATGCCTTGAATATGATGCGACCACGGCAGGATTCGAACCTGCAATCTTCGGTTCCGTAGACCGACGTGTTGTCCATTGCGCAACGCGGCCATTTGATCTACAACGTCGTTTGATTCACCGCACTGTTCATCACTTCAAAAACAAGAAGATTTCGTCCATTTATCTTTATTCCGAATGGAAGAGGCGTGGAGGTAGCTTGTGCAGAACGTTTCCAAAAAGGCACCATATCCATGCCTTGAATAAGATGCGACCAGGGCAGGATTCGAACCTGCAATCTTCGGTTCCGTAGACCGACGCGTTGTCCATTACGCCACGCGTCCACTTGATCGACTACGTCGTCTCTCCCACCGCAGTGTTCCTCACCTCGAAAACATGAAGATTTCGTCCAGATAACTTTATTCTGAATGGGAAGAGGCGTGGAGGTAGCTTCTGCAGAACTTTTCCAAAAACGGAGGTTACGCATGCCTTGAATAGGATGCGACCACGGCAGGATTCGAACCTGCAATCTTCGGTTCCGTAGACCGACGCGTTGTCCATTGCGCCACGCGGCCATTTGGTCTACAACGTCGGTTGATTGACCGCACTGTTCCTCACTTCAAAAAAAGAAGATTTCGTCCATTTATCTTTATTCCTAATGGAAGAGGCATGGAGGTAGCTTCTGCAGAACCTTTCCAAAAACGGAGGTTAAGAACGCCTTGAATTGGATGCGACCACGGCACGATTTGAACCTGCAATCTTCGGTTCCGTAGACCGACGCGTTGTCCATTGCGCCACGCGGCCATTTGATCTACAACGTCGTTTGATTCATCGCAGTGTTCCTCACCTCGAAAACAAGATTTCGTCCAGATAACTTTATTCCGAATTTAAGAGGCATACAGGTAGCTTCTGCAGAACGTTTCCAAAAACGGAGGTTAACAATGCCTTGAATTGGATGCGACCACGGCAGGATTCGAACCTGCAATCTTCGGTTCCGTAGACCGACTCCTTGTCCATTGCGCCACGCGGCCATTTGATCGACTACGTCGCCTCTCCCACCGCAGTGTTCCTCACCTCGAAAACAAGAAGATTTCGTCCATTTATCTTTATTCTGAATGGAAGAGGCATGGATGTAGCTTCTGCAGAACGTTTCCAAAAACAGAGGTTAAGAATGCCTTGAATTGCGTGCGACCACGGCAGGATTCGAACCTGCAATCTTCGGTTCCGTAGACCGACGCGTTGTCCATTGCGCCACGCGGCCATTTGGTCTACAAGGTCGTTTGGTTGACCGCACTGTTCCTCACTTCAAAAACAAGAAGATTTCGTCCAGATAACTTTATTCTGAATGGGAAGAGGCGTGGAGGTAGCTTCTGCAGAACTTTTCCAAAAACGGAGGTTACGCATGCCTTGAATAAGATCCGACCACGGCAGGATTCGAACCTGCAATCTTCGGTTCCGTAGACCGACGCGTTGTCCATGGCGCCACGCTGCCATTTGATCGAAAACGTCGTCTCTCCCACCGCAGTGTTCCTCACCTCGAAAACAAGAAGATTTCGTCCAGATAACTTTATTCTGAATGGGAAGAGTCGTGGAGGTAGCTTCTGCAGAACTTTTCCAAAAACGGAGGTTACGCATGCCTTGAATAGGATGCGACCACGGCAGGATTCGAACCTGCAATCTTCGGTTCCGTAGACCGACGCGTTGTCCATGGCGCCACGCGGCCATTTGATCGACTACGTCGTCTCTCCCACCGCAGTGTTCCTCACTTCAAAAACAAGAAGATTTCGTCCATTTATCTTTATTGCGAATGGAAGAGGCGTGGAGGTACCTTCTGCAGAACGTTTCCAAAAATGGATCATATGGATGCCTTGAACAAGATGCGACCACGGCAGGATTCGAACCTGCAATCTTCGGTTCCGTAGAACGACGAGTTGTCCATTGCGCCACGCGGCCATTTGATCGACTACGTCTTTGATTCATCGCAGTGTTCCTCACCTCGAAAACAAGAAGATTTCGTACAGATAACTTTATTCCGAATTTAAGAGGCATACAGGTAGCTTCTGCAGAACGTTTCCAAGAACGGAGGTTACGCATGCCTTGAATAGGATGCGACCACGGCAGGATTCGAACCTGCAATCCTCGGTTCCGTAGACCGACGCGTTGTCCATTGCGCCACGCGGCCATTTGGTCTACAACGTCGGTTGATTGACCGCACTGTTCCTCACTTCAAAAAAAGAAGATTTCGTCCATTTATCTTTATTCCGAATGAAGAGGCGTGGAGGTAGCTTCTGCAGAACGTTTCCAAAAACGGAGGTTACGCATGCCTTGAATATGATGCGACCACGGCAGGATTTGAACCTGCAATCTTCGGTTCCGTAGACCGACGCGTTGTCCATTGCGCCACGCGGCCATTTGATCTACAACGTCGTTTGATTCATCGCACTGTTCATCACTTCAAAAACAAGAAGATTTCGTCCATTTATCTTTATTCCGAATGGAAGAGGCGTGGAGGTAGCTTGTGCAGAACGTTTCCAAAAAGGCATCATATCCATGCCTTGAATAAGATGCGACCAGGGCAGGATTCGAACCTGCAATCTTCGGTTCCGTAGACCGACGCGTTGTCCATTACGCCACGCGTCCACTTGATCGACTACGTCGTCTCTCCCACCGCAGTGTTCCTCACCTCGAAAACATGAAGATTTCGTCCAGATAACTTTATTCTGAATGGGAAGAGGCGTGGAGGTAGCTTCTGCAGAACTTTTCCAAAAACGGAGGTTACGCATGCCTTGAATAGGATGCGACCACGGCAGGATTCGAACCTGCAATCTTCGGTTCCGTAGACCGACGCGTTGTCCATTGCGCCACGCGGCCATTTGGTCTACAACGTCGGTTGATTGACCGCACTGTTCCTCACTTCAAAAAAAGAAGATTTCGTCCATTTATCTTTATTCCTAATGGAAGAGGCATGGAGGTAGCTTCTGCAGAACCTTTCCAAAAACGGAGGTTAAGAATGCCTTGAATTGGATGCGACCACGGCACGATTTGAACCTGCAATCTTCGGTTCCGTAGACCGACGCGTTGTCCATTGCGCCACGCGGCCATTTGATCTACAACGTCGTTTGATTCATCGCAGTGTTCCTCACCTCGAAAACAAGAAGATTTCGTCCAGATAACTTTATTCCGAATTTAAGAGGCATACAGGTAGCTTCTGCAGAACGTTTCCAAAAACGGAGGTTAAGAATGCCTTGAATTGGATGCGACCACGGCAGGATTCGAACCTGCAATCTTCGGTTCCGTAGACCGACTCCTTGTCCATTGCGCCACGCGGCCATTTGATCGACTACCTCGTCTCTCCCACCGCAGTGTTCCTCACTTCAAAAACAAGAAGATTTCGTCCATATATCTTTATTCCGAATGAAGAGGCGTGGAGGTAGCTTCTGCAGAACGTTTCCAAAAACGGAGGTTACGCATGCCTTGAATAGGATGCGACCACGGCAGGACTCGAACCTGCAATCTTCGGTTCCGTAGACCGACGCGTTGTCCATTGCGCCACGCGGCCATTTGGTCTACAAGGTCGTTTGGTTGACCGCACTGTTCCTCACTTCAAAAACAAGAAGATTTCGTCCAGATAACTTTATTCTGAATGGGAAGAGGCGTGGAGGTAGCTTCTGCAGAACTTTTCCAAAAACGGAGGTTACGCATGCCTTGAATAAGATCCGACCACGGCAGGATTCGAACCTGCAATCTTCGGTTCCGTAGACCGACGCGTTGTCCATGGCGCCACGCGGCCATTTGATCGACTACGTCGTCTCTCCCACCGCAGTGTTCCTCACTTCAAAAACAAGAAGATTTCGTCCATTTATCTTTATTGCGAATGGAAGAGGCGTGGAGGTAGCTTCTGCAGAACGTTTCCAAAAACAGAGGTTAAGAATGAATTGAATTGCATGCGACCACGGCAGGATTCGAACCTGCAATCTTCGGTTCCGTAGACCGACGCGTTGTCCATTGCGCCACGCGGCCATTTGATCTACAACGTCGTTTGATTCATCGCAGTGTTCCTCACCTCGAAAACAAGAAGATTTCGTCCAGATAACTTTATTCTGAATGGGAAGAGTCGTGGAGGTAGCTTCTGCAGAACTTTTCCAAAAACGGAGGTTACGCATGCCTTGAATAGGATGCGACCGCGGCAGGATTCGAACCTGCAATCTTCGGTTCCGTAGACCGACGCGTTGTCCATTGCGCAACGCGGCCATTTGATCTACAACGTCGTTTGATTCACCGCACTGTTCATCACTTCAAAAACAAGAAGATTTCGTCCATTTATTTTTATTCCGAATGGAAGAGGCGTGGAGGTAGCTTCTGCAGAACGTTTCCAAAAAGGCATCATATGCATGCCTTGAATAGGATGCGACCACGGCAGGATTCGAACCTGCAATCTTCGGTTCCGTAGACCTACGCGTTGTCCATGGCGCCACGCGGCCATTTGATCGACTACGTCGTCTCTCCCACCGCAGTGTTCCTCACTTCAAAAACAAGAAGATTTCGTCCATTTATCTTTATTGCGAATGGAAGAGGCGTGGAGGTAGCTTCTGCAGAACGTTTCCAAAAACAGAGGTTAAGAATGAATTGAATTGCATGCGACCACGGCAGGATTCGAACCTGCAATCTTCGGTTCCGTAGACCGACGCGTTGTCCATTGCGCCACGCGGCCATTTGGTCTACAAGGTCGTTTGATTGACCGCACTGTTCCTCACTTCAAAAACAAGAAGATTTCGTCCAGATAACTTTATTCTGAATGGGAAGAGGCGTGGAGGTAGCTTCTGCAAAACGTTTCCAAAAAGGGATCATGTGCATGCCTTGAGCAAGATCCGACCACGGCAGGATTCGAACCTGCAATCTTGGGTTCCGTAGACCGACGCGTTGTCCATTGCGCCACGCGGCCATTTGATCGACTACGTCGTCTCTCCCACCGCAGTGTTCCTCACTTCAAAAACAAGAAGATTTCGTCCATTTATCTTTACTCCGAATGGAACAGGCGTGGAGGTAGCTTCTGCAGAACGTTTCCAAAAAGAGAGGTTAAGAATGCCTTGAATTGCGTGCGACCACGGCAGGATTCGAACCTGCAATCTTCGTTTCCGTAGACCGACGCGTTGTCCATTGCGCCAAGCGGCCATTTGATCTACAACGTCGTTTGATTCATCGCAGTGTTCCTCACCTCTAAACATGAAGATTTCGTCCAGATAACTTTATTCTGAATGGGAAGAGGCGTGGAGGTAGCTTCTGCAGAACTTTTCCAAAAACGGAGGTTACGCATGCCTTGAATAGGATGCGACCACGGCAGGATTCGAACCTGCAATCTTCGGTTCCGTAGACCGACGCGTTGTCCATTGCGCCAAGCGGCCATTTGGTCTACAAGGTCGTTTGGTTGACCGCACTGTTCCTCACTTCAAAAACAAGAAGATTTCGTCCAGATAACTTTATTCTGAATGGGAAGAGGCGTGGAGGTAGGTTCTGCAGAACGTTTCCAAAAAGGGATCATATGCATGCCTTGAGCAAGATCCGACCACGGCAGGATTCGAACCTGCAATCTTCGGTTCCGTAGACCGACGCGTTGTCCATTGCGCCACGCGGACATTTGATCGACTACGTCGTCTCTCCCACCGCAGTGTTCCTCACTTCAAAAACAAGAAGATTTCGTCCATTTATCTTTATTCCGAATGGAAGAGGCGTGGAGGTAGCTTCTGCAGAACGTTTCCAAAAACAGAGGTTAAGAATGCCTTGAATTGCATGCGACCACGGCAGGATTCGAACCTGCAATCTTCGGTTCCGTAGACCGACGCGTTGTCCATTGCGCCACGCGGCCATTTGATCGACTACGTCGTCCCTCCCACCGCAGTGTTCCTCACTTCAAAAACAAGAAGATTTCGTCCATTTATCTTTATTCCGAATGGAAGAGGCGTGGAGGTAGCTTCTGCAGAACGTTTCCAAAAACAGAGGTTAAGAATGCCTTGAATTGCATGCGACCACGGCAGGATTCGAACCTGCAATCTTCGGTTCCGTAGACCGACGCGTTGTCCATTGCGCCACGCGGCCATTTGATCTACAACGTCGTTTGGTTGACCGCACTGTTCCTCACTTCAAAAACAAGAAGATTTCGTCCATTTATCTTTATTGCGAATGGAAGAGGCGTGGAGGTAGCTTCTGCAGAACGTTTCCAAAAACAGAGGTTAAGAATGAATTGAATTGCATGCGACCACGGCAGGATTCGAACCTGCAATCTTCGGTTCCGTAGACCGACGCGTTGTCCATTGCGCCACGCGGCCATTTGATCTACAACGTCGTTTGATTCATCGCAGTGTTCCTCACCTCGAAAACAAGAAGATTTCGTCCAGATAACTTTATTCTGAATGGGAAGAGTCGTGGAGGTAGCTTCTGCAGAACTTTTCCAAAAACGGAGGTTACGCATGCCTTGAATAGGATGCGACCACGGCAGGATTCGAACCTGCAATCTTCGGTTCCGTAGACCGACGCGTTGTCCATTGCGCCACGCGGACATTTGATCGACTACGTCGTCTCTCCCACCGCAGTGTTCCTCACTTCAAAAACATGAAGATTTCGTCCATTTATCTTTATTCCGAATGGAAGAGGCGTGGAGGTAGCTTCTGCAGAACGTTTCCAAAAACAGAGGTTAAGAATGCCTTGAATTGCATGCGACCACGGCAGGATTCGAACCTGCAATCTTCGGTTCCGTAGACCGACGCGTTGTCCATTGCGCCACGCGGCCATTTGATCGACTACGTCGTCCCTCCCACCGCAGTGTTCCTCACTTCAAAAACAAGAAGATTTCGTCCATTTATCTTTATTCCGAATGGAAGAGGCGTGGAGGTAGCTTCTGCAGAACGTTTCCAAAAACAGAGGTTAAGAATGCCTTGAATTGCATGCGACCACGGCAGGATTCGAACCTGCAATCTTCGGTTCCGTAGACCGACGCGTTGTCCATTGCGCCACGCGGCCATTTGATCTACAACGTCGTTTGGTTGACCGCACTGTTCCTCACTTCAAAAACAAGAAGATTTCGTCCATTTATCTTTATTCCGAATGGAAGAGGCGTGGAGGTAGCTTCTGCAGAACGTTTCGAAAAACAGAGGTTAAGAATGCCTTGAATTGCATGCGACCACGGCAGGATTCGAACCTGCAATCTTCGGTTCCGTAGACCGACGCGTCGTCCATTGCGCCACGCGGCCATTTGATCTACAACGTCGTTTGATTCATCGCAGTGTTCCTCACCTCGAAAGCAAGAAGATTTCGTCCAGATAACTTTATTCTGAATGGGAAGAGGCGTGGAGGTAGCTTCTGCAGAACTTTTCCAAAAACGGAGGTTACGCATGCCTTGAATAGGATGCGACCACGGCAGGATTCGAACCTGCAATCTTCGGTTCCGTAGACCGACGCGTTGTCCATTGCGCCACGCGGACATTTGATCGACTACGTCGTCTCTCCCACCGCAGTGTTCCTCACTTCAAAAACAAGAAGATTTCGTCCATTTATCTTTATTCCGAATGGAAGAGGCGTGGAGGTAGCTTCTGCAGAACGTTTCCAAAAACAGAGGTTAAGAATGCCTTGAATTGCATGCGACCACGGCAGGATTCGAACCTGCAATCTTCGGTTCCGTAGACCGACGCGTTGTCCATTGCGCCACGCGGCCATTTGATCTACAACGTCGTTTGATTCATCGCAGTGTTCCTCACCTCGAAAGCAAGAAGATTTCGTCCAGATAACTTTATTCTGAATGGGAAGAGGCGTGGAGGTAGCTTCTGCAGAACTTTTCCAAAAACGGAGGTTACGCATGCCTTGAATAGGATGCGACCACGGCAGGATTCGAACCTGCAATCTTCGGTTCCGTAGACCGACGCGTTGTCCATTGCGCCACGCGGCCATTTGGTCTACAATGTCGTTTGGTTGACCGCACTGTTCCTCACTTCAAAAACAAGAAGATTTCGTCCAGATAACTTTATTCTGAATGGGAAGAGGCGTAGAGGTAGGTTCTGCAGAACGTTTCCAAAAAGGGATCATATGCATGCCTTGAGCAAGATCCGACCACGGCAGGATTCGAACCTGCAATCTTCGGTTCCGTAGACCGACGCGTTGTCCATTGCGCCACGCGGCCATTTGATCTACAACGTCGTTTGATTCATCGCAGTGTTCCTCACTTCAAAAACAAGAAGATTTCGTCCATTTATCTTTATTCCGAATGGAAGAGGCGTGGAGGTAGCTTCTGCAGAACGTTTCCAAAAACAGAGGTTAAGAATGCCTTGAATTGCATGCGACCACGGCAGGATTCGAACCTGCAATCTTCGGTTCCGTAGACCGACGCGTTGTCCATCGCGCCACTCGGCCATTTGATCGACTACGTCGTCTCTCCCACCGCAGTGTTCCTCACTTCAAAAACAAGAAGATTTCGTCCATTTATCTTTATTCCGAATGGAAGAGGCGTGGAGGTAGCTTCTGCAGAACGTTTCCAAAAACAGAGGTTAAGAATGCCTTGAATTGCATGCGACCACGGCAGGATTCGAACCTGCAATCTTCGGTTCCGTAGACCGACGCGTCGTCCATTGCGCCACGCGGCCATTTGGTCTACAAGGTCGTTTGTTTGACCGCACTGTTCCTCACTTCAAAAACAAGAAGATTTCGTCCAGATAACTTTATTCTGAATGGGAAGAGGCGTGGAGGTAGCTTCTGCAGAACGTTTCCAAAAACAGAGGTTAAGAGTGCCTTGAATTGCATGCGACCACGGCAGGATTCGAACCTGCAATCTTCTGTTCCGTAGACCGACGCGTTGTCCATTGCGCCACGCGGCCATTTGATCTACAACGTCGTTTGATTCATCGCAGTGTTCCTCACCTCGAAAGCAAGAAGATTTCGTCCAGATAACTTTATTCTGAATGGGAAGAGGCGTGGAGGTAGCTTCTGCAGAACGTTTCCAAAAACAGAGGTTAAGAGTGCCATGAATTGCATGCGACCACGGCGGGATTCGAACCTGCAATCTTCGGTTCCGTAGACCGACGCGTCGTCCATTGCGCCACGCGGCCATTTGATCGACTACGTCGTCTCTCCCACCGCAGTGTTCCTCACTTCAAAAACAAGAAGATTTCGTCCATTTATCTTTATTGCGAATGGAAGAGGCGTGGAGGTACCTTCTGCAGAACGTTTCCAAAAATGGATCATATGGATGCCTTGAACAAGATGCGACCACGGCAGGATTCGAACCTGCAATCTTCGGTTCCGTAGACCGACGAGTTGTCCATTGCGCCACGCGGCCATTTGATCGACTACGTCTTTGATTCATCGCAGTGTTCCTCACCTCGAAAACAAGAAGATTTCGTCCAGATAACTTTATTCCGAATTTAAGAGGCATACAGGTAGCTTCTGCAGAACGTTTCCAAGAACGGAGGTTACGGATGCCTTGAATAGGATGCGACCACGGCAGGATTCGAACCTGCAATCCTCGGTTCCGTAGACCGACGCGTTGTCCATTGCGCCACGCGGCAATTTGGTCTACAACGTCGGTTGATTGACCGCACTGTTCCTCACTTCAGAAAAAGAAGATTTCGTCCATTTATCTTTATTCCGAATGAAGAGGCGTGGAGGTAGCTTCTGCAGAACGTTTCCAAAAACGGAGGTTACGCATGCCTTGAATATGATGCGACCACGGCAGGATTCGAACCTGCAATCTTCGGTTCCGTAGACCGACGTGTTGTCCATTGCGCAACGCGGCCATTTGATCTACAACGTCGTTTGATTCACCGCACTGTTCATCACTTCAAAAACAAGAAGATTTCGTCCATTTATCTTTATTCCGAATGGAAGAGGCGTGGAGGTAGCTTGTGCAGAACGTTTCCAAAAAGGCATCATATCCATGCCTTGAATAAGATGCGACCAGGGCAGGATTCGAACCTGCAATCTTCGGTTCCGTAGACCGACGCGTTGTCCATTACGCCACGCGTCCACTTGATCGACTACGTCGTCTCTCCCACCGCAGTGTTCCTCACCTCGAAAACATGAAGATTTCGTCCAGATAACTTTATTCTGAATGGGAAGAGGCGTGGAGGTAGCTTCTGCAGAACTTTTCCAAAAACGGAGGTTACGCATGCCTTGAATAGGATGCGACCACGGCAGGATTCGAACCTGCAATCTTCGGTTCCGTAGACCGACGCGTTGTCCATTGCGCCACGCGGCCATTTGGTCTACAACGTCGGTTGATTGACCGCACTGTTCCTCACTTCAAAAAAAGAAGATTTCGTCCATTTATCTTTATTCCTAATGGAAGAGGCATGGAGGTAGCTTCTGCAGAACCTTTCCAAAAACGGAGGTTAAGAATGCCTTGAATAGGATGCGACCACGGCAGGATTCGAACCTGCAATCCTCGGTTCCGTAGACCGACGCGTTGTCCATTGCGCCACGCGGCAATTTGGTCTACAACGTCGGTTGATTGACCGCACTGTTCCTCACTTCAGAAAAAGAAGATTTCGTCCATTTATCTTTATTCCGAATGAAGAGGCGTGGAGGTAGCTTCTGCAGAACGTTTCCAAAAACGGAGGTTACGCATGCCTTGAATATGATGCGACCACGGCAGGATTCGAACCTGCAATCTTCGGTTCCGTAGACCGACGTGTTGTCCATTGCGCAACGCGGCCATTTGATCTACAACGTCGTTTGATTCACCGCACTGTTCATCACTTCAAAAACAAGAACATTTCGTCCATTTATCTTTATTCCGAATGGAAGAGGCGTGGAGGTAGCTTCTGCAGAACTTTTCCAAAAACGGAGGTTAAGAATGCCTTGAATTGGATGCGACCACGGCAGGATTCGAACCTGCAATCTTCGGTTCCGTAGACCGACTCCTTGTCCATTGCGCCACGCGGCCATTTGATCGACTACCTCGTCTCTCCCACCGCAGTGTTCCTCACTTCAAAAACAAGAAGATTTCGTCCATATATCTTTATTCCGAATGAAGAGGCGTGGAGGTAGCTTCTGCAGAACGTTTCCAAAAACGGAGGTTACGCATGCCTTGAATAGGATGCGACCACGGCAGGATTCGAACCTGCAATCTTCGGTTCCGTAGACCGACGCGTTGTCCATTGCGCCACGCGGCCATTTGGTCTACAAGGTCGTTTGGTTGACCGCACTGTTCCTCACTTCAAAAACAAGAAGATTTCGTCCAGATAACTTTATTCTGAATGGGAAGAGGCGTGGAGGTAGCTTCTGCAGAACTTTTCCAAAAACGGAGGTTACGCATGCCTTGAATAAGATCCGACCACGGCAGGATTCGAACCTGCAATCTTCGGTTCCGTAGACCGACGCGTTGTCCATGGCGCCACGCGGCCATTTGATCGACTACGTCGTCTCTCCCACCGCAGTGTTCCTCACTTCAAAAACAAGAAGATTTCGTCCATTTATCTTTATTGCGAATGGAAGAGTCGTGGAGGTAGCTTCTGCAGAACTTTTCCAAAAACGGAGGTTACGCATGCCTTGAATAGGATGCGACCGCGGCAGGGTTCGAACCTGCAATCTTCGGTTCCGTAGACCGACGCGTTGTCCATTGCGCCACGCGGCCATTTGGTCTACAAGGTCGTTTGATTGACCGCACTGTTCCTCACTTCAAAAACAAGAAGATTTCGTCCAGATAACTTTATTCTGAATGGGAAGAGGCGTGGAGGTAGCTTCTGCAAAACGTTTCCAAAAAGGGATCATGTGCATGCCTTGAGCAAGATCCGACCACGGCAGGATTCGAACCTGCAATCTTGGGTTCCGTAGACCGACGCGTTGTCCATTGCGCCACGCGGCCATTTGATCGACTACGTCGTCTCTCCCACCGCAGTGTTCCTCACTTCAAAAACAAGAAGATTTCGTCCATTTATCTTTATTCCGAATGGAAGAGGCGTGGAGGTAGCTTCTGCAGAACGTTTCCAAAAAGAGAGGTTAAGAATGCCTTGAATTGCGTGCGACCACGGCAGGATTCGAACCTGCAATCTTCGTTTCCGTAGACCGACGCGTTGTCCATTGCGCCAAGCGGCCATTTGATCTACAACGTCGTTTGATTCATCGCAGTGTTCCTCACCTCTAAACATGAAGATTTCGTCCAGATAACTTTATTCTGAATGGGAAGAGGCGTGGAGGTAGCTTCTGCAGAACTTTTCCAAAAACGGAGGTTACGCATGCCTTGAATAGGATGCGACCACGGCAGGATTCGAACCTGCAATCTTCGGTTCCGTAGACCGACGCGTTGTCCATTGCGCCACGCGGCCATTTGATCTACAACGTCGTTTGATTCATCGCAGTGTTCCTCACTTCAAAAACAAGAAGATTTCGTCCATTTATCTTTATTCCGAATGGAAGAGGCGTGGAGGTAGCTTCTGCAGAACGTTTCCAAAAACAGAGGTTAAGAATGCCTTGAATTGCATGCGACCACGGCAGGATTCGAACCTGCAATCTTCGGTTCCGTAGACCGACGCGTTGTCCATTGCGCCACGCGGCCATTTGATCTACAACGTCGTTTGGTTGACCGCACTGTTCCTCACTTCAAAAACAAGAAGATTTCGTCCATTTATCTTTATTGCGAATGGAAGAGGCGTGGAGGTAGCTTCTGCAGAACGTTTCCAAAAACAGAGGTTAAGAATGAATTGAATTGCATGCGACCACGGCAGGATTCGAACCTGCAATCTTCGGTTCCGTAGACCGACGCGTTGTCCATTGCGCCACGCGGCCATTTGATCTACAACGTCGTTTGATTCATCGCAGTGTTCCTCACCTCGAAAACAAGAAGATTTCGTCCAGATAACTTTATTCTGAATGGGAAGAGTCGTGGAGGTAGCTTCTGCAGAACTTTTCCAAAAACGGAGGTTACGCATGCCTTGAATAGGATGCGACCACGGCAGGATTCGAACCTGCAATCTTCGGTTCCGTAGACCGACGCGTTGTCCATTGCGCCACGCGGACATTTGATCGACTACGTCGTCTCTCCCACCGCAGTGTTCCTCACTTCAAAAACAAGAAGATTTCGTCCATTTATCTTTATTCCGAATGGAAGAGGCGTGGAGGTAGCTTCTGCAGAACGTTTCCAAAAACAGAGGTTAAGAATGCCTTGAATTGCATGCGACCACGGCAGGATTCGAACCTGCAATCTTCGGTTCCGTAGACCGACGCGTTGTCCATTGCGCCACGCGGCCATTTGATCGACTACGTCGTCCCTCCCACCGCAGTGTTCCTCACTTCAAAAACAAGAAGATTTCGTCCATTTATCTTTATTCCGAATGGAAGAGGCGTGGAGGTAGCTTCTGCAGAACGTTTCCAAAAGCAGAGGTTAAGAATGCCTTGAATTGCATGCGACCACGGCAGGATTCGAACCTGCAATCTTCGGTTCCGTAGACCGACGCGTTGTCCATTGCGCCACGCGGCCATTTGATCTACAACGTCGTTTGGTTGACCGCACTGTTCCTCACTTCAAAAACAAGAAGATTTCGTCCATTTATCTTTATTCCGAATGGAAGAGGCGTGGAGGTAGCTTCTGCAGAACGTTTCGAAAAACAGAGGTTAAGAATGCCTTGAATTGCATGCGACCACGGCAGGATTCGAACCTGCAATCTTCGGTTCCGTAGACCGACGCGTCGTCCATTGCGCCACGCGGCCATTTGATCTACAACGTCGTTTGATTCATCGCAGTGTTCCTCACCTCGAAAGCAAGAAGATTTCGTCCAGATAACTTTATTCTGAATGGGAAGAGGCGTGGAGGTAGCTTCTGCAGAACTTTTCCAAAAACGGAGGTTACGCATGCCTTGAATAGGATGCGACCACGGCAGGATTCGAACCTGCAATCTTCGGTTCCGTAGACCGACGCGTTGTCCATTGCGCCACGCGGACATTTGATCGACTACGTCGTCTGTCCCACCGCAGTGTTCCTCACTTCAAAAACAAGAAGATTTCGTCCATTTATCTTTATTCCGAATGGAAGAGGCGTGGAGGTAGCTTCTGCAGAACGTTTCCAAAAACAGAGGTTAAGAATGCCTTGAATTGCATGCGACCACGGCAGGATTCGAACCTGCAATCTTCGGTTCCGTAGACCGACGCGTTGTCCATTGCGCCACGCGGCCATTTGATCTACAACGTCGTTTGATTCATCGCAGTGTTCCTCACCTCGAAAGCAAGAAGATTTCGTCCAGATAACTTTATTCTGAATGGGAAGAGGCGTGGAGGTAGCTTCTGCAGAACTTTTCCAAAAACGGAGGTTACGCATGCCTTGAATAGGATGCGACCACGGCAGGATTCGAACCTGCAATCTTCGGTTCCGTAGACCGACGCGTTGTCCATTGCGCCACGCGGCCATTTGGTCTACAATGTCGTTTGGTTGACCGCACTGTTCCTCACTTCAAAAACAAGAAGATTTCGTCCAGATAACTTTATTCTGAATGGGAAGAGGCGTAGAGGTAGGTTCTGCAGAACGTTTCCAAAAAGGGATCATATGCATGCCTTGAGCAAGATCCGACCACGGCAGGATTCGAACCTGCAATCTTCGGTTCCGTAGACCGACGCGTTGTCCATTGCGCCACGCGGCCATTTGATCTACAACGTCGTTTGATTCATCGCAGTGTTCCTCACTTCAAAAACAAGAAGATTTCGTCCATTTATCTTTATTCCGAATGGAAGAGGCGTGGAGGTAGCTTCTGCAGAACGTTTCCAAAAACAGAGGTTAAGAATGCCTTGAATTGCATGCGACCACGGCAGGATTCGAACCTGCAATCTTCGGTTCCGTAGACCGACGCGTTGTCCATTGCGCCACTCGGCCATTTGATCGACTACGTCGTCTCTCCCACCGCAGTGTTCCTCACTTCAAAAACAAGAAGATTTCGTCCATTTATCTTTATTCCGAATGGAAGAGGCGTGGAGGTAGCTTCTGCAGAACGTTTCCAAAAACAGAGGTTAAGAATGCCTTGAATTGCATGCGACCACGGCAGGATTCGAACCTGCAATCTTCGGTTCCGTAGACCGACGCGTCGTCCATTGCGCCACGCGGCCATTTGGTCTACAAGGTCGTTTGTTTGACCGCACTGTTCCTCACTTCAAAAACAAGAAGATTTCGTCCAGATAACTTTATTCTGAATGGGAAGAGGCGTGGAGGTAGCTTCTGCAGAACGTTTCCAAAAACAGAGGTTAAGAGTGCCTTGAATTGCATGCGACCACGGCAGGATTCGAACCTGCAATCTTCGGTTCCGTAGACCGACGCGTTGTCCATTGCGCAACGCGGCCATTTGATCTACAACGTCGTTTGATTCATCGCAGTGTTCCTCACCTCGAAAGCAAGAAGATTTCGTCCAGATAACTTTATTCTGAATGGGAAGAGGCGTGGAGGTAGCTTCTGCAGAACGTTTCCAAAAACAGAGGTTAAGAATGCCTTGAATTGCATGCGACCACGGCAGGATTCGAACCTGCAATCTTCGGTTCCGTAGACCGACGCGTCGTCCATTGCGCCACGCGGCCATTTGGTCTACAAGGTCGTTTGTTTGACCGCACTGTTCCTCACTTCAAAAACAAGAAGATTTCGTCCAGATAACTTTATTCTGAATGGGAAGAGGCGTGGAGGTAGCTTCTGCAGAACGTTTCCAAAAACAGAGGTTAAGAGTGCCATGAATTGCATGCGACCACGGCGGGATTCGAACCTGCAATCTTCGGTTCCGTAGACCGACGCGTCGTCCATTGCGCCACGCGGCCATTTGATCTACAACGTCGTTTGATTCATCGCAGTGTTCCTCACCTCGAAAACAAGAAGATTTCGTCCAGATAACTTTATTCTGAATGGGAAGAGGCGTGGAGGTAGCTTCTGCTGAACGTTTCCAAAAACGGAGGTTACGCATGCCTTGAACAGGATGCGACCACGGCAGGATTCGAACCTGCAATCTTCGGTTCCGTAGACCGACGCGTTGTGCATTGCGCAACGCGGCCATTTGATCGACTACGTCGTCTCTCCCACCGCAGTGTTCCTCACTTCAAAAACAAGAAGATTTCGTCCATTTATCTTTATTGCGAATGGAAGAGGCGTGGAGGTAGCTTCTGCAGAACGTTTCCAAAAACAGAGGTTAAGAATGAATTGAATTGCATGCGACCACGGCAGGATTCGAACCTGCAATCTTCGGTTCCGTAGACCGACGCGTTGTCCATTGCGCCACGCGGCCATTTGATCTACAACGTCGTTTGATTCATCGCAGTGTTCCTCACCTCGAAAACAAGAAGATTTCGTCGAGATAACTTTATTCTGAATGGGAAGAGTCGTGGAGGTAGCTTCTGCAGAACTTTTCCAAAAACGGAGGTTACGCATGCCTTGAATAGGATGCGACCACGGCAGGATTCGAACCTGCAATCTTCGGTTCCGTAGACCGACGCGTTGTCCATTGCGCCACGCGGACATTTGATCGACTACGTCGTCCCTCCCACCGCAGTGTTCCTCACTTCAAAAACAAGAAGATTTCGTCCATTTATCTTTATTCCGAATGGAAGAGGCGTGGAGGTAGCTTCTGCAGAACGTTTCCAAAAACAGAGGTTAAGAATGCCTTGAATTGCATGCGACCACGGCAGGATTCGAACCTGCAATCTTCGGTTCCGTAGACCGACGCGTTGTCCATTGCGCCACGCGGCCATTTGATCGACTACGTCGTCCCTCCCACCGCAGTGTTCCTCACTTCAAAAACAAGAAGATTTCGTCCATTTATCTTTATTCCGAATGGAAGAGGCGTGGAGGTAGCTTCTGCAGAACGTTTCCAAAAACAGAGGTTAAGAATGCCTTGAATTGCATGCGACCACGGCAGGATTCGAACCTGCAATCTTCGGTTCCGTAGACCGACGCGTTGTCCATTGCGCCACGCGGCCATTTGATCTACAACGTCGTTTGGTTGACCGCACTGTTCCTCACTTCAAAAACAAGAAGATTTCGTCCATTTATCTTTATTCCGAATGGAAGAGGCGTGGAGGTAGCTTCTGCAGAACGTTTCGAAAAACAGAGGTTAAGAATGCCTTGAATTGCATGCGACCACGGCAGGATTCGAACCTGCAATCTTCGGTTCCGTAGACCGACGCGTCGTCCATTGCGCCACGCGGCCATTTGATCTACAACGTCGTTTGATTCATCGCAGTGTTCCTCACCTCGAAAGCAAGAAGATTTCGTCCAGATAACTTTATTCTGAATGGGAAGAGGCGTGGAGGTAGCTTCTGCAGAACTTTTCCAAAAACGGAGGTTACGCATTCCTTGAATAGGATGCGACCACGGCAGGATTCGAACCTGCAATCTTCGGTTCCGTAGACCGACGCGTTGTCCATTGCGCCACGCGGCCATTTGATCTACAACGTCGTTTGATTCATCGCAGTGTTCCTCACCTCGAAAGCAAGAAGATTTCGTCCAGATAACTTTATTCTGAATGGGAAGAGGCGTGGAGGTAGCTTCTGCAGAACGTTTCCAAAAACAGAGGTTAAGAATGCCTTGAATTGCATGCGACCACGGCAGGATTCGAACCTGCAATCTTCGGTTCCGTAGACCGACGCGTCGTCCATTGCGCCACGCGGCCATTTGGTCTACAAGGTCGTTTGTTTGACCGCACTGTTCCTCACTTCAAAAACAAGAAGATTTCGTCCAGATAACTTTATTCTGAATGGGAAGAGGCGTGGAGGTAGCTTCTGCAGAACGTTTCCAAAAACAGAGGTTAAGAGTGCCATGAATTGCATGCGACCACGGCGGGATTCGAACCTGCAATCTTCGGTTCCGTAGACCGACGCGTCGTCCATTGCGCCACGCGGCCATTTGATCTACAACGTCGTTTGATTCATCGCAGTGTTCCTCACCTCGAAAACAAGAAGATTTCGTCCAGATAACTTTATTCTGAATGGGAAGAGGCGTGGAGGTAGCTTCTGCTGAACGTTTCCAAAAACGGAGGTTACGCATGCCTTGAACAGGATGCGACCACGGCAGGATTCGAACCTGCAATCTTCGGTTCCGTAGACCGACGCGTTGTGCATTGCGCAACGCGGCCATTTGATCGACTACGTCGTCTCTCCCACCGCAGTGTTCCTCACTTCAAAAACAAGAAGATTTCGTCCATTTATCTTTATTGCGAATGGAAGAGGCGTGGAGGTAGCTTCTGCAGAACGTTTCCAAAAACAGAGGTTAAGAATGAATTGAATTGCATGCGACCACGGCAGGATTCGAACCTGCAATCTTCGGTTCCGTAGACCGACGCGTTGTCCATTGCGCCACGCGGCCATTTGATCTACAACGTCGTTTGATTCATCGCAGTGTTCCTCACCTCGAAAACAAGAAGATTTCGTCGAGATAACTTTATTCTGAATGGGAAGAGTCGTGGAGGTAGCTTCTGCAGAACTTTTCCAAAAACGGAGGTTACGCATGCCTTGAATAGGATGCGACCACGGCAGGATTCGAACCTGCAATCTTCGGTTCCGTAGACCGACGCGTTGTCCATTGCGCCACGCGGACATTTGATCGACTACGTCGTCCCTCCCACCGCAGTGTTCCTCACTTCAAAAGCAAGAAGATTTCGTCCATTTATCTTTATTCCGAATGGAAGAGGCGTGGAGGTAGCTTCTGCAGAACGTTTCCAAAAACAGAGGTTAAGAACGCCTTGAATTGCATGCGACCACGGCAGGATTCGAACCTGCAATCTTCGGTTCCGTAGACCGACGCGTTGTCCATTGCGCCACGCGGCCATTTGATCGACTACGTCGTCCCTCCCACCGCAGTGTTCCTCACTTCAAAAACAAGAAGATTTCGTCCATTTATCTTTATTCCGAATGGAAGAGGCGTGGAGGTAGCTTCTGCAGAACGTTTCCAAAAACAGAGGTTAAGAATGCCTTGAATTGCATGCGACCACGGCAGGATTCGAACCTGCAATCTTCGGTTCCGTAGACCGACGCGTTGTCCATTGCGCCACGCGGCCATTTGATCTACAACGTCGTTTGGTTGACCGCACTGTTCCTCACTTCAAAAACAAGAAGATTTCGTCCATTTATCTTTATTCCGAATGGAAGAGGCGTGGAGGTAGCTTCTGCAGAACGTTTCGAAAAACAGAGGTTAAGAATGCCTTGAATTGCATGCGACCACGGCAGGATTCGAACCTGCAATCTTCGGTTCCGTAGACCGACGCGTCGTCCATTGCGCCACGCGGCCATTTGATCTACAACGTCGTTTGATTCATCGCAGTGTTCCTCACCTCGAAAGCAAGAAGATTTCGTCCAGATAACTTTATTCTGAATGGGAAGAGGCGTGGAGGTAGCTTCTGCAGAACTTTTCCAAAAACGGAGGTTACGCATTCCTTGAATAGGATGCGACCACGGCAGGATTCGAACCTGCAATCTTCGGTTCCGTAGACCGACGCGTTGTCCATTGCGCCACGCGGACATTTGATCGACTACGTCGTCTCTCCCACCGCAGTGTTCCTCACTTCAAAAACAAGAAGATTTCGTCCATTTATCTTTATTCCGAATGGAAGAGGCGTGGAGGTAGCTTCTGCAGAACGTTTCCAAAAACAGAGGTTAAGAATGCCTTGAATTGCATGCGACCACGGCAGGATTCGAACCTGCAATCTTCGGTTCCGTAGACCGACGCGTTGTCCATTGCGCCACGCGGCCATTTGATCTACAACGTCGTTTGATTCATCGCAGTGTTCCTCACCTCGAAAGCAAGAAGATTTCGTCCAGATAACTTTATTCTGAATGGGAAGAGGCGTGGAGGTAGCTTCTGCAGAACTTTTCCAAAAACGGAGGTTACGCATGCCTTGAATAGGATGCGACCACGGCAGGATTCGAACCTGCAATCTTCGGTTCCGTAGACCGACGCGTTGTCCATTGCGCCACTCGGCCATTTGATCGACTACGTCGTCTCTCCCACCGCAGTGTTCCTCACTTCAAAAACAAGAAGATTTCGTCCATTTATCTTTATTCCGAATGGAAGAGGCGTGGAGGTAGCTTCTGCAGAACGTTTCCAAAAACAGAGGTTAAGAATGCCTTGAATTGCATGCGACCACGGCAGGATTCGAACCTGCAATCTTCGGTTCCGTAGACCGACGCGTCGTCCATTGCGCCACGCGGCCATTTGGTCTACAAGGTCGTTTGTTTGACCGGACTGTTCCTCACTTCAAAAACAAGAAGATTTCGTCCAGATAACTTTATTCTGAATGGGAAGAGGCGTGGAGGTAGCTTCTGCAGAACGTTTCCAAAAACAGAGGTTAAGAGTGCCTTGAATTGCATGCGACCACGGCAGTATTCGAACCTGCAATCTTCGGTTCCGTAGACCGACGCGTTGTCCATTGCGCCACGCGGCCATTTGATCTACAACGTCGTTTGATTCATCGCAGTGTTCCTCACCTCGAAAGCAAGAAGATTTCGTCCAGATAACTTTATTCTGAATGGGAAGAGGCATGGAGGTAGCTTCTGCAGAACGTTTCCAAAAACAGAGGTTAAGAATGCCTTGAATTGCATGCGACCACGGCAGGATTCGAACCTGCAATCTTCGGTTCCGTAGACCGACGCGTCGTCCATTGCGCCACGCGGCCATTTGGTCTACAAGGTCGTTTGTTTGACCGCACTGTTCCTCACTTCAAAAACAAGATTTCGTCCAGATAACTTTATTCTGAATGGGAAGAGGCGTGGAGGTAGCTTCTGCAGAACGTTTCCAAAAACGGAGGTTACGCATGCCTTGAACAGGATGCGACCACGGCAGGATTCGAACCTGCAATCTTCGGTTCCGTAGACCGACGCGTTGTGCATTGCGCAACGCGGCCATTTGATCTACAACGTCGTCTCTCCCACCGCAGTGTTCCTCACCTCGAAAATAAGAAGATTTCGTCCTGATATCTATATTCCGAGTGGGAAGATGCGTCGAGGTAGCTTCTGCAGAACGTTTCCAAAAACGGATCATGTGCATGCCTTGAATAAGATGCGACAACAGCAGGATTCGAACCTGCAATCTTCCGTTCCATAGACCGACGCGTTGTGCATTGCGCAACGCGGCCATTTGACCTGCAACGTCGTTTGATTCACCGCAGTCTTCCTCACCTCGAAAACAAGAAGATTTCGTCGCGATATCTATATTCCCAATGGAAGGGGCGTAGAGGTAGCTTCTGCAGAGCGCTTCCAAAAACGGAGGTTATGCATGCCTTGAATAAGATGCGACCACGGCAGGATTCGAACCTGCAATCTTCGGTTCCGTAGACCGACGCGTTGTCCATTGCGCCACGCGGCCACTTGATCTACAGCGTCGTTTGATTCATCGCAGTGTTCCTCACCTCGAAAACAAGGAGATTTCGTCCAGATAACTTTATTCTGAATGGGAAGAGGCGTGGAGGTAGCTTCTGAAGAACGTTTCCAAAAACGGATCATATGCATGCCTTGAATAGGATGCGACCACGGCAGGATTCGAACCTGCAATCTTCGGTTCCGTAGACCGACGCGTTGTCCATTGCGATACGCGAGCATTTGTTCCACTACGTCGTCTCTCCCACCGCAGTGTTTCTAACGTCGAAGACAAGAAGATTTCGTCCAGATGCGTATACTAGAAACGAGGAGTAGCGTAGAAGTTGCGCTTGTACAATGTTTCCAAAAGGATTCTTGTATCTACACTGCGTAGGATGCGACCACGGCAGGATTCGAACCTGCAGTCTTCGGTTCCGTAGACCGACGCGTTGTCCATTGCGCCACGCGGCCATTTGTTCGACTACGTCGTCTCTCCCACCGCAGTGTTCCTAACATCGAAAACAAGAAGATTTCATCCATTTATCTTTATTTCGAAAGGGAAGAGGCGTAGAGATAGCTTCTGCAGAACGTTTCCAAAAACCGAGGGTATGCCTTGAATTCGATTCGACCACGGCAGGATTCCAACCTGCAATCTTCGGTTCCGTAGACCGACGCGTTGTTCATTGCGCCATGCGGCCATTTGATCGGCTACGTCGTCTCTCCCACCGCAGTGTTCCTAACATCGAAAACAAAAAGATTTCATCCATTTATCTTTATTCCGAATGGAAGAGGCGTGGAGGTAGCTTCTGCAGAACGTTTCCAAAAACAGAGGTTAAGAATGCCTTGAATTGCATGCGACCACGGCAGGATTCGAACCTGCAATCTTCGGTTCCGTAGACCGACGCGTTGTCCATTGCGCCACGCGGCCATTTGATCTACAAGGTCGTTTGATTCATCGCAGTGTTCCTCACCTCGAAAGCAAGAAGATTTCGTCCAGATAACTTTATTCTGAATGGGAAGAGGCGTGGAGGTAGCTTCTGCAGAACGTTTCCAAAAACAGAGGTTAAGAGTGCCTTGAATTGCATGCGACCACGGCGGGATTCGAACCTGCAATCTTCGGTTCCGTAGACCGACGCGTTGTCCATTGCGCCACGCTTCCATTTGGTCTACAACGTCGGTTGATTGACCGCACTGTTCCTCACTTCAAAAACAAGAAGATTTCGTCCATTTATCTTTATTCCGAATGGAAGAGGCGTAGAGGTAGCTTCTGCAGAACGTTTCCAAAAAGGGATCATACGCAGGCCTTGAACAAGATGCGACCATGGCAGGATTCGAACCTGCAATCTTCGGTTCCGTAGACCGACGCGTTGTCCATTGCGCCACGCGGCCACTGGTCTACAAGGTCGTTTGATTGACCGCACTGTTCCTCACTTCAAAAACAAGAAGATTTCATCCATTTATCTTTATTTCGAAAGGGAAGAGGCGTAGAGATAGCTTCTGCAGAACGTTTCCAAAAACCGAGGGTATGCCTTGAATTCGATTCGACCACGGCAGGATTCCAACCTGCAATCTTCGGTTCCGTAGACCGACGCGTTGTTCATTGCGCCATGCGGCCATTTGATCGGCTACGTCGTCTCTCCCACCGCAGTGTTCCTAACATCGAAAACAAAAAGATTTCATCCATTTATCTTTATTCCGAATGGAAGAGGCGTGGAGGTAGCTTCTGCAGAACGTTTCCAAAAACAGAGGTTAAGAATGCCTTGAATTGCATGCGACCACGGCAGGATTCGAACCTGCAATCTTCGGTTCCGTAGACCGACGCGTTGTCCATTGCGCCACGCGGCCATTTGATCTACAAGGTCGTTTGATTCATCGCAGTGTTCCTCACCTCGAAAGCAAGAAGATTTCGTCCAGATAACTTTATTCTGAATGGGAAGAGGCGTGGAGGTAGCTTCTGCAGAACGTTTCCAAAAACAGAGGTTAAGAGTGCCTTGAATTGCATGCGACCACGGCGGGATTCGAACCTGCAATCTTCGGTTCCGTAGACCGACGCGTTGTCCATTGCGCCACGCTTCCATTTGGTCTACAACGTCGGTTGATTGACCGCACTGTTCCTCACTTCAAAAACAAGAAGATTTCGTCCATTTATCTTTATTCCGAATGGAAGAGGCGTAGAGGTAGCTTCTGCAGAACGTTTCCAAAAAGGGATCATACGCAGGCCTTGAACAAGATGCGACCATGGCAGGATTCGAACCTGCAATCTTCGGTTCCGTAGACCGACGCGTTGTCCATTGCGCCACGCGGCCACTGGTCTACAAGGTCGTTTGATTGACCGCACTGTTCCTCACTTCAAAAACAAGAAGATTTCGTCCATTTATCTTTATTGCGAATGGAAGAGGAGTGGAGGTAGCTTCTGCAGAACTTTTCCAAAAACGGAGGTTAAGAATGCCTTGAATTGGATGCGACCACGGCAGCATTCGAACCTGCAATCCTCGGTTCCATAGACCGACGCGTTGTCCATTGCGCCACGCGGCCATTTGGTCTACAAGGTCGTTTGATTGACCGTACTGTTCCTCACTTCAAAAACAAGAAGATTTCGTCCATTTATCTTTATTCCGAATGGAAGAGGCGTGGAGGTAGCTTCTGCAGCACTTTTCCAAAAACGGAGGTTAAGAATGCCTTGAATTGGATGCGACCACGGCAGGATTCGAACCTGCAATCTTCGGTTCCGTAGACCGACGCGTTGTCCATTGCGCCACGCGGCCATTTGGTCTACAACGTCCGTTGATTGACCGCACTGTTCCTCACTTCAACAACAAGAAGATTTCGTCCCGATATCTGTATTCCGAGTAGGAAGATGCGTCGAGGTAGCTTCTGCAGAACGTTTCCAAAAACGGAGGCTAAGAATGCCTTGAATTGGATGCGACCACTTCAGGATTCCAACCTGCAATCTTCGGTTCCGTAGACCGACGTTGTCCATTGCACCACGTGGCCATTTGATCTAATGCGTCGTCTGCCCACCGCGGTGTTCCTAACATCGAAAACAAGAAGATTTCGTCCGGATATCTATATTCCGAATTTGAAGAGGCATGGAGGTAGGCTCTGGAGAACGTTTCCAAAAACGGAGGTTAAGAATGCTTTGAATGCGCCACCCGGTCATATCTTTTGCCAGTTGTGAGACCAGCCGTAGTGTGCTTTGTCTCGAAAGCAAGAAGATGTCTTCCAGACATGTAATTGGGATGTAATGAAAAGCGTGCTAGTTGACCTTGCAGAATGTTTCCAAAACGAAGCCTGTCCTTGTTCTGCGTAGTATACGACCATGAGGAATCAGTATGTGTTAGATTCGAGTGAGGGAGGGTTGCTCGCCGGTTACGTCGTACAGGGAGATTTTTTGCGCAGTTATCTCCCTTATGGAAGTGGTCTCTCTCTTCAACATTGTAAGCTTATGCTTATAAGGTACCCATCATTGGCGAACGTCTATTGGTCGCACCGCGTTAGGACACTCAAAGGTTTCAACAGATCCTTTTGCAGGAAGGAGTCCGTCAGCCATGTTGGTCGAATTTGTCGTCGTCGGTTGAGCATACTATGGCTTTGCCCATTTCCCTGCGCTATCATATTGGGTGATGTTGTCTGATTTACTTCAGTAACCTCCCCTACACTATCGCTGTGGCTCTAATTCTTCGAGGAGCCTATTAGTAATAAGCGATATGACTTAGAGACTTCATCGCATATGTCGCCAAGGAATAATTAGGACGGAAGAGATTGGTGGTGTGCAAGAAGAGCCTATTATGCGGGTTTCGCTCTCGGAACCTTCGCTGCTGGAGATCGACGCCTAGTTGATTGTGCCTCGCGGCAGCAGACTTAGCTGACTTGCTGTGAGGGACCTCGGTGTGCGTGATCCGTGAGCGTCAAATCCTTGTGCAATTAAAGTACACCTTGTGTTTTAGGCCAGTCGTTGGGAGCTGTCGATCATCCCTGATATGTCTTAATCCACCGAAAGTTGGGTTCTATGGAAGTGCTGTTCAGCTGTCGGGTTATGTGCTCTCTGGGAGAGCTATGCAGGCAGAGATTCTTTGCATATATAAATTCGACCGCAGCTGTACTAAAGCATGTAATCTTCGACTGCGAAGACTGACGTAGTTGTGGATTACGCTATGTGGCACCACTCAACAGCGTATTCGTTTGCACCAAGAACGGGGAACAAGCGTTCAACGTATATACTAAAGGTATATTAGTAAAAAATATAGTTTATGTAACTTCCGTGAAATGTTTCTAGTGGAAGTGATAATGGTTTGAACATTTCGACTTGCCCGCGACCAGTCGTTGAGAGCACGATTCTATATTTAGCAACCCTTTTTGTGCTTATATCCCTGGAGTTCGCGAGACGGACGACATTTCATCTAAATTTAACGTCGGATGACCCAACAGTTCAGATATTATCGTTACTGATCCTCTTTCCTAAGAAATGTTCACAAACGGAATGCTTTGGACCGCGCTTCCTCATCACTGACTTGAATGTTTCGTGATCGAATCGAACGCGAGTTTACAAGACTGCAGCACTGACTGATCGAGTTGACCATTTGAGAATCATTTTGATGTATTATGATAACGTTCGACGTCAACATACCTATGGAAGTTTTCGAAAGTCGAGTTTTTCGGGATTTTCGGAGCTTTGTATTGCCATGAGTGAATGGTGTGCATGCACATGATGACTCTTTTATGGTCTTATGCCTTATCGTAACTGCCGAAAATGACACCTTTAATTTATGGCTACGAAGGTACAACCAGTTCAATGGAGGTTTCTGAATCGATCACATCCTAACATCCATCCTCATCCTGGGTCATTTAATATTAGCGCGCATCAAATTCATAAATAATCAAATC
Source organism: Baylisascaris procyonis (assembly GCA_037389465.1). Lineage (NCBI taxonomy): Eukaryota > Metazoa > Nematoda > Chromadorea > Rhabditida > Ascarididae > Baylisascaris > Baylisascaris procyonis. The sequence goes on from JAZARR010000206.1 coordinate 1,023,401, forward strand.
AAATTCATAAAAATTTTAAATGTCGTCTTTAACGGCGGCCTGTATATTCGGTTTCAATCTGCGTAAAGTGCGTAAAACTATGCCACATTAATGAAAAGCATTCAACTCGTTTATAGATGATGCATTGCTCTACGGTATACAGCACAAGAGGCTCAAAAGAAGCATATATATATATATATATATATATATATATATATATATATATATATATATATATATATATATATATATATATATATATATACTGATATTTCTGCGGTGCTCCTTTAGCTCTGCTTAGTAGTAAACAGCAGCTATCCAAGTAATGGATTCTTGCCGAAATAAACTCCCGATTCCTGATGGAAAGCAACAATTTTATAAGCAAGACAGAAACGGATTTTCTAAGAAAGATTAGAAGGTAGATGACAACCTACAACTTCAGTGAGAAAAAAGAATAAGCATGTTATTCTTTACGGTTTTGCTGGAGCAGGCTCTTGACCGCAAGCAAATGCTAGCATGAATCAAAAAACTTTTTATCGCATCACCATATTTTTTTTCCACTTTAGTGGCTAAGGAATCGTTTAACCACGCATAAAGAGTTGAAAACTACAATTATTTTTTCGCATGTCAAGTGCCAGAAAGGATCGCATAGAAACCATATCGTCTCCTTCTAGTACTGTCCCTTCTCTGAAAGGATTCTGCGGCGTTTTTAACCTCGTTTTCATACTGGAAAAAATTTTCAAAGCCTTTTAAACAGTACGAGCCCCTTTAAAAAGGTGTGGCAAGGTACTCGAAAATCGGCCTATTTACGCTAATGATGCGCCATCCCTTCGCCAAAATACTGCCGACCTACCTCCCCTCTTCTTCAGGCCTCAATGCTGGCTATGGGCCTGCAAGTGAACAGCAAGAAAACAAAGCTGATTCAATAAAGCTGTAAATAAAAGTTCAGGTGGCACTTAGTTTGACATACTTCAAACAATAGGAAAAGCACTGTCTTCTGATTGCTTCGTAGTTCTGATAGGAATCGTTCGCGCTCACCATCCTTCACACCAAGAGTTTTCTTGATTAATCTATAACGTGTCCAAGTTTGTAAAGATAACAAACAAATTAAACATCTCCGAAGATTACAACGTTTTGTAATAACAACGGCTATTAGATAAACTTAAAATAAATTTCGGCCGACGGATGAAATCATCTCGATTGAGAAATGAGGTTTACCGTAAAACCCAGAAGGAAACCTCTTCAATAATCCCTTAACACTCTAAACTTATATAGAAGAAATAATAGCCACCTCGATATCTCCAACCTCTTCGCGTCATAAAGCCAACAAACTACATGCTGCATTATTGTCTGAAACATTATATACTTTCCTGTCGAAAATTTCATGGCAGGAATAATTCCCACTTCTGTAAAATTCTTCGTTCAGTAAACATAGGCGCTAGGTTTTATTCGAGATAACACAACGGCTCATAAGGCGCATATGCATCGACATTTCAAATGTTTTTACCAACCCTTTCCAAATCCTCTTCAGTCAAGTCGTTCTCGATATTGAACATTGCGCGCAATTCCTCAGGAGTACGACCTTTCATCTTCTCAGCAATCGTTTTGCATGCCATCTCCATTAGCATCTTCACGTTCATGAAATTTGCTGCCTAAAAATACGTCCATTCCAGATTTTACACAACAGCCGAAACTTACATGGGTGCATCCACAAATGATACTGGAGCCTAGCCAGTTTACTTAAAACTCTTGAAAATAAGGCGGAATAATGACGTGCAGCACTGCTGTCGGGTAAAACTTGATGAAAACCAGGATTAAAATTCATATGGATTTTGTGCCGCTAAAAAATCGTTGAAAGTGAAGAGGTGCCTTCTATAACTGTCATATGGAATTTGTTGTGCCCTTCATTTGCGCAAAAGTGGTTGGATTTTATTATCAGAATGAGGGCTATCCTCAATGCTATCTCTTACCCTTCCTCTGCTTCAATATAACCCCTTAAAACTACAACGTTCGGAACAAGTCTAATTGCTCATAAAATGCAACACACTCCTTACACAAGTGTATTTAAATCAGTAGCCTGCTGAGAAAACAACCTCAGTATTTATTCACTCAATATTTCAGCAGTTTTTTCATAATTTACTTCTACAGTACTCTATACACTCTTCAAAATGCGGCAACATATTTAGTTATATATATATATATATATATATATATATATATATATATATATATATATATATATATATATATATATATAACAAAATCAAGACCGACGTTATACTCTGCAAGATCCATTCATCTTACTCCCCCTCTTTCCTCTCCCTATTTAAAGAGATAAACATATTTCCAAGTGCTGGGCCCAACAACCAACCAGCACAACGTCGAATAGCATCTTGTCTTCCATCTTCAAGTACTGTTCATCCCATTCAGGAATCTCTTTGACGAATATTTCACCGCTCGCGTCCATATTTTGCGCCAGTAAATTGTCCTCCTTGTGATGTTCGCACCATTCCAAAATCTGTTATGCAGTTCTCATCAATTACACTAATTGATAACTGATAAAATTCACCACAACAAATTCATTCATTCGCAAAATGTCACCATTCGAACAAGCAGACACACCCAACGACTGGATTAACTGAATCACACTTTTTCCAGCTCCTATTCTGCAAGACTACACAGCGCTTATTGCTAAATACTATCGCACAGCCATTATTCGTCGATCGATTCTAGCATTTTAGAAATCCACTGAATATATAGGCATGACATCTGCTCGCTGCTTAGTGTGAGGCGACTAGTGTGATACTGAAACCTGACCACTGTAAAATTCTTTCGAGCATTTAGCACTTGGAATGTTCATTTCCATCCATCGACACCCGAAAAAGCGACAGAAAACAGCAAGAGAGGCTGGCAGGTCTATGATGTACATTATAATCACTAAATTTTTTCACCTCCCTTTAATGAATCCTGGGTTGAAGCTGACAGACAGATAGACAGACACATATATGTGGAGACTGGCATAAGAACAACGATGCCATCATTTGCTTTAGCAGAACAAACGGAAAAGCGTAAAAAAACTGATATCGCTTCCAAAGATTTGTAACAGTGGTCGTATCGGTTAAAGCACGAAGACACAACTCCGCAAATTTCATTAATCGCTTTTAATTTATGAAAATGACTTGTCAGATTGGGCGAAATGCAACAAACTTAAACCGTTCCAGCCTCCTGGAGCGCTTATTCTGTTGCTAATTTATGCGGAAGTCGGAATACTTTACATGCCTGTGCAAAATAATTGATGGGCATTTTGCCAGTGCAGTATAAAACAAGTTCCAACCTTCTTCAAGGTCTTCGCATCCACTTCTGCCAAAGGGATGGGTTCCACGGAAGTGGTCGATGCGTCTCCCGCTTTCAACAGATCTGTAAAAACTGAAAAGCGTTAGAACAGAGTGAACATACTATAAACCAGGTGGGCATAAAAGAAAGTAACAAAAAAGAAAACAAATCAAGTAGTCCACAAATTGCCATGAGTGGTAATATTGAAAGAAAAGTGCAATAGTGTAATGGAACTATCATATGGCCGAGAAATACTGCATGCGGTTCACTGGATATTTCAAGTATAACATGGCTGAGATGATATAAAGCGGTAGTGCACAATGTTAAACGAAACGTTTGAGAGAAGAAGGACACCGCATATGTGGAGGAATGCGGAATCACGAATGAAGGCTACCAAAAGCAGTATAAAAAAAAAGAAAAGAAGATCCGACAGTAGTTCAGGTCGCGCCAAAATGCTACACTACACTCGAAATTGAAGGGGTCGGGCGAATCATACAATCACCGTTATTTCAAGTTGACAAAAATGAATTGAACGAGGCGCCAGAAAATATCCGGACAGAACGGCAAAATTGCAAGTAATGCGTCCTTTCGTAGCACTCACTGCCCGTATGGTCCAAGTGTGAGTCCGGCTACATGCATCCAAAATGATGTTTCTGATTCGAAAATGACATCTCTGAACTGTGCTTTGTGTACCTCTAAGGCTATTTTTTGGGCAACTCAGCATCGTACCTCTCCAGTTTTTCGGAACCAGTTCACGTTTCTCCGACCTCACGGACATCCACGCAATACTGCCAATTATAATCATTCTTACAGGCAGATGGAAAAACGCCGTCGATCGACCTTCACCAACCCTACCGCAGTATTATCAACTGATCCGACATTAAATCAAAACAAAGCAAAATTTGTAGATCAATTTTTGCCCACAATAGTCTTTAGTGCAAGTGAGTCAATGCCACTGATATGTTACTTTTCGCCAACAGAATTCCAGAGTGCGTACTTCTCGTAATGGAAACATGTTGTGCAGGTCAGAACTATCAAAGTTTGTCCTTAATGAAAGTGCACGACATGCAAATTACAGTGGACAGCTTATTGATGGACCTTCATTATATTCCTCCGATTCTCCCGCTGCCTGCAACATCACTTCCAAGCAGTTACTACAACGCGAAGCATAAAGAAATTATCAGTTACACACACACACACTGATGCACCTTTTTCGGCTACTTTTTGTTAATGGTCCTTCATAGTCCTTATCAACCGCTAATGTCCTTAAATTTCCAGTTCCATAGCAACGTTTTCTTTTCTAACGGCTACTTAGAAACACATTCTAGGTTAGCTGAAACGTTTCGCCCACAACCTTACAACCTTTAGCCTTTACAGATAACATACTATAATAGCAAGCCACATACTTTAAAGTAACCTCCATATTTTGTTATTTATTGTAAACGGAGAGCACTCTCTCACATTCCTTGCCAAGCAACCAGTCGATCGCTACATGCATAAGAAACTTAAAAACAGCCTTCAAAATAGTACCTCATTTTCATCACTTAATAGTTAATCTAAATATAGGTTCATATCAGAGGGAAATGGAGAACATGCTGATTATGACGTTTTACTTACTGCCTAAAAGTTAAAAGTTGTTAAAAAAGTCATTAACACTTATTAGGACCAAATAAAATTTTCATACAACATAGTAGCGGCTGCAAAACTTAGCCTTATGAGGCAAGGCGAGATAGGCTTTCGTTTGAACAGTGGCAGAGCACTTTCCATTGTTCGAATACTAGAAATTTCAACATTTCATAGTGTTGCAGTGTAGTAGTAGTCACCGGATTTGGGCTTTTAAAGTAAAAAGGTAAGACCTTCGTTCACAGCGTTATAGATCATTTTGTATCGAAAGACAAGAAATTTTAACCACATGTAACGGTGGTCATAAGGCCTGGTCTTTGGAGGGAAGTTAGGAACGAATTCCGTTCACTGATTTGAGCTATACCGTCCCTGGATTACTGTCGAAAATTCTATGATGTTAGAACACTTACGACCTTCGCTGTAATGCAGAGGCACTCATGAAATCTGCGCTCACTGTCAGTGGTGCTGGAAGAAAGAACTGCGAAGAACGATATTCATCGCTTTTATTTGTTGTCATTTACTGTTTTAAGCAATATCATCTTCACAACGTTCTATATGGTCACCATATCATGCTATAGCCTACTGAAGGATAGGAAAGTAGTTTAACTGTACCGGGTCGCATTACATCGCATTCAAGGAGCAACGAAAAAGATGCTAATTTAAGCTGGCCTAGAGAGCTGGCTATTATTTAAAATCAAATAATCTGTCCGCAAAAAATTGCTTCAATCGAAAATGTAGAAATGATAAGGAAGATGGTGAGAACGACGATCCCAATCTATAACTTTCTATTCGATATGCATATATAGTACACTCACCATGATCATATAAAGAAACTAGATGTAGTAAAATTGAGTCTAGAGAAGTTCAAAAGCATTGAGGTTATATTCGTGCAAATAAACGAAGAGAAAAAGCTCGACCTTTCAAGAGATCGTCGATTAAAGCAGAATGCCGAATGACATCTCGCTCGACTTTGACGATTTCACCATCTGAGGTGCGTAATGGTACCTGGCACGACAACATATTCCTGAAAAAAGGCGCCTAGAGCGTATCATTTATTAGAGAGAGTGGCGTTTTCCATCGTTCGTATTGACATAAGTGATGGCTCCATTTCGGTCATATGCGTAAGCTTGAAATGATCCCAAGTCATAGTTAGGGCGAAGTCTGACGACTTGCCCAACACTATGAAGCTGAACGACTTCAATCGTGAATGATGCAATTCATGGCGCGAACAAGAAGATGAAAACATTTTTGCGAAGCATAAATGAGAAAACAAATGAAAAAACAGAGTTGAAATAATGAGAACGAAATGGCAGCAAAATTAATTACGAACTATCAATAAAAGTTGATAATGCGCTGAAAAATAGCAACCATTTGGAATCATCATATAGGAAATCGTATGCGCAGAGAATAGCGAGAATGAATCATATGAGTGCTCTCTGTAATGTGCTATGCACTTGAATGGCATCATTATCGATTTGCACAGGTTCTTGCTCATACACACACTCACAACTCACATATAACCGCAGTTGTCACTAAATAGGGACAAAACGCTGGGGAGTGATGACGAAAAGAGGAAACACCTACAATCATAAGCGATGTGATGACTAAGAAAACAACAGCAGATATCCTTAAATTAAAATCAGATTTTAAAAAAAGGCATCAGATATGCAACTGCATCAGCAAAAAATTCCACGAAAATTTTTCATACATTCAAGGAGAAGGAAGGCATGATGAGGAATATAACCTTAGGCTAAAGAAAAGCACTGATAAGAAGACAAATAAAAGGAGTTGAGAAGATCTCTCGCAAATATTTTAAAATGAAATGCCCTGAAACATTTAATTATGCCGATGGTGTTCAATACGCGAAAAAATTACATTTGGATATGTGATCTTTCACAGATTGACATGAATTTATTCGCAAATGTGCGAGAACATGTGATATACACCTCATAAGGCGCAATGGCGATTATACCGCCGCCCAACGGAGAACTGACAGAGAAGACTAAGAGAAAAAAAGGCGAAAACAAATCTACAAGCAAAAGCAAAGTGAGCAACATATCGTAATGTTTAACATCGACGAGACGGCGCATCTATATAAGGATAGTTAGCTATGTGGGAACTCGTGAAAACGAGAATAGAGATGGGCATTTGGGGAGGGGAGTAGGGATTGTATTTTATGCTCAAGTAAAAACACAATCGTATTTCCCACCGAATTTTAAAACAGCTAAAAAATGACGTTTGAACAATCATAACTCAAATTTGCGCCGTTAGTATTCCAATATCCCAATAATGACTTATAGCGAATATCTGGAGTGAACATTCTGAGGTATTATAAAAACTTCCCCGAATTGATCCTGCTGAGGTTGTTGTCAGGAAATTTAGGTCTTACGATCAGATAATTTGTAAATAAACGTAGGAACCAACAACGATCATGTAAAACATAACACGAACGTAAACTGTGAAACAGATCTAGGAAGTTTCCCATTGTTTCAACATGTTGCTATCGTGTGTTTGCAAGAGATATTTCAAAATTGCACGAAACGACATTAAAGATGAATAAATAAAAAAGGTAAAGATAAATAGCGCGAAGTTAACGAACTCACCGTGTGCTCAATTTAACAATGTTTCAAGGTGCGCTGAAAGAAGGAACTCGTCCAATCTATCTGCGCCTACAACACACCACATTAAAGGGTTTTGTCCCTGGCCGAAGCCGGGACATCAAAAATTAGTGTATACTCATAAACATTCCTCTGCACGGAAATCTTTAGTAAAAGGCGAAAGATTTTCTCGTTGAATGCAGAAGAACCAGAGGTACACCGATTCCGATTGAGCACGACTAGCACTCCGCTGCAACTAGTGGGCGGTGGGTTAGCCCGCTTTAGGTGTTAGAGAAAGAGAGGAAATCTTTTCGCGTGCAATATCAATATCGTTGCTGACTTAGATATCATTGGGCATCGTTAATGCAACCACTTCATCGTTCAAACTTCTATGATACACGCCTGGAGAGCTTATTCACGCTTCTCCGTCAGCGTGAGCGTCGACCCCATCGTTACCAATTAGCGGCAAAGCTCTCTGAACAGTTCACAGCTGTACGTATTTGAAATGAGCTTCCTTGTAAAATTACAAAAGCTTTTTGCGATTTTACGAGGGAGCACCCTTTCTCTTTTTGTTCACGCGGCTAACTCTCTTTTTACTGTTATGAATCGTCTCGATTAAAATGACCAAAGAAAAATGATTTATTTAGTTTGTTGAGTTCCCCAACCCTCTATTTTTCTGTCATTTTCATAGTCTACCTTCATTATCATTTTATTCTAATATTATAATTTTAGTTATTTCCGTTCGTATCATTTTCTTATATTATTATGATTATTATTATTATCTACATATAATCACCAATTACGTTATTTCCGCATCTGCTTAAGGCGTCAACTACATTGCTGGTATATTCACACAGGTCACTTTTGCGTTCTTTTTGTTGCAATTTATAGACTCTAGTGTTTGTTACCTGCTTGTTACAATTTTCTTCGTTCTCAAAATTTAAACAAAAATTCTTTTTCTTCTATTTAATGGTTTGGAAATAGTGCCCGATTTGGCCAAACATGAAAAATCGTACCAATAACAAACCCTATCTCAACAGATCCTTTCAGCAGAGATAACAGCTCTATAGACTTGGCATTTTCTAACGAACTTCATTCATCATTCTTGACATGTTAGTAAGTGGGATTATTTGTAAGCGAAAAACATATCGAAGGAGCATAGGATGTCTCCAACAACAACTTGTTGGGAAGAACATGTTTGATCTGAAAATAATCAACGCTCCTTCAACTATAACAGTTTTCTAATCATCTCCACTAATCGACCATTTTTCGAATTGAGAACGTCACTGCCACCACTCTTTGTTTGCTTGTTTGCTTTTGAAATTTGCCAATTCTTTTCAATCACTAGGCAAACGATGACTAAATCGGTCGTCAAATACAACACACAACAACGAGAGGGATTAATCATAAAGCACCACATCAACCGCATCCAAACTAGAACCTGCTATGGTGCCCTTTCTGCGACCTTCCGTACGCTCTCGCTTCCTCCTCCCATCATTTTGCGGGGAAAATGACTTGTTCGCTTTCGAAGGAATTAATATCTTCTTTTCTATTTCGTTATCGTTCAATGAAGGTAAGAAACTCTTTTTGATGAAAACGTTCTTCATTACATCGTATCAATTCATATTCCTATGCAATGCTTAGGAACGGTGATGACGGTTATGTGACGATCATCCCTAGATATATCGAGCGCGCCAATGAATTCACATTAGGGAAGGACAATTCCGAGCAAACCGGAAAGCACCCTCTATTCTTCGCACAGTTGGGAAGAATTTGGAATTTTGAATAGTACCACTGATGCAGAAAATTTACACGGATGATGGGAAATGTTCTTTTGTTTTATGATTAAAAAAGCATCCACCAGCAACATGCTTAATGAGGCATCGCTTGACAGATAATCTCGCAAGACGATGACGCACACTGTTTAACAAAGTCCAACTGCTGATTAGTTCAAAGAAGCTGTCGAGGTACGAAAGCCGAAAGTCTGACTGGAGAAGGGCTTCGTCCGGGCAAGTCGGAAAAAGGAAAGCAAAGACTGCAGCACGACTTGCGAATATGAAACACTTGAAAACATTTTATTAAATCCATATTCATTAGTAACCACTTTTATCCATTTCACATCAGGAAACATTTCAACTAGTTCGATTCTAAAAAAAAAAATTTTCGATAAATTTCACTCTCATTGCTTTCAGAAAAAATTTTTAGTAATGTATGAAGATAGCAATTAGATTAAAAATGCAATTAGCTACATTCCAGACAAGAAAATCTAAAATCTTAGCTGACCAGCAATTGATTGGCGATGCTTGGCTATGAAAGGGAAAAAGGACTAAATTTCGGCAGAAGAATGTAAACTCATCCGACTGAACTGACATCACGGCTCTATTTTTCTTTCTCTGAACAGTGAATGGCTTGACCGCTTGATCAGGTAGATGACCAGACCAAACCAACCAGGCAAACTTTAAACCGTCCTTTACTTCACTATGGGATGATTCAGTCAAATACTGAGTGTAAAAGTAAACATGTCAAGTTGGTTCAATCGATCGGATAAAATAAACACTCTACATTAGCGTGGTGTTATTCTATAATTTAGCATCATTTGCATCAAAAAGCTATGTCAAATTTTTCCACTCTTGTAGTCCGCTAACCTCAACACAATCAAAACCTATACCGAACCTGTTCTGAACATCTTTCAACACCAATCTTCTTCCCATTGAACATTTAAAACATCTATCACAATTGTAACGAGCAGCTTTTGTCGCTCATATTTGGGAATAATTAAAATTTTGCATTCACATATGAAAAAGACCAAAAAAGTTAAGACTCAAGAAGCATAAAAACAGGGAGATTTTGAAGTGACGCAACAATAAACAACAGAACTTCAAAATTACGTAAAGGTATCTTAAAAAGCACAAAATTTCTGTCGAATGATGCTTTAGTATGCTGGCAATTTCGGAATGTCAATTTTTGCCGTCAGTTTTTGCAAAAAAAAAAAAAAAAAAATAGGACTTATAATCAATTATATTACAAATGTGTAGCACATCATCATTTTAAGTAGATTTAATTTCAAGCAAGAATGATGAGCCATTAAATACTTCAGGAAAGGAATTGCTTGGGAGGGGGGGGGGGGGGTGGGAGTGGGAGGGATGGGGAGCAGCAGAGGAATCACCTGACTTCGATGTGTTTTTGCAAGCCTACACTCATTCATCCGACTCGCTTGTTTGCCTATCTACTTTTTGAACTTTTTGAGAGCAAAGAAAGGAATCTGATGTTATGAGTATGAATTTGGACAATTTCAGGTCGGTTGCATGGTGATTATATTGCTGTATGCGGAAAGGGTAAGTGCTAGTGGAAAGTGGGCATGTGGCAATAACGCCATTGTGGAAAATGCTACACATTTTATTGTCGCGAAAGTCTGCCCAACCACAATAGGTAAGAAATTTAACTCAAAAGCAATGCTATTGTTATACCGCGTTTTTGAAAAACGTACTATTCTACACCACTAACGACTAAAACTCATCGGGTTTGATTCTAAACAATGTGGTTTTTTATACTACTATAGCCTATCCCAAAGCGTACATCTCTCTCTTATTTAATGTTGGGAAATGCAAGCCAGCACAGTGCTCCCACTTTGTTCAATATTGAAAAATCAAACGATCCTTTGATGCAAGTTACCGATGGGTAGAAACCGTTGCTGCATATAATTTAACACCCAGTAAAACTAACTGCCCCCATCCTGAACTCCCGAGAATATGCGAATTGGATGAAGTAAAATGCAGACGTACCATAAAATATCTCTCCACTAATCAAACGAAAATTCTAGCAATACCTAATGTTAAGAGGGAGCAATATCATTGGAGTGACGCCAAAACAGTTTCACTGTATTTGTAAGGTGTAAAAAAAATTCCACAATCAATATTAGAACATCGTTTCACCGCTTTTTTAATCGATCATATTCCTACAGTAATCTGCGAGGAACCATAATTATTATTATTAAATAACTGCAGTGACACTGACCACTTGCGTTTGAATACTCTCATTTGTGGCCAAAAAACGGAACGCATTTCGGTTGCAGGTCGCTGACCGAATTTAACATTGACCATAACCTTTTATTACAAGCGGCAGAAGAGTGAAAGTACCCAAAAGTGAGTAAGTATTCGATGTCTAGACAAATCAGTGGTCACAGACGGAAAGCACGCTGAAAAATCTTTTGACCACAACTATCGATACTCGCTATGCACTTAAAAGCGATGAAAAGGTACTTGCTGGTAGGTGGCGATGGCCATCGATTTTCTCGATAAACGTCTATGGCCACCGATTTCCGGTGGCCAGTGGCAAAGGAAAGATTTTATGAGGGCCGACCAGCGCTACTTCTAGCTCTCATTGAAAGTAAAGAATGCAACTTTAGCAATGATGGGTGAATGCTGTGAAGAGCACGATGAATGCTATAGAATAACGACCAACTCAAAGCGTTGTTGCGATTCGGTATTTTGTTCATGCTTAAGAAGAAGCGCTAAGCAAGAACCATGGTATCGATATCTGCCTTGTTTGACGTTCGCCGAGATATCCTGCATTGTCGTCAAACGATCTGGGCCAGAGGTCTTCAAACCATGTATGTATCTTTTAAGCTCAGTCGTATTCTATCATTAGGCACTCGTTCCGTATCGATGTCACATCATCGTATAATACATGTAACGCCACAAGTCTAACTGTGGCAATGAATATACGGAGTCGAAAAAATGCTAGCATAGTTATGGGTAGCTGGAAAAGTAATCACCTAATTGTTAGAAGATGGAAGGACTTGCGGGTAGGAGTGGAGGGAGGGAGTTAGGAGCAAATAGCTGAACTGCGTCGTGTAAATGACAGGATTTCGGATATAATTTTTTTTCTAATGAAAGCACAATAACCTCCGTAATCATACTTCTGTTGTCGAATTTTTCTTCCTCTCAAAATCGCATTCTTCTCAAAAAAACTCTCCTCGGGGCCGTAGTTACTCATATATTCAAGCAGTATGTTTGATGGATTAGGAATTTTCCAACGTAATTGCCTGTTCATCAACACTTTCTTAAAAACACCAACTATGCGATCGATTACAAGCGATGCATTTCAGTTAAGATTGTTAGGAGCGCAATTATTGTTAAGGAACTACGTTAAAGAAAAAGCAACCCATTCGTGCAGAATTACTAATCTACTGGACAACGTGGCCTTTGAAGACTGCTTCCATATTTGAAGTTCAACATATAAGCGAACTAATAGTTATAGGAACATTGCAATTTATAGATAAGGAAGTGCCAGCAACTTGTCCCTAGAGGTTTTCTTCGATTATCACACAGATAAACGAACGGCATATTATGCAAATCGACGCATAGTGGCGGGACACGACGATCAATGCTGATATGTGTGATCGAATCTATTTCGGTCCACGCGTTTCTTTGAATGCAAAATAGAAAAGGTTTCTGTTTCACAACAGTCCTTTTCGGGATCACTGCTATGATGCATTTTAATAGCACCTAGCTAGCTATTTTCAGAACGTTATACGCCTGCTGCCGATCTCTTTTTCGCTAGAGATTGCTAGCAAAAAGCCATCATGTTCAATTGGGTTAAACCTAACGATTGTGCAGCCGCACAATGAACTTGAAGAACATCGATTTTGCTACTGCAGCTTTCAGGAATTGGCAGGAAGTTTAGATTTAGGGTTGGAGTTTCAGCACTTCTTACAGTGGAAAGAGGGGTCAAAAGATATGGGATGGAGGGTTGAAACACCGCTTTTAGAAATGTTCTCACGCATGTTCCTATTTCACAAAAATTGCTCCGCTTAGGAGTTTCCCTTGTCTCATTTTTTACCTTGTCTCGTTTACTAAAGTATATGTTAGTTATTAACAGTAGATTCATCCGCTGTTTCCTTGGTTTAATTAGAATAAAACCAGTTATTAAAGCTTGTCTCGAGGGCATAAATATTTTTCCTAATAGAATATCTGCTAAATAAAGGTGTACCATCATCACTTATAACGATTTGCCACTCTTTTCTGATATCGTTTAAAAGAAGGAAATATGCTGATTTGAATGAGCGCATCCATTATATGCAGGATGTCTCAAATTTAATCACCTTCGAGTTGGACAGAGTAATCGGTAACGTTACTTCAGGACGACCAAACAAGATGCTGAATAATTTGCAGGCAGTCAATTCATCATAATATAGCCGTAGGCAGACATGTTATCGACCCTTCAGTCCCTCTCCTACTACCATATAGAGCAATGTGCGACGACAAAAATGTATTATATATGCCACCTAGTGCATCACACTTTCGATCACTTGTTAAAGTAATAAGGCATAATGGATGAAGCAAAAATTATTATGCAAATAACTTGAGCAACTCATGCAAAGCATTAAGCTTACACAACGCCGCCATTTTACCCAAAGTGAACATATTTGCTGCTCACTAAGACAGCTGCGTTTATTGAAGCACACCTTGCTCAGAATCGCTCTTATATTTGCATATATCTGGAAGGTTGTGCCAGAATGTCAAAAAACCTGTTTCGAATCATTCGTTTCGTAGACTTTCAAGAACGCTGAGGTTACGTCATTAGCACCTGCTCGTTCAAGACGTAGAAGCGCGAAGGACGTACTATTGAGCCGATGCAGTCTTTGAGACTACCTTAGTACGGCCGACTCCTTTACCTGGAGCGTGGGTTGAGGTTAAAAAAATTCGCAATCTACCCCATTAATTTACTTAGTAAGAATGAGCATGTCGAAATGGCATCCATCTCGCAAATAAGCTGTTGTTTGTTCAAGGCTTCGAGTGCTCCGTACAAACCAACATAGGCGAAAAGCCCCATCATTTTTCCATGGTTACTAAATTTTCCAAACGAGGTGAGGTACTCGGTTTATTTGAAAACATCAGGCACACTTCCTCTTACAATTCCACTCGGAGCCGACTCCAGTGCCACCAGATCAAACCCGTCATTAGCCGATTTTGGAGCCACCAGTTCGAATCCACCATTTTCATGGTTTAAGCGATCAACTACTGGTCGTTCACAAAGCAGATTTGTGCGCTGCATGACTAATAAAAGACGAAAGTAAGTCATACTGCTCGAGGAACATTGAGTTCAGTATGTCGATCATAGGTATATGATATCGTACCAACGAGTTACCTCTCATAACGTCAAGTTAACGAATAAAGATGTGATGAATAAAAGCGTTGTTTCCGTTGTGATATTTGAGTTTAAACAACAACAACAATGAACCGGAACATCGTTCTCATTCACACGTTCCAATACACAATTGCAAAATCATTTTTTTAAATTAAAATACATAATTTGGCAAAAATTATAAAAAAACCTCTCCAATGAACAACGATGATCAACGAAAATATTTTCAATCATACAAAATAAATCACACTTTGGATACTTCATATAGAAATTGTCGCCAATATACGCAACACAATAAGACGCGAAACGCAAAATGTGAATTAAACTTCGTGATGAAAAGAAAAAGGAGAATTGCAAAATATAGAACACTGAAATATACAAATAGTGTCATCTTCCCGATTACTTCAAAATAAATGAATACCTCTAAAATTCCACTAAATGTAATTTAGTCAAGCAATATCATACGGATATATTACTTTCATTGCTAGTCGTTCAAGAATTTAGTGATTCCTTGCAAAGAACAATATACAGTGAAACCCTTCCACATATCCTTTAATTTTAGATCTTCAAATCTTTCAATTTTAGGTCATCAATTGCGCATGCCATTTTCGACTTTAGAAATATTCAGCGGTGGACAGCAATTTCGATTGTTCGTATTCAAGCGCCTTTTTGCATAAAATTTGTCTTTTTTTCTTTTTTTTTAGATGCGGAATGCATGCGTTCAAAATCAATCACGATATTTGTCATAACTGAGGCAAAATTGTTTGCTACATATATATTCGAAACTATCATGAAATATGGCGCATAAACAAAAAACACTTTGATTTATGGAAAAAATATCAATGTCCATTTCATCTGCTTGAAAAACGCTCAAACCTGAAAAGGCTATTTATTCACATCGATGTCAATTATTCATATATTATGGTGGTTTCCTTCCCTTCTTTCTTTTCTCCCCCTTCTTAGCAATGTATCGGAAATTGAAAATTGAAATACGACAATCTTCAAAAAACATCCTAGCATGTGTCCATAAATAGACATTAGGATGGAACATAATACTGGCGCGAACAACTCGATATGCCACTGTAAACAAACATGAATTATGCGAATGTATGCGTCCCCTCACATTCCCTTTAAAAAGGTCGAATTACATTCCCTTCCTTTTCTCCCCGTACCATAAACTCCTGAAACAAAAGTGCAGCAGCAATAGGAAAAGTTGAAAAATGTTATTCATATACTTTAGCGAAGTTTATGCCAATTCATGGAATCTTCAGACATTTCAACTACACATTTATTTCAACGATAAATTCCTTCCTATGGGGACAATAAATAGTCGTTCAAATATACCACTTAAATACGAGCATACTATCCAGAAATTGCGTTGAGAAGCAAAGAAACGGACTGAAATGTTTCCCAGGAAGAAAAAAAGCGTTCCTTCAGAGAAAAATACAACGAACAACAACGACAAGAAGCATTGGGATCTAATTTCATATAACACTAGCCGGCAAACGTTCAAATGCATCGGCGGCCCGTTGATGAAAACCGTTGATCGCTGTTGGCGGCGGTGCCGGAGAAACTTGAGGCTGTCGAGGTGGTGAAGGTTGCACTTGTTGAAGTTGTTGTGATGCTTGTTGTTGCACACTTCCCACCCTTCTGACAGCAGCATCTGACTGACGTCTCAACTTCGCGTCTCCACTCACAACGTTATCTGGTGGAGTGTAGTAATCGCGGCTACTCAACGAGCCCGTAATCATTCCAGCAGCAGTTGCTCCACTCGGCACACCAAAGGACGGGTCTAGACCGGCGTTGATCAAAATCGATACACAATCGAAAGCGCCGGCTGTTTGTGCATGCCAGAGTGCTGATCGACCCATATTGTCCAACATCCGCACGTCAGCATTGTACTGCAATAAATGGTTGTGGTAAATTAAACAAGACACGAGAACAAATGTACAGCCAAGAAAAAGAAGAATACTATCTCCTCCTCTTCGATTCGCCGAACAATATTCTACTTTCCTCCTCCTTTATCTAGCCCGAATTCCGGCTTCGGTACCGCCGGGAAGCAAATTTTCTGTTTGTGAACGCAGACATTCAAACATGCACACATAGATGGCTATCGGATTAATTTTAGAGGGATATATACTCGATGATTTGTGCAATTGGAAAAAACAATTAGAAAACTGCTCAACAATCTTGAGACCAATTAAGATTCAAAATCTTAAACTTGAAACAAACAAGTCAGAGATCACAACTCGAGCATACTAATAACGCTCCGAAAATATAGCTATACATTACTGAGGTCTCCTCTTCATCTTCACCATTTTCATTTCGATGCAGCCTTATAAAGTATGATAAACGTACCCATACGAGAAGTTGGGTGCATGCAGAGGATGCATTAGAGCAAGCTATATGCAAAGCAGTGCGCTTGTCGTTCGCATCGACCGTCGTTTTCAGCTCTGCTTCACCGCATCGCGGAAGAATGGGCAATAGAGCAGTGAGATCGTTATTGAAAACTGCGTCTAAAAGCTGACGACCCAAAGGTCGATCAGTTGACACTGGTGGCAGGAAGCGTTTCAACTCGTATTTTTGTTTTATCCAACTCTCTTTCTCGTCTCTGAAAATTCTTTTACATTATCTGCCTGAATTGTAAGAAAAAATCTGGAACGAATATCAAAAACATCATAAATAGTTGATAATCATATTCAAATAGTGAAAACGATAAAAATGAATAATACAGCGACTTAAAAGAACATCAATCGGTTCCATGGAATTCACAATTGAAAGCGAAGTGATTAGAAGCTCTGAGTGTGTCATCGCTTTGTCATGCAAAAAAAAAAAAAAACCATCATAAATCGGTCTCCAGGCAGAAACCCAATCGTTCAATTTCACATGCAAATTCTTAAATTGCTTGAATTTCTGTCTATATGACGTTATATGACGCTTTATTAAAATAAATCCGTATCATCGCAAGCATTTCTATAAGATGAAACGATACAATATAACGTTACTTTAAGTCGGGCTCATTCTTTGGCAATATGAAAAGATAAAGATCTTTAACTTATAAAAGAGTAAGAAAGACACTTCCTCTCAGCAAAAGCAATAGCTATAACAGAATGAAATCAATTCCTACCTTGTAGAATCAGGCCGAGGTTTCCTATCAACTGGTGCGCTAAACTCCCACACAGAGTTGGCTCTTGTATTACCAATCATTTCCATAACGGTCAAATACTCTACTCTGAAAGAAAAACAGTAATTAGTATTCCATATTTCCCAAGCATACTTCAGTGAAGCAGCCAATTGCAACAGACGTATTAAAGGAAAATATTTATTATACAAACTTCACAAAAATGACGCTCAGAAGTGTAGCAAGGATTGACGGATTTTATTAATTGCTCTTAATTTCCCCTCCCTCCCTCACAAAAGAACACTACCATCGGTGAAAAGAGGGAGTGAAAATTGGGATATTCGAATGTATTTCGAGATATCGAACACTCCACCTACCGTTATCAATAATAACTTCTTTATTCTTACTCAGTTCAATGAAAATTCAACACTGATAGTCAAAGAACAGCATTCGCTACGACAGTTTCACCAATTACCTCCAAGATACACAATCACTAGAACAGCACGCATCCTGAATTGTACTAACTTTATAAGTGAACGAACTCGTTGACAATAGGCTCTTTGAAAGCTAACGAGGAAACAAATAAAGAAAAAACTAACGGCCATTCGTCCAGCTCCAATGAGCGAACTTTTGACACATGTGATCCGAGGTTACGATGTATGCCCGAACATTCGATGCATATCAATGTACCAAGATTAAGTGAAGCCCAATCTGGTTTTGCCGCTCCACAATCAGCACATGCATCATTGCCAGCCACCTGACGCAATGCCTGAACATCGGCTTTGTCGCCATGAGCACGATTATTAGAAGCTTGTTTTTGTGACATTTGAGCTTGCAGCGATTTTTCGATGAGCTCTTCAATGGCATGTACCCATTCATCACGTTCTTCGACGCTTGTCGCCGAAAATTCCCATCGCTTCTGGTCACAAGTCACCACCTCGAACTCACAATCCTCATCTGTAAACGATGGTTCACTAAATAAACTTCAACTTTGGACTGAAATGCATTTCCGTCAAAAATACAGTTTAATGCACTAACGCCAATAACATTCTTTTCTTCATTCTAGCAATGTATTCATTCGCTGGCACAGAAATGATGCAACTCCTAAAATTGCTACCTCCTAAAGGCTAGCATTCACACTTAAAAGAAATTTCTACATGCCGTATTAACAACTCTTAAGAATATCTGCGAAATTGTTGCTAAAGAAAGGCGTTGAAACAAATGGACAAATGGGTATTCCACCGAAGCAATCGAAAATTGATCCGATTAATTAAAAATTAGCAAAACAATTAGTTAAAGATGCGGATAGGCTTGCTATATCCTTAAATATCGCATATATATAAGTAACAGGACGATACATATGGTATTTATTGCCCGATGAAATTGTAAGCAACGGTTTATGGCTGTTCTCAGCGCTGCTCTCAATTAGAATTAGAGAATCCCTTTCCAGGGACCTTCAGTAGATATATGAAATAATGCACACCTTCATCATGGTTTTTTGTTCCAGAACCAAGTCGGCGATGGCCCTTTTTCTTCTTGATTGCGCTACTCGCGCCAAGTGCTGGCGTAGCAGTGGTAACAACTGAACTACTCGTACTCGTAGCCAATTGCTGTGCCCCTGACATCTGTTGATCATCACTGCCTCCCGATGTTCCTAAAAATCCATTACGTCCTTCTTATATCAACTTTCAATAGTTCTATTGAAAACCTTTCATGACAGCTTCGGACACTTCAAATGCGAGTAAGGCCACATTGTAACCAACCATCGACCAATA
Organism: Baylisascaris procyonis; assembly: GCA_037389465.1. Classification (NCBI taxonomy): domain Eukaryota; kingdom Metazoa; phylum Nematoda; class Chromadorea; order Rhabditida; family Ascarididae; genus Baylisascaris; species Baylisascaris procyonis. The sequence goes on from JAZARR010000206.1 coordinate 1,042,975, forward strand.
TGCAAATTTCATCCGGGTAAATAAGACAAATGGTATGAATCTCTCTCTACAACATGTAGAAAGAGCATCGCACCACCTCTCTTATTGACCTCTTGTGCGACTCTTTAATATTGAAAAGGAGTGCTGACTTTAGCTTTTTTCAGTGGGTCTCCAGTGGTTGTCAAACATCACACTGGTCCCGTACACAATCTACCGCAAACGACACATACTGATCAAACTATCTTCGAAGCTCGCAGCAATGTTTATAAGACAGAGCATCGCTCATATGAGAGAAATTTAAACAATAAATGGAAATCAATGGCTTACCCTCACCAGGAGTTGTCTGACCAGCAGAGGGTGCTCTGCTACTAGTCGTTTCTTGTCCAAGGAACTCATAGGCGGTTACAAGACCAGTAGTACGGCGTGTGGTCGATGGTTCGAGTGACTCTCGTTTCGAAGCACTCTCTTTGGATGCGTGCACATCACGTGGCGGCACAGTAATCGGCTGTGTTTGAGCACGTTGTGTTGCTCGTGGCCTTTGTCTACCAGCCACTTTCACCGTTGCTAAGCCCAAAAATACTTCTTTGCCACTAGCATCTTTTTCCATATAATCCTGAAATAATAAAGATAAAAAACGACGTAGGAAACTGGATATGAAGCAACACAAAGGAAATTCCCTTCGGATGCGTTACCCAATACAATATGTGGGAAATTATGTTGACATTAAAAGTCAGTTAATGGAATAAATGAAGGAAATGATAGGAAAAAAATAACATTTCTCGACCAATCGTAAAAAACTGCTCACCTTCCAATCAACGCGCAAAGTAATCTCTACTTCAAAAATTTAACTTTCCATACTTCAATTTATTAAAACTTTCAAAACGAGTACCACGTGGTCATATTATTTCACTGAATCAGAGCGTAGAGCTGTGAATATAATGGAAATGAGAAAAACAAGCTCGCCTTAAGTGTCTGATGGTAAGATAATCGTCCATCTGAATGCAGGCAGACGTATTTTTTCTTCCATTCCTTGTTCAGCGTTTTGCTACTTCTCTTATAGAGATGACCCTGCTTAACGGGGATTGCACGTCCCATCCCCATATTGAGATCAACAGTCGTTTTATGCGACTTTTCTTCATGATTATGATGCGAATCTTTAGGACGCTGCTAAAAACATAGAGAATAGCAGCCTTAAAAGAAAAGTATCTGTGAACATCGGGCTATCAAAAAATGCATTTGGTTTTTAAGGCTATCACTAGAAAAATTCAAAGAGAAAAGAGGAGAGGGAAATAGGCGATGCTGTATAGAACGATTTGCTTCCATCCTTGTCCACCTGCCTGCGGTCTACAGAATACCGAAAAAAAGTGAAAAGTGGGGGGGGGGGGGCGGGAGGGGGTGAGGGAAAGAAAGGCGAATTGGTGTTGATCACCTTCCCAACTCCCCTTCCCCATTTGTTTGAGTATTTGAAGTTTCTAATAATTCCTTGACTTCACGATGAGGGGTGGAAGCTACGAATAAACGGTCTTCTTTCGACTGGTAATATCAGATAAACGTAAAAAGTCGCCGACATATGAAAAAAAAAAAATGAAAATTTTTTACGATAGTATTCTATATTTGCGATGACGCAATTGCTTACAAAAAAATTCCTAGGCATAAGAAAAGTTCCAGAAATTCCTCAGTTTCTCCTCCCCTCTCCCTTCCACCCACTACTAAATCTGACAATATATAAAAAATTTCCGCCACCAAGTTAGCAAAAAAAAAACGTCGAAACAAACAAATAAATATAAAACGAACGAATAGATTCGAAATACGTCTATTTCGGCGTTGCGTGGTTGGGGTTGATGAAGGTGTGGGTAGGTGGCTAGAAGAGGTGGTTGCCTGCAACGATGCTTGTGCAGGGATCTGATTGTCGAAAATCTCATCGCGCAAGTAGGCTGTCTGTTCGAATTGAGTTCCATGCACGCCACCAGAGATGCGCGAATTGGGATGTTGCAACAACGCTCCTCCTGCACAAAAAAAGAAAAACAATTTGTCAACTACAGAAATACAATAGATTTCAAGAATTTCGTAATCTTAATTTCAGATGACGTGAACAACGTTACGATCGCATTTTAATTAATCAAATCTGCCGCGCATAGATCCAATAAAAGAACCTAGTCGATGATGTAAAACGAAATTTTGATCGCTTACGAAATGCCTACAATATTTTGGCACCTTTAAATATCAGCAGTTTTCTTCAAAACTTGTGAGTCAGTTTGAAGTTAGTACGAAAGCCGTTCTATGCCACAAGTGCAAACCCGATAATTCCGCAATTCATGCTTCACTGATTTCCGAATAGATTACCGAACAACCGGAAAAAGCAGACGTGCACAGGAACAGATACAATCTCACCATGATGCATCATACAAATGCAAATTTGCAAAAGCACATAAAGTCTCAATTTCTGTGGGTTAGTTAATTATGCTGGATGAAGAATAAACGACTCATATTTAAGTTGGATTCAGCTGGTGTTTACCCCAACTGAATGCCAGCTAGTGCTAAACTTCTATTTCATGTGAGTGACATCCGAGGTCCTTGGTAAAGCTCAACAGATTTATTAACCTAGTGGCGTTCAACAGACAACCTTCAGGCTACCTCGAGCAGGTGGAATGGTGTAATCAAGTGGAAAGTAACAAAGAATATTCTTTAGGAAAAGACGTCACATTAATTTCTTCTAACATCAGAATAGTTTTAATGAAATAGGCTTGAAACGCCAACAAATAAGGTGGACTCACCTGTAGAAGAGGTGACACTGTTGGAGCTGTGTGCAGGTGAGATTGCACTGCACTCATATTGTGAAGCACGCTGCACCTTGCCTGGATGAAGCGCTGGTGCACATGGCATCGCAAACGCCGACAAAGAGCGTTCACTGCTTCGTGCTGCTACAACTCAACTCTCATCGACAATCAAAGGAATAACGGTAAACATAAACTGATAGAAAAAGAAACATCTACAGTCTTCCCTCTCATCCTGCACGCAAATTCTCTCAATGTTTGTGCAGTCACTTTGAAAACCTGTACAGGAAAATTTAGCACCTACTACTAGTACTTGAAGGATGTATATGACAGGAGATCTTATTGTTGAAGGATGTATATGACAAGAAGGTTTTATTGTTCTATTACTCTATTAATATAAAAATTTACTAATATACAATATGTGATGCGGTTAGATATAAGCGTTTAATGATAGTGATATGAAGAAGGCTGCAGAAGTATCACTGAGAAAAAAATTTCGTATATCCACATCGGACGATTACATCAAAATTTTCACCTCATATCTCTTTCCAATGAAAGAACAAAAAATGAAAGAGACACTCAATAAAAACTCATGAATTGGAATTAGTATGAATTCAGCAGGATAAGCACAAAAAATATACAGATTGGTGAATTTAATGAATGTTGCCATTTGCTCTGTGCCCCTGATTCAAAATTCGGCCACCGTCACCGTTTATTTCTAACTATCGCAGAACAAAATAAGGATACGTTAATAGACTACCATCTTTTATTTCCCAAATTGATCTTTTCCAACCGATTAAACACCTCTAAACATTTTTTTGCCACTATATTCAACAGTAAAAAACTGACCAGCAGTTAATGCCGAATTCTCCCGATGATAGACGTGTGCAGTAGCAGGACTAGATGACGGTTGATAAGCGGGAGGCGCTACGACACGCCTTGCCAAGTTTTGCGAGTGATCTTGCAGAGGTAACGCTGAGACAGAACGTTGATGATGGTAGGCGGCTGTCTTCGCTGCGTACGCTACCTCCTAAATTATGGCCAATTGTTCACACACAAAGAGTGACATTAACGTTCCACAACAGCATAGACAATACATGAAAATACAATCGCCGAAATTATGACCGACAAATTGGCCAAATTGAAGTATTGAAAGACTAGATTTGAAAAAAAAAATGCACACTCTGGTTTAAGGCGAAAATCCACTGCCATCAAAAAATCTTAATTAGCTAATCTGGGGATCCACTGATCACATGGTAAAAAAACTTGAAGGTTACCTTCTACGATGTCATTTTTTAAGATGATTGAAGGGATTATAAAGAGGCAGGAGTACCGATGCGCCGTAAAGGTCTTGCAGAATTTTTCCCACGTAAGCGGTGAATATTTATCGAAAAATTTCATGAAAAAAACTAAGTACCAAATGAGTTTAGTTGCAAACTGCCTGCAAAACCATCATCACATGCTTAGGAAAATATCATCAAAAGAATTTCATAGAAAAGAAAAGGAAACAAAAGAATACCAAAACTGGAAACTCTAACCACATACTTGATAATTGATATTTCGATGATCGGCCGAGCCGTTCGTATGCTGTGAGAGGACAGCAGTGGGAGTTGGAGTTCGCGCACTTCCGACAATCCCACCCAACAACCTCAATCGTTGTTGGATTATCTTCTGGCAAGCTGCAAAATAACTCTTATAATAATGACAAATTTCCACCTCCTTATTGATATATAAGTTGAAATGTACCTTTAGTTTTAAATTTTCAAAAAAAAGTCCGTTCCCATAACTCAAAACAATTCAGCACTTTCCTTATATGAACATTAAAATAAAACTGAGGATGATTATCATAGGTTATTAAACAACACAAATAAGATATAGCGCCATTTTCTGATGGGATTTGTAGCTTGATCTGCGCATAAACACAACGTTCTTAATTAAATCAACAAAAAACGAAAATCATTTAGAAAGAAATAATAAAATAGGCGTTTTTCTCATATAAAAAGAAATGAGAAAAGAAGATATACATCAGTAGCCAATGAAATGAAACAATTCCAGGCATATAAGAAATGACTTTGAATAAAGGCAAATGCGATATAAAAACCGGTACCCATAGTTATTCAATCAATCCACCCATTCAGCACAATTTTATTGCAATCCCTCCAATCACTTAGGCTCTAATCTACCGATCGTGCTGGATACCACATTGATGGTAAGGTAGTGTTAACTTTCCTTATACAATGTTATAAACCATTCAGTCATTTATTTAACAACAGCAATGCTTCTAGCAGTTTTCTAAACACTCAACTCATTAGTCAACCAATCTTTTGCAATATTTCAATTCAAATATGGCCAGCTGGCTTTATAATTGGCATCCTTATTCAACAAATAGAACTAATAAAAATCCCTTCCTTTTGAGCTTAAGGGCTTTTAAGTGGGAACTAATGTACACTAATTCCCATTCAAAGTACGAACAGCCTCTTATTGAAGGAAAAAGAAAGAACCAGTGGCATCTAGCAAGAAAATTTTCACTTCAATCACCTTCGTAGATGCAATAATACCTAGTAAGTTAAAGTCTAATTAATCACTAACAAATATTACTTAGCAATTGCAAAGCAAAACGAATAAATTGATGCTATAAGCTATGGACCGTTATCAGTGTGTAGGTGTGAATGTGAATTATACGGCACTAGGTAAGCATTCCCATACAATGAAATTTGAGATTTTATTATTTAACTGGACGACGTTTTATTGATACATTCAACAGAAACGTAAGCCTATATCGTCTTCTTTCATATCTATCGCGCAAAAGTGTCCAATGCCAACGGAAGAGGTGCGGCTGGTGTCTGCAATTTTACAAGCAAAAAGCAATCCTTATGGATACATTGAAAAAAAAAAAGAAAAGAAAAACGCGTATAGCCATCTTTCTTCGGCGCAACTGTCACGCAGAAATTGATTAATTATGAGAATTGTGGCGCATAGAGACACTGAAATGAGTATATAAGAGAACCTAAAAAAAAATATTAACGACCCTTATACGATAGTCGAATTGAGTGTAAAGGTGAGAGAGACTCGGACAGGAATGGAAAACTTCAATAAAACTATTCAACTATAGTGCGGTGTCTCCGAACTCGAAACCTTTAGCAGACTAAATACCTTGCCTTTCACCTTTAACTTGGTTCTTCCCAAAAAATACTTAATTTGTTCAAATTTCTGAAAAAATACTTCATATTGCTTGCCACTTAATCTTGTTCAAATTTCTGGGAAAATAGCACTTTTCCCACAAATATATTGCAAATTTTTGACCACCAATATTTCACTTAAAGTAATGTAATATAAAAACATAAATAAAGGATAACTCAACAAAGTCTTTAAAAAAAAAGCAGAACTGCAAATAAATTATTTTAACAAAAAAAAAAAAAAATTAAAAGCAGCAGATATGCATCAAAGTACGCATCACTTCACTACTAAAGTATTTGTTGACTACATTGCACCCGGTGATTTTTCGCCACAAAGCATATATAGGCTAAATGAAATCACAGCTCATAAAAAACTCACTAAAAAATTCCCTGAAATATGTCCATCTAATAGAAGTGAAAGGAAAGTAGACACGTATAGGTCAAATCTCCGTTAACCTTTAAGGGTCAACTTCCGCTTCATTGCACAAACAATGTCATAATTGCGCCAAAAAACACAAATGATGATGAAACAAGAGTATGTTATTTATTTCATTTATTACATAGACAATTATTGGAGAATTAATTAATAATAAGAGCTGATCGCTCTATTGATATCGACATACAAATATATTATTAACATAAACATAAATTTATTTTATCTGATCCCCAGGAATAAAACTGCATCGAAGTGTTTTCAACATCCCTGTCGTTGTCGACGTTCTTCTCTCCCGAAGGAAACAATCGAGATTTCGGATGGAATAGAGTGGTCATCCCCTCCATAAGTTTTAAAAAATTAGAGCACTTCTATGTTATCATCACTAAATTTCAATTCCATCCACTCAAATTTGTAAACATTTTTTTTTTTTTTGCTTACATGAGAAATGAACAATGCAATGAGGTGCACTCATATTTCAATGCTTATATATGAAAGTGTGGCCATACGAGTATGAAATTCGTGGGAAGATAAAACACACCTGTAGAAAGACAGGGCACAAACGTGAGAATTTTACCCATCCTCCCCTTCTCGGTGCAATTTTTTATATAAAAATACTTCAAAAAAAAACAATAATAAGCATAGTGTTTTAAAATGATTTCTCAATCCGTTTTCATATGCGAAAGAGCGTATAGCAGCGAGGCAGAAATGATGAAGTTGTTATAGTTGAAAATGCTGGCACAAACTGCTTCACAATATGCTCACAGCATAATTAGCGGTGGTCACGACAACGGAAGTTTATCGAGTGTACATTCACGAAAGAACAATTGTATTGCATTCGTATGTGCACTCAATCAACAAAACCCTCGATGCAATCAATTATTTACGAGCAATAACAATTCCCGCTCACAGCACCCTTCCCCTTTCCCCGGCCCCGCACCCCTGCGACATCTACATTTACAACCAGTTCCTTAAATTGTTAGTTAAACCTGAGCGAGAGTGATTAACACAACTCTAGGATTTCCATAAACCCACTGAAATTTGTATTTGAAAATTGGCACAATTACAACATACTTTATTGGTGCATTCATTGGGCGTTGTGGTTTCAACTTTCGGTAGAATTGATAAACTTTAAGTCGTGAATAACATTTTTAGAGACAACATAAAATAAAAATAATTTAGCCGATACTTTCACTATGACACTGGAAGGGCGCAAAAAGCAGTTGTTAACAATAAACCCATTTAAATGGTGAATTCATTCAGTTATCTCTCTTAACTCAGCACTCAACGGCTTTAAAAAACGCCGTTTTCGATTTTTAGCAAAAGGCAATAAAATAATGCAATTTGCAAGCAAATTTCTTGCGCTTCCTCTCGATTTGGAATGCGAAAATGCACATTTCATTATTAACTGCAAGCGTTGCCAAGGATGCTACTATGTAAGCGTCAATGCATCTCATGAAAATTTTATTGCTTACAGCAAGTTGAATCAGCAATAATCAATACAAATGTATGTACTCCTCTCTATTTGAAAATGGAAGCATTAGAGGTAATTTAAGGTGGAACGACAATTTGCACCTATTATAAGCTTCATATGTGATCAAATTCAATCACCGTCGAAAACGCAGATCTTGGCGTTAAAAAAGTTCGCAGCATTATTCGCATCCTAATTTTGCTGCGAGATTACTTCGCGAAATAAATTTCAATGTGCTGATGACTATGGATCTTAGAAAACATCATAGGATTAATCAATCCAAATGAACTGACTGACGGATGCATGTGATTATTTGATATTTGACTTGTGGAGGTGAAATTTTCTTTTAAACCTACGTGCCAATCGGAAAAGATAGCAGCGTGCGAATGATACTGAACGATATGTAACAATGGAAGAAAAGAAACCAATTTCAAAAACCACATTGCGAAATTAACAAAAATTTGCGGAGGTTGCGGGTGTTTTTTATTATCTTCCTATACGAGAAGAAAATGGATTGCTTTTGTTTCAATATCGTTAGAGTTGAAGTTTAAAAGTTTAAATATAGAAATTCAAAATAGAATGAAACAAGAAAAAATAAGTTGAGAAGAAAATAACTTAATAATAAATTTGCAAATAAGATTATCACTAACTGAAGAGTTCACAATTGTGTTGGTTAAATGAAATTTTTAGAAAACAGTATAGAGGTTGGAGATCACAAGTAACAGATCGAAGCTTCAATGGTGTATAGCACCAAATCGAATGAGATGACCCAACGAGGAATAGCGCGCAAACGCATGAAGTCCTGATGTCATGGATACGCAAGCTTGAAGCAATCGCCAACGAGAACAATGTTATCGCCGCTAGGTCGCTGCCGCAATGGTTATATCGCCTAATAGGTTAGCTATTAAAAAGCGAGAATTGCTTTATTAAGGGTAGTGCCTTTATTTCTATGAGAATTACTAATGCTTTTATCTCATCACCTATTGATCAACTATACCGTTCACAGGGAAACAACTCTCTGAGTCAATTATACCAACGTAACGGTAAACAATGACAGGCGTGTTAAACATTAAATAACAGGAAAACAATTTAAATCTCTATTAAATTTTATCCATATGCTACGACGAATGTCATTTCATCACAGTGGGAAAATATATTCTGCACAAAAATATTCTACGAAAATACGATTAATATAACGCAAAAAGACCATTAAAAGATTTCGATAATCCCATCGGTAGAACGCTTTCAATATTTTACTAAGTGAGAAGCATTAAGAATTTATCAGGCTATATATAAAACTTATCACTGGTAATCACTAGCTAAAGAAGGAAAGGGAAGCGATTCGGCCGTTTATTCCAATCACTTGCATTTCCGTTCTTTGACTGCCCGCCTTTTTTCATTTATTACCTAAAAAACCTGAAAGTTTCATACTAAAGACCTATTAACGCTTCCAGTGGCGATATGAATCGGCTTTAGTTGGAAGAACTTCAATTCAAACATCGAACAAATGCGCTCAAAACAATCAACGCAATAATCAGAAATTCTAATTGCCGACTATTATATTGTCCAGTAAATGGTCATCACTAAATGTTAAGTGCAGAACAATAAGTTCGGTCTTTATAGCTAGATGATGGCTAAACAGCTATATGAAATGATCATTAATACAACGAATGGACTAGAAAAATATCTTCCAAACAGATATCCTTCATGAAATATTCACAGCAATGCGCACCAACAAAAATAAGACGACGCAATTCCAAATCAAAACATTGGCCAAAGAAAAAAATATATATATTCTCATATTTTAGTGCAATAAAAACAAAATTTAAAAAAAAAAATCACACCTAATCCAGCGGCAAGCAGTTTCTCTTTGCGAGGTAATGTTCGTCGAGTGATTTGCTTATTAGCATCTTCTTGACAAGATGGAGGAAATGTCGCTGATAATGACGGTGACCAAAATGCTTTATAATAAACCATCATGAGAACAGCTGTAGATAATAGTAGGATCGTCGATTGCAGATTTCTTATGAATGTTGTGCACGTTAGCTTGTCAATGCAACAGCATAGAATAGACACATACACATAAACACACACACACACACACGAACACGCACCAATGCACTAATCCCAGTATGCCGCAACCGCATTTCTGCAATGCTTAAGTCGGTCACAATGCGTTTTCTTTCGCTTTCAAATACGTCTTGGTTTCATTCGTAATTTCAACGAATATTTCGACAATAAGGCCACCCGTTTCTTTGTCATAATCAACAACGTAGTACCGACTCAGGTAACAGCAGGTAATTATTGCGTTCGCATAGAGTAGATCGGAATGATCTTCATTCAAGGAAATAAAAGAACCGGCTGATCGAAAGCCATTTGCATTCATCGAAGCGATTACACAGCTAAAATCCACAAACTTTCAAGACGCCCGAAAAATTAGCAGAACAATTTCACTTGCGAACTTTTCGTCTTTATATGAACGGGAATTCATCACCATAAATAAGAAGCAATATTTGAATGCCACTTAATTTGCAATTCAATTTAGCCAACGATAAAAGAGAGTAATGAAATCAGCTTTCGCAACATTATACTCGAATCAATCCCACAATAGCTGTGCATTAATATACATCCTGAGGGTCGAAATCATGCACTTCTTAGTCGCGATTCGTCCATCAAATATATGTGTGACATCAGCCTTGTCAATCCTTCGACGCAACAATCATCATTCGCAATAGAAACACAGATCTCCACGGATGAGTTCCCGATATAAGAGAGCAGAAGCAATTGAAGAAGATGAAATGAGGACACTCGGTTGACGTATTGTGACTCAATTCTAATTTCTTTGCGTATCGATTTCATAAAGATTCATTGAAGGACGTCGTTCGTCAGCATACATGATGATGGTGCAATATTGTGAAGGACACAATACGAAGCAACGACTGAGTTGTCAGCGATCACCGTTCTGAGAATGGGAGCAGCACACTTCAAAATGGCAATTCACAGTGGGGTGCGGCGGCAGTCGATGGTGTTCCACGTCGACTGTAAAGCCGATTCAAGTGTGGCTAAGATGGGCGGTGCTGTTATGCAACGAAATAACTATTGCTACCCACCGATTGACTAGGCTCACAGCCCACACTATTCCACGGAATGCACGTTTCATGTCACAATTGTGCCTCATCCCTCAAATCTTTGTTCCATCAACGAAATCACAGTTACTTAACAACAACTAACAAATTGCTTTGCACAATTTTACGAAGAAAGAATTTTGCATAGCTATTGTTTATTAAAGTGTTCATATATAATAATCTTAAATGGTGTTTTCTTCAAATCACGAACAGCATCGACTAGAAAAACTTCGGAAAAGCCATTAGAGAAGATCCATTCCTCCAAAAAAGAAGGTACTGCATTCATAAAAGATCGAATTAACCAGATTAAGTCAAATCAAATTTAATAACGATGGAAAACTTGAAATACTACACACGGACATTTTCTAATGAATCAAGACGCCAATTACTTATATTCTCACGATGAAATATCGCTGATTGTGTCGCTAAAAAAACGATCCAGCAAATCGAGATTCACTTTCAAAAAGCAGTGGACGAGGAGAATTTAAGGCAATAGGACAATAGGCATGGCGAAAATAAACATAGACATGAGAAAAATAAAAATACTGGTGAAGGAAACAAGCATAATCAAATAAGATGTCCATCACAAATGCAAGTGAATGTGACGACACTGAAGGCTCCCTTGACCACAGGTGAAAATAAACGTCACTCTATTCAGCATCACAGCCTTCGTGATTAAGAGATGAGATAACAGCGAATAAATGGTAAAATGCCATGAGAAGCAGCCTATTCATCCGATAAAGGCATACCATTTACGCACTCACTTCTTATGCACTCATATGTGAACCATTAATAACAATCGATTACCCCATGCTCACTCAACAAATACTACATTTATATGAATATAAATATAAATAAATAAATAAATAAATAAATAAATAAATAAATAAATAAATAAACACATATATATATATATATATATCTGTCATATGCACAACTGTAGAGCCATTACCTGAACCCAATCTTACCTACCTGTCCTAACCTACTGTACACACTACTCGTGACCATAACTCTAACTCAACCGTCACATACTGACTCAATTCAGTGCATCCACTGCTTTAGATCAGTACTCGAACGCTTAGAAGCTGTCAGCACCTACAATTTTACAAAAAAAAAGTGTCCCTCAACAAGAACAGTTCAAATAAAACCAACCATCTGCTTATAAAATAGTCTTCAACAAACATAAAATGAAATTTAACAATATCAGTGAAACCCAACCAATGAAGATGAAAGATGTTGCCGTTATAGTTGATTTGTCACAAAACATTAATATAATCAAAAATATATTTCAAGGATTTGCTTATTAAGCGACAAGCATTAGCAACAGAAATCAACGGAGAATTGCTATGAGACAAAAAATTCGTCGATTTTTTACAGGTAAATTAAAAAAAAGAAATAAACAATCTTCATCTTGCCATTAACAATTAAATACTCGAAGTAATCACTAGATAACTGTTGCACATTTTGAAGTAATAGTAGTTTATTAAATGATTATATATTTATGTACGTATCTAATTTGTTTCTATCGATGAGACATTAGTCATTAATGCACAAACGCATCAATTAAATCACTCTTGCATAGACAGAGCCTCTCATAAACGGATTTAAATTCATCTAGTCATTTAAATTTATCTACTCTTTTCTTTATTGGTGGAAATATATATAAACCTAAATTGACAATACTTCAGCGACAAATAACTAACAGCAATTTCTATCAGTGACGATATTCCATAATGCTCTAGCTGAATAAATAAATGCCGAGTTTACATAGCATGACAATCGAAGATTAAACTTTTAATCACTAAATGCATAAGTAAAGAAAAACTTAAGTTGATTTATGGGGAGTATAAATGAATGAAAGAAATTTTATGCATTCATTTACATAACAAATTGTTAGAATGAAGCGAGTATGTTTTTAGAAATTTCGTTTTCTTATTTACCAGAAATTATGCAGAAATTGAGTTCGCATAGCGGAAATGATGGGAAAAATAGTGGAAGTGAAAAATTGTTGATTAAATGCAGTAAAGTAAAAAGAGATTGAATTTGCTTGTGACTTTTATGCAATAAACTAATGTGGTGAAATATGAAAAAAGAAAGGGACTACAAGACCATTTATTGACAGTCTGGATTTCAATTAAATGAGAGAGTGAGTCTTTGTCTGACAACTTTTACAGGCAAAGAAACCGGCTGACCTTCATAGACAAATAAGCTGGCCGACCTCCACAGACAAATAAGTCTGCCGAAAAGCGATTGTGCTTGGCTGACATATTAACCATATGTACGATCCGATCGACTCAATGCTACACAAAAATGTAAATTCTAGTTGAAGAGTGCACAGATAACTGACAGACAGACAGACAGACAGACAGACAGACACGTATATAACGACACCTAAAACGACAATAATTGCATATATAAAAGAAATTTTCCGCAACGAATGATGCATAGTGACAAGTGAACAGCTGGTGCAAAACTGCCATTGGATGTGAATACAAACGGCAAGTGTGCGAATATGAGATTCTGCACCAACAAAAAACATTTATTTACAAAGACGTCTCGTTTTTACGATAACGCGACAACTATCGATTGCAAGCATATTGATCTGTGATAGGGAATATTCTACTTATATAGGCAAAGGGAAATTCTTTTTCAATACTTTTCATACCTGTTCTATATTTATTTGTTTTTTCCTTTCACAATTAATATTTGTAATTATATACTATTAGCAACAATTGAGAAATGATGATATTTCTAATCGAATTTCAATAGAAAAATAGTAAACGGAATAAAATCAGCAAGTGGAAGAAAAAACTTCAAAAAAAAAAAACTCAAAAACATTCTGTATATTCGAAAAAAGTCCGCTGAATATTCTATGGAAATTTAATGCGATATTTATAAGCGCGAATACGAAAAACTGAAGATCAGTGTCAATAAAGTCGAACGAATATTATGTAGAAAATGTTATTGTAAGCGAAATGCATTAGACCTGAAAGGAATGTAAACACATCCCAAGTTGAAAAAAACAACCAGCAAACAGTTCATTTTCTTTAAAAATGGATCCATTCGCAGAGACTCGCATGTTTCACGGTCATCCTTTAGTTTTTTTTACATCATTACAAGGAAATAGAAGAACGAACGATGGAGGGGGAGGGGGGAGTGAGGAGGAAGAGGGACTGAGGTCGCTTAAAGAATGGTGAAAAGGTGAAGGGGATACGAAGTAGAGAGGTACAATCATTATAACAAAATTACAGTGCATTATAACAAAATTATATGAAGTAGAGAGGTGCAATGAAAGCTCGATAAATATGCAAATGAATAGAAATTCACTAAAATGCTTATAAAATGAGAGCTAAAGCGGTTGTACGAAGCGTAAAAGCGCGCCAAGTACACACTCAACACAACGCAAATAGACATAGATCAATTTGCGATGCACGTAAACATTGTCGGTGTGAAGGATGTCGAACCAAACTTCATTCGCCTTATATACGCCTATCGATAATTTCACTGATTTAAAGCTATTATAGTCTTTTCGGATTCTTCACAAAATTCCCTCTTAGTTATCGTACTCCAACGAAACACAACCCTCGAACATTTTATATTCCTATCTTTCAATTCCACTCGAAAAGGTTCCACTCGTTTTATGTATATAAGTATCTGACACGAAGCCAACGGATTCATCAAAAGCATTTAGCACATCAAATCCCCCTCCCCGAACGATAATTCAGATCCGCAATGGCAATGATGACGACCAAAAGAGAAAAGGGTAAATCCAGAAAAATTACTGCCGTAGTGCATTTTAAGTGCTAACTTTAAGAACTTCAATTAATGAAGACGGGATAGTTTCTTAAGGCAGACTCCGCTTACTTTTTTTCATATTTCATCCATTCTCTCCCTCCTTTCTGATATTTCCATTATTTATAAAATTACGATTAAACGACGTTGAGTTTCATCTATTTTGAGTCAACGTTGCATTGGAAACACAATGAGAAACACTGAGTCCATAAGTAAATACTAAAGTAGAGCACTACTGCAAGTTGAAGTAGAAGACTTGTGGAAGTTGTTTATTACTTTATCGCAGAGAGATTTTCTTGCTAGCGCTATAAGTCGATAGAACCATAAATTGCCACACTAGACAGTCCTCAACGAAATGCAACTAGGATCAGAACATCGATGTAATTCAACATGGTAAGATCACTTCTTCTTGTGGTGTAAGCATGCCAAAATTGGTGTAGAGGGAGGACTGGGAGAGAGGTGAGGGGAGGAGTGGGCTTTGCAATTCGCTCTCTGCACTCTCATTCGGCTCCTAGTCTAATAATCTCAGTTACGTGCCAGCTGTCAGATGAAACGTTATTCGTTACCGCCTTCAAACTAAACTTCATTAACATAACGATTGGTGAACAAAAATGTAAAGATGAAAAAAGAAAAACCAAGCAACGCCAAAGAGCGCAACCAACAGCAACCAGCCGACAAAATGCAAAATTAATTACCGCTCTTTAAAATCGGTAAACAAACGATGCAAGAAACAAATGCACAACATTTGTGCTTCCTCCCTCTATATCAATCGCTAACAACGTTTACACATAAATGGTTTGTCTCTTTGTTATTTCCAGCCGTCAAATTATTTGCATTGACCACTTCGGGTCTTCATTTATCACGTCAATACGGCTGTCACTAATATGTTGTCTCATGTGACTAGATAAAAGTGTTGATGGTCTAGATCATAACTCCGTGGCAATCGGACTGAGAGAAGTTATAGAAAAATAAGGAGGAATGTTACGACATGGAAAACAATAAAAAAAAAAGAAACAGGACAACTAAGCGAAGAAATGTAAATAAAATTTTTAACGAGATAAATACCTTCATAAAAATTTTATTGGGTCTTATCAATCTTCCAATAAAGGTAAGACCTACATCTAGGTAGTCAAGGTGAAATCACATATATTAATTTGCTTCACATCATTAAACGAATCATGTTCCTTAATGTCATTCTTTTTCCACACGGGGGAACTTTATAGCCTTATTCAAGTGCTCCTTTTGACCGAATGTATCTACTAAATGGGTATACGTGAAAAAGAATGCTGAGAAAAAATGTTATTTCTGGTAGGACGCAGTAAAAGAGCGACCAGCACAAAAAGAAAATCAAACGGGTAACAGTTTAATCACCTAGCATTTGTTGAAAATTTAAATCTTTCTGAGAAAAAATTTTCTCACCATAC
Organism: Baylisascaris procyonis; assembly: GCA_037389465.1. Taxonomy (NCBI): domain Eukaryota; kingdom Metazoa; phylum Nematoda; class Chromadorea; order Rhabditida; family Ascarididae; genus Baylisascaris; species Baylisascaris procyonis. The sequence continues at coordinate 1,059,149 of JAZARR010000206.1, forward strand.
GATTCGAAAAAAGTAAGTGACGCCAGATAAGGCCCTTCCGTTCTTTCCCTGGCTTCCTTTTTGGTTTCGAATATTTGGTTAAAAAATTTGTCTACAGATAGTAACTTTGCTCCTGAATTGCAGAAAGATCTAAGAGTGAAAACTAACCATCTTTGAAGACCCGTTCCACATTCAAGCCATACGTTGAGCATGTCTCATAATAGCCACATCGTGGTAGATTTTTCGCCATCTGACGACCTTCATGTTCATCGATAACCCGAGGATTCGACTCACTTATTGCATCCTATAATCATATAACCATTACAAGCGATGTGCTTCCTATTTCAACAATTGCAGACGAGGTGATTTCAACATCAATGGATCGTCGCTATTGCAGATTTTTATCCTTACGAGAGAATCCTAAATTACTAACTCTTTCATTCCCTAGTTTTTGTGTCTCATTTTCAACTCATCTCTTCCCTTCCTTTTCCTTGACACTTCCAAATGAATGCCCTCTTCTCCTGTTTTCCTTTATTGCTTCAAAAAATGTAACGCATAGAACTGCTCATTCAGGGATTTCAAAAGAAATAAGTGAATGAAGATAGTAAAAAATGAACTTTTATCCATACAATAAAGTAAAACTTCCGCTAGAGGATGAATAATCGTAACTAATATTGACAGCTCTATCGTACAGATAAAACATGAGTACACATTTAATCACTTATATATGACTGCCAATAAGAAAAAAACTTATGAAAATGTTCTCCAGTAAATATTCATAAATCAACGATGTTTGCCAATATTACATTTTGTGCATATGTATACACAAACTTGAGTAATACTCGTTTAAGCTTAGAAGTTATAAATGGGGAAAAAAATTTTGTGTTTATAAAACGATCACGAATATTATCGTTTATTGAAACGACAGCGATGCAATTAAAAGAGAAATGCGAATGGGTAAAGTGCATCGAATGTAAATAAATACAACGCAATGGGATGTTAAATTCAAAACGAAATGCTTTATGGAAACTCAAGAACACTCTGCTTTCTTCTATTTCTCTTCCTCTTTCTTTTCCTCCCTCTGTCGTTGTGCTATTGGTGTTAAAATGATTGAAAACATAAATTTCTTTTTAAAATACCACCGCGTTTCCGTAATATTCATATTCTCGAAACAATTATACCAGGAATTGTTCCGTACGCATTATGGTTCTACTATCGTAGTCTATTCTAGAGAAATCTATACTATTTTTGAAAAACGAAAATTAAGGAATGAATGAATTAATCATTCTAGCATTTAAAAAAACGCAATGCGATTTCGCAGTTCCATTCCTATACAATGAATAAATTAAAAATTAGCTAAATTCATATCAATGAAACTCTGAATAGAATTAAAAGATTTGCAAAAAAAATTTATAATATAAATTGAAAGACTTACTTGAGTTCCAACTAATAAGATTGGTACATCACTAAGATTACGATATTTGGCCATTTGATTATAGTAATGTAGGACAGTTTCGAAACTGTCTTGACTCTCCAACGAGAAGACGAATATTACTGCGTCAACCCACTGCGCAAACTGAAAAGAGGGGCAATTTACTCATTGACAATAATAATGATTCGTTTATAAATGAGAAATGTCATCGAGTCAAACAAGTTCTTTAAAGACAATAGACAAATGTCTGTGCTATAAACCGGTAGTTGAAAATAATTGCTCATCGATATTTCAATATTAACGTATACCTTAATATTAATAAAAACATTAATTTTTTAGAAAAAGAATATTTCAAAGAAAATATGTATCACCTCTTATTAGTCATAGAAAGATTTTCTTTCTTTCTTTTTCATTTCTCAATTTGAAATGATTCATCGAATTGAATTCGTAGAAAATTAAAATTTAGGTGGAAAGTGATCAATTTTACTGCATTCATATATAGTGGGTACTCTATCAATATATCATGCCTATCAATGTCATCGCTAATATAATATATTCGGAGATTTTGAATTGTTTCTGTAAAATAGAAGGCGCAAGCACTTCATCAACCTATGTCTAAATGACTTCATACGTCACTGACTCTCCATTTGTTATATAAACAGACCAATTCCACTATTACCACCAGTATTATTACTACCATTACGTGTAAATAGCTAGCATTCGAATTTGGGACATATTAAAAAAAAACGGTAAATAGGGAAAGAAGTGTATTGTTGAGCTCCTTAATGCAAATTCAATCAAATGAGCATGCGATCGATCACAAAATTGGCGTAAAATTTCGTTTTTTATATTTAATGAATAGGTTCGAAAGAAGAACGGCAGGATGAGGATGGGACATCTCATCTTCGCTGCCATAATCATCATTACTGAGGAGAGCAAAAAACGGGGAAGATTGGTTAATTTCTAGTTTTTATTATAATGCAGTTTAAAAGCCACCCTCTCGCTAGCATCGTTTTTTGCCTCCTCCACCTTACTCTTCCATACCAAATCTGTCCGCAAGTACAATTCAATTTCAGTAAATATTTTAAACAGAAACAAATACACTACTGAAAGGGAAGTGAGAATAAAATAAAAGAATGCGTTTTAAAAAATCTATTGAAGTCGATGAAAGAGTATCGTTAATTGCATGGCGAAAGAGAATCAAAAAAGGGTGCTGCATGGCAACGATGAGGCGGAAAGTGTTGAATAAAGGAGACACCCTCATTTTTCGGTGTTCATAAAAAAGGCGGCAACGTCATATACATCAAATGTTAGATTAAATAGCAACGTCACACCTGTCCGCAGCTCTCTACGATACCCTCCTCCCCCTCCCCCACTCAACACTTATGGTATCAAAGGCTGCTAGCGTTTGATATTCTATAGCGTCCTCAAAACATAAACACCACTAAGGATATCCAATTCTTGCTTGACTAATGCATACGCAGGTGCAACAAAATTAACAATTCATATGCCGAGAGCATATTGAGAACAATTAGGTCTCTCGACTTAAATCTGTAAATGGTTCATTCAAAAGAAAGTAATGACCTTCAAAGAACCAAATTAAACAGCAAAAACGAAACGCAAAAAAGCATCATTTCAAAAAAAAAAAAAAAAATTGTAAAACAGGATTTTATCGCTCGTTAGTAAATAAAACCAAAGAAACTATTAATCAAGGAACTAACTATTAAGCTCAACAGAAGATAATAAATGAACTTTTAGAGTTTTCAACAATACTGCACCTCTTATACGTACTAAAAACCACCCAGTTGATGTGTTGACGATGATATAAAAAATTCAGTATTGATAAAAAGTTGGCAATAAGTGATATGCACTGTTATGAAAAATAATGATTGGAGAAGTTGAATATCTAATAAATTGAATAGCACAGAGTTTAGTTAACTATAACTAATAACTTTAGTTACATTATTTGACTGGTTAGCTTAAATTTATTTAAATTCTTTAACTAACCAAACTTCAACCATTAACCATCTAACTTGCTTAAAAATTTAAAAAAACAAACAAATAAAAGGATAACAAAAAGCAGTTAGTCAAAACTGCATAGGATACCAAAAGTACTTCAATGAAGAATCAATAAAGCTAAGCGAACCTGATATTCGGGAACACCACTACCTTCGTCGCGAATCAGAAGCAAATAACTTTGACCGTCGAGCACCACTTCCTTCTTGAAGCGTCCGCCTTTAAATAAATCATTTCCACATAAAGAAGTACAATGAAAGCCCATTACATGATACCACTTGATATTCAAGCCATTCGATTAATACTAAACTAGTGACCAACACCGATACTCAAAAGAAACAAGAATTCATTTCTCCTGCTTAATTAAAATCCCAAATTCTTACGAATACATATTCATATGGATAAGATACTAATCAACTGCTTAGTTTACAATATAATGGAAAACTAACGGCAAAGTGGCTATAAATAAGTCAATACGGTAAGTGCTAATAACAAACCTTCGGGTGATTCTTCACTAGTATAAGCACCGGTCAGGTAGCGATGAACGAGTGATGTCTTACCACTGTGTAATGAACCAACAACACCCTGTAATGTATATCAACAATTATTCTGCTCTATTTTTTACATGATCTATAAAATAATATTTGAAAATAAAACATAGGCATACTTGAGGAACACTGTAATACGACAAATAAGTGTTAAAAAGTTTTTTTGGTAAATAGGATTAGAACCCGCAACACTCAACCTTCAAAAAAAGAATTTTTTTTCACTTGTCGGCTTTAATTAAATAAACTTTAAAGAAAAATAAACATCTGCTGAACAATAATAGACGCGACATAATAAGAGAGAAGGCTTAACAAGCGAAAGAATAAAAGCATAAGCATCTGGCTATTAAGAGCAACAACGGCCATTATCAATCGTGTCGAATAACATCCAACAATAACACTTCAATTTCGATCTTCGCTTTTCAAATGTTAATTCGGTAGAGTGTCTAAATTTAATGTCTAATCATCTAATGTATACAACAAATTAATCGAATCAAATGATCATTTCTATTTCAATGTAATGGAAATGTAATCATTAGGAAGGGAAATATTACGGCTATTATTAAAGATGAAAGATGTTATTATATAACAATCGAATTAAAAATCTAACCGCTCGTATAGGAGGAAATGAATTAAGTTGCACTGGAGTTCAACAATGGACTAACAGCTAATAATCGAGCTTTACTTCACTTCTTGAAATGCTCCGAATGTGAGCATTAAGAACGAGATAAATGCTTAGTAAATGTGACTTAAAAAATGATTGTAACAACAGAAATCGCTCTACAACAATTTCAAGAACTTATTCTTTATACACTAAATCAATGCTGAAGTTCCACTCGAAACTAAAATAGAGCGTTTTGGAAAATACATTAATAAAACGGTAACTTTTCAAACATAATTCTTGACCAATTATTTATTTATAGGAAGTGATTTTTGAATGTGAGGTGAAGACCAATCACTAGTATGCCAACTTGGGATTAGGGCCCCCATAGCCAGTCTTCGCATAACAATTCCTGCAAAGGTGATGGGAAAACAGCAATAAAAACAACGGCATTCGATTAATAACTACTGATCAGAGCTTGCTATTGCACATAAAACATGGATGATCTCTTTTCTCCAACGATGTTCTACCTGGGTTCAAAACATATTGTCATTGAGATTACATCGGACATTATGATTCCAAATCAGCCTACGTCTAAATTAAAATATCTTAACCAAAATAGGCTAATAGATTTTTCCGAGAAGTCGAGAACAATAATAGAAACTACATTTAACCAGATGAGCAACCCATTATTTCCATATGAAACAACTCGTCACCTTAAAAAATCCTCGTAGAGTGGTTTATTTCACATTAATAAAAAAGTGCTAAAAAGATATTAAATACACGACTATATGCATGTATGCACAATGTTATACCAAAAGATATTGGAATGGCGGTAAGATAAGAGCCGGGAAACAATTGTGGATTAATCGCCTAGCAAGGTGAGGGTGGAAAGATGCCGCCGAAATGAACGCAACATATAAACGCTATAATACGGCTTTCCCACATTCAAGCAAACAATCGAAGAAATGGAAAGTAAATACGATTAGAGACAACGACCGTCCACGACCTCCAGAAACCTCGTGAAAACTTTCTAAATTTCAAATGGAAATTTCATTTTTAAGTGGAAATGTAACTGGCAAAACTGAAGGGGCATCCAATCACGGATTCTTGCTGCCCGACCGGTAAACATGCCCCTCCTCTATTCCCCATGGGCGCATTTTCCCTTGCATGCCTGCATTGCAATTTTTAAATATTCCAATAATTGCACTGAACAAATATTGCAATTTTCCTTTAACACATTCTCGTTATAGGAGGAAGAATGTCATTCCTTATAAAATTAGAAAGTCCGACAGTACGATTCTTATAGCCAAAACAGTAGCTGAAGAGTTACCACTGCTTTAATGCTTTAATTTTTGGAATTATCATCATATTTGATAGATATTAGCAAAGAGAATGTTAAAATTTATAATCACTTAAAAATCAATCCAAAACATCAAATCTGACGGGAAAAATCGCACAAAAAAGTGAGACATATGAAGATCGGGATGGGGGAAGAGAGGATGAAGAAGAAAACAGAGATCTTAGTTAAGCCGACATTGCACTTTATTATATCTTTAGAAGAATTGTTCGCAGAATGGGTATAAACATAGCAACCTAAATGGCGTTGGTAGATATATTTACTGGATCATGTATTGTTAGTAAAACATATCGGTAAAGATAAAAAAAGAAACGGATTTATGGTGAGTGAAAGTATAAAAGGCGTTGAGAGAGTAAATCAAAAGAAACCTTCCTCGACGATGACATAGACAATTGTCTTCTGGGAAAAACAAACAATTGAGCGCATAAAATTGTCAACGCAGTAAAAGTGAACAAAGTGAGGCTAGAAAAAAAGGGTTCTTCGATTCGAAATCGCTAAAAACGAGAAAAATGCTAATGGAAGAGAATTAAGATGAACACATAATTGCATCGATATTTTTGTCATTCGTTAATGCTAATATTAATTTATGTGCATTTTTAGTACCTTGAAATTCGGCAGAAATTGCAAAAGATAAAAAAGTTACAGCAATTGGAAATTGTAAAAAAAAATTTGCAAGAATTGAAAACTTCAGCGCTAAAATGAATTCTTTCCATTTCACTCCAATAAAATTCGAGTGATTAAGTTTTACTTCACTATCTTACGAGATTTCCAACGCTCGAGATTTGGAAATTTCTCAATAGGAATTTGCTTTCATCTCACACATACGAACTTTTTAACACATCGGAAATGCAAATTTCTTGGACTGTAAAATTCATCAAGAAGATTCCATAGATTATCAATGCATATTAACGTTAACTGGTGTTATCTAGGTGCTAGTAAAGATAAATGGACAGTTCAATTTGTGATAAAGTGTACATACAGTACTCAGTAAACATAGTACCAAGTTCTACTCTAGGTGCTATAGCAAGATCATATACAGCAACCGATAACGTCAACTTCAAATTCATAGCGAATGATCAATGTTGTTATCAAAAAGAGATAAACGATAACCTTGAAGGCTCCCACAACCACACCACAGATATGTGATCTCTACAAATGAGCGTATGAGAACATAACATCGCACTGATCATTCCATACCACTCACCACAAATAGCACCTTAATGCAAAGATGAGAAAAACTACCCGAGATGGGAATACGCATTAGGTTACTTTAATATCGAGTGGAAAGGAGGAATATCACTTGCACTAGCAAAGAATAGAATATCATCTTGTCTTTCTAATTGGCCAAAGGAGGGGAGGGAAAGGTAGGAGTGGGCGGTCACTTGCAGCAGAACGAGCAAAAACAGTTGCCTATTTCATGTATAGCCCCAATGCAATCCTAATGCGCTCTTTCTCATTCTGTATAACCAAATCTTCGGACGGATTCAAATCGAGACAAAAAAGACAAATAAAGAAAGTATACAAATGTAATCGGAAGACGCTAAATTATACATAAAGGTCCATAAGCTGGGAAGACAAACATCTTTATGCTCATCGCATGCATAAATCCTTTATGCAAATATTCTGCTTTTTGAATATGCTACCGTACATTAGACTCATTTTCTATCTGTTTCTTGATCTCTTTTGTCCACAGTGATCACTAATCAATTGTAATTTTGTGCCACTGATGTTCAAAAGCACAAGGAAATTCACATCCTTCATCGAGTAATTAGTACTGAAATTTTATGGCATCGAAAAAATGAGATGATGTGAAAGATTGCTTTTCGTATATTATTTCTAAGATTAAAAAACTTATAGCTATATAGCAGCCACCCGGCATGGTGATGAACCACTCTTGCTTGTTATCGTTGCTTTTATTTTCGCTTCTATAGGATAACAGCTTGGAAAAAAATTGGTATTTCTATGCTTTGAACGGAATACTGAAAAAAAGACCAAGCCATGCTGAAAATCAAGGCTGATTGGTAAATTAAAATTTTTTTAAAGAAGGCATCAGACGAGAAAAAAACAAACTTGCACCAAAAAAGTTTTGAAAAAATGGTAACCGGAATGAAGTGATGCAAAAAAAGACCAATAAACTATAGTTTGTGAATAAAATTAGATAAGAAAAAAGGAAATCTGACACCATATATTCCCATGAAGTAAATCACCGAAATAATAGTAGGGAAGAAGAAAGCGGATTATCGCAATGATTTATGCAGATTTGTCTTCCGGTATAATAGCGAATCGCAAAATGCGGCCATGGCCTTGAACGAAAACCGTCGCCTCATTCTGCATCAATACTCTAGTTGGTGATTGAAAACGGCGAACGATGCCTATGCACCACTATTAATAACAAATCGGAGTTCAACTCATAGTTTGATCAAACGACTGAACTCATATCCATTTACGAAGCCAATAACAACGTCCACATTCAAGGTCATCGTTGCCAAACATTGACCACTTCAATCCCAATTAATATCGATCAATCTTATTCACCAAAATATTCCACAGGAAAACAGATAAAATCATCAGAAAATTATGTGAAATTTCAACGTTGTGTTCAGCAACTTTTTTTACTTCCGGTTTCTTTCTCTCCCTTACCTTGGAATCCGGAAAATCAAATACGGATAAAGTTTCGAGTCAAATAAAGTCTAAATGTCAGTTTCTACTCTTATGTATTACCTCATGTATTCAACATCAATTACTCAATAATGAAGGCCAACGAAACTTCCTATTAAGTGTTATCTCGACTCAACAGTCTTTTCCATCTCTGTTATGCCTTCGATCGACGTCTCCAATCGGCAAAAGTGCCTCCAGGTTGAGCACCCCTACGGTCAAAAATTATCCCCCAAATCACTTCCCTGCAAAACTATCGGAAGACCAATAGCCTGCAAGCATCATAAAAGCTTTGATTTTATAATTAAAAAATTGAATATCAGCCATCATTCCAAATGTAATACGGAACGCTTATAACTCTGTGAAAACGTCAACCCATTTCTCATGCCCGATCGATCACAAAGGTGACGGGGAAATGCGCAATGCAACTGAGAGCGATTTTAATCTGAGTGATGGGATTTCCCTCATGAGTGGGACACTCATCAACCAACAATGTCATGTTATTTTGCACCAATTCAGAAGCCATCGTCATTTTGAGTGTTCTTGATGAACCGTCGTCCCCTCCCCTGTCTTTACCACAACCCTCCTGATTGCTCGATTATTTTTCAATTTCAGAACTTCCATATATATATTTGATGACTATATATAAGATTAGACGCCTATATCAGATTAGACAGATATATATATATAATTTCCTTTATTTTTCAAAATGTTCAAAAAAAAAAAAAAACAAAACAGATGGTGAGTCACGGAACGCATCGATACCCACTCAGGAGCAATGCGGAATAATGTAGACCCTAAAGCCGTATAAGAGGGTCAACAAGAACGCATGACACCATGCCATATGCAGATAGGTGCTTCTTGTCGTCTTGAGCCGCCTACAAATCTATCCAGCTAGATTAACGCAAGACCTGATGTTTGAAAGAGAAAAAAGATGAGTGAAGAAAATGTTCATCCAGAAGAGTTTTAAAAAAATTGCCGGGAAATTTACATGATTGAACAATACCGCCTTCGCATTACCGAGATATTCCATGGACAGCTGCCAGAAAATGAGAAAGAAAATCGAACGGTTTCGACCGTGGTCTTTTATGCCATCAAAGGGAATGAAAATCACCTATGCAGATATTTGGAATCTTGCAAATGCACCACACTTGCAATTTATAACTTCCCATAATAAGTACCTCTACGTATCCCCAATTGGCGTATGTTATTAATGTTCAAAAGGATTTCTTTCACACGATCAATTATAACGATATAAAATTCGCATAGTTGGAGAGCATAAAGAAATAAGGACAAAGAAGGATAATTTTAAGAAGGTTGGAAAAAAGAAGCGAGCAATTTAATGCAAGAAAATTATAAATATAATGGCACATAACCATATAAAAAATATAGAAAACCTAATAAGTGAAAGCTATTTTGTTAATTTATTGGATTTCGATGAAATGTAAATTCAATCATACGAAATTTGAATGCAAAAGTTGCTAGATATTTTATGCACTTAAATAAAGCCAATGAAGAGAATCACTATTTGAATTGCGTAAACTAATAAATCAAAGGCGACGATAGCAAATCATATCGGATGAGCAGATGTGGAATATTAATGCAGCTCATTGATGCGTTAAAGCATTTTTGAATCGAGATGCTGAGGAATGGTGAAATGAAAGACGTTATATTAGCGTAAATCATATATAGCACTGTGATGAACAACCGAGCTTAGCACCTTAACACCCCATAAGGCACAACGAATAGATCACTTAAATAGGTTCAATTTCAAACGCTTCCAATTTTAGTGCCGAAAAATATATGAATAATTACGAATGTAATTAAAATTTTTATCAGTGATAATCAAAAGATGGATAAAAAGGTGTGCACGTATAGACTGCATCAACGCAGTGATTTCAACTAAATTACCACATACGGTGCCCTCAACAAGCTTTAAAAGGTGGTCGGAATTGAATTCTGCGATATCATGTGCATATACGTCTGCGTTTTTTTTTTTTTTTGTAAAGAGAGGTCAGCCGGACAACGAACAATGCAATCTTTAAAAAAAAATTTTTTTTTAAAAACCGAATTTCACCATTCAAAAATGTTTCTTTCAAATGAAGGAAACATACTGTGTTTGTCAATATCGCCGTTGAAATTCCCATAAGAGAGGTTTCGAAACAAATTAAAAAAGACAAAAGAGTGCTCAATGGAGAGAATTGAACAACTGAATTGAATCTTTGAAACTGATAGAAAAAAAAAAAGAGAAATAAAATAGCAATGCTGCCAACATAAATGGATCTCTATAAACAATTTCAAACGTTTAATTGAAAATATCGAGACTAATTTATCTTTTTTTTTAAATTCTCATTCAGCCTTAAACAAACGAATATTATCGTCGTTCATGGAAATGCACTAATTGAATTTTTAACGGTTCAAAAACGTTTTCTACAAAACTAGAGTGCGTTTTTTGAAACATTTTCAAAACGTAGTTATTAGCCTTGGAACATACTTTCAAAGGATCAAAAAATTAAAAGATAATTGAATATGTAACCAAAGAAACGAAACTGGTTTTACGAAAGGATGAAAGCAAGAAGGGAAAATATGGACAAATATGTGAGACGAACTTTTTAAGAAAGAAACAGGACTCGAATTGACGATGAACGAAATTATATACATATATATATATATATATATATATATATATATATATATATATATATATATATATATATATATATATATATATATATAATTGAGGTATATATATATATATATATATATATATATATATATATATATATATATATAATATATACCTCATGATCGACTCATTGCAGAAAGCACTACTACCTGACTGGCTGTAGTCATTTATTCATACATCATGAAACCTTACTGGACTCTGAAGCTTTCGTTTAATACAAGATTTAGAAGAAGCAATCTCGATTGAATATCATTAAATTCAAATAACTATACAAATTAATTTTAAAAAGGAATATTTTCAGCACTCTGAAAAGCTTCAAAGAAGTGCTTCGGGAAAAAACAGCTAACTTCACTATAAACAATCGAAATAATAACGAAATGCCTCAGAAAAATTCAAAGGCCGAAAAAAAAACGGCAAAAGAGAAATAGGGTTGTTGTTGCATATCTTCATTCATCGATAAACCCTCTTTCACGTAATCGAATTTTCTCTGGCAAGAGATAGCGCCTCAGCGTTTCCTTTTTCCTTGAGGATTTTCCTTGAGGCTTCTTAACAGAACTTTCTACTCTGATAACATTCCAACAATATTCTCCTAACCCCTACAGCATCTTCAAACAACACAGTAAACCAAATTCCCCACAATTCACTTTCCCGTGAGTTATTTTCGCATCAAAACTACATTATTTTATCAAAATTCCATCTCTCTCTTTCGCTTACCTATATGGGGTGGAAGAGGGAGCGATGGTGAGGGGTAGAGAGATGAAGAAGATGATGATTTCAGCATAACTAGCGAGTGTGTTTCATATTCTCCCACAAACAAGAATTTTTTCGTCCTTTGGCATTCTTTTATATCTGAAATATTTAAATTCTCTACAAAACTTCCTAAAAGAGAAGCTCAGCGAGTTAAATTTGCTTTATCTACCTCAAGGGGGATACTTCTTCGGGAACAATGAAATATTCAAAAGCATAGCGAAAAGGCTATCATCTGGGAGAAGTTAGCATTAATTTCAATGAAGCGTTTCTATTCTTATAAATTTGCATAACCAAGGTTTTCTGAATGGCAAATTTTAGAAAGGGAATATTGAAAAAAAGTGAAATAAAATAGACAATACATCAATAAGTTAATGGAGGTCATTGAATTCTTCACACAGAAATTGGAAATACTCCGCACATCAGCAGCCAATGATCACATATGCAAACGATAAATGATGCGAACGAGAGTGAAGATCTCAAGAATGGGCGGTAAGGAAAGTGTTCAACGATAAGGACAGGTGTGCGGATCGACCCGTCTGCTGTTCGTTACCTCTACGGGGGGTGTTGAGCCGCACATCTAAGTGCCACAATGCATGATCTTGATCCCCAGGTGGTCGCATGTTTTGCTCATCCCCACCCACTTAGTAACCCTCTAATGCTACCGCCATTCATATAAAACCATTCAATGTTCATTTCAATTGACAGAAGGCCATAATAGCAACACAACGTAGCTCCATCATCTACAAAAACACTACAATTTGCTTTATTCTGATAGCCAACTATAAACACCAATTTAGATGTCATCTCTATAAACAAAAATTGAGCAACTCATGTGCATAGAGCAAATGTTCGTTCATCATATATAAATGCTCTTCGAAAGAACACAAAAAAATTAGTAGTGATCTCATTTGTAAACAATTTTCGCATCTTATAGCAGTGTGTGCTAGACGATCGGTGAGGCCAATTAGCAGATCATTGGCAAACAAGATGAAGCACAACTGTAATCAAATTCTCACTTGATATTTAAATACCTTCCCGACCTTTCCCTTGAACGGAACAATGGTGGTCAGTATCTGACGACGCGCTTAAGCCCTAAATTTCATGTAACCTTACAACTTCTCCTTCTAAGTGGAAATGAAAACGATACGAAGAGACATTTATTCATGCTAAATGCTTTGCTGATTAAAACTAATTAAAGTAGTTATTAGCATGTCACGTGCACAATGATTCGCTCAACGATCAAACACTCACATCAGCAATTTGTTAGCAAGTATTCGTTATATTCGATATTATTTTCCAAACATGTTTAGTGATAGTGAAGAGTGCTCCATCTACAACGAAATCTTTTCAAAATGACTAAAATTCTCTGTATTCAAATAAAAATCACTGTCAACATAGCCGTACACTGAAGAATTACGAGCAACAACTAAGGTAGGGGGAGGGAAGACGGGGGATTTCTCAAAACCGAAGAAGCCTCGATGAGCTAAAATAGAAAGAAAGCAAGACGAAAATGAAATGCACGGATTTTGATAAGTGAGCAAAACGCAAAGCAACAAAAATAAGCAGGAGAGGTAAAATACGACTCATTTATTTTTGAACGACTCCGTTTCAAAATTTGCTCAGATTTCGTTCGTTAATGAGTTGGAAGTGTTCCATAAATCGAAGCAAATCCGAACTACACCGTTTTCTTACCATCATTGTCGTTCTAGGAATAATACCCTTAGATCCCATTTGTGAAAGCGATATTGATATTTTCACATATCAATTTTGGTGCAGTAAAAAGTTTCCAGGTAAGCATCACTGCACTAAAATGATTCCCACAAATGTTATTTAAATTGAATTATAAAGATGCAGATGCGCGATCCATTAAATTCTTCATTAAAGGTTATCACCCATTTCTAATAATCTGCTTCTGAATACATAAAATGGATTCATTAATGAGACTGGTAGATCAACCACGATAAGGAGCATATTTAACCAATGGGCGGTAAAGTGAAATAAAGAAAACGATAAAATTCGTTCATAACATCAAAAATACCGAATACACTCTCATCCAGAACGTATAAACGACACTATTAACGATCGACACCACCGTTGGTTGCAAACATTAACGCAACAATTGAAATATTCTCAACGATAAGATCAAAGGAGTTTGAAGGAAACGATATGAAACAATTTAAATTTGAAGGAAATTTAAAAATCGTAAAAGCACTGAATGTCAAAAAATCACAAGAGAAGAACTTTCTTATCAACGCTTAGAGAAAAAGGTCACCGATAAACTCACTTTTAATCCAATATACTCATTCGTTTAAAAAGATGAAAAATCTATTTTCGGTAATTTTTTATTATCACTGACTAGGTGGCTTTAAAAAAAAAGTTTCAAGAAAACAGAGTAATTTGTTTTTTGAGTGACCGGAAAAAAGCAAACATGGAAATTCTCAGCAAAAAGAGAAAATAGAAGGGTATTCAGTTCAAAAGAGCAGTAAAAGAAAAAAGGACCAGTGATATATCGGTAAAACCGCATTAACTGAATAAGGTACATGTCAACACTAAAATTAGAAGGTTTTCCAATGTGATCTAAGCACTCATTGCATTGAAACTTCTTCCTTAAAGAACGGAAAATGAAATTTTTTTAGCTTCATTCTTCGAAGCTATAATGGTCATTACAAGAAATCCCCGATCACTGGATTGAAAATTAGGCAGTCTATGCACTCAGATGCTCATAAAAAAACGGCCTTTAATATTCCAACTTAATGTGCTCCGACAAGTTAGGTGGTCAGAGAAGTGTGGTCTTATACACTCCGTGAAGTAAGTTGTTCCTAGAAACTAAGAAATTGGGTGTATAGAAAAAAGACTTTAAAAGAGTGACCCTATATGATATACGAAGTTAGGTGTTAAGAGAAGCTCGAAAACCCTGACCTTATGCGCTCAGAAACCGCAGCGCGACAAAACTTCTCGGTTTGTCATAGGGCGAGTAAAATGTCACTTCAAAGTAGGCAGGTGAAAGCTTTCCCCTACATATTTTTTCTCCATGAAACAAGTTACGCAAATTATTTCTCACTGGTTCAAGAGTTTTTCATATTTTCTTCCAAATTATCCAACAACATTTAAATTGTTAACGATTTTGACCGACTTCATTGAAGAGAAGTGCAAAGGGTTCGAGACAATTGCCTTCTCTATCGCATTTTTTTCTCTTTTGTCTCCATCGTAACTTTTCACTTAGTCATATAGAACATTTTAATCGAAAATAACAAAGTAGCATTAATCAATGATCAACCAAAAGCATTCCTACAGAAGGAATCGACGACGGATAAATTCAGATTTCGATTCCCCACGAATTACACTTACATATTTAAATAAAAGTAAAAGTATCAACATGCCAATATTTACGAAATAGGATATAAATCTTACAGCAACTTGGCTCTCGGTAATCATTCATCATTGTTTGCAGTCATGGCATTAAGCATGTGAGGATCAATAGTGATGTTAGTCAAGAAATTATGCAATTAATTAGGTTTCAAGTGCTCATCGAGTTGTAAAATGATATATGGAAATACACACCTAAGTGCATCTGAATGCATGAAATAAATAAACGATAATAAATTCTCATGCTTTTACGACGCAATGCACTAGACAAATTATCAAAACGCTAATTGAAAGTAGATTCAAGAGGGGATGCAATTCTCAACGACGCGGTCTTCTAATCCCTGCAAATATTTTGTAGTAATACAATACGTTTCCTATGTAAACAAATACGGTGCTCCTGTTTTACAATGAATATCTTACACAACAATCAATATATAACTTCCCTTATAAATGGGACTGCAAACAGATGAAAAGGACTAGAGATGATGGCTCTAAATCGTTCTATTTCAGAATCAAACATATGACAGGGACAAATTTAGAAAAAAAAACAACTTATTATTTGAACAGGAAAATGTGTGATAGTTTCACTGAAAATTCTTAGAAACGGAATTTTCATGACATAAATTCAATCATAATTTATAGGAAATTGCAAACGGTTTTTTTGAAAAAAAAAGAAATTTGAACCAATAAAATGTGGCTTCAAAACGAACCAAAATGACAAGGGAAATAACTCAGACATAAAGCAATAGTTCAAGAATGTATGCAATTATCGGAAGAGGCACCCAATAAGAGTTCGAAATGAAGCAATAGATAGAAAGAGGTGAATTTGGAATATTGAATCACTCAGGCGATGGTTTGCAATAACTCAGACACGGTCGCTGAGCGACGCAACAAAAAAAAAAAAAAAATATTGAAACTACGCTTAGAAAGCCAAGAATATGGATAACCTCATTCAGCTCTTTCTTGAAACACCATCAGCTTTAAACTTTTACTTCTATCCTCTTCAAGGCATCTATTTGCATCTAATTTTCAGACAAAAGCCATAGAAAGGCAATAAATACTGCAAATCACATGCGATCGGAATATGAGCATCTTACGAAATTTGTGTCGATTTCTTCGTGTAGAAAAGTTTCTTGGATTATCCTAAGAGATGTTCCAGTTCGAAGTGATTATAGATGGAAATATTTGAGCAAAGAACATTAGCATAATTTTGTTATTGAACATCAAATTTAAATATAGAAAAACTTTTCAATGTAAAAAGATCAAAGCCTTTCTCATGATAGATGGATCGAAAAATTATTTAAAATGAAGTGGATAATCAATACGAAAAATTTTCAACGTAAAACAATCCAAACAACTGAGATTTTTTCAAGCAAAACATAAATATGCAAGGCGGAAATTCTTTTAGATAAGGAAAATGGATTGCAAACCCCAAAAAAACGGAGAGGGAAAGGTGAAGAAAGGCGAATTGTTTGAAATTCTTTTGCATAAAACAAGTCCAATCAATGTGTAGGCAATATGAAAGGGAATGACTTGAAAGGATTTTAAAATGGATAAAGTGAGCTGAATTTCCTCGGAAGTAAACAATTGACTATTAAGTGAGAAAAATTTCTAAGAAAAGATAAGTGAAAAGGATCAACCTTGGCCAATAAAAAAAAGTCGAAAATTTGCGGAATGAAATTAATGAAACAAAGCGATGATCATGCTCAGATAAGCGATGATGATCAGATAGAAACTATGAAAGTAAGGCAAATGAAATAATCCAAAATATTTTCTTCCATTGCAATTTGCTAATTCTCTATGAGATTTTCATTGCTAATCGATACAAAAAACAGACTAAAAGCAGCTGAAAATTTATGATTTATTGTGGCTATCGTTCAAAATTTCCGATTACTCTCATTCATCAAACTCGCGTCATCAACAATGGTAAGTGGATAAGCCAAGAATGCTTTATGGAAAATATTGCAAATGCCTCTCGAAGCTTTGAACAATTAGGCCGCCTCGCAAAATAGTTTTTGCAAATGTCTTATCGATTATTGGAAATTTATAGATAATTGTAGAATAATAATCATGCCTAACCAAAAAAAAACATCAAATATTCTACAATATGTTGCTTTTATATATAAAAATAAAAAATTTTATTTTAGAAAATAAAAGAAAACCAAGAAATTATTATAATCGATTTTAGCCCCTCATATGTAAGGCGAAAAAATTGGAAGAAAAACTTCAACGTTTTGGCTAATTAATGCTTGCCAATATTATCAATTTTACAACACACGAGCATGTGCACGAGTCGGAGTCAGTTCGCGATAGTATTAGTTGAGTTTCAGCAGCTGCCTTCCGGCATTTGAACGCCATCAAACGGATGTTCGCATTCATTCATCGCAATCGAAGGTCATAAGGCAACTGTTGATAGTCGCTTCCTGCGCCCGAAGGCTGTTAGAGGACTGCTGCTTTAGGATTTCAAAGCTCAAGAATATTTAAACGACCTAATGATAGCCAAGTTACCCCCTACCCACCTCCACCAATACTTTCCCTTTTCTCAAGGACAGCTAAACTTCCACATCTAAGTCATGTAAAAATAATGATTAAAGAAGGTTGCTTATGCAATCCTCTATCACCTTGCGTGGACATCACATTTGAAGACTCATTAGTGTGATGCAATCTTCAATCATTTTCTCGCCATCAATTTTTACACCTGTTCCCTCTAATCACCTCAATTCTTCTTGTTCATCTTCATTTTCCTCTCTCTTTCATTCTCTAAACCCTCTCGATCGTTCATAAATCTCGATAAGAGTGACGAATAAAAGCATGATGGGCAATTATTGAAATGATTGCTGGAGTGCATAATGGCGCAATATGGACAAGATATAATCGCAATGCAATCGAACGCAATAAAATTAGAATAACGCAATCTTGTCTAATGAGAGTCAATAACTATACATCGACAACAACACCCCCCATCTATAATGCGTCCTCTGATTGTTCACAACTCATATTTTGGGGGATAGGGATCAACGTGATATAGCCGCATGAAACGAATTATGCTAGTCGGAATGAAGTATCAACCTCAAAATTAAAACAAAAAAACAAGCAAAAAAAGTAGGAAATGAAGGAAGATGAAAAACGAGTAGGCGAAACGGGTAGATAGGCGACGGAAAAAAGTAATGTAGTAAAGGTATTAAAAGGTATGCATGTGAATAAAGCAGTAGAATCGAACAAACTACCACAGGAAGAAATAAAAACAACTTTAGAATAATGCATTTTTGCATTGCATAAGAAAAAGTATAAAAACGATTATCGTGTGCAGATGCATAATAAAATAATAAGAGAAACAAGTAT
Source organism: Baylisascaris procyonis (assembly GCA_037389465.1). NCBI lineage: Eukaryota > Metazoa > Nematoda > Chromadorea > Rhabditida > Ascarididae > Baylisascaris > Baylisascaris procyonis. Next base: position 1,077,881 of record JAZARR010000206.1, read on the forward strand.
CATTATTGATCTTTATAATACGATAAAAAAAATGATGTCAAGGACCAACGTGAAATTTTCATCCGCTCAATAAACATTATTCATTTTTCAACATTTTCAATGTCATTGTTTCGGATGAGAGAAGAAAGCAAAACGGCCAAAAAAGTCAATAAGTATAGGAATAACCAATCTATTGGCTATGATGATTTGCAGATTCGAAAAATGAAATGAACGGTTGGATAAATAAGAAAAAAACAACAAAAAAAAGAGAAGAACGCCCACGCATTTTTCCTCTGCTTATTGGACACTTAGCGTATGTGTGGTTAATTAAATCTTTATGGTCACTTGAAATTTTTGATTAAAAAATATTTCTATTAAGTGAGAGCCAAATAACGCTGCATATTTAACCTGTGGTCTAAGATGAAGGAGGCCGCTCGACTTTCCCACCTACAGCATATACAGATTCCAAATGAACATGTTTTCATTTATAACTGCAAATTCATGCGTATTTTGCAATCCGATTCATGTAGAATGGAAATTCGGCGCAATCGCAGAATGCACGCAAACGTTTAACTTCAATGTATTAAAGTTGGCCTTAACTCTTTTCAATAACGAAACTGGAAATTGTTAAGGAAAGTTAGCCTACGGTTGAGATTACTAGAGAAATATTCATAAACAATCACAAATACGATCAGCCATAAAGCGTTAGGAAGATGAAAATTTATAATAACGCATAAAAGAGCAAAATACAAACCATAAGCACTGCCGATTCTATTTTTGGAGACTCTCTTCATAGAAAATCAGTTTTTGGAATAGATTTATAATTTCGGATGCATCTTCCCAAATAATAAAGAATAGAGGGGTGGACGTATTCCTCACCTCACTTACATGAGAAAAGCAATCAGACGATAAGACGATAAAAGCGGCTGCATATCAAGTAATTGAAGGTATGAAGAAATATTCGTAGAAAAACCCGATTGTTATAATAGATCAAAACAATGAACTTCCAAAAATAAAAGAAAAGATACTCCAAATAAATGACTCACCAATTTTAGTTCGGGAACTCCTCGACTTAACGTCCATTCTTGACTATTCACGAAAGCATCTGAAAGCAACAAAAATTAAACCAATACGGTAATAAACTTTCAACTACTATGGAAATAAAATAGAAACCTTTTATTGGTGCCAGCTGTCCCATATCAATTATAAATCTATCATATGCCTTTTTTGGGGCAAAAGATCTTACTATAAATACGCAATTAGAGAATTCATATATGCTGTGAAAGGAAATGAAATTTTGTAAAAATTTTTGAACAGCAAAGTACAAAAAAAAGGCGCTTCAACGCATATGGCTATCACATTCTAACCCATAACAGTTGCTCTTTCAGCTAGGACGGCGTCACAATGGTTCCGGTCAATCAAAAAAAGAAACAACTGTCGCCCACATACTCGCTTTACAGGGCAATCTATCCACTCTGGTCAATCAAACCGCGTATAACCACAACTTTCAAACTACGCCATGAATGTTATACATTTTTAAAGACGATCCTAGCCACTGCTCTAGCTTTAGCAACACCTCAGGTCACTCAGACTAACTTATTTTCAGCCGCGAATGAGCCAATCGAATCTTGCCGCAGAAGCAGCAAATAATAGCATATACGGCTCAATAATAAATTACAACCTTACTTTTGCGTCATCCCTCACTTAATATTTTTATTCAAAACCTCAACGATCAAAATACATTAGATTATAAAGTAAACAAGCAGACATTTTGCAGAAATTTGCCGTGTGCAGAAACCATGTAGGACTGAGAATGAATTTAAAAGTAAATTAAAGTAAAGTAAATGAATTTAAATTCTTTAAATTCAATTTACTAAAGAAATAAAGAGTTTTCAGCCTTTTTAAATGACGAACGCATAACAATATTCAACGTCCAATGTAGCACAGCTAGAGTATACATCCAATACAAACCATTTATATAACTGCTATGCAAGGTGCGTGAACCTGTTCTTCCTGCATATTGAACAGTTTTTGCCTCAGGTAAGAGGCTTACAAATGATAACACTCGCACAGGTGGTTGCTTCGAATGTCTTCTTGTTGATAATGGCGTTCTAATACGCATTTTATCTAATGGACAACGATAAGGAAGACGAAATGTCGAATCGCAACTCGGTGTACGGTAGTAGCCATTGCTTGAACGTTCTTGTGGCTTCACTTTAATCGGGGTACGGTAGCCATTTTCTTTCTCTTTTGATTTCCTATAGAAGAGCTCTCGAAAGAGTGCTCCACGATGAGTGTTTCCTTTGGCGGAAGAGTTGCGTGATGATGTCGCAAACGCTTTAACATTCCCTTCCGTATCCATACCCGTACAATCATTTTTGAGTTCAAACAGATCGCCGTCATTTGCAGTGAGATTCAATCGAAATGTCGTTTTACATGCGCCAGCAGATGAAATTCCAGCCGCACATATATCACTTGCGATCAATCCAGGTAGAACTGCATATGATGCCGATTTGCTCAATGAATATTCGCCTCGTCTACGTGGCATCCCACTGTATTGGATATTGCAATACACCGCCCCTACCCCGCTATAGCACTAATGAATCCACTGTGAAATCCAAATATCCTATAGTGTTGTCCATTCTGAAAATATTTCACCTTCGAAGAGATCACATCCAACTTACGAAAATTGACCAATCAACAACACTGAAATATACGTGGCTGTGATCTTATATTTCATAACGCATTCGAACTATAGGTTTCGATAGGAAGTAATAAAATAATTCGTAAAATTCGATCGGCCCACGATTGCCCCATCTCTGACTACCACCCTTCAGGGCAAACATAGTCGAATCAAATCGAAATTGGTGCAATTTTCAGCTACCATTCGCTCATCGCAAATCAATCAAAGAACAAAAATGAGTTGATCGAATGTTACGAAAAGCTAAAGTATTACTAGAAAATTACGCCTACGTTAGCATAATCAATATTCCTCGATGGTAACGGTTAATGATGACTATTTCATGGTAACAGTTCATGACAATTGGCATCATCTGAGCCTATAGATCAACGCTGCCAACAAAAATATGGCTCAAATCATTTACATTGAGAAAAAAAGATGAGCACTTGAACGTGTTGAAGAGGGATAAAACTGGACATTAGCGCAACTAGATTTGACTACATTTCAATATTACAAAATCATGGTTAGTGTTTCTATTCATAACAGCGTTCAGTAGCTTTTTCATTTAATAAGGCAGTTGAAACGCATGTAACTGGAAATATGCGGAAATGAATTTTTGATCATTAATGTCATCATTTCCATCACGTGATAATAAATGATAAAATGTCTATAAACAATAAAGGATAAGTTGACATTCTAAAGTGATCAAAGCCCTAAAACTCGTTCCCTTCCTTTCTGAGAGCCCTTTTTCTCAATGCAACCGATGCGAAATATAGCTTGACCGGCTATTGAATATACTGAGGCTTCCAGCTATACTCTGGAGGCAATAACTCTCTTTGAAGCTGGGGAATAAACATCAATCCTATGATCCTATAACGCAAATGATGATTACACAGGTAAAGGAACAACTAGAACCTGACACAAACAGAGCATAAGCTCATACCTATCATAAAGCGCCTTGCATTGCACAAACTCAGGAACGAATCATGAGTTGCTGCACATGATTTCACTAGATTTTTCATCCATACTATAATCGAATGACTCAAATTTTAGATGCATAAAGCCACAGCTTCCGTAGAGAATACCAAGAAGCTTCTTAAGAATCATCCCATATAAACAAATCATATTATATATTTCGGATGCTTAATTTTACTTATATAATTGAACATCTCATTAATTTAGGTGAAGAGTGGATGCGAAAGGTATAAATTATTACATAATGAAGCTAATATCAGAAATAAATAAGAGGCCACCTCCATAATACACTTTCAGATGTATCCGTTCATCTCAAAAGAAAACCTCACGATCGTTTATATAAGTGTGCTCGAAACCTTCATTGTAGGTTAGGAAAATCCACAATGGTGTAAAATAGATCAGTAAACACAAGCAGAGAGAGGCTTTGAGCAGAAAGGTAAGAAAAGACAATATATACGAACAGATCCAATTCTTCTCTTCGCCTCAATTGCAATCTTGAATTCGAAGATGCAAATTCAGCATTCAGTTGGAGGTTAGAATTTGGATGATAATTTATGGAATTTTTCTTTGAGGAATTTTATGAGAAGTGAGATTATTGAGAACACTGCTGCCAGACTGGAAGATGGAAAGAGATATTTTGTTCTATGAATATCCATTACTGCAAAAATAACAAATGTTGTTATTTCCTTCTTTTAGATCACTTCTTTAAAGAATCAGAAACAACATAAAACAGTCGATGAGAAGTAAACATCAGATTCAGTAACAATCTAAAAAGATACGAAATCATCTGACAAGAAAGCAATTCAGCGTGAAACACAATAAAAAAAAAAAATCGGCAGAATCTAAATTGGCACAGCATGTTTGAATGCAAAGAGAAGGACGAATGCAAATAAGCCGAAGGGTGGGAGTGACAGTGGTACGCAAGAGCACAATCACTGCAAACTATTAAAAAAAGTTGCGTTATTCTTCCGATTCAAGCATCTCTTTTATACCCAACAAATAGCAAATATGATTCATTACATAACAACAGTGTTTCAAAACTCTCGAAAAGAGAAAAGCGCATCACTCAAAACAAAAAAGTAAACTAGAATATACATGAGGAAACCATCTTTTCAAGCCAATATCTCAACGAGTTGTTTCCTGGTTATCTTTCGCCTAAATCCCACCTCATTCGTCAATTAATTTCGCCGATGAGGAAACAATTTGAATCCCGAAGTAGGAAGATAAAAATTCTTCAGATATGATCTTGGATAATATTTTAAGATATGCCCATGTTAGTACCTGTCAACGTCAAATATTTCAACACATAAACAATTACTCATGAAATGATGACTCTTTGCAAGTATTCGTTTTCAATATTTAAAAAAAAATATGAGCATTTCTCTCATCTAGAGAAAAACCTTTCTTCCGATTCACCTTTTCGCATTTATTTATTCCATTACCTAAAAAAAAATGTAATTATACTATTAACTGTTCAAATTATTTCCAAGTACTGAGGTCGAATTTTTGAATTTTTTTCTTGCAAATAGAAGAAAAGAAAATAGATAACACCTATGCTTTGCTTCATATAATGGAAATAGACACTCGTCGAAATACACCTCTAAGAGTTGAGAAAAAGCGTTGTCGCAGCAACAAATTAACTGCAGTGATATTGGACAAAACGAGGATTAGTGCACAAGAGGAATGTAGATTCCCTATGGAGACATTCAAACAGACTGATTGCTAACAAAATTGTTGCTTAAATTAGATCTTATTCACATTCATTCCCACATTTTATGCAAAAATCTAGCACTAATTTTGCACTTTTCATTCGTCAGTGCTCTCTAAATCTCCTCTAATAGTAACTAACAACGATCACAAAATACTAAAATAATAAATAAATAAATGCCGTATGTATTCACCGTTTCTCAAGCAATTTTTTATTTGCAATTTGCAGTGCCAATAGAAATGATCACAGGGCAATATGTTACCATCAACTAGCGCTAAATATTCAACGAATATAAACTGAAGAAGAAAGAGAATAGGATGGAAAATGTAAGAGTAATAAATTGTCTTGGAAATATGACACATTTCGGAATTCAAATGTTGTCTTTTTTTCAGTAAAAAAATGAATTCCATTAAAAAAAATTGCGATTTTAAAATTGCTCTATTTGGTGAAACGAAAGAGATGAAAATCGTCATTTATCTCAGTGAAAATTTCAATTGAACGAGTAAAAATATCATTTAGAAAGAAAGATTGCATTCAAATATTTCAAAATTCCTCAGTGGGCAATAAAAGTTGAAACATTGTGTTTAGTCTGCTAACGATCAATCAAATTTATATGTTATTCAACATTCTATAGCCTTGAACGTATAAGATGTGCTGCTAGGATTGTATTCGGGCAAAGATAATAAATTTTCGGTTCACAGTAGATACGCACTTCCCGTGGTCGAAGGAAATGACGATCATCACTGAGGGAGGAAGTTAAGCCGAAATATGTAGGACGGTTCCGACGTTCTAGACGGAATTAGCATTTCCATCCTACAAGCGAATGCTCTGAAAGCCAGATGGACTGATGGCGGTCTCAATGTTGTATAACCCTCTCCGTTGCTTCGTCTCCCCTCCACTCCCTTCCACCCCGCTGGGAAAGGGGAAAAGCAAACAGTATCGAGAAATATGCAATATTTCGATGCATTAATCCATCAATGAACTTAAGCTTAGTTATTTATCATTAAAGTATTTTTTAAAAAGTAACAGCCATGAGATCACGAGGGAAGGGCATTGCATAGCATTGACGAATTCCCAAGACATTGTTCCTTAGCCAAGCACCTGCTCCTAAATACGTCAATCATCCACGAAGTGCATGCTGCATTCTTTGAAAGTAAATTACACATTATGAGGATTAGTGCATAAATGCGTTGGTTACTGAAGTGAGCATAAATGTGAAATATATTAGCAAAAATTGATTGATTCATTTCCATATTTCAATAATGGCAAATTAAACAAAAGTTTTGTTTTATAAGAAGGGAAAATTCATAAAAAGAACCATAAGCTATTGACGATATGATGCATGGGAACACCTCTATGAATTTATGTTTGCAAAACACATTAGAGCAGTCTTTCTTATAAATAAATAAGTATGAACATTACATATATATATATATATATATATATATATATATATATATATATATATATATATATATATATATATGTATAACTTGATCTCTTCAACCACTGAAACCGGAAAGCCACGAGATTTGATTGGCTTATTCCTCACAAACATCTCGATGACCTGTTTTCGACAGAAATAAAACATAAGCGTATTGTCATGTGAATTCAGTGGAAGAACTTCCCATAAAAAACGAGTGAACGAGCGCGTCAGACAACTGCACGATATGTAATCTCACAAATTTTTCGCCTCTATTCGACCATAAAAATATGAAAATAAAAGCCAAAAATGTCTTAATATAAATTTGAAAACCAAAGAAGTGAGAATGAGAAATTTGAGCCACTTTGTGCTAAAGACGAACATATTGAAGACCAATAACATAGTTTCCTCGAAATATTGAAAAGCAATATGATGGAAATCCTTGTATCTAATATGGAGGCGAGATATTATGAATGAAAATAAGAGAACAAGCTTGCGATAAAGGCAGCTGAAAGGCCATAATCCAGAGGCCGTCCTCACAGAATAAATGCAAGCTGGACGCCTGCTGAGTGGATTGCCTATCGAAAGCGTTCAAAGACAACAAGAAGCAACGCTGATTGAGCGTTGAGAGCTTCTAAGCTGCTAAGATGTATTAAGCTAAACAAAAGAACATGCAGCGTCTAGCTGCTCAAATCCACAAATGAATGACATATGAGTGGGACAAATCATTTCTATTAGCATCCAAGACAACGGCATATGCTGGATGATGCATAAAGCAGGCCACAAAGGTGGACGATGTAAATAAGTTAGAAACGAATGTGGTGAGGTGGGGCATGGGATGTGGGGATTGGGGCAATGGGTGAGAACGGAATATGATGGCGATTATCGATGCAAAACCAATCCAAGACGGACGACCTGACCAAATCCAACATCAACGCGATTTGCATTTCATAGTAACAAAAGTGGAAAAATCCAACGTTGCCTATTCTTACAAAGAGAAGGGGTAGCCAGTTCATGAACCTAAGTTTTAAAAAAATTTCGTTAAATATTCGATTAAAAGTCCATGAAATGCAAGAAAACTGAGTAAGACAGCACAGATATGTAAATCATTAACATACGGACATACGTAGCAACGCATATATATATATATATATATATATATATATATATATATATATATATATATATATATATATATATATATATATATATATATATATATATATATATATCATAGACGGCATTGATGACGGACTCAATATCCGCTCAACACCCACAAGATAAGAGACGCCGCATCCGTTCAGACGTTGACAACAACTGTCGGCCAACAGACGCCACAAAAGTTGCCTCTCGATGGCACACATGTGCATTCAAACGTAAACGATACTCCCCACTGACTACTTTGAACACCGCCCATTGCTATTACATCTATTCATTATGCGCTTACTCCATCTCAATAACTACAATAACACTCTCAATTAGTGATTTATATAATTGCCTAATAACATATGATATGGAAACAAGTAGATGTTTTGATACTAACAGCAATGATAGCTGATAGCGAGTCAAATAAAGGGCTTATTGAAGTATTCTTTAAAGGAAGGGAATGGTTAGGAATAGGACAAGTGGCTGTGGTATACAGCATTATTGCGCACACGAACAGTATACAAGTATAGGCGGGTAAGTATTGAATTGCACGTTCCACAAGCAGACAATCGCACCCAAGCGGCAAAACAGCTCACTATTGAATTGCTCAAAACAAGTTTCTTATTCCCCGTTCAGAAAGAAGATCATGATGTTCAATTCCATTTCCGCTAGAGCCATCAGCATTTCAAACTTCTAACACCAACGTAAATTTTTCAATATCGTAAAACGGTGGCCTCAAACATTTCTATCGCATAAGGTGGTAATTTACAGCAGTTTACAATAGAAAAGCAGCCCACATACGCTTTTATAAAGCGCCTATAAACATAAGCAATCTTCTACGCCAGAGACCGTTAATACCAGTCACAACTAAACTATAAAGGTCATCAGCAACCTCTTCGAATAAAATCCCAAAAATTTCGCTTAATTAGTAGTAATTCAACAATTCAATCTAACAGCCTTTATTAATTTATAGCTGTATTTGAACGCAAAGAGTATAAAGATATGCTGACTGCAAAATTTCCGACTACTTCATTTTAACCTTAAATCTGACTAAAATATTCGAAACAACTGAGAGGGAAGCGGAAATATAATACCTATCTTCAATAATACCAACAACGCGAAAAAAGAAACCGCTAAGCAGCTTTTCTCATAGATTACAAAGGTAGAGCAAACAAATGAATCAACAGAGCGAATAAGTGCGATTCAATACAAGCACTAGACCGGAAATATGCAGAATATGTACAATAGAAAAGAGATCTACATCCACATGAGGCACATATTTGTGATGTGCGACTCAACAGCAAGGTCAGGTGCAGCTATGAATAGATATATAGCATTCTCTATGAACGGATCATGTCATTAGAGGTCAAACCAAGCAAAACATGTGTTGCGATCATCACCTAATTGGGCCACATAATGAATGGCTTTAATGAGACCAGAAAGTTCACAAAATACCTTCTGAGGGAATAAACCAGTACATGAAAGACTGTCACATAAATAGATTCAGTGATTACCTAGAATAGACAATTTTAAGACGAAGGTTGCTGTGCAAATACATTATCGGTCCCGACATGTTGCACTCATCTCACCTACGATTGAATTTTGTTTCCTCAATGAAAAATGGAACTTGCAAAATCAGCATTTCCGCCACTTGTTTTGCAAAGTAAGATAACCAAACGATAATGTAAAATTTAAAACACCTATATAACAAACGAAAACAGAAAAGCGCTAGGAGAATTAGCTCAAATTTGGAAATTTCCGCAAATGCGGAGAACAAGCACACTGAGAGATATAGTGATTAAAACCTCATCCAGATCAATTAAAAAAGTTGTGCAAACTGCCCAACGCTTTAAACAGTGATCGTGGTACTCAACTATAAAAGTATTATCTCAGAGTGCTGCAAAAACTGGATCAAATTTGGAACGTGGTCTATTCATCTGCCTATTTTAGGTTAAAGAAGAGAGTGCAATAAGTTTAGTTCGTTCTTTCGCTGATCCATAAAAACCGAATAAATAATGATGAAACGGATTAGAATACCTAAAGAAGACGCAAAATAGATGAAAAACTAGATAGCGAAACGGAAATGAAATGCGAGAAAATGGTCGATAGACGGGTGAAAAGAGGCGAATAAAGCAAACACAATAATGCTAGCGAATGTCAGAGGTATTTGACAGTAGCAGCAGCAGCTATCAAAACAAAAACGACGAGGTTCTATTAACCAACGAAAATATTCACCTTTACATCTCATCTAGATCAAACCCAATGATGAACATCGGTCAAACGATGCATTACTAAAGTGGGTGGCATTTAAATAAACTCGATAAAAATCTAAAGCAATATTATTTAATATTATTTATGATGGTACATTTATTACAAATTCACAACAACATTTACGATAACAATGGTTACTGCTAAGTGAAATAATTAGTTAGTGTTAATTTTGTATTAAATTAATTCTAAATAATAATACTAATTTATTACTAATAATAACTTTTAAATAGCGTAAAAGTAATTAGTGCCAAATTTGTGCGGCCGCTTTAGTTATTTATCTTTTTAATAGAATTTTTGCAGATGAATAAAACTTATTCGTATGAAAGTATAAATAAAATCATAATAAGTCAATAAAGAAAGCATTTATATCAATCATACTGCAAGAAGTGCAATTTCTTTAAATAGAATTTTGCCCCTCAAAAAGAGATAAACATTTCTTTTGAAATGGCACAGCTTATTTAAGAGGCTGCAGTTGATTCAAAGCGAAGAAACGACCAACAAACGACAGATGATCGGGAAGACCAACATGACGGCATAATCAAAGAGCATCGATGAACGCAATTCGAGAGTCATCAACGCATAAGATCAAATCCACACGCCATATGGGATTACGAGAGGACAACTAGCTGAGCTCGATTTGCTTTATCACACATAATACTATGCAATCATCACATTCGATCGGCTATATTCAATGAACAATAAGGAAGTGGAAAAGTTATTTGTATAATAAAAAGAAATGAAGAGGAATAAAAGAAGAAAACAATAGCACTCCTCGTCACATGTTCTTCGCCATAACATTGCCATATATGTAAGACCTGCTCAATTTTCTAATCATCCTATTATTAAAGATTTAGCGCCACGCTCCTCATATCCGGCAGTATGTTCCACTTCCTTACTCAACGCTTCAAGAAGGAGAAGTAATGGGACAAATGCGTTAGCATAAAATATTCATTAAAAATGAAGAAAAACAATCGTAAAAACTTCTTAGAAAGTAAATGATTTATTCAAATTTATTTAAAAAGAAAGCTAAAATATTTTTTTTGAAATATTAGCTTAATGGATCAAAATCGACATTTAAAAAAATCTTATTTTTGAGTAACATCGATACTCCTCATAGAAAGGTTGCATTCGATGACAGATTTGCATCAGTCGATTAGCACAAAATATATGAAGGGAAATGGTGATGAATGAGTCGATGAAGAAGTAAAAAGTAAATAACAAAGAAATGTAAACAATAAGGATAATCAAATATACATAAACGTATTCGAGTCAATAAGAAGTCAAATAAAATGAGCCAATTATGAATCTTACTGATAAAATATTTTGAGAAGCATTCCACAGAGTAAATATACATTTGTATATCCCTTATAATCAACTTCCCATAATCATCGCGATGAACTTGCAGTATACCAAAATCGATGGTGAATAGACAAAGTGGGGAAAAAAAGAACGTGAAGTGCGCAGCAAATGCTGAATCGTTCACATAGTTCACCTCATACTATTATTTAAAAAAATTTTTTTTGATCACTTTTGCATTCATATGTTCCCCTAAAGCATAAAACCCTAAAAGCAGTTTGAAAGAGATTCTGAGATATAACATACATAAAAATAAAAGATGGAATGTGAATAAAGTCCATAAATACATACAGTGTAATGCGAATATGTTTAGCGCTAAAAAAATGAAATAATTGCGAAAAAAAGAAAGTCTTCGAATAAGGCCGATAGCAATTGAAATATTTAGGCCCTTATGACTATTGGTAAGCTAATCACAAAAAAAAAGAATTCTAAATGAGACAGCGCAAAGCAACAAATTGAACTTGCGCAGTAAATATTTGAAGAACGAAATCAGTGAAAAATATAAAAGAGATGCATTTTGTTGGGACGACCTTCTATACCTTTGACCTCAGATGACAAAACGATGATCGTCTCATCCAGTTGACAACCACTCAGAGTGCAACCCCATAATAACTCATTCACACAACCCATTTCACTAGTCCCGTCGATCTTAAACGGGCAATTTTGCAACCACTTGTAAGATCTTTTCCCATGAAACACAAATGGAAATACCCCTTACATGAAGGATGGTGGAAGAATATATATATATATATATATATATATATATATATATATATATATATATATATAGGAAATTCAGTATGAGCTGTGGGCCTCAAACATGTAGATGTTTTTTCGTTGTCACTACCACTAGACTTCAATACATCCAGAAATGACTGCATTCATAAACTAAGTTGAGAGGAAGCTAGCTTAGAATGTTCAGGTAAGTATCTAAATCGCAAAGAGTGGAAATAATTATGGAAGGACAAGGTTTAAAACTTGGTCTAATATGAAGGGTTAAGAACAAACCTCAACTTGTCTATTAGGCCTATTCAAAGTGTTCATGCAGATGGGGGAATGAAACGAAGCGCACGAGTATCTAACTCTCGCTAATAAACATCACATTTCAACTTATATTCAATCCTCTTTCTTCAATCATCTCATATTTTCACACTTTGTGATCTCAGTGTCATCCTATCAAAATTCGCCAATGACCTTTGACCGAAAAAGGTTGTTGCTCTGAATGCTTTTCTCTTTTAAAATGTTTCTTAGCGCTTCAAAGAAAAATTATTATTATTATTTGAGGATTAAAAAAACAGAATTCGTCTTGAGAAATAAACTTGTAGCAGTTAACAGCTTCAAATATTAATTCTGCAGCATTCGACGAAAATGGCCACAATAAAAATCACTAATCAAATGATCGTATTTACTCACTTAAATTTGCATCAATAATCAAACATTTCAAAAACTTTCACTTATCGCCATTTATTTATAGAACGGAAATATAAAATTGATAACATTGTATAAATATATGATCAATTTATCTCAATGAAAAAGATAACATAATCGTTATGCATCAAAAACTGCACTCAATCGGTAACGGAATTGCAATTTTCGTTTCGAATTGGAAAAGGAATGAAAATTTCAACTAGTGATTTCTTGACATCAACACGCTCTAGGAATGAAGAAAACTATAGTTCTACTTCAGCTTGAACTCAATCAAATAATTCATGAGCAATCAAAAAACCGGAAACAATTACATTCTACGTAATAATACTCAACCGTAACTCCATAATTCATCAATGGCTTCTTAGGATGGGAAATGCGATGGCGGAGAGGAGGAGGGGGATGGTGATAGGTGAGTACTAGATGGCTCTAACAGAGATATGGCTAGGAGAACGACGTGAGTTAGAGCTGAAACAAAAGGGATAAAGGTACATTCTAATGAACGATACAGCAATAAACTGTTGCTGTAAGAAGCAACAATGAAAGATTGGTGAAATGAAAAACGAAAAAATTATGGAAAATATTTTCTCGTTTTTCATAAAAAAATGAAAACGAAATTTCGAAATTCTTCGGCAATCGATTTTCTTTGAAAGTTGAAACGATGAATCGCATAAGCTTCTTTTCAGTTTCAAGCAATGGCAATAAGTCTCTTGTTTAGAATTGAACGGCAACGAATGCCTTCAGTAGTTGAACTTGTAAACATCCACAACTGAAGAATGCAAACTGCATTCTACTTGACGGCTTGAAGCCGAAATCGGTACACAAGGTGGAGGGCGGGGAGGGGGGGGGGGGGAGGGGAACTGCTGAAATGTGCCTACGTAAGCTTAAATTCCTAAATGGGTAGATGCCCATAGTTAACGCGACAGACTCATAAGTTGAAGGCAAAACAGGAAGCAGGCATTGACCATAAGAGACGACGGTGATACAAAAATGGCGTTGATAAGACAGTTTAGTGTCATAAAAGAACGGTATTATGACGCAATAGAGGAGAATAAAGCCCAACAAAGCTGAAAAACATTCGTGATACATGCAAATGGGCTTCAATAAACTAAATGCTTCAATACAACTACTCAGGGATTTTAAAATTGTATTTTTTTTTAAAGAGAGGCGAAAAACGCTTTATGCAAGATGCTTGTTTTCTACCAACGAGACTTGAAAAAAAAAGAAGGAAAAGACAGAAGCCAAAGGAAGGAATCCGAAACGATACTGATCTAACAGGCATATAAAATAGATAAATCAAAGTATTCAGCTAAACTACTTTATTAATAGCTAATACCAGTTTGTTTTTTTCTCTGTTCCAACACCGACTATATCGATTCTTCATTTTTATCAGCGGTGTTTTAATTTCGGTTTCAATTTATAACAACTATAGAAAGGTTGTGCTTCGCATTTGTGTTCTTCTATAATTCAATTTTACAAAGGAAACAAATAGCATTTAAAAAACTACAAATAATAGGATAGTAAGTGATCGCGATATTGGTATGTAACTAAGAAAATTATGCGCGTAACGAAGTTACAAATCAACTAATCCATCGTAAAGTGATAGATTTCAAAAAACATGAACCAGATGATGGATAAATACAGAGAATGAATAAGAATTCACCTTAGTGAAGGCAAATCCGAGCATTCAACTCAATTACCTCAACGGCACTTCGATCGGATAGAGTCAATAGAATGGGGACATGAGGTCATATCAATACCCTCACCTCCTTCACTCTTTCCTCATCACTCCTCTTTTATTCCGAACCTATCGAAGTGCACTCATATGCCAATTATAACAATTATTCATTCACGCCGCAGTAAAAAAAACATTATTGAAATAAACCAAAATTCAACGGTCGATACTCAACTTCAAAGCTCACACCATAGAAAATTTCACCAATCATATCATTAAAAAATTGATTTACGAAAAAAACGTGCAGATGGGGTTACAGAAATAGATACGATAAGGGATGTAAAATAAAAGAAGTAGTGGTAGCACAATAGAAAGACAGGAAACAAAATGGAAAATTGCAAATCTGCAAACATTGCGACGATTCATAAAAAACACAATGGGAAAGTGCCACCCCCTCGTGCAAAGGTACACAAAAGATTTGACGAAGTGAAAGCAACGGGGAAATGCATCGGACATGCTAGCACAATATGGCTTTTGCATTATGCTTACCCACATTGAAAAATTCTCATTAAAACACCAATATTTCAACTAGCCCGACTACCTGCACATATTCTCAAAAAAATGAATAAATAAATAAATAAATAAATAAATAAATAAATAAATAAATAAAGAATTTTTTGGTTAGGAATCCGAGCACAATGAGAACATGAACCAAAGCGGCACAAATATGTGCAAATTTTTGCGCCTTCAAATGATTATAACCTCTTTCGAAGCGAATGGACGAGCAATAAATATGCTACATAGAGCCATCTTATTTTATATTTATTAAATTTCGTCAGTTAAGTATACTTATTAAATTTAGTTACTCTAGGTTTAGTGGCTACCGAATCGAAACCAATAGACATGAGTATACACATGCACAAGACAACACGTTGCACAATAACAATTTTTTTGCAAAATAGTTCTGCAAATACGCGCAGGAAAAGCACTATGATAAATTAAAAGAAATTCTAACGTGCATGATTCTCAGAGAAGTGCCCATCTACCTGTTAAACTTCTTATTGTAACCACAAAACTACTATTAAATAGACGTAATCGACTGATCTCATACACAAAAAAAGGCTTTAGTGTTCATCGATTGCAAACATTATTTGATATGATAAGAAAATATTTATCTACTGTTAAATAAACCATCAGATAGATGATTTTCAAAAAAAGAAAAAAAAACCACCTTAAGTTTCAAGAAAAAATCTCAATATTCATTAGAAAATATAGCATTTTAGATAAGGTTCAACATATGCGCCAATGATAAGCTGAGCGTAAATCGAGAATATCAGTGAAAGTGAACGGATTTGATGATGATAACTCTCAACCACTTATCGAGATCATTTTTTTATTGAATGCGTTTCGAAATATCGTCAATCAATGAGCATATAAATCGATCAAATATAGATCACTTTTTTTTCGATCAGCAAACGATCGCCATCAAACAGAAAAAATTGAAAAAATGAAGATTATTACAGTGTACAATGAACAATCTGATCACTGATATATTAATAATATCCTTTTCATAAACCTAAAAAGATCAATTGCTTGCGACTTTAATAGTCTTGTCATTTCTTTGCTCTTAGATGGAAAGAAATTATCAAATTTGGCTCATCGATAAAGCATCAATGATTTTCATCCTTAAATATATTCTATTTTCGGCGGTGGTATATTCATTTCCAATAATATTTCTGAACATTAACGCATCATACTTCGAGTTGCATGAGTTCGACATGCAACAATAGCGAAATATCGAATGTGATTCCATTCTTTTACATCTAGGAGTTCCTAATTAAGCTGTAAGTTCGGAAGTGCTAAATTAGTTAAACGTTGCAAAAGAACCTTACGCATATTTGTTGGCAATTTAATATATCTCTCTTTGCACAATGAACTCATAAATAATTTCGGTATGTGAATGCCTTCACATCTGACTTCTCTAATGCATTTCACTTGAATTAGTTAATCAGCATATAAAGTAGAGCGTTTTGATTAGGTTCGACGTTATCGCAAATATAAAGCCATTTATTAAAATATCCTCATTTAACTCACAAGCATATATGTGGATATATCCTTCACTCAAAGAATTCCCTCAGAGGAAATGAAGAGTCACTTAAAAGTCGTTCAACTCTTTAAAGTAAAAATTAAATATCACAGCAATGTCTCACTGACAATTCCCATGCAAAAAGCCTTCGAAAAAAAAAACTCATCGGATTTCGTTGCCAAAATCGTTGAACAGCACCTAACGAATGACAAAATCTATTCAATGCGCCCAAATGAAATCACTTACAGCAATCAATTTTAATATGTCAGAAGCATACTAACATATTCCCTATTAATTAATTCATTAATAAATTCTCAACACCTGCATATACCATAATTTCACAAATGATACAGCAATAATTTAAACGAGATCAAAATGCATAAATGATCGAAGAAGTTCGGCAACACTGATAATCTGATATCAACGAACTTATCAAAATGAGCATCATTTCAAATATTGCCTTCTAAAGTCGCGATTTATGACTAATCCCATCATGACGTTTCAATAGAGTCATTCTGATTCACTCTTTTCCCAATTGGTCACTTCGCATTCGACATCAATCCTATTTCACAATATCCATTCCCAAGTCAATTGCAAACATCAAAATACCGTAGATCATTGCAATGTTTTTCTGCTAATAACATCGCTCCTTTGCTATCGGATCGATGCAACACTACATTCGTTATATTACGGTCCTCTATCCGATGACTGTTGCCAATGGTTAGAATTCCAGCCAAAAAAAAAACGGAAAAGTGATAATTAATCCGGTCGAAATCACTGGTTAGCTAATTAGGAAATTCTATTTGATAATCAACTATGAGGAAAATTTCTTCTTGACTTTCTGATGGGTTATGGGGTCAGTTAATTAAGCTCACCCTCTATAACCATAAATCTTCTATGCAGTGCAACGTTTATTTCTCGAAACGACAGTATCAATTTTTCTACTTCCTCTCTCAGTCCTCATATTGGTTTCGGTAATATTGTAAATGCAAAAAACGACCATTCAATCCAATATTTTCTCATAAATAAAAATTTCCCCATTAAATCACACTCCTAATTAAATAGTTCTCGATTTGCAATCATAGCTCATATATTACAAAAATCGAGACAGAAAAATTTTAACATTAATGAAATATTTTCTTAATTGAACATTCAAAAATGTTTCGTTAAAGACTTTATCGATCAACAAATCAACAGTGGCCGATATTAATCAACAATTCAGAGAAAAAATTTCTCTTTCAGGTTCTAACCACAACCAATATTTTATGATTCATCAAGGCAATTTGAATTGAAATTTTATGGTTCAGTATTTCCATCAGTAATCTTTTCTATAATTTTCAATTCAGGAAAATCGCCGTATTTGAAATGTCAAACAACGCAGCATAAATGAGCGGAAAAACATTCGTAGGAATGCAAAACGGGAATGCAAAGATGAGATTCAGGGAATTCCTGTAATATATTTATATTGCCATAAGAGTGCCGTTTGATTTATACACGGTTCGATAATTTTTCATTTATTTCCCTTTTATTTACTTGAAAGCATTTCACCTATACAATAACGATATAAATTTTTAGGAAATGCACAACACAAGTAACATGATGAATGGAAATGATGAAATTATAAATTTTGAACGTTACAGAGTTTCTAGGCTTTTGTCATCAGATACTCTCATTCGATTCACCTCAAGGCGAGAAGCAGAGAGAGGTCTCAAATTTCCTCTTATCGTAAGCTGTATTCAAGACTCATTATTAAGCTTTTTTCGATCCCATCTCGATGGTGCACCACCTATATATGCATGTGTAGTTTTCTGATTATGGACTCATTATATATATATATATATATATATATATATATATATATATATATATATATATATATATATATATATATATATATATAACCCGAAAAAGTAAACTCTCATTAAAATCGATTATGCTGCTGAGCGAAAACAATCAGTCACTCAATCCCTTCGAAGTTTCAAGCAAGCCTTTATACAAACAGGTAATACAGGTGTATGATGGTGATGACGTCAAGTGGCTTATACATGTGCACACAGCCACACAGGTAAGCGTTTCAGTATTATGGAAATTGCTGTTGATGGCAATCAGTGTTGCTACGTACCATATAGATACGATTGGTGTACAAAGTAAATACGGTCGACAGGCATCTACTCTGTCCTCTCATCCCCATCTTTAGCTCCTCAATAAACGCACACATAACCGCTTAGCATTTAACTAACGAACAACTCAACATCTCAGTGTTACTTCAGAAGTTTTAATAGATACCATCGATAAAATTAACAAAACAATCGCATAAATTAGAGTGCCCCCTTCTTCCTATCCCCCCCCCCACTCAATTCCGTCCCTTTTAATGTTACGATACGTTTTCTAATAAAATATATATTATACACATTAAAAACATATATAACAGGCGTTCAATGAACGGTTTTCGGCAGCATTCTAGCACTTCAATTACCGAAATACGAATATAAAATTTATTAAAAGTAAAACTTGTGAAGTTTAATGCAAACATCATCAAAACACGTGCCATTATAAGCCGATTCAAGTACACTGATCAGATTTCCTCTTACAAACTTTAGTAGTAAGCCGTTGCACTGTTAGCTGTCAGTAAGAGCATTTTTAAAGAGTTGCTAGAAATTAATTTGATAAACGCATTCACTAATTTAACAGGAAGATGAAGTTTGGTGGGGAAGAGGAGAGGACGTATTGGAAAAGAACTCTATAAAAGAAAACATGAGCTATATGCAAGTGGGACAGAAAGGTAAGTTGTTGTAGTTTTTTGCTGATTTGCTTGAAATTTTAATTTATGGCCGCCTCCCACCAATTATGTTTGAAATATTCGCCATTTCAAGGCCATATCACTGCAATGAAAATGGACAGAAATTCAAACGGAGCATATAATGCGACGCATAACACAAATATAATCCGACTCCCACACTATATCTCTAAAGACATTCCCAGCGGCAAAAAAAATTTCAGCTCGTTTCATTATTAAACATGGACCGATCAAGAATTACTTTTAAAATATCATGTTTCCATGGACGCCACCTTATATTTGCACATATATATATATATATATATATATATATATATATATATATATATATATATATATATATAAAATACGCGCATGCGTAGACAGCAATATATGTACGTATATTTGCAGCTGTAGACAGCGAATTTCAAACCTGTTGCTGAATCGGTAATTAGCACTACAAAGCTATCTCTAAATAGAACCTCACAACACGAAAATTAGAACCAGCCGTAAAAGAAGATCACTGAAGAACAATCGAAAACCTACCAAGAGAAGGCGAGACCGTAATTACAGGCACTTCAGTTGGGATAAAATTAACACTACGGCGATTCTCTTTCAATCGTGTACTCGAACGTCGCCCTCTCCACGAACGTCTTAGCATCGCAAGACCGAGCAAGGGCATCACTGTGATGTACTGCTTCTCCTCAGAACAAATAAACGAATATGATGCGCACCATTGCACTCATCCACTTCCCATCCACGACGATCCTGGCAACCGCACTTACTTCCAATAGTTGCCTTAGAAATGGTAACAAGAAGGATGTATTCTACGCAGATATTACTTATCTTTGGTAGATAAAATAATTAAACAGAGATTGCACTGAATAAGCATGGCTTCAGGCTGCGGAGGACGTTATGCTCGAAAGAACGTATGCAGCCCTTCACATAGCGTTTCAGAGGTAAAGTGCAACAAGCGCATTTCGTAGATGAGTCTAGTAAAAATAGAGATAGTAACTTAGATTTAGATGCTAAGTTACTACCACGAAAGGCGTCGAAAATTACTGCGAAAGTCAAAGCATCGTTGATTAGACGAACGTCGTTGAATACCAGAGGCGTCGGATGTAGAGAAATGGATTTTTTTTTCGCTCGTAGAATCTGATATACCTTGATCTCGTTAATAAGACAGGTGAGTCGTTCACATCTAGCCGTCAGTAATGATCGTCAGCGGTGACAAGTGCAATACCAAACTGGTGCCGAACGACGGGTTGTGCAAAAAGAAACGAACGAGTTGCACAGCACCCACTGGCAACAACGAACGTTTATATAACGCACTTATCGCGATGTCACTATTCGATCAATCGTACCTTATAGGTGAACGAACCAACCGACCACCATCCTTAATACGACGCCCGATCGCAGCAATTTTTCTTTGTTCGTCCATCCATCGACCACATGTGCCACCTTAGCTTTCGTCCGCTCTCATTATGTATCTTCGCGCCAAAACACGGCTAATTTCACTGTCGATTCGACACATATACTTCTTTGCGACCATGTATCCACAAAACACGGAACCTGGACCAGGTGCTAGCAGGAACTTACGTGCAGCTAAGAATTCCCTTTTAATAAATTCCTTGAACTTGACCTCTGTTCACGAAGTTAAACACCTTGAGTAATAAATCTCTGAATCCAATCAGCCAGATGTATATCCGCAGCAATAGCAAACCAATAGGCAATCAAAAACGAATTAAGTATAGCAGAGCTCAACGGATATGCATAAAAACTAGAAGCAAAGCCGTTGTGCAAGGGGATTGTGAACGCCATTAAAGGTTCAATAGTGGGGCATAACGAATGCTGAGAAAAGAGTAAATGCCGGCTATAGTGTGGCAAATAGTCATCGAAATGGGGGGTGGCACATCTCTCGAAGGATTTCCACTAGGGAGATGTGCGCATGTCGCTAACGTCAAAGCATCAACGCGCTACAGCTAAGTCGTCCACTAAAATCGACAACATTGCGCTTCGTTGCACACCGATAACGACGATTTACCATGAACGTTAATATGTGCATGAGAATTGAAATTTTTCATTCTTATTGCTCATTTCTCTATCATATCTTTTATTAATCAAGCTTTAAATGAACTTTAGCGCTCCAATAGTTTCAATCACCGATGCTTAGTGGACTATTTAAAAGGTCAAGAAAATAATTAAGCGTAATGATAATTGAGAATTCATAAGAATCGAATTTTGATCTAAATAGATCAAATCTAAAGCACATTTACGTAACGTCTACTAGAATGAAAAGCACATTGCTTGCAGTAGGAATAATATTCGGCACGCCCATTAAGGAAATATATGGGCTATCAATGGATAAGCTTCATATTTAAGAACATTTGAATAAATAATGCTTTATTTAGAAACTAGCTATGTAATTGAGTACGATTCAAATCTTCTATCGACTTGAAATGATATCCCATTTTGCGCAGTAATCGAAGAAATCTCAGAAAAAAAGAAAATTCTCATCCTATATATATATATATATATATATATATATATATATATATATATATATATATATATATATATATATATATATATATATATATATTTCATAACAACTGAATTCCCATCTCATCAACAAAATTTATTATCAATTAGTAAATTTGTCACATATTTCCCAAAACGTTACTGCCATATTTTAAAAAAGAATCCACCATTCCCTATCGAAAAAGATCATTTTAGGATTTATTTTTTCATTTTCTACTATCTTTTCCGACTCTAGAAAAATAAAGAAAAGCAAACAACAACAAGTGATTCAAGCGAGCTAAACTCCATGTAACGACTTATGTAACCTATTATAACCTATCGTGAAAGATCCAAATGAACTATAATAATGCATGATGCGATGACCTAAATGAAATACTGTAACATGTTACATGAATGATCAAAGTGAACTACTGTAGCATGTCATATGAATGATCTAAACGAACTACTGTAACATGTCATATGAATGAACTAAGTGAATTACTGTAACATGTCGTGTGTACATGATTGTTGAGTGCGAATGTTATAGCGTGCATTGAGTGATTCTCCGTTGTCAATGCAGTGTCATGTCGTGTCTCTCGCTCATTTCGGATGCATATATGCATCGTTCGTATCGCTAATTAATTAAACCAGCAACTGGCTATGCCCTCAATTCTCATCTCAAAGGCTCTTCATTATCGACTTCGAATTTCATTTATTTTATAAAACTTTAATATACAAAATCTTCATGAAATTTACAATTACATATTTTATTTGAATACACATACGCATCGATATATGATGCATAGCGTTGAGAGAACGATTGTGATAAAGTGCACAAACTTCTGCTAAATGCGATTTTCAACAAAGATCATCGCTTCTCAAAGATTTATATCTGTAAAACGGTCAAAGTTAAATTCTCTTTCTTTCTGTTTTTCTCTTTTTTCCTTCTCTCTCTCCCTTCCATTCAGACGATTCTCTGTTTGAACTTCACTACTATCATGGTAAACTCGATGAAAAACGGCAACTGCAAACGTTAACAACTGCATCTCCTAACAACCATATTCATATATGGGCACCATTACTCCCCCCTCCCTTTCGTTCCCCTCCACACAGTCTAAATACCCCGTTTCCACTCAAGGATGCCTGCTTCGGATCATCAGCTGCAATGCCTACTTGCTTAGTTTAGTACCGCGCACAACGATTATGCTTCACGAAATCTACCACCACACCCCTCTCCCTCCCTCACTTTCCCTCACCCTTTTTTTTCATTCAAACGAAAAGCAGAATGCAGCTTATGCACAATTTTCTTCTCCAAAGAGTGCAACGAAACGTTTTATGGCTCGAAAGGACATCGCGTGCAAAACTGAATTGAATCCACAGCAGAAAATTTGTGAATGGAAAATCGAATACGTCAACATAAATATTTCATCAATTGCCCGTTTGGCGTACTCAATTATGGTGGCCGATTTGATGACTCCGATGATTTAGAACACCACAAAATGCCGGCGGCAATTTATTTGCATAAAGAATTCCTCCTGCTCCCAAAAAAAATATATGAATTTGGCAATCTTCCAACGCGATTCAAGATTGAAATCCAAAAATAATCCATTGAAGATTCGAAGCACTACTCTATCAGTCATTCTAGACAGCAAATATCTAGCAATGGGACATGCACATGGACGATGCATCAAGACAGATCCTCAATGGCATACCAAAAACAGCATCCAAACGACTCGAATTGGATGCAAGCAGAATCATATGTTTCAATCAATCAGCACTAATGTTAGAGGTTTAATTTTGTATCCGCTTCAAAAAATTCAAATTCCTAATATTTATTGCGTCCGTGCTGTGTCTGTGTCTGTCTGTCTGTCTGTCTATTGGCATCCTTCAACTCTTGACCCATTCAAGCTAGAGTTCTCAAACTTAGGTGGTGTAATGTATAAAAAAAAGAACGATTGAATGTCGACTTATCAATTTCGAGCGAAGAGTTATAGAGTGATTGCTACCGTCACAATAAGATCAACAATTCTCCGAAGAACTGTATAAGGATCAATTCAATTAATTAAAGCGTTAAAATAGTACTGCACACATTCCATTTTTTTCTTAATTAGTCACTTATAGTGGTGATCGAAGAGGTGGAAAAAACAAAAAAGCGCATATCGTGCCAATGAATATTGATACATTTGCTCCTTTGATTTAAACTAATGCTCATTTTTCTATCACAAATACATTAGCACATATCGCGCAATATAAGTACGCTTGATGTAATTTTGGGCGCTTTCATAGCTTTTCTTTGCAATGAATGTTGCAAGCAACGCATTGTTCCATGCACTGGTAGACTGCAGTGGTTCCAAAATTTACTCCCTATTTATGGTTCAATTTAGGACGTCCAGTGATCCCATGAAGTATCTAGATTACATCTTCATCATGCAGTCGATAAGGGGTGACAAAAATCACGTTTTTGAATGAGAATTTACATAGTCAGTTTGTTCACTGGGGATGGGGATGATGGAACGGAAGGAGAGTAGTCAGTCGGTCTTTGAGAAGAAGACAGAACAAAGGAAGGGGAAGCATCATTAGACGCTTACTTTACTAATTTATAAATAAATTCTTTTTTTCGTTGACTTGTTCATTGGGAAAGTGAGAGCCGGTTGGCTCAATAAGATGGATAAAACTGCAAAAAGCGTATATCGTCTTCACGCAGTGGTTGCTCACAAAATAACGACTGACCTAGATAAAGAACTTTCTTACTGCCGAAATCGATAAAAAAGAAAACAATCGCAATTTGACCTATCATTTCGAAATAAATTATAATTGTTGAAGAAAAGATCAAATAGAGGAAGGTGAGCAACGAAAAAAAACGTAACAAACCAACAAATAAAGTAACATCGTTTAATTGAGTAGTTGTGAAAATGTACAATGTTAAAATCTTGCTTACAGTATGAAATGAGAAACTAACCTCATGGGGTTCAATTTTGATAATTATGAAACTATAATAGAGTGAGAATGATTCATCAATCCTTAGGAATAAGATATGGGTATACAGAAAGAAATATCAAGCAAGCTGTTCATAGTCGAACCGGCAATAATCACTTAAATTAGAACGAATGGCACTTCCATCTGTGGTATACAAATAATTCAGCTGAGACGTCTCGATAAATATTCATACCTTACTATTGATATGTTAGTCGATGATGTCTGACAACTGGATTTGCATACATATGAATAAAGTTTCTTTAGGCAACATTTGATAAGAAAAAAGCAAAAATATAAAAACAATAAATATTGGCCATTATGCGCATCTGCGATAGCCAAATGACAAAGCCCTTCTCCAGCAAGCAAGAGATAGTGAATTCGCTTCCCGTCTAAGTATAAATTTTCCACCCGTCACCAAACGGTGTTTACCAACAACTTCACGTTCGCTTTCGCTACCCCTCACCCCCTCCGTTGAAGGAATTAAAGTGGATGAATCTCGAGCAAAAAACAAACGTAGCTAGAAATGTGGTGCAAAAAGAATAGGATTAACCTGCTACAGAGAGCTTTATTAAAACCTTGATCTTGGCGTCATATTGCCGCGCCATGAATATCAGTACAGTCAAGCTTACGCATGCACAAGCTCCATATATTTGATTGCCTAAAAAATTCTAATGGAAAACTAACCTTCAATACAAACGACCTGGTCGCGCAATTGGTTTTGAAGCATCTGATCGGGTATCAGCTCAATAAGATCGTACACCGTATAGATGCACGGATGAACGCTTTCGAAACGTTGGATTTCATTGCGGATTTGCTCGGATATGTAAGCATTTGAGTTGGTATTCGCCCGCAGATATTGATCTCGAATCATTGCTGCCATATACTTCCGGTCTTAACGATACGTCAGCTGTACGTTAATTGAAGCCACATTACACGGATTCTCATATAAATATCTGAAAGAGTATTCTGTAGTTCGTTTATAATTGTAGATTTTCAGCGAAATTGAACGTAAAACCGCAATTTGTACGATGAATACGCATCACTTCTCATAGAGGGTAACGAATCGAAAAAGGATCATACGAGTGGATGAAGGAGGTTGGAAAAGGGAGGAAACTGAGAGACAATATAAAAACAACTTGCCCATCTCCCCTGTACAAGAGATGAAAAAGTTGGTAATGCGATTAGAATATTTCCCGTGATTGACAGCCACCACCTTTATGTTACTCTTTAGAAGGTTGGTTGCAAACAAACAAATAAATACGAGGGAAAGCTATGTGAAAATCAATAAAATATAAGCGCACTGAAATGAGTCAAAATAATATCAGTAGTAAAATGTCATCTATTAAACACAAACATGCAATATATTTCATCTCCTACATACTTTCATTTTACAGCTGTACAAAAAAAAGTTATGTAAAAATACTCAGTAAGCAGATATGGAACGATGCATTGATGGTTGTTGCGTTCATGAGGGATGACAGAGAGGAATCGAAGAAGATTCTATCGAGAAGCAATTCCCTCTGCTCTTAATAAAATATTCAGCACTTAGCAAACACAACAATTCAAGTAGCAAGACTAAACGATGGATTTGAGAAAAAACATTTGGAACATTGCCAAAGAAAAAACACAATATGCGCATTCCCATTACCTTTATCTAACCTACCGGTTTCACAAGGAACTAATAAATATAAAATGTGCTGAAGTAAAACTGATACGGTCATCGTGCATCGTTTCTATAAAAGAAAAGGCTTACTGTGGTTTGGTCAGCGTAAAATAAAAGTCCGATCGATAAAAAAATGCATATCAGTTTTGGCGCTTTTTAATGTTTATACATAACTGTTGTCGAAGTTGGTGGAAATGCGAAAAAGATCGAAGACGTCAGTCAGTGGTAATCGGTATACAAAATTAGGTAACACTAACACAGGTGATTCAATAATGAAATTAAGGGACGGACAGACAAGTGTGGCGACACCCTTACCGACACGAACCAACAAAACGCATGCGCAGACGTAAAATTTGTGCAAACAGAAGCGATCACTAATAAACATGCACCGTAAACGATATCAACGAAGGTAATCAAGCGAAGAAGCGTGCCAGAAGACATGGCATGTACAGTTCGTTCCTGCTCATCTGTGCAATATTATTGCCCGGTAAAAATACATACAATCCCTTCAACCATTACATATCTGTATCGGCCCTCGAAATCGATAGATCTGCGTGGAATAGTGCAGAAGCGGTTATCCGATTATCCAAGCTATACCTATCCAAGTTCATGAGCCCTAGATTCAGCACCCTGCGAGATGAAACTATCGAACAGGGGAAGAGATGAACGTGCCCGAGCACATACATACACACACATATACACAACCATTCACGCGTGCAAACAAACACACACGTTTTATCTCTCAAAAGAAAAGAATATCTACAACAATCAGTGAAATTCAAAAGAGATGAATAAACGTTGCATAAACGAACAATTGCCGAACCACCTAGATCAAATTCACGTGAAACTTAATTTTTTTAGAAAAAATCAAGTTTTACCTGAATTTGATCTATGTGGGGAAAGGGGACGGGGGGTGGGGGTGGGGGGGGCGCGGTGTTTGTCTAGAATCATGCTCACCTGCATTTTCATCGAAACAAAACAAATAAAACTTTTCCTAGGTATGAACAGGTAATTAGAATGCAAGAAATCTAGTCGCTTAAGGCAATCGATCCGAAGAGATCACAAAAATTTGAGTATAAAACATGAAAGTTGACCGTAACTAACTCGATGCAAATATGAACTAAACGAATCGCAAATGTTGCAAAGATATATACATACAAAGACAGACATAACAGATGCACATATGTGCACTTATGCAGATAAAACACATGCATACAACATACAGACAATATGGCCACATATACACGCATATACTTTTGCAACAGAAGTTTGCAAAGGTGCATAATAAATGAACAATAGTGGTCGAGAAGAAGACAGGATTGGTTTGTGCATAACGTTCATCCAAGCAACCAATTTCTCACTAGTTACCAACTAAAGTCGGACATTCGAAATAATGGTGTAATATTTTTGTTGACTCGAGTGGCCGCACAAAAAAAAAAAACTTGTTTTTCGATGAAATAATCGAAGTGAAATGAGAATGGACTTAATGCAGAATGCATGCAAATTTTTTGGCTATACTAAAATGTAATAATCCTCCCCCCTTCTCATTCCAAAAATTTATGAATGAATATGAATTATGAAGTCATTTCCCATACCGGATATACATCTAGACATAAGCATAGAAATACCGCCCATACATGATATTGACATATTTTGCGATAAAAAAGCACCTAGAAAATTGGACAACAAATGGGAAAAAAACATTGAACTTTGAATATTAAATACATGAGCAAAATGAAATAAAATATTCGCATAACAAGCAAATAAAATAGACTTTAAGAGAAACGCTAAATGCATCAATAAATCACTGAGAGGAAATTCCACATATTGCGAAATATGCAAGTGAAAGATTTCAAAAAAAAAAGACTCATCAAACGAGGATACGATAGAAAATATTAGTGATGTTCTCTATTCATTACCCCATGTGGTTTTATTTTTACCTCTATCGTACTTTGATAACTATCCCGTAAGGTTTAATGAAATATATTCGGCACAAATCACATCATTCTCTCTCATACTAATGATTCCCTTAAAATTAAGTACCTCTTCTATCGATTTCCTTTGCTTGCAGGAAAAAAAAAATGAATTGGCTGCAATCCTCTGCTTGATTGGTTCAATGCTCTCAATATCATACAACGACGGATACTTATTTGGCTTTCCTTGTGGTCATTCTCCAGCAACTGTGAATTATGGAAAAGTTCCCAACACGATAGCAACACCAAAAGAAAATAAACGCAACTATTGATCTTGATGGTCACTTTGTGTAGATAAGTGACCATTACCGGAATTGCCGAACAACTAAACAAATACTATCGGTTTATAGAAAAAAACATCTTGGACAGTTCGAGATGTAAGATTAAAAAATAAAGATTTAGAGAACATTAGCCCACTATAGGTAACATTTCGAGAGAACAATCGTGTTAATAAGAGAAGGGGAGGTGTTGAGATGAAGAGTAAGGTGTAATATGATGAAGAGGTGTGCGGATGGACGCAGACTGTGCACGGATCGATAAGGGAAATTAAAAGAAGACACACTGAAACGATCAGATAAGCGCCATCCATAGAGGCAATCAACGCCTCACGTTGCCGCACTTAAATCAACGCACTCAAACATGTGCATACCCCATTTTCATTTATATTCTTCTTTATGGTGAGCCGCAATCATTTCGTATTTGTCGAAAACAATCTAACCTATCGAACTAGGCTGAATACCTTCAAATATGAGGCAGACCCATTACCTAGTCATTACTATACGTTACTGTTCAGATTACAATAGTATGCGATGTTAACCAATGCAATGAACACAGCAAAACTAATATAAATGAGCACTGATGTATAATCCCTCCCTCCTCCTTCCGTCCTTACCCCTCCCCCCACCCTCTCCCCTTGCACTTCGGTTGCGACATATCGTTGTCGAAATTCAGCAATATATGTTTCATATGAGAAAATTCAAGCCAAAGAATAAAGGTCTAAATATTTTTAAAAAATATGAGGATTTTTGACAAAACGAATTGAAATATTTAACATCTCATCTAGACTCTTATTTTCTTATATTTCATTATCACTATCAACATTTTTTATAAAACAAAGCTAAAAAACATGAAAGTTGAACAAAGCAGTATGATATGATCAATTTCAAGCACAAAAATTGTGGACTTATTTAATCGGATTGTACGATATGGATGGAAGTGACGTATGCCGAAAACGGTTTAGACGAGAATCTGGAGTACCTTTCATTTCAGGCGACTTTAGACCCTCTCAATAAACAACATTGTTACTCTTTTGTTATACATAAGCCATTGCATTGTTACTCTTTCGCATTCCGTAATTGTTAAGTAAATTTTAAAAAGTAATAAAATGTGATTCTGAAATAAGAAAATCGCTAAATTTTTATATTCGTTCGTCAATGCACATTAAACATTAATAAATTAAATCTATTAAAATGCAAAAGGAATACGGAAAAAGTAAACGGGAGATGAAAGCATTTACCTACAGGTCGATCCGACTCTGTGGTGCAATCTTCAACCGTACTACATTCAGTGACCATATTTCGAAAACTAACCCACAACTAGTGGGAAGTGGGGCATTCACCCGGAAAATCCCCTCACCTCATATTGGTAGGGATATCCATTCATCTTCCCTTAAAAGAATACTCAAAGTCATCGTAGATTACAATCACTGCAATGTACAAACACAGAAACATCAATGAACGCTCGATGTTTCATGCTGAAGTGGTGAAAAAATAAATCTCCAACAGTGAGCTATTGAAAGAAGATTGACCTCAACGCAGTTGATTCGATATTTTCATTAAAGATTAAGGCTAATCTAATGCAAGTAAGATGAGCCGTAGGCAACGAATCAGGCAATAACCTGCAAAAGAAAAATGCAGTGATGCACCAATTTTGCATTTAAATGAATGAATCATCGATAAGCTTCTAAAATTTCGACCATTTTTGCATATTTCTATCTCACCGAATGAAAAGAAAAAAGTAGTCTCTCGGAATGGAAAGAAAATTTCTGATTGTTAGTATGTCGTCAAAAAAAAAAAAAAATTCACATGAAATCAATCACAGTTAAATTTTAAAATGAAATTTATTTCCTCAACGATTACACATTACAATTCTACTGTAAGGAGTTGATCAAGATGCCAGCAGAAATACCTGAACGATCAGAAGAAGTCTCTCCCTCTCTTGATCTTTCTCGAAAGACATTCTGATATATGAAAGAAACGCAATCTATATATAAAAAAAGAAAATAAAATAAAACTATCACAACAAAGTTTCATCAAAAAACAATGCAAAATGACAGCAAAATAAGAAAAATATATAGGTGAGAGCACATATGAAGTTGCAGTTTTGACGTTGTAATATGTAATTTGGGGGATATTTGTTGAAGATATTTTTGCGCATAACAGAATGCCTATATGAAGTTTTTTTTTGTTGTTGTGGCGAATAAAGAACGTTCATCTATGTATATCGTAATCCGCAACATTCTCCCCAATTAAAGTGTTTATATACGCCACTCATATTAGCAAAGAAATAAAAAAAAAACCGATAAAAAACTAAATAGAGAAATAGAGAAATATTTTGAAAATTATTGGAGAAAAAGTCATGAATGTTCGAATGGTAAATTTCACTAAACGAAAGTTAGTCGGTTATGATTCTAGACAGTGATTAATACTGCAATTCCAAGGATTCAAATTGATTTTCTGAATTTTCTGAAAATTTCTGAAAAATTCAGATATCGAGGTATTTTTTGGGCATCGAAATTTCGCAAGTTTTGATCTCGAGGTAGTTTGGGACGTTTGAAACTTCGCAACCTTTATCACTCGGCAACTGCTGTGCTTATAGTTTTTTGCTCGATGCTCAAAGCTCTTTACAACTGTGTTAGTGCTCATATAATACTGCATCTTCCTCATTGCTTGCTTCAACAAAGGTTTAACAAACCCTTTATCCCTGGAGATATATATAAATGGTTGGTTCGTTATAATCTCTTGCTCTTCTTTGAAGCTTTCTTAAATGCGTCAACTTTATAACTATATCTCTACTCTACCAGTTCGCATGTTTTTTCGCTGTTTCTAACGAAAATATTGCTAAGCAAATTACAGTTTTACGCCTTCTAGTATGTGAAGTGACCAAACCCGAGAATTTTTTAGGTGTTTATCAAATTGCCTGAGCGATTTACATTGTTGTTCTTGTTAGCTTATTTTCTGCTAGCTCATTGAAATTGCGCAGCGATGTTTTTTTCTTGAAGTCAATAATAGATTCTTCTTTGCCCATTCTGTTATAATAACTTCTGTACTATATAGATGAGCAATGACCGTCATTTCGACATTACTGAGATCCTTTTATGAGATAGTTATTGTTATCTTTGAAAGTAGTGCTATTCCATTTTAAAAAAATATGGGAATGACTACAAGATGGGTTTTACCTCCTCAAATCGCATACATCGTTTATAAAGAGTAGCGAAGGACTCTCTGAAACGATCTCAAAGTTTCATATTGTGTGGCGCACTTCCTCGAGATTGTTGCCTAATAAAACTTTTCCGAATTGACTTTTTTCAAGCTATTTGGTAAATTTTGACGGATCTATAGTTGCTTGAAAATACTTCCTTCAACTTCTGCATCCAACTTTTTCTTAATTCTTCTATAGCGCCTTTTATTCCAAACTTCTGCTTGCCTTTCATTATCGTTCGCATTGAGCAAATTGATGTCATTAACACATGAAAATGATTGATCATGCGGTACTAGATATACTTCGACGGAAAAGAAAACATGAGGTAACATAAAAGATTTACCAGTCCGTCAAGAGTTGGCCTATAGGAAGCCATCTGTCAATATGTGATACTCACCACGTTACAGATCTTCGTTATTTAAATTCAACCATATAGGAAGCGGAAAAACTATGATGAAAAAGTTTGCAAATTTATAAGTAATTGAATAAGCAATAAAAGGGTACCAGAAAGCAACCAGCCCTCCTCTATCTGCCGCATGTTACCAGATTTCAACAATTACTCTCTAACCGCATACAGTAAACAACGAAGAATATGTACTACTATAAACTTACTGTCATAATGGGAAATAATTTAGAATACTGAATAGAAAATTCACAAAGTCAACCATCTATACAGAATCCTACCTAACTACTTTAAAAAAAAGAAAGAACAATCGTTCGAAATACGTAATAAGTTCCTTACTTTAGCCAAATATCTCTGTTATATGAAGCCTAGAAATTCGACGCTTCAAACCACATTCGGAAGCTTCCCAAGTTTCGATGACCATCGGATTCGGTGAATATACGAATGAGGACAGTGCTAGCAATGATGCTCTAAACGCATAGAAATCGACGTTATCTGATCACGAATAAACACATAAAATCCCTATCGAAAGTGGCAATTATAAGAGATTATAAGGATGATCGCTGTCATCGGAGCTGTTCTTTTGTTTTGCATAACGGATACATCCGTCAAGTTCAACTTATTCCAACAACAATCTATGCGAATTTTTTCACCAAATTACAACACTTTAACATCAACTATACACTAACATCAGTTCAAACTATTTCGCGATATACACTTCAATATCACAAGCATCGACGATCATTGAAGGGTTGGAGCGGGGGAAAGAGAAATGGCCGATAGTAGTTGTTCCCTTTGACGGCGAATTCCCCTCCCCTCTAATTCAATCGTCAAATGAAATCACTGCCGCCTTCGAATTTTTGCTGTTTCTACACTTATAAGCAAATAAACATTAGAAGTTGCGTGTAATGCACTTTTATCAGCGTGAAAATGATAGAAAGCAGTTTGTATTCCTCTCACTTCTAGAATCTTGCACAATATAGTGGATGGGTTTCAATAAAATGATATAATCCATACGCAAAATTATTTGAATATGAATAACATATTGATATGCTACTGTATAGCAATTATATAAATAAAAAAATTTAAATATCTAATAACCCATGATGGTAAACTTTCTTTTTCTTTATTGTTTCTTTTTCCGCTCTCATTTCATCAGGTAATATTTTCTCTGATTTATGAAACAAAAATCTATCAGGAAAAAGCAGTCCCTCCCCCCTCGTATGTCGATTTTCAATCAATACTATTAAGTAAAAAGTGCGAAATTTGCTTGAAGAATATCGACTTATGATGAATAGATAGAATAAATGATAGTTGGTCAATTGACACAAATATCCACTCATGCTTCACATTTGAGCATTACAAGAATATGAAAACAATGCTAGCCATCCGCTGCAATTTTTTCCACATCACACCTTACAAAGATACGACCCAAATCCTACAACATACTCGGTACGATCTAAGACCCAAATTTAAACAATTTTTTCTTTCAATTTCTTTAGGCATCGATTCTCAGATATGCTCATATGAAATGTTAAAGGCATACATTAGACAATTTCCACAGCATCCCAGAAACATTATAGGGAAGTGGGGAGGGGATTGAAGGACGGGAAAAGGTAGAGGGAAGAAGGAAGATATAACAACGATGATACCATTTAGTCGAGAGTTGATCAATAAAGTGCGAAAAAAAAAAAAAAAACATGAGGCTTTTAATGTGCTCCATTGCTGTGTAAGATTGGAAAACAGACGCAGCGTCTTTTTCAATAAAAAAGCGCCGAATGCATTAGGCGTATGACATCGACTCTCTTTTATGAACGTATTTGAGCATGAAACCTTCTCAGCTATTTTTCTATTATTGCTTTAAAAGATGATCTGCAATGTTTCTATACTATATATATAATCCTGAAGGCTGTTATTCTATACTATACCTTTCCTGATAAAAAATTAAACGCCTATATATATATATATATATATATATATATATATATATATATATATATATATATATATATATATATATATATATATATATATATATATATATATATATAAAGCTTATAAAATCAGTACAAAGCATACTTTTCTATAATTTACGATTATCCTGACATAGTGTATTAAACAAGATCAATAGTATAGTGGTGGATGAAAAATTCACTTCAGAGGTTTTAGCCAAAAAACAGATGCTATCGGAACAAATATCTTTGCCTATTGCGAAAAATACGATTGCAAAAAGATTCGAATCGTTACGTTATTTGTTGTGTAAAACGATATGGAGAGACATTGAAGATGCGTTGTAGATTGAATTTTAATCAAGTAAACACCCATTAAAGAATCATCATAATTGTAATGCTTATGCCCATCGTAACCATCGTAATACCTAGAATTAGTTGTTCCCCCTCCTCCCCCCCCCACCCCCTCCACCTTAAGGATCCAATGGTTAAAAACTTTCATGACTAATTACAGTTTGAACTCGACTTTAAAATTTATAACGCGCAAAGTGTAGATGATACAATGTTGCGAATTCGATAAGAATAGCTAATAAATCATAGAGCAATTGAAAATCATAGAATAATCTAGAATAATAGCTCATATAATTGCTTAAATACAACTTTTAGTTTTCAAACCGTACTATAATATTTAATATTTCTTCCTCTCAGATCATATAAGAAAATAAAATATTCCATTATATCGGATAGAGCAGCATAATATAATCGAAGCTTACAAGGTAGAGAAAACATCACTGATGTAGTGTTCATGTCACAAAAAATAACACACTCTAATGCTAAAAGCAGAGAACAAATTTGAATGCCGATCAATGCGATCATCGATTAGTTGATAGCGATATATCTTCTTTTATAGAGCGATATTACAAAGAAATGAAATAAAAATCTTACGCATCAACTACAATATATCAGGCATTTCGATTTTTAATTGCTGCATTTTTGAACAGAAAGTAGAATATCTATGTATCCCGTCCTAGCTAGCTTTTATTTATTCAACTCAACTTTATGAGACATTTTTTTAGTTCAATATTTTTCAACGATACATTTTTCTACGATATTCTGGGATTTCATAGCATATTTTTTCTGTTTAAAATTATGGCCATTAAAAATTTCTATTTTATTTCCTTCACGCATTTATGCAGTTTGTTTATCACACATTGCTAACGTTTGAGATTAAATTGAATCTTTCTAAATAGTTCATTTCTGATTGCAATATGAAACCTCAACGATGAGTGAATGCATTCAAAAGCATAATGGATGAGCTTGACTCATCGTTATTAATGTTAGTCAATAAAGTAAGAGAAGATTGAGATCCTTTACTAATGCATCACCTCTTTTTTGCAGTCGATCAAATTCCTTAGCACATTAACTACATACGTTGCTGCTTTAGGTTTTAAATGTACCTTTGAAAGACCCCCTCATGAGTTTAGTTAATAAATCTTTGATGATTGCTGGCTAAATCTTGCTTCTTTCTATCGTTTTTTTTTTCATCTTCCAAATTCATATGAAACACAATTCAGTGGAGAGTAGAACAATGCGATAGAACGATGATCCCTTAAATCTAAGCGTCATAAAGCACTAAATGACAACGTAATAGAACACATCATTGCTTGAAAACGTAATGACGACAAATAAACAGCGTCACTATTGGGTAAAATCGGTTTTGGAAAAACTTTAATTGCATCGAAAATCAGCACATTTATTCAAAGAAAGTATCACTGTCTTTCCAAAAAAAAAAAAAAAAAACAATAATTTTGCTTATTTTTTCATAGTATTTGAAGAGAAATGAAATGGATGCTTAGAAATAAAATAAGAACAATATCGAAACAATTTGTATTGTCCAAAACTGCGCTATAGTAATATATAGGAAGGTTCTCAATAAACTCATTTAAATATGCAAACACAAATTATAGTGAATAATAATAAATTAGATGGAAATTGATCGCTGTAAAAGATGCATAAATTAAGTGGGAAAAATTAGAAAATGCTAAAATATTGGGAAAGTTTTTGAACGTTTAATGATGAACATTAAAAATTCGTCAAGAGTTTGTGGTTACAATAATTTAATGCTTCGCATTTTCTCTCAATTTTTCTTGACATTTTTAGTTTTTTGATAGCTCAACTCGTGCAAATCGACAGTGTGATATGCTTTCGATCAGACGAACTATGATCACTAAAAATGCTCGAAAATAAACTATGAAAATAGTAAGCGTATTCCCATTTCGTTTTTTATTCGTTCCCCCCCCCCCCCATCATCCTCCTTCTAGTACCATTTTCATGTGCTAACTCCTTCCCCTCTGCAAATGAAAAAACTTGTAAATCATTCGGCAAAAGTTGAGAAAGCATATTTAATAAGTGTCATAAAGATTACTTATATAAACCTTTTAAAACGAAAACTTTCAATCAACTTCTAGAGAAATCTCCCAAACAACAGTCACTTGATGAATCTTTCAAAAGACATTTATGCTCGAGTGATTTTGTAAAATAAACAAACTTATTACGATAGGTGACATAAATGTCAGCAATAAAAAAATACCTTTAGAGAAGCAATCACTCAGCGGATTTATAAAAACAATTTGACGCTATTCAATGGTGTTTTTATTTATGAAGTGGTCGTTTCCACATGCCAAATGCTGTTGTGCAATCATCAATCACATACAAAATACCCGATGAACACCTGCTTATAATGAGCGAAAATGTTTGTCTTTTGATATATCTTAGTGAAAAATGAAAATTAAACATATCGAAAGCGTAAAATGAGATTTAAAAAATTTATTTCTTTGCTAAATTAAAGCCTCATTCAGTGCATTGTAATTTTCGAAGGGAATACTCTCAATCAATGCCACTTATATAGTAAGTAACTCTCTGCCTATGCCATTGGAATAGTGCATATCTTCCACTTCAATATTGCAATATGATATAACTAATCGACGCATAAATGAGAGTTAAAAATATTTAAATAAAAGTTATAAATATATCAAACGTTAATTGGGAAAGATTGCAACTAATGCCTGATGAAAAAAAAAACTTTTTAAGAATATTCAAAAATTGACAACGATGAATATTCTAAATATTTTTCAATCGAGAAGTATATTTCACATCGTTTTTAAGCGAAAAAAAAAAACGATAAGAAAAGAAAACTTTCGATTATCTTAATAAAATGAGAGAATAGAGGATGATGGAAAGATAGAGAAAATATTATTGAGCGAAAGTTAACAAAGTTGAAAAAATACAACAAATTTTTTTCCTGAAATTTACCGAATTTCTTTTGAAATCGGCAATTGCAGATGATTTCCCCAATGAAAACAATGCTATTAAATTTTGGGTTAAGTCATTATTGCCGTCAAGTTTATTAGTCTCTTTAAAGCGAAATAAACGTTATGACCTATTAACGAAAAAAAAACTCTCATAAAATTCCGTCATTAAAAAATATAATGAAGTACTAGTAAATGAGCTAATAATCAAACGTCATAACTAAGCGAACGGTTTAGACGAATATGTATATAAGATGAAGAAAGAATGAAAATAAAGTAGAAGAGGAAATGAAGAAGAACTAAATGCGGCAAAACTACTAAAGAGAAATTCATATGATTTTCAATTTAAAAATAAGTGAAAATTGTGAAATTAATAAAGAAATCATTTATGAATAAATAAAATAATTAAGAATGGGGCAAATTCAATCAAAATTGTAAAGAAATCCTCTCTCCCTAGTGCATATTTATTCAATTCATTTTCATTATTTTATTCACTCATTATTTATATGACCATTAATGAAAGTTTATGTAATTTTTCGGTTTTTTCCAAAGAGTTTCACCCATTTCCTAACTGCTTTCACTTGCTTTACTTTTCGGCAGTAAGTTCGTCCCTCTCTTTGCGATTTTGTTTAATTTTGTGCTCTAAATAATCCTTCTCTCCTTTCCCTTCGTTCTTTTAGTGGTTTTTAGCTAACTTGTTCTCGTTTCAGGCTGCTATTTGGCAGTGAAACGTCATGACAACACTTTTCATTGCTAGTAGTACTTCCTAACATAAAGAGTTCTCATTCTTTTGTTAACTATGTGATACAATGCACATTGCATTGCTTAAGTACGTTCCTATACAAAACTTCACAACCTTTTTTTTGCCTAAAATCAAAAAAGAAAAAATGAAAAATAGAACAAAAATTATTTATTTCCTTCAGAAACGAAAAATATTTTTCGGATGTAAAATTTTGAGATGAAATAAAATAGATGTAAATATAAAGAATCAATTGCTTTTCAATAAAATCGAAAAAAAATAAAAACAAATTTTCAATAACCAATGGAAGTTTTTTTTTTTTTTTTGAATATAACAACGAAAGCAATTATGTACTCAACAATGTTCATCAATAAAATACAAAATGATCGATAATAAGAGTAATTAAATTCAGATTAACGCTAAAATCCATGAAAAATTCCCATAAAAAGATGAATTTAAAATAGTGAAATTAAGAGATTTTTTTTTTTCAGGTTGACCTTTTTTTAAATACATTGAATCATATAGATTAAATATCTCTCAAGCTCTTGTTATTCTTTCATCAGTGATCAATTCAGCTAAAGCAAAAATTGAAAACAACATCAATGTAGTGCTCAAAACTCGCATCGGAAATTAAGCTGCCTACAAGCGTTTATATAAACTACCAAACCGCTTTCTATTATACGTTGTTAGAACCTATTGCGTCTAATGCATCTTAAAAAATGTTGTTGAGAATCAACTTTCTTTCATTGTTTCGAGCTTTAAACCTAGAAAGCTTCATGCAAATCTATCTTATTTAAGTAGAATTTATCTTAAAAACGTTTATGCAAAACAGCAGTTCTATAAATTTCGATGGCATAGAGCTTGTTGAGAGTTAAATAGAATATAAATAAGAGAGGGAAAAGATAAAATTGAAAAAAAAAATATGCCGGCATTATGACATCAATGAAATTTTGCACTATTTATTCGGAAAGATCATAACAAAGAAAGAACAACCGGTAACGGAAGAAATAAAGAAGAAAAAAATAATCAATAACGTTTCAATTCACGATGGAAATTTCAACATTCGAATCATTTGTTAGCACTCTAATATAACATCGATATATTCAACAATTTTTTTTAAATCATTAATAAATAAAATGCAAAACATAATCATCTTTATATTGATCTTCGTTTGCTTATTTTTTTATGTTTTGCACAGTGTTTACCTGTCAAAATTCTTCTTTACTACTGATAATTAAGAGTTTTATCTTTACTATAATTTTAGTTAAAAATTCTACTTGCAATAGGATTTATTAAAATGCAATTAGTCACATTTAGTGACCATCAAAAGTATTTCTCCAATTTTATAGGCGTTATTAATCTATTGACAAATGGAAATGAACAATAGTATCGAAATATAAGATCTTAGATTTCAATTGATTCAATG
Organism: Baylisascaris procyonis; assembly: GCA_037389465.1. Lineage (NCBI taxonomy): Eukaryota > Metazoa > Nematoda > Chromadorea > Rhabditida > Ascarididae > Baylisascaris > Baylisascaris procyonis. The sequence continues at coordinate 1,117,818 of JAZARR010000206.1, forward strand.
AGGCGATATGAAGTGATATGAATAAATCAAAGAGAAAGTAGAACAATGTCAAAATAAAGAAACGAGTTTTTCTACAGTTTACTGATGTTTAGAATCAATCGCTCAATCATCTACATGATCGCTTACCATATGTTCACTTCAACATCAATTACTTACACAAATGGGGAATTCTTACAGTTCAAAGTTGTAAAAAATGAAACTTACAAAAAAAAACAACCGGAAGAGTCGTTTTTTTGATATAAACACCTATCGATATAAATCAAATAGTCGTTAATTGCACACTCGGACGCTCTTTGAGATGAACACCAAATATTCCACTCGTTGATATTCTAGGAAGCCGTCATTTGTGCAATTGAATATTTATTTGCAACTTTCGATATGTTACATCGAATTAAACGCATCGTTAACGGAACTATTTGCTTATATTTAAAAAAACAACGATTTCATCGTTTTTATCTAGCACAAATGAAAACATATAAGTGGGAAAATGCGCCAGAAGTGGCACAATATGCGCTCTTGTAGTTCCGCTAGTAAAACCTGCGAACTTCCTAAACAACAAAGAAATAGTAGACCATATAGTTATGCTCTAATATTTGAATACAATAAAAACGACCGACCATACAAACCATTTACAAAAGGATTTTTTTTCTAACCGAACCGAATGCGAAATGCACACAAATTTTCAGATACCTTGAAATGACTCTTTCAAGTAGACGAATAAGCTTGGAATAATAATGCAGGACAACAGCTTGTTAGATTATGTTTGAAAAAGTTCGCTTCAATGAGTTCCCATTAGAAACAGACAGACAACAGACAGACACAAACATTACCGTACAAGGATACTGCAACGTCCTGTTACATTTTACAAATAAAAATATTAAAAAAGTGCATAAAAATAATCTGCTTTCTGCTCCTATAATCGGTAACTGATTTTAGAATAACGTAGACTAATTCAAATACATTTACAATATATAGTAAATAAATAATACTGGCGATTGTGATTCTTTATGCTAGTATTGACAGTTGAGAAATTTTATTTGCTCAGTTTATTTTTAAGTGGCAATTTGCCAAAATTTTTGATATTTTCTAAATGAACGCATATAAACATGATGTTGACGAAAAAAAAACAATGGAAGTGATAGGAAAAATTGAAGAAAAAATGGTACACTTTGAAAAGTTGGAAACTCAAGTTGGCTCAAATAAAACAGATAGGTTTTCTTCAACAATTTTCATAAATAAACGATAGTCAGGTGGTCATAAGTTGGAATTGATAAGCGTAAACGCGTTCAATTTCGGTTTTGCCTTCCATAATCTATTATTGCTGCACCCAGGGGAAAGGGGGATTAAGGATATAGAGGAGTGCAGATGGCATGACGATATAAAGCGGTAGCAAGGGACTCAGGGTAGCGCTATTCCTTCTTATTGATCCCGAGGCGGTGAGACGAAATGCAACGAAATGAGCAAGCACACACATATATGCACACACACACACACACACACACACACATCAGCTGGCGTTGCACACGTGCTTGCCACAGTGAAGCATCCTCGTTTTCCGTTAAAAATGGAAGAGACAGCCGACTGTCTCATTCTCCTCAAATTAATTCGGCCATTGCCTAGGTAGTTGAGGATGGACAAGAGGTTTTTGATTTCCTTTTGTTACCCTTTCCCCTCCATTCTTCCCCATAGTATCAAGAGAGATGAAAGATTTTTTCAAACATTGAAACAGCATTGTGCCCATCTGGTCATTCAGCTAGATATGTAGCTTTGCCTTAGAATGACCATTAGTTATGGCTATTAAAAACTTTCGAGCATGTTATCTTGCACAAATTGAATGTCTTCCCAAATAACTACAAATAGAGTGCATTATTAGTAAAGACGTTTGCTGAACGCATCTCATAAAAACTACTGATTTCATTTCAATTCACTTCTCCTCAGATTTATTAGCGATCTCACATCTAACGCATTTTCCTCTTTCCCCCCTTTCTCCGTCTTTTGCCCTCTATCAATTATTTATCTCTGATTGCTTATTAATACATCCACTGAACCTATCAGCGATGTTGAGCGGGGAAAATAATAAAAAATTTTCGAAACTTGTTGCATTCCTCTGCATATGACAATATTGCTTCGTTTAGTTACTATACAAATCTAATCAGAAATCGTTGATCTACAAAATACGAGTGTTAAGTAAACTGATTTCAAGCAGCTCTTAATGAACTTCCTTTCCAATTTTTTTTTTTTTCAAAAGCCAAAGAATTGCAATTAAAAAAGACGCCACACGCTTAAACAGGAAATAGAGGAGATCCTCATGTGGATAAAATTACTCGCAGATCCGTGGATCCATTCCGAAGCATTCCGAGAAAATCCCATTTCCAGGCGGATATCTTTTGAAGAAATGAGAATGCGTCTCTAGTTCTTAATAATTTAGGCACCATTTCAGCTAACTACCACGTTTAAGAAGCCATATTTCCGCTCATGAGGTACTCATCTAATGGGGAAATTATCCATAAAAATATATTTGATGAATGCAGTTTCAAATATGAAAAACTCAAAAAATCTCTACTAGATTCTCTAGTTGACTATATTTTCGAAGATATTATGAAATTGCTTTATACCCAGTGATGGCTTGGGGATTTTTAAATTAATATATGTGCAAAATAATGCCCCATTGAAATGTCCAAAATCATTTTTTTTCCAGAAAAAAAACGTCTCTTTCATGAATAATACGCGCAAGTAATTTAATTCAGCCCATAGCGCAAAGATGTCTCTTGTTTCAAGCTGATAGTGCTAGATTTCAACCGATGTGAAATGCATTTGTTTGTTGAAGGTGAACATCACTAGCATAGGAATTGCTAAATGCATAGAATTTTTGCATTTGAATGATTGCTGCTTTCAAATGTCCTAAATGCCTTAAACATTCTCGATGAGTGCTCTAAATGCCTCATAAATTCCGCTTGTTCAATTACTGCCAACGTATAGTCTAATTTAGTGCTTTAAACATTGTGTGCAAGATTTCTAATCGACTCTGCAATGAAACTTTCAAGAAAGGGGAGAAGAGGGGGTAGGAGAGAGGAAGAGAAAGGGGAAAAATTCACTCCTCACAATATTTCTATCATTTATCACTAAAAAAACTTACTTCTATTATTAAAACTTGAAGATGTGATACCTATTTAATTTACCTACTTCCTTGCATTTAGTTAAAATATCGAAAATAAAGTATTCACCTCAACTAAATAAGGCAATAAGAGGTAATTGAACACTCGTTGAAGTAGATGAAAAAAAATGCGAAAATCGAAAAAGTATTAAAATGGAAGAGCATCAAACAAAATCGAGAATGTTAAAATTTCAATAAAATAACAATAGTTGATAAAAAAAATAAATTAATAGTCAAAAAACTAAAAAATTCGTTTGAATTTTCAAGATATTTATATGCGAAAAAAAAGGAAGAAATTAGAAAATATAACTTTTTGTTTCATAATTCAAAGTAAAATAAATGAAGTTTTACACTCATATAACATCATTGATAAATAAAAATTAAAACAACCGCAGTGGATCGAACCTTTATCCTTCTGTTCATTGTTCACGCATTTATCCAATGAGATAAGTAATTACTTGCATCGATCATTGATTTACATAATATTCAACTTCGATTTTATATTTTCTTATAGCATTTGGAAGATAACAAAGACATCATTAAGAAATCCCACGATTTAGAACATAAGCGAAATCTTCCCGGCAATCTCCCCTAAGTCATCTTAGATACTAGAAGCGGAGATTACCGTATCATTTCATATAGAAACCCTAGAGGTTAAACGTGACACAAACTTCCAGAAAGAACTATTCGAGAGAAAAATTGAAGAGATAGTTGGAAACTCAAAATATGCAGTTGTTATTTCGCGCATTCATCGTTTTTTTTTTTGATACTTTGCAAAACCGGTTGGCGAGGTGAGTATCATTGAATAAGAGATTTTTCAATACAACGATAAAATAATGCAACAATAATAATAGCTTGTATTACAGGCAATCATTTTGAACATTCCCTAATCCTTCCTAAATTTTTTTTTTTTTTTTTTGAGCAAGGGAGGAAGTAGAGAGAGGGGCTATCCAGGAAAATATTACTGTAAGAAGCATTTTTTTCAACATTATACAAGTAATAGCAATTTCTTTCGTGCTTCCAATAGCAGTATATGGTTGCGTTCTTATAACAAAAGTCGTACCGGTGTATGGCTTAATTATGACGTCATGTTGGTATGGTTGAGCTACTTATTATTCATTTAAGTCTCAGATTAAAACATCAAAATTATTTGAAATACAAAACCGATGATGTTATACTCAAGTGTTGCAATTATATAAGCCCAAGCTCAATCTAGCCTATTTCTTTACGCAATCATCATTTATGATCCATTGCTGCCTAGTGAAGGCGTCTGATCACCGCTTTCTTTTGCTGAACGATCGGGAAAATAAATAAAGAGTAGTAGATTAAAACGAAATACGAAATAAATCTATTATCCAGACCATAAAAACAAGAAGTATAATATAAGCCAGTAGCTCGATTGCAGTGCTTGAAACATTCACACATGGAGTCACAAAATCGAAAAGTAGCATCTCAAACCGAGTTATGGATATTCGACGATGAAACAATTCACGCACCTTTTGATTAGCTTGGAAGGTAGAAAAATGCAAGAGGGAGGGAGTAAGAGGAGAGAGAGGGAGTAGAGGAGGAGAGGAGAGAATGGTGTTGGATCATATGTGACAACGATAATGTGAAATTGAGCACGGAAGCGATCGCTCTATCAAGCTATAGATGAACAACAATAAGTAGGCGAGCATTGTAAGAGTAAAGATACGAGATGCTTAACTAGTCACTCGGTCATGAGGTGAAAAAGTTGGCATTCCTCAAGTTGTATGTGTGTAAATATTGTGACTCATCACAATTAGTCCACGAAATTCTTTAACTGAAACAATATTCATTAAGAATTAATAATAATGAACTCTGAGGAAACGTTAAATCATACATTTCGACAGCAATATCATAAAAGAAAGAAACCTTTCATTGAAAATTCGTTCAGCAATACCGCACATAAAATTGTCTTCTGAAATACTTTTTTTAAAGAATCCTCAGCTGAGATGATTCACCATTAAAGCATGCTTATCGAACCCGTAGCTTAAATACTTCCCAGTTTTCAAACTGAAAAAAATAGGGGGAAGGGATCCGGAGGGAGAAGGGTGGGTAAATGTTGCAACTTTCCTAAGGAAAATGCCTGAATGAGAGAAAGCTCATATAGGGATCGATATAGAGTGGAAGTTTCAAGTTATTTTCATTTTACGTTAAAAAATTTTTTCAATGATCACAAAAGATTGGAAACTTCACTTGAACGAATGAGATAAACAAAAATGAAAGGGTAATTTTTTACGAGTAAGGGTAATCACTAAGAATACATTCCAAGAAGACAGTCAAAGAAGTCATACAATGAGTGAGTGCTTTCATTTTGTGCACAATATAACACCTAACAGAACCTTTAAAAAAGATCAAATTGTCTTCAACAAATTCTTCACATTTCCAATGCTATTAGCTTTCATTAGTTTTATTCCTATCCTTTTAATTACACGATTGCAGTTTTCCCTTTCAATTTCATGATTTCAGTTCTAGAAAAGAGAGAACAGTATTAGCTATACTCTTCGAATGTTTCGTTTTCCGATTTGATAATAGCATCGATCTTTGACTTCACAATTGAAATATGAATTAAATAGGCTTTGTTTTTGTTTTTTAAGGGTTCACTTTATAAGTACTTGTTGTCTGTGCAAAGAAAATTTGACAACAGATAGAAAATGCTTATCACTATTTAAATATTATACGATAAGGCAAACTTATAGCCCAAATATTATGAGATGAAGCATGTTTAACGTAACGATACATATTTATTTATTTATTTATTTATTTCAATGAACAGAGCATTCATTACGAATACATGTCTCTTCATATATATATATATAACGATACATATATATAAAGACTCTCTAATCTTATTAGCCTAATTCCTAGATAAAATACCAAAAACATGTGACTGGTCTTGTCGAAAATTTTAATTATCTAATCGACTGAAGTAATTGTAAATAATTTCTTGTATATATTGCTTAGAGGCATCGTTATTATCATATAATCCAGTAATGATTCATAGAAATATTGCAAATAATATTTAATCCATATAAAGAGAGAGCAAAAAATTTTACAATTTTTTTAAGAAAGAAACTTTAAAATATTTTTTTACTCAATAAAAAATATTTTAATACTTATTAAATTACTTCTTTTTTTTCACTCAAATAGACATTTATAAATGAATATCTTATCACAATTTTATCACTGTGTCAAAGCAATATTAACAATAAATATGTGCAATAATTGCATGAAAAAATACAACTTCTTTAACTAGTGGAAATAATATGAAGCAATAAATATAAATGACATAAATTATAGTCACATAGGCCATTGGCCATTCTGAATAAAATATTTCGAATAATAGCAAAAAAAAACTAATAAATGAACAAAGAGAAACATTCAAATGTAAAGTGCCAAGAATTGAACACTTTTATGCGTAGAAAAGCGGTCATATTTATGGCTACAAAGCAAGCATCTCAAGTTTTAACTAGTGGCCTCAAGGACACTCTACACAGACACGCCGACCCGCCTCTATTTGGATGGACACTAAGGTCACATATGCAAAAAAAAAAAAAAAAAAAATTACATACGCGCATTGCCATACACGCACACACATAAATGCGCTTGAATAGAGCATATTTCATTGCCCTTTCATGTCAACGCCTATATTTTCGCTTTCATCATTACATAACATCCCATTCTCTGCTACTTTCCACCCAACAGCAACAAAAACCAACCTAGTAGAATTTGAAGATAGAAATTATAAACTAAATGGTGACTGCTGCTTCTAAAATAAAATAGAAACCCGTCAATAGACTAGCATAAATCCAGTTCAACTGATCTTATCGCATGATCAGTTCAAAGTTTTTTGCATTTCTTGAACTTGCTACATCGTTCGGTTTAGGAAGGTAAAAACTGATGAAACTACAAATGTGACCTAAGCGATTAAATAAGATGATCGAAACAACGAAACAAGGTGACTGACAGGATCGGATAGACGATTAAATCTATAGAAGACGAGGGAACAAAAAAGAAATGAGAGGAATAGGCGCCTTGCCTAAACATCGCAAACGACAGACGGCTGGTGCGTTGATATGCACAACAAGCATTTCAAATCATTTGTTGTGCTAGAAATATACTCAACTACTATGAGATGTGATTTAAATTACATTTTCTTTCCTCATCGGCGTAAATTCAATCTTCTCGCTCAGCCGCAATCCTTACGACCTCTCCCCTTTCATTTCACTCATTTTAACCTTTGTACTTTATCAAGCCTTGTGAAAAAAAAATCATCTCCTTATAAAATCAGAAAAAAAACATTTCTTGGAAACATTCCAAATTTTCAAACTCTTATAAAACTGAAAAAAATTTAAAAACAAACGTGAAATTTTTCCAAGAGGAAAAATAAAACTCAGTTATAATTTTACGATAAAATCTTCGGTTTTTTAAATTGATCGAAGCGATGTGAATAGGCAAAATTGCAATGTGATTGTTTGATTGATTTATAAGCTCTTCAATCAATGATCGGAAGTTGTGAAAATTCGTTGAGAATTATCGAATAATTTAATTCCTATAACAACAATTTATATATTTTATGAAGCTACGAGATTCTTTAATTTGAATTATATTTTGCATGAAAGCACGTTAAATGACACATTTCTTTGTGCACTAACATTACTTGGGAAGTATAGATGGAAGAATTCGCCAGCGATACTGATATGATATGCACTTCTTTTTTTACTTCAGTGCACTAGGAAAAGCCATTACTATTGTTATTACGAATGAGAAATAACCTTCTAATAAACAAAGTTTCTGAAGACGTGAAAAACCACTCGCAAATTATAGAGTGCTTCTAAGATCATAAATAATTCAAAAAGATGATAAATCGCAAAGAAAATGGGAATACGATGACAACCTATATGATAGACTACATGCACCAGACTTCACTATCACGCTTTTTGTTGTTAGTGAATCGCAACTATCGCACAGACGGACAGATGCATACAAATAAATATGCAAGCACACCATTGTCGTTACTCGTCTTTGTAAAATTCACAGAAAACCGATAAAAACGGAACAACAAAACGCAAGATAACGAAAAAAAAATGGTGGAAGCGATGGTCAATAAGTTTTAGATCAACTGCTTTTGAACAGAATATAGAAGCGATGACTATGAGACAAAGCAAACTCTCTGCAAATGCCTTAAGGCAAAGTTCGGTGCGTATAAAAAGAGCGTGTTTGCTTGCATGCAGTCAGTGTGCTTCCAGCTGATTACGTGAGGTTTCGTTTAAATGAGCGTCGGTTCGAACCTCAGGGGTTCGCGGGAGTACCCGGTGCTGGTTGGTGCAGATGCAGCACTATCTTTAGCACGGCTTTGTCGGAGCGACGACCCTCTCTTTTTAAGGCTTAATAAAAAATTTAACTCTTATTTTGTTGCCAGATCACATAGCATCTGGTCGAGCCTCGAAAGAGAAGGAATTTGCGAATTCTTCAGTGACAAATTAAGGATAGAGGTCCAAAACAGCGCTACCTTACACCTTTATATGGGGGCTCAACCAGTCCGAGGCACAGTGATCAGATATTGCGTACAGACACTGTGTGATGTTAAGGTGCTATAAGCCACTAATAAACCATTTGGATTATAGCTAAGGCTCTTCGTCAACTGTATCCTGAACAGCATTAAGAGCTTTGAAAAAATTAGGCAAATAAGCGCTATACGGATTTTTGATATTACGACGGTGGACTGCTCGATCTTAAGGTGAGACCATGGGTGACTATCGGCCGTAACCATCGTACTGCTTACAGCCGAACCTATAAATACGGCTCCGAGCTACTAACGAATATGGCGATTTCAGACGTAATCACTTAAGCATTGTTGAGAAAACATTTTTGAGCATTCGGGGAGATGAGCTCGATAAACGTCCTTATACCACCAAAATAATACCTTCTAAATCGGGCGATATAGCCGCAAAGTAAGCGATGCAACGATCGCTTGGATTTAATGCATGGAACGTAAGCATGGAGATTTCAAATATAAGTAAAATAAAGTCAAACAATTCATAAATATTCAAATTAAAAGCGTATTTTCTTGCGAATGTTTCATTAATATGTTTACTTAAATGTAGAAATCGCATTGCATTGATGTAATACTACAGAAGACCACCTATGATTTCAACGTCTCACGATAAACTCGATGTGCTGCACAACGAAAAAATATGTGCTCGTTTATGGATATGTAGGAGAAGAGATAAGCAATATTTGGATTATACTGCTTTTAATGCAAATCTGGGAAAGCGGAACAAAGAGAGAGACGAAGGGAGAAAGAGGCACACATACAAAGAGAGAATGAGAGAGAAAATATGCAATGGATGAACGAACGATCCTATCGAGTGTTGATGAGAAACATTGAATTCAATTTGGAAATCGAATACGCCCGCCATCTTATCGTTACCCCAATTCGACAACTTTACAGATTTGGCTCATCTCTTTCAACATATTTATTCATCCTTAAATGGTTTCGACAGCAAAATATTTCTGCGTAGAAACAAAAAAAAAAGATTTCCTTTTTTTGAATTGAATGATGGATATCGTCTAATTTGATGAATGATAACGCTAGAAAGGAAAAACTTTTGAAACAACAACTATGAATATGGCTCTAAATTTGATAGCAATTATCAAATTTCATTAAAAATATTCTAAAATTTTTTTGAATTTTTTTTTTCACGGATAAAAATTATTGGAGAAGAGGAGATTAGAAGGGAGAACAAAGCAACGGTAACTCTCTCATCTTCTCATCCATTTTTCATCTAAAAGCATTAACTAATCAATGCACATCATCGCTTAGTGAACACTATCGAAGATTGTCAACTAAGTAAGTGAATTTGAATGTACGTTAATGCTTCGAAAGATTCACAAAAATGTACTCAATTCTGAGCAAAGAAGCGATCAATAGCAAGTGTTTTTGCATTTTTCCAACACCATTATTATCGCTATATATATATATATATATATATATATATATATATATATATATATATATATATATATATATATATATATATATATATATATATATATATATATATATATGTCTGATATCAGCCTGTTTACAAACAATTAGCAAAAAATATTCATTTCAGCGTAATTATGTCGATAGTACTCCTTAAAGTTCATACAGCAATGCAATTTTTTTTTAATTCAAATTTTTTTTTGGAAATTTTCTATACATTAATTTTCTGAAATTACTTTAAAAACTCAAAAAAAATCAACAAATATAAATAAATAAAATCATAAGTAATTGGCAATGATCGCAAAAGAAAACGATAAAAAAAAATGCTATATTTCTCTTCATCGTTTTTAAGTAAGAGTGAAGATTAAAACGCACATTGAGAAGACTTAAAAAAGCACGAAATTCCGAAAAACATTTCTTTCAACATTACAAAAAGCAGAAATAAACTTCTCACTCTCCCTCTTTTGTGCAATAAGTGTAGATTTTGTTTTTAAATTTAAAAAGAAAATGAAATTTCTTCATAAAAACTTCAACAAGGTTGTCATAATCAATAAATTGTGCGATAAAAATTAAGTCAAACAAAAAAACATCTTAAAATTCAGAAAGATTAAAAATAAAATAAAAAAGCATTCTTTCAACATCTTCAAGTCTTCAGAAAATATAATAATGAGGAATAATTAACTGCAACAATTCCACAGTTAACTTCCTGCTACAAAATTGAATCAAAAAACGTATAAAAAGACAAAACATAATCATAAAAATATGGTACGGTTCAAAGAAAAAACGTAGTAAGGACAATCGAAATATATAATAATAGCATCAGATGGGACCATATAAGACGGAAGAATCTCGAATTATGCCCCCAACTACGAGTTTTTTTGCTTTCGATGAGCTCATGACAGAACGAAAGCCAAACAACGCGGCAAGAAAAAAGCAGTGAATGACAAAGTGAAATGCAGGTCAATATCGGCTGAGTAAAAGCGATCGGCAAAAAGCTGAAAGCAACCGTTCGAGAGGATTATCTCCACTTAGTAAATCTTGAACGAAGCTTTCCACATATGCGGTAAAATCATCGCAAATAATCGTCGCTGTCGGTGGTCTCCCACTAAGACATCAAAGCTAAGAAATTTTACCGTCTCTTCGTCCTTTTCATTTCATTGCGAATTTGCCTTTACATCAAAAAACATAGTGTACGCCATCGACTACTGCATTCATTCATTTATATGTACGCATTACGCACAGAACAGATTCGTTGAAATATCCCTACACGTGCAATGAATAAGGTGACGTCATTCACTTTTGCAAGGATCTACGTATAGAGGCTTATAAATATAAGAGGAATAATAATTGTAAATTATAATATTCGTTAAAAGAGTGGTAAAAGTGACGTAGATTGCGATAGATGGCTAACGCACAACATTATGCGAAGAGACCTCATCGCATTAAACAGCTAAGCAGTGCGCATCACCGGAAGTACAGCAGCTACTAATTACCGACACACACACACAGTGGAAAGAAACCGCTCTCGCCTCACATTCCATCGATTTATACAACAACCTATAATAGCCATCATTCCAACTTTTATTACGAGAAAATTTCCCGTTAATGAGAAATAAATAATAATTTCCTTCAAAAATAGAAAAAAAAAGACTTTGTATGCGATTCGGATGAGTAAAATAAATAAATTAAGTGCAAAAAATAAAAAACTATAACAATATTGCACGCAACGATTGTAATTGATAAGGAATAAAGAAATGGGGTGAAGAATAATAACTCCAAGAATATAATTTGAAATATTCATTGAAATTAAAATCGAAATTGAAATTAACATCACAATCGTAAAGAGAAGTACTTGAATGAAGGCAATGAATGCAATAACGTTATTCATGCTCTATTAACGACTAATCAGAGCAACAGGAATTAACGCTAATAGAAGCGATAAGTAATTACACCATGAGATAATGTAAAAATTCGATGAAATATTCCTAATTTCTATAAAATTTCTATTAATTCCAAGAAATATTCCTAATTCCCATATGAAAATAAATAAATGAACAATTTAAAAAAAACGCCGGAAGTGAACGTATTAATTGTTGATTGTTGAACGCATGAATGTAGCGAATTCCATAGTTGGATTTTACTCTAACTTCATAACGCTGATAAGAGAGGCAAAGAGTCAACGTCGCATCTCTCAATTCGATATTATCATAGCTTTCTCCATTATCGATAAGGGATTCCAGGAAGACGTTGTGCCGAAATGAACACAGATTTGGAAAATATAATTAAAAAATGGATATAGATGAAATAAAAAGCCATCAAAAACAGTAGACAACTGGTAAAGCTATTAAAACATCGTGAAATCAGCTTATAAGGCGCACATATATAACAACTATTGAAATTTTTCACTTTTTTTGCACCAAATTCATTGAATACTAAAGTTATATATTGAAAACGACTTTTGCATCTGACAAGCTAGCAATGAGTTGAATTTATTTATTTCAATCGCAAATTATTTCGATCATATTTTCAGCTAACCAAATTCAAATCTATGAATCGTCGCAGCAAATCCCCTCTCACTAGACTAGAAGAAAGAGGATTGAAAGTGGGGAGATAGCTAGAAAGAGGACGCCTAACTTCAAATAAGGCTCTAGGTTTGGATCGTAGATCGGCGCATTTCATCAGATAAACGTCAACGTAAGAATGTCAGTAAGAATGAATAAATGATTATTGACTCGTTATGACAGTTATATGAACGACAACGAACGTTGACACATTTTCGCAAATATCAACCGATTGCCCTATTATCAACGAATCTTGCAAATACATACAAAAATAACGCTGCAATATACACAATTGAGGTTAACCTCAAATTATACGACATGATGAACAATGCAAATGCAACGTCTCTTTGATATTGCTTCAATTAGCTGCTTTAACAATTCATCGTCCAGTGAACACAAAATAATATACGTGAAAGTGAAGATATGTAAGGAGATGAGATTTAAGGGATCGAGAGGGGGACGGGGGTTATTGATAATAACGATTGGTTATTGCATATTTATTCATAAGGGGTTATTGATGTATATTTATTGGAAAATTGGATTCATAATAACAAAGAGTAAAGTAACTCGGACAGAGATGTGCACATTTAGCCCCTCGCAATAAATAGATACACCTTGAGGAAAAGGCCTAATTTACTTATTTATTTATATTTGTGCTTATTTATTGATTTATTTATTTCACCACCTTGACGTGGGAAAGTAGAAAAAATATTGCGAAAAAAAGAATAGAAATACAAATTTGAAAGACGAAAGAATAGATGCATTAACGATATCGGTAGGAAGTAAATTGCAAACATACACAACATGAAATTCGAGATTACAAAGAACATTATTTATGTTGAAAAAAAATTTTTTGGCTAGATGAAATTAATGCGTACGCTTATTACGGGTGACAAATAAAGTTGAATATTTTAGCAAATGGAATGCTAGAAAAGTATGATTTATATAAAAAACCAAAGAAACAATTTTATAAATTGAATTAAGAGTCCAATTAAAGAATTACGAGTTGACGGAACGCTTTACAATGCCAAGGGATTTTTTTTTGGCACAAGATTTCAATTTTTCCAACTTAACAGAACTCATGAGTGAAAATCGACGGACAATTCAGAAATGATACAAAAGCGATCCGGAGACGATATGAAATAGATGTTGGCCATAGACGCGGTTAATATAAATCACCAATAAGGAATGCGGTGAGAGGAGCCGGTTCAAATCTAAAACGCCATAAACGTACAGCCACACACTTGCGGCACCCACATTATTCAATTAGCCTACAGATCGCCACGTTCGCATACAATTTCAACGTCAAATTTGCTCTTCGAAACTGCGAGTGATGAACAAATGATCTTCCGATATGCAAATATATCTATTCGTTCGAAAATGAGCTCTTACTTTTGCGAAACTGCTCTTAGAGATGTTATTTTCTCGTTGAATAGCAGATCCGCCTTCCGAAACGATCTAGAAGATCTACGTTTTCCATCCAAACAATCAAGATGCAAACCGTTTATCGCAAAAAAGCTGCATGATCGAACCGTGTAACAATAAACCAAAGAGATCACCCTTCCATCTGGTCGACTGTTTAATGACTGCATTGCAGAAAACGCCTAGAAGTGTTTTTCTTCGCAAATTGTTAGCAGTTACTTTAACTGTAAAGTAGAGAAATATTCCAATGTAGTCAGCAGAAAATGCGCTTTTTAAATTTTACTCACCTCAAGAATCGGTCATATATGTTACCAAACAAATAATAAATCAAGCATAAGGTGCTTTGATATTTCCATTGATCAAATCGCTTGTAAAAATTTATAAAAAAGATCTACTCGTCTGCGATCTGCACATTGTAAAATGCCCTAGACATCAAAATGTTTGATCACCCACCACAAGATGAATGTGAACGATGGAAATGAACGTTACGGATCTTATAATATCTATTATATGAGCGATATCTTGTTAACTTAAGCTTCGATAGTTGTTGGACAGTAATAATCGAATAGATAGACAGATAAGTATATATGTACATATATAATGGGTTTTATAAGTATATACTTACAATAACGTTATATGAAATATGCATAATTCTTGAGCGATAACATCACGAAAGATCGATACGCAAAGAGAATTAACGAGGATCGACGCTATTCCAGAGAAATTGCTATGGAATTGTGTAGTATTAGCGCGAATGTGAACGAATAAATTAGCGTATGAAAGAAAAGATGAAAAGGTGAATAGAGGAGAGTCTCGGAAATATACTGCACCCATACAGCAATTGCTGTTTATTGTAAAAAAAAAAAGATGCCAACCACACCCAAACGTTCACAATTGCGCAATCAAATTGACCGATGTGCACATCCGAAACGAATATACGACATGCAATTCGATATCCCACCGTTTGTATATCAATAAACGCATTATATTCTCAAAAAAAGAACTTGGGAAAGAAGTTATAGAGGATAGCTTTCAGTGGGGAATAATCGTTCAACATAGACCACGGCTAAGTATATAAGCATATAATTCAAGTATATACAGACCACCATAAACACTACATAAATAAATTATACATTATATATATATATATATATATATATATATATATATATATGTACATATATATATATATATATATATATATATATATATAATCTTTATGTAATACTTCGCATTTATCTATTTCTTTTCACCTTAGCAATACTTACATCATTTGCTCTCCTTTTAGAACGTCTGCGTACACTTGACAACTATGTCATATCATATGCAAATAAACCCATTCATTTTGAATGCAGACAGCGTTCTGGGCGAATCAATACATGTTAGAAGAAAAATTTTTCTCTGTTTCTCTATCGGTCTAGAAAAGAAATTAACAAACCCAATGGCCATCAAATGCAGCGGAACATCGGCCGCGACCCAATCGAACCAACTCCATCTCTGGTTCCCCTGCATTCAACGAGAAAATCTTTCGCCTTTTACTAAAGATTTCCGTGCGGAGGAACGTTTATGAGTATACGCTAATTTTTGGAGTCCCGGCTTCGGCCAGGGACAAAACATGGTTTAGCATTAATGAAAACCGATGCAATAATACTCTTATATTCCTTACTAATTCCCGTCCTTTGATTGATTCCCATGCACTTGGATGAGATGACGATATAGAGCATCTTTGACCGTTACCTGTTCACAAATATTTTATTAAAATTACAACAAAAAATTCCTCGAAAAATGAGAAAAAACTTTTTCCGAACAAAACAGAGTTTTCATCTCGTTATTCATAAAATGCGTAATTATATATGAACGGATAAGAACTCAAGAAACAATAAAGGAATTAAAAAAGTAATTCCCTTTAGTGCCGCTTGGAGATTAACACCCCAACAACTCTTTTCGCGATGACATCATAAAAATTTAAGCAATAGAAACAGTTCGCAACTGAAAATATCCTCCGCATCGATAAATCTTGCAGAAATACATATAAGACAGTATAGTGAACATTTGCGTTATTGTTCCCACCATACTGTTCACCTATATACTTCAAATTCTCCATGAAACGCCCCTACAGTGTACAATCTTCGTGTGCACAAATCATTGCTTTCTCATATATTGTTTTGGAGAAGGAACAAGACTGAAAAAAGAAAATAAATAGGCCCCAACCTTTGCCAATGTGCTCATCTTAGAGTGACGTAAGAGACGATTCTTTATGATGAAACTGTTAAAGAGCTTCAGGTTACTATTGAGGTTGAATAATTCCCTTATATACGAGACGGCAACCAAACATTGGCAAAACTTATGCGTCGATGGGGGGTTGTTCATTTTCCTTATGTTTCTCGAATGCCAAAGTTCATAGCTAAAATGAATCGGTTGTGAATGCACGATCCGAATTGATCGAACATTTCGAAGTGTTACGATTACTACAAAAAGTTCCGCATATCAGTAAGTGATTATTAAACTTATTTTACTGTCTTTATTTATCCCATTTTATTTCGACGTTATGAAGTTGAAAAACCTACAAAAGTATGTAAACATGAACAGCAGAAAGGAGTAAAACATTATTCGCAAACTCACAATTCAGTGGAATAGACATTTTATACGCAAAAGCAGCAATAGTGCGCGGATCGAAATGAGTCAGTAGAAGCTTAAATGGTGAAGTGGATGCATTAAGGATATCCGAACCCCTTAAGGCCTTATCTAACATCTATTTGCAGATACAATAATACAGCTCTCTGCGTTACGTAGAAGGAAATAGTAGAGATTTCCTCCTCCCACAAACCTGCATGCACACGAAAAACAATATTGTAAAGCCATTGTATGGTAGAAGATAAATTTGGAACCGAATATGGCTTACAGTATAAGAACCACTATTGCACAATACAGTAGGTTTTGGCCAGCAGGCGATATAAGCTAATGTAGCTGCTTAGCCTTATCTATTTGCTTAATAAAGCAATTATACGTTAGCCACTCACTTTCTCATTTATTTTGAATTTCGTTTATCATTCAATTATTGTTCTTTAGTTATAATTGTGGTCGATAATGAGCAAAGGAGGAAGAGCAAATGAACTTCTTGTTGAATTCTCAAAAATTTTTCTGAATTTTTTTGGATAGAATTAAGCTGATTCGGATAAGCATTCTCTAAAACGCTCAAAAATTCGGTTTTTTTTCCCCTCAGACTTTTAGTTTTGAAGTAATGGCGAATTCAAAAAAATTTGTTTCCTATGCAAGGGCAATCTTCTCCTCTCTCATAACAAATTAAATTAATAAAAAATTAATATGTATAGATAACTTTATATAAAACATTAATAACAATAAATGAGCTTCAAAATCACAATTATTAAGAAGTTAAATATTATCTTACTATTAACTCTCAACAATTATAAAGATTAAGTTTTTTATAGGTTTTTTCTTTGAAATGTCTGTAATTGGTGAGCGTTTTTTAAAAGAGTATTCGTTTAAAAATAATTGCAAAGAAATATTACTTCAAATACAAGCGAATTGGCCATCATTAACAGAAAGAAATAAATTGTAAAGCGTAAAATTACAAATGCGAACAACAAATCAAACCATCCATATATTACACAGCTAAACGCAATTCTATGTTAAGATTTAGGCGCAAAACTGCGAGCGGAAGCAGATGGACACCTGTCCAATCGGTTAGGGGGGATACATTAACGAAACCATAGTGAATACCGGCAAAAGACTATTGTGAATATGAGAGGGTAAAGAGCAGAGGGAATAAAAAATGAATGCAAGATGTATCGTTACGATAGAAGAAAAGAGGAAATCGAGATCGACATATAAGTGCGGCAACTGTACCGACAGATTGTTATGTCACTGTGAACAGATGACTTGTATATGGACAAACAGAATAAAAATGTGATCACTGAGGAGATGCAAGTAAATACATTACTCCTTATAAATATATATATATATATATATATATATATATTGTACCTTCCAATATATACGTGCGTTTCATAACAACTACTTGTCAGTATACCATAATATAACAACCAACCTTAGATCACACTAATTTCAGGAAATCTATGAATGAATATCGGCTCAATCAATTGCAATCTGAACATGAAGTGATATATCTCGTAAAAGATTCCTAATATAATATCATCTTTTTATGTGGCTTACTATGCAATCCCTCTATGATTGCTTCAACTATTGCAGCTTTAATTTCTCAATCATCCTTGGCGCAGTTCAATCACATTAGCTCTCAATGATGACATTAGCGTTTACCCCAACGAGTCAATCGCTGGAGAAAAAACTTTATACTACGCAATTATCTGAACCTCTCTCGAATTGCTCGAGTGAACAACATCGACGAAAGTTTATCTTTGCAATTCGCCAATTTCTTCATTTGCTAGCAATCAAGAAATTTGTCATTAATCGTGAAAATTCGAAAAAAAAAATATTTTCAATGAAGTCGAATTTGAAAATTTTTTCTTCCATGAAATATTTTCGAGGATTTTCATAAATCTGTCGGTGTGGAAATGTTTTCTGATAATAAAGGCAGCATTTCGCTATACCAGGGTGAATGCACGTATATCGATCCGACTTTCAACAGTCGTAGAGGTGACCGTATTCATTCATCATTGCCCCCCACCCTCCACTCATTTCTCACAAGTCCCCAACCATTTTTACTCCCCCTCCCTCGAATTTACGTCGTTTTTGAGGTGCGAATGGCTTAAATATAGCAGCTTATGAACCGTGCTATACAGTGTTGTAAGTGGAGGTGGAAGAGGGGGGGGGGTGGAGGAGAAGAGAAAGGTTGGTGGCAAATCTTCGTTGCAAAATTGTTTGAACTGACGTTTAGAAAACGACGCCAATGGGGCAATTTTTAGGTAGATCGCCAAAAAAAAAAAAAAAATACTAAAATGTCGAACTACTACGAGTTAAAGAAACCAACGAAAAAAACACCACAAACAAAATACATTGTGAAAACAATCGAATAACCGCGCCAAATTACATCATTCAAAGAAATCATAAATAAAAACCTATAAAACAAATCGATTGCGTCGTTTTAACAGCTGTTTTCTATTGTTAGATGTTTTACTCTATTTGACAGTTGTTCGATTCTAATAATCATTCATTCGTCGATAAAATAAAGCTAAATTGCAGCTGTTCCCTTTTTTTTTTTAAATGGATTTACAACCTCAATCACTTATTAGGCAATAAAAAATTAAGCGACTTATTTAGAAATTTATTTCGAAACTTTATAAAATAAAATGATTTGTTAATAATATTGGAATTTTGAAAAAAAAAAAGAAACACTGAAAATAAATATAATTGATGAATGCAAAAATCAGATAATTTTTACCAAAAATTCCAAACAAAGCAATCAATACCTTTCCATTAATATCAAGTGAATCAATAAAAAAAATCTCTCATAGAGAGAATAACGTTGACAAAATCCACTGCAATTAGGAAAACAAAAGGTATTGTTCTCACAACGATTGATCATTTAAGAAAAAAAAAAATATGTGGCAGATTACTTGAATTTTCAAATATTTCCCAATAGCGTTAATTATGCATTAAAAAATTTAGAGAACATATATTTGTGATGGCTTGAAAAAAATTTAAGAATTTACAAAATATGAGCGGCTGTTGAAAAAATTTGACAAAATATAAGCAGCTATAAATATAAAACATCGTGATGACATATCTATTGCAAATATCACTAGCGGTTAATGCAAAGCTAGAGAAAAATTCCATGCCTACAGATCGCTTTTCGTAATTTCTTTCTAAATTTTGGGACTTTTGAACAATTTCGATCGGAAGCAGTGAGAGTAGCCGATCAGAATTTTTTCGGTCGATGAACGACGGAAGGCGATGGCTAATATCACAAAAACCGGTTGCAGATCGAATGCATTTCAAAAATGTCAGTTAATTATCGCTCGCAAGCAATCGATAAACACTGAGTTTCACTTGTAACCACATAAATCGAAAAAAAAGTCAAACCCAAACTTAGGCTGGAAAAGAAAAAGCCAATTAAAATTCCGATTTTTCCTGCTCTCAACAATTTACGATTATTTATAGTCTACCTAAGCAACGATAAAATAAACATTATAAGGCTAGCCAATATGAAATATGCTAAATATGCAATCACATAGAAATATGAAAAAAAGAACGAAATGCTGAGACGAAAATAATGATACAAAAAGATGTAAATGCAATAAATTGGGAAATTAAATGGCAGGTGATGAGATGAACGGTGCAATATATGAATTGCAAGAAATATAAAAAAAGCTGCAAAATAAACGTAGATGGTATGGAAAGTGAAGTTTTTTTTTTTAGAGTTCAAAGGATTCGATATATCAATAAGCGGAATCGGAGATGCGTAGAAGCAATCTTTTCTAGACGATGACTAAACGAAGGTAGACTATATATGCTTAGAAGTTCTCATCGAAATGCATTCGAGGATCTCGGTTATCTGCTATTGAAAGAATATTTAAAGCGATTTATAAGAATCCTCTCTGCAAAGAGTTTCTTCAAGAAGTCATCAAAGGGAAGGTCGATGTCGTTGAGAATATTTGTGGAAGCTATTGAAAGGTTGAGACTAAATTTTCGTTTCTCAACGCTTTATAGATCGAGCAAACTGAATCCGTTACACTTGCCGAAGTCTATTTCCCCTAGTCTGTATAATACCTGTTCAGTGAATTATTATTGAAATTGTTGATCTAATTTGATATAAAACTTGCTGAACTGTTTATAACGCATTTTATTATACCTGTGAAGTGCATTCCAATATCCGTCCAATGTAGATCATGAATGAATGACAAAGAACTTTCGAATCTCCCGCGCAGAAAGACTTAAGGAAATAGGTTGGCTCCGAAATGCGATTCAGCTACTACAAGGTTAGCATGCTGTGTTCAGGAAATTCATGAAATTTTGTTGTTATTGGCAACGAAGCCTCTAACCACATCTTATATACCGCCAACAATAAACTCTATGATACAGCATGTGAAAAACAAAGGGTCGCAGGAAAACACAGGGGGCACAATAAGTCAAAAAACGAACAATAAAAAAATTTTTTTGGCGGATATATATATATATATATATATATATATATATATTTATATTTATATATTTATATATTTATATATATACATATATATATATATATATATATATATATATATATATATATCCAATTATTTATTGGTAACATGTAAAATTGATTAAACGCATTTCAAGACATGAAAAAAAGCGAAATTCTTTAAAAAGGTGAGCGGAAAATGAAGCGGAAGCAAAGAGAAACAGAGAGAATAGCGACGAATCGACCCATCCACAACAATGTGATCTTGACACGAACACAATAGCAATCCTCCTACCATATGTTCAATCAGAAATCATGTGTATCTAAGAAATCATAAACAACTCTCACGCATAATGCACATAACCAATAATAATATGTCTTCCTATGGGCCATTCATAGTATATTCCACTCTTTCATTACTCAATTTTTATGCCCACCCATTACGCCAATATTTTATCTCTCTCTCATACAATTCCCAAGAAAGAGCCATCTGAACATAGAGATCGCAAATTTGATAGATATAATAACCCTCAAAGATTAATGTTCTATCCAATATCTATATCGATCCACTAATTTCATAGAGGATTACCGGTATTTAAAAATGTTTGTAAATTTGCATATAAATATGACGCCAATACAATCGAAAATGGTAATCTTTTGCAAACGAATATGGAGATATTATTATTTTTAATCTTTTTTTTTTGTTTATAACTTGTGAAAGTGATTGGGCATACAAGTGACATGCAAAAAAACGCGTATTGTGCACTTTTGGCGCGCTTTTTTATTTGTTTACGGTATATCAACGTTTACATTTAACATCTTTTACTCGGTAAACACAGCATGGAGCTCGATTCATTCATTCAGCTTTTTAGGCATGATCCAACCTTATAGTATCTCTCAAAAGCAATACTATTTAACCACCCTTAACGATGTGGTCGGATTTGCAAGTCAATTTTGTTCTAAGAACCAGCCGGATGTAATCCAAAGATGCATCTCTAGTCTAGGTTTTATCCAACCAGATGGAAGGGATATGAAAAATCGAATAATGCATCATTTTATTCCACACTAATTGCAAATGACCACATCGGATAAGCACATCTGCAAAAAACATTCACATTTTATTTGTTTTAGTATGCGTTCTTGTTTAATTGCGAGCTTTCAGAACTTTTTTTTTTTTGTAAAACGATTGTATATGCGTATATTTGCTTTTCTATACTTTCAATTGAAAATTTACAGTGACCTGATCTATGTTTGGTTATTTTCAATTCTTTAGTTCACCTCTGCTTTTCTCTCTCTCTCTCTCTCTCTCCCTCTCTCTCTCTCTCCTCTCTAATTTCGTTAGCATTCATTTTCTTCACGCATCACTGAAATTTTAAAACGCCTGGATTTTCTTCTGCCATCAACGAAATGCAACAAAAAGCGCTTTTTTGTAGGAGGTTTCAACAAACGAGTCAAACTTATAGGAAAACGCATTATAAGGCATTTTCCTATTGTTCTTCTAAACCCCTCGGGGCATGTTTTCTATTGTTCTTGGAAACCCCTCTGGGCATGTTTTTATATTGCCTTTTTTCTTCATATTCGATGCTTTCATTAAAAACTTTATGCTTGTCTGGGATTTTTTCTTTTACTTTGAAAAGCATTTCAGTGAATCGTTTTTGTTTTTTGTTTTTTTTTTTGATTCCGATCTTTTTTTTTTTATATTCTTCACAGTCATCCCTAGAGATGTACAATAAAAATTAGATCAAATATAAAATAATAAAAAATAAATAAACACATAAAAATTGGTAGATTGATTTCAGAATGAGATCGTTAATTGAAGATAATATCTCAGATAAAGTTTTAATTTGCTTTATTCATTCATCTCAACAAAAAACTTAACAACGAATTTCAAAAACGAGACTGAAAACAACAATTTGCAACAATACATTATATCAAAAGAATCTATTTACTCACTTCTACAGAAGTGAATTTCTCAAAAATGCGATAGCCTTTTAGTTGTGTTATAGTGCCCCATTAGAAATAAATATTCAAAGTAAAAACCCTAAAAAGCATTCAATAATAAAATAAAGGAGAATTGCTACAATCGAAGATTTTTTGTGCTGATTTGACTGAATTGGACCAAATTTTTGACCGAATTTCATCGAAAAATTCTGCAAAATATAAAAACCGAAAGAATTTCATCAAGGAAGCTATAAATTACGACCAAAAATGTTCAAAAAATGACAGACGGCGAATTTTGGCCAAAAAACTTCCTACCGTAAAATATCCCAAGAATTGGAAGGCATATGCACATACATGCTTCAAATGCAAAAATTCCTTCGAGAAAATTTGTGACACTTTTAAAAGCAACAATACGATCACATTTACTTACAAAATAAATGGTAATTTACATCAATCAAAATTCATTGCTCAACGCCCCAAGCCTCTTCGAATCCACTTGTCACCTTTGCACAGGTAAGAGCTGCACTCAATGGGAAATTACTAATTCGGATCTCTTCTTCCGTATAATCCACCGATACCTTTAATTACAACAAGTATACAGCAACTCAACGTATCTTCGAAATAAAAAAAAAACATATGAAATCTGATTGAATGAACAGTGAAATCGTATAAATTTGTGGGTAACCTCCTCTCATAAATGAAACCTCTCTCCTCAAAAAAAAAAAAAAAAAAAACCTTATAAATCTTGCTTAGAGGACATTGGGCCTTCTTTGCAAACTTTTTAGAAGCAGATTATATTGGAAGCAGATAGACGATGACTTGCAACATTTGCGTTTTTCATTTTTATGGGAGTGGGAAGGATAGAAGTATGAGAAAGGTGAGGGCGAGGGGGGGAGGGAGGTGGAGGTGCATATAACTGATGGATTTGCAATTTTCCTAGTCGTTCCAAAGGGGACACGTAATAGCAAAATAGAAAATTATTTTCCAGCTTTTCCACGAATGAGTTTGTGAGCCTTCAGTTGCTCTTGAATATATATATATATATATATATATATATATATATATATATATATATATATATGTATGTATATATATATAGCCTATCTCACCACAGACTATTAGCAAGTTAAAACTAGCAATGATGACTTAATGAAAGTAATAAAAAATATTAACTTTTCCCCTCGCGAATCCTCCCACAACGATCACAACTGCTCGATCGTCTCCAGGCTTTGCAATTTCGTTGCATTTAACGAATGAAGTCGCCTGGAACGAGGTGACAATCTTGCGACATCCAACAGGCAGATGCACACTCACCGGATTCCTTATCACTTTCAATAATTTCACTGAACTGTCCGCTGCCCTGATCGAAAGTTTATGCAGCAATTGCACTGAAAACATTTTCATCTGTGAATTCTCTGTCATTCAATTATTTTTTTTCGAAACAATCGTCGAAAGAATCATTTAGAAGAAGGGATAAGAAGTTTTTAGAATGAAATGTAGAGGAGGGAAGGGAAGGAGGGAGGAAGGGGGATGGGAGGGGATGATGGAGGTGAAGCTATCGTTTCAAGATTTCAAATTTCTGAATACAATTTTAGAAAGAAAAAGCCAAGGAAACCTTTATATGCTTTAGAATAAATGCAACGCTCCCTTCCACTGCATGCGGCACTGCTCCAGTCAAACCTAATACCTATCATTGTAGTTGAAAACTAGGTTATGCAGCTATTCCGGTCTGATCCAAAAGATGCTGGCAAAGGAAAAGTGGACGATCGTAGAAAGAGATTGCTGCCATTAATTTAAGATGACCTCTAGAGTCGTTCAACTATGGCCGACAACAGAAACATAATTAAATCAGTTGTATGTACTTGAATAATCGCTACTTACTTTTGTATCGAAACGCTCATATTTGAAATAATATTTAAAAATATGCCATTGCCTTGTGATTTATTAGTGTTAATTTCTCCTCTCTTTCTTTCACTTTCCCACTGGTTGAAATAAAGGGGAAAGAACAAGACAACTTTCTTTTTCCCTTTGTAATAAGAAGTAAAGAATACTACCATTCACATTTTTCCAAATCTAGCAAATCGATTCGCCTCAATGTGCCATTCCAAAGAACGATAAGCAAAGAGGATAATTCAATATTGAGAAGACAGAAATTTCAGTTAACGAACCCATTAAGCCACAAAATCTATCGAACGTTCTGGGAATACGCGTCTGAGGGCTCACTTCGATGAGCACATTGTTCGTTGTGTGAATATATATTTGCAAAAGGTTCGCTCGATTCAATGGACTATCCAATAGCATTAACAAACACTGCAATAAAATTATGGAAATTACAATCACAAAAGTCAATATCCATTCAAAGAATAAATAAACATCAAAATTACTAAAAATGAACGAAATCTTTCCCAAATTTTAACGGTGGTTTAAACAATATATAGAAATATGTGAAAGAATTGGCACAATACGCGCTTTTTACATTCCATTCAATAGACTAACTAGCTTCATAATTTGCCAACAACTAATAAAATGCGTACAATTATGCACTCATATTCCAATCGGTACTCATTACCTGCACGAGTCTATAAGAAAATATTACCTTCCCGATATAGTTAGTAAACTGCTACCCGACCGATTAAAAACGGATTCGGTTGATAGAATTTTCCGGGGGAGGGGGAGGGGAATAGGAGGCAATTTCATACTCATTCAAAACATGTTCTTCAAAATGCTTCTCTCCTGGCTTATAACGAACTTGTAAACTTGCTGCCACCTTTAACGACGAATATCTTCCATACAGGACATAAAATTTACTTACCACTTCAATAATAAATTATTCTCGCATTAACCAGCAAAAAAGTTTTGCTCATCTATTCTCTATTCGATGATTCGCATCAGCTGTCAAAAAATAAGGCTCATCAGTATTCGAAACGTTCACATCATCATAAAAAACGATGTTTCTATCGGAAATTTGAAAAAAAACAGCAAAAATCCTCACTAAATTAGCAATAATATATTACAAAACGATCGCCGATGGTAAATGATGACCACTGCATCAACCGTAATACCCTTAATGCAACCCCGTGGTATGATCAACTTATCCTATCCAGTCAGTAAACAAGAAGGTGATTAGAGATTAGCTATGATTTGTTGTTGATGCCTATAATCTCGAATCTATTCTCCAAATGCAATCTTACCTGATGAAGGATATCGGGTCGATAATCAGCCGGATCCTTTTTATGATTCTTCAGAAAATTAGCGTGCTTATCACTGCTGAGAATAACATATTCTTTACCCACCTGTAAATAATATTTAAAAATAGATTAATTAAATCGCTATTTTTTAATATAAACGTAAATCAATCAAAATGCTTTCGTAATTTTGTCCACGGGAGCAAAATAACGTGCAAACTATCAATCAAGAAACAAATATTTCCAAAGATGTGTTTATAATTTAGCCGAAAAGACAGCAATATTAATCTCCGAAAAAGTTTTTATTTTCTGAACCGGAAATTCGTAAAATATATGCGGATTTTTGAGACCAAAAGAAGCACTCTTTGAAAAATAATAAGAAAATTAAGAAAATTAAAACCTAAATATGTAAATTTTGTCAATGAAAAAGAGAAAATTTTCATGAAAGAATATATATTTGGAATATATTAAAGAATATATTAAAAATATATTTCAGCGTGGCAATAAAAGCGATCATATTGTATGGAAATTTTTTTTTTGAATCTTTTGCGATGCTTTTGTGCCAAAAAAAAAGGTAAGTTTGTAAAACTTTTAGGAATGTAAGCCTTTTGGGAAATTGTTTTCCAATTTTTTAAAATCTTATTGGATTAATCCGAAATGGGGGAAGTTATCAATAAAAGCCATTAAGTAAAGCTTTATTGTAATGTGCTCTTTAAAAACAAATTTATAAAAGAGAATTTTAAAAAATGAGACGAAATGAAAAAGTAATTTATAAATGAAACAACATACTTTAGCGCTTTCCAAAGGGCATTTTTCCAGAACGACGATTAGCTTTTTCTGCGAACCCGATCCATCATCTGCTCCGACATCCGTTTTCAAACGTTTCGATGGTGGCACCCCTCCAGACATACCTTTATCTAAAAACTTTGCTGATATATAAAACTGTACAACAAGACAAGTTTGGATGACAGCCTATCTCGGTCTCAGCAGCAATTGAAAATCGGACTGACTTCACACCATGGTCTTATAAAGATGGTTTAAATGTGGTCCTTGCTCTGGTTTTGATCCGGCATTAAAGTTAAACACATAACAGCAACTGTATTTCATTCATCCGAACTGTTAGGGGTTAAACCTGACTCCGGTTCCGCTCATGACTAAAATAGGTGGAGCAGTAGAAAAGCCGGAGTCTGAGAAAACAAAGCACGTATTAAATGAGATTGTTTGACACAAACGTATATCGACTCCACGAAACAAATCGGAGCTCTTAACGGAAATAAAGTTTAGCGCGTTTCATTTATATAGATCGGAATCTCTTCTTATAACGATTATCAAACGCAAATAAAATGCAATCAACGATCAGTACACAGTTATGCATGATGCTTGCCGAACTGTATGATGTAATAAGCGAATGTTATACCTTTTCAAGTATAATATTTAGCAAACCAAAAAACACCACTATGCGTTTTATATTTCTTTTTTATTTATGTAATTCAACCGGACGTTTTCCAAAGAGTAATTTTTCAAGTGATAGCTTATAGTCGTAATATTTAGGCACATATCG
Source organism: Baylisascaris procyonis (assembly GCA_037389465.1). Taxonomy (NCBI): domain Eukaryota; kingdom Metazoa; phylum Nematoda; class Chromadorea; order Rhabditida; family Ascarididae; genus Baylisascaris; species Baylisascaris procyonis. The sequence continues at coordinate 1,145,753 of JAZARR010000206.1, forward strand.
CTGCAATATTACAGTCAGATTTTTTGTTGTTTCAGATGGACCATCAATTGGTAATGACTAAATCACTCAATTGAAGTAAGCGCTATAAAGTTTTGGGCCTATTTATAAAGCCAATCGCTTTGTAGGGAAATGAAGAAAAAATTGAAATTATTTAAAACTATGAATGCACAATAAATTAAAAACATGAAATTATTTAAAAACTATAAATGCAAAATAAATTAAAATAATTGGACAAGAGAGTAGTGAAAAATAGATCGTAGTTGTAAAAAGGATATCCAGAGAAAAGAACAAAGTTTGAAGTTTGAATTGGGGAGGGAGTGCTGTCTCAAAATGTGGGGAATTTTTTATTGTCTTAGGGTACTTTCTTTCCCATAAAATCAAGATTCATGAAACACTGATATGAAATAATTTCTGACAATTTCATCGCTCAAAATTCTATTTCATTTGCTTGGCAATGCGCCAGCTATTGAGAGCTAAAAATTTTTTTCACTATCATATTACCGCTAATACGGAAAACACTATATTTTCCGGCAACTTGAATCTATCTGCGAATTGTTGCTCTGAAATCCTTCGTTGGTGAGGAGCGCTATTCTACCACATGTTGCTGATAGTTAATGAAATCGTTCACTGAGATAGTAATCTACCTATTTTGACTATCCCTCTTAAAGCCAACTTTCTGCTTTTATTGCATTGTGTCACGAAAACAAAAATTGGTAAGGTACGTTTTATAAATATTTGTGAGTATTAAGGGGTGGTGTTGAATCAAGCACTGGATTTTCTAATGTAGGCCATCTAGTCAAGTAGAAGTACTCTTAAAGAATTTTTTTGCTCAAGTAGTATATGCATTAATATGTTCATGAAAATTTTTTAAAAATTACCATTTAGAAACGTTGAGGATTTTTTTTTTCAACGTTCGAGATACTTTATTGGAATTCAACATATTTGATTTCTCAAAAGTATTTGATTCAATGCTTTGCCATAGACTTCTATCGTGACCGGATAATAAAGAGTTGTTGAGAAAAATCTAATACGAAATGTCGAGGAAAACGTTGAAGTTAGGCTGAACGATGAACTACAAATGATTAAAAATCGGATGGCGGAACTCGATGTCACGTTTTCCCGACTTCATTATGTTCCGGTTGACTCACAATAGAATGAGTTCCGCTAACACACCAGTTTGGGTCTCACCTTTCACCTACGTTGCTGCGTCGGGTTCCTACCATCTCTTTGTTTCTTCCGATCAAATTGTTCGACTTTTTTTTTTCGTTATTTTCACAAGCTTACTATCTTCCCAAAAATATAGTCCTTATAGTTGAAAAGGGCATTCGCATGGTGCGTTAATTTCATTGGCGTGCTTTTCCACTTGTTTCAAGCTCATATTGTGTTTTACAGTTTCAGCGTATAAGATCTGGATGCGTTGACAATATGAGGCCATCAGAAGATGTGTTGGCTTCTTTTTACGATTTGGCAGATCTCGATGAAAATAAACGCTTCAATGCGATCGTCTCAATTCTTGATGCTGTATGTTTTCATTTAATTAATTCAATTAAAGTTTTTTTTTTTTTTGGAAATTGGATTGTATTCATAAATGTGTGCATATATAAGTACCGTTTAATCACTTTATTGCCCCCTCTCTGCACTTTTAACCCCTTTTTTCGATCCCTTTTTCGGAATAAAATCTAAAAAAGTACATTTCTGAAATTGATGTGTTTTTATTCAAAGCTAAGTAATAAAACTTTCGGCATCTAGTAACGAAGTATACAAAAATTGGAGAAGGAAGACTCAGCATAAATGAAATACAATAAATAAAAAATCTGCTAGAAAAGTTGGCACGGTATGTGTTTTTTAGTTTTCTTTTTCTGAGCTGTCAGTTTCATAACTTATCAAAAATAGTACGTTTATAATCTATGGAATTGCTGTAGAAGAGGGCTGAATGATATTGCTAGATGGGCTGTGAAATAAATTAACGCCAACTGTACAAGAAATTGGCGTCCTTCCAGAATTCACTGAGATGCAAATGAATTGAAAATTGATCGCGTTGTTTTCCCATCAAATCCTAATTCAATTCCCGTTTTATTCACCTGAATTGTTTTGTTTGTTTCAGTGTAAAAATAATGGTGAATATTGCGTAGAAAGACTCATCAATGGATTGGCATCATCAAGGGCGGCAGCAAGGCTTGGTTATGCAACCGCACTTACCCATACACTATCGACGTTTGCAAACGATTGGCCTGCAAAAGCGCTATTCGAACTTGCTGACAGCAAACTTGATCTAAATAAAGCGGTCAGTTTGCCATTTTTTTTTTCAATTATCTATCTGGATCGGTCCCCCATGGAGCCAAAAAGTCTGGTCGGAGCCTACTTGAAGCCAACCGCGCAGTAACCTACATGAAACGATGAATATTGTTGGGAACATGTAACTATAACTGGGATCTTTTATTTTCTCTATTGACACCTTTTTTTTAATGTTTAGTAGATGGTTTTAATGAAATTCAAGTGTAGTTTATTTTGTTGGATTTGAAGTTGTTGATTCGATTGTGTAGTTTGATATCTTTGCAGGATGGATCGTCGGGTGCATTGGGTCAACATTTATTATATACCGTCATGATTAATTCGCAATGTTATAAGCAGGTAGGTATTTATTAACTTCCAGAAATGAATGTTACTAAGATTATAGAAAGTTGAGAAGAGGATAGATTTTGCTACCGTTATGTTCATCTTGTTTTAGTGGACTGAAATGCGTAACGTTCGAGAAGAACTTTGAAGGAACGATTTTCTTTTCCACTCTGGTTGTTTAGGGGATCTGATTTGATGTATAAGGTATTTGTCAAAATATCGGCAACTTTGCAGCTGTTTGGGATCATCATCTAGCGTCTAGTTAAATTAAAGCAACTTTTAACACCATCGTAATTTACGGGATATAGTAAGGTAGAGGACAGAAGGAAAGGTGACCGTAACATTGTTCATGACATTTTTGGAGCAATGGCGATAAATATGCAGGCAGCATCCATTTAGACAAGCATAGGATGTGTGCTCATCGCCGATGGATCTTCCTAACTCCGCAACTCCGGCTATACGGCTGTTTATTTATTGTTGTAAATGAGGATTCTGAATACCCAGTTGTTATTAAACCTTTATGATTATCGAAAATACCAATCGATCTGTCAGGTGATAGTATAATGCTCACAGATATGAGGGCAACATCTCTCTTTTTCTGCCACTTATAATAAAATCGTGATCCCATTGAGGATCGATGTTTGTTCCGCAATCAGGTGCTAACATGAAATTGATATTGAAGGTGGCTGATGAGTTAGCTGAACGAGAATTGCTAATAGTGGATAAGCATCGTTATTTCGCTATGGCATGTAGTCAATCATTGGCTCAGTTATCTAAGCAACTTGATAGACGCACCTTTGAAAAGACAATTTGGAAACGTGTCAAAGACAGAGTCTGCAAGGTGCTCGAATCGTTAACACCTGAGTGGATGTTCTTCGCACTCCTCATACGTGATACATTCAAAGTTTGTTTCCTTAATTTATTTTATTAATTTAGCTTAAATATTGTTAGTCTTTTATCATGCATTATTTATATAGCCGCAGGAAAATAACTTGTTTCTATAGATACTGATTTTGGCGAGAAATAAGGAAGGCGATCTTTTACGAATACTACTATCATGAGAGTATGCTAGCAATATTGCGTTTGGATGTAGTCCTTAGCTAGGTCTGATTAATTTATCAATTTTATAATGTTTTATATAAAGAAAGAAATGCACTTCATGATTTTTAAACAACGCGCAATATGCAAATTTTTTTCTTCCTTCTTATGCCATTCGTTCTCTAATTTCCATAACAATTGTGTAATGAGTATTTATGTGAATATAGTTTGTTTAGAGGATTTTATTAAAAGAATTTATATATTCCTATGGGAAACGTAAGCGTTCTTTGCTTGGGAGATTGATTGTTCGGATACGAAATCAGCCCATCCCAATACGAAGAACCGATTTTTATCACTGCGGCTCTATTCATTCAGCGTTTGCTAGCAATAGTTAAGAATTTTGCATAAACGTAGATGCACAATATGCGGCAAGCAGTTGCATTCTGAGCCTGGCGGAAGCGAACGGTGGTTGAGTTTAGCGGAAATAAACCTGATTGAACGATGATTCGGTTGGCAATTATTTTCTGCAAGTAGCTATCTATTCAGATGGAATGAGATGTATTACTCTTTCAGGAGACTCTAAAGCGTGACGTGAACTTTTTTTCTAACGATGGCAAATTGAACATAGAAGAGAGCAATTATGAAAATATTATTAATATTTTAAAGGTATTACTTTTATTTGTTTATATAAAGTGGCAATTAATTGGTCATTATTGAGAGTGCTAATTCACTGAACTTGTTGGTTTCATAGTAAGTTGCAATTTAAGTGGAAAATTAGCCGATCAATCGATTGCATCCATTTTCACTTTACGTTCTAATGTTTAAAAATTTTAATTAATAATATATTTACATCGACTTATGTGTTTTCACTCTAACTTTTCTTGTTCAATGTTTAATTTATTTTGTAATTAAAAAAAAAATTTTTTTTTATCATTTAGGACTAAAATTAGGTGCAGAAAATTTTCTAATATTTCCTGTATTTTCTGTCTCACATGGTTTGTGTAATTTTTAATTTTCTAGACTATATTTTGCATTTTTGAAAGTTCCACGAAAAGCGCATTTGCAACTTTTGAGCAATTGAGCTAATAAATTGATCTGAATTTTATTGCGCACCAATATTATAAACTGAAACTTCTCGTCGGTTTCATCGTCGATGTTATTCAGAGAACGGATGGATGTGCAGAGGGTATTCTTGCAAGAGAGCTATTATATGCGGCTCGTGAAGCCGGTTACTTCAATCTTATCTACAGCAATATCGTGCAAAAATGGTTGCTAAGCGGTGATTCGCATAAGGTTAGAAATTTTTCCTTACTATATTTTAATTTTCGTTAATGCAGACGCGCATATCATCATTTCTACCCTATAAACCAATATGCTTTTCCAATCGGTTATTCCTCAAAGCCAAATACTCTAAATTTGAGCTGCTCGAAATTAAATGATTTTTTTTCACTTCTAAGTTGATTGGCTTTAATCACCTTTTTTGAATCCCTCAAAATGAAGAGAAAAATATGAGTAAAAGATGTAAGATAATTTCAATTACAGCCCTACTTTTATCTATAAATAATTAATGGTGAATTTTTTTCTCACCTGCAGGATCGTTTGATTTTGTATTTTGTGCGGCAAACTCGATGCAGCGACAAGAATGTTTTCACGACAATTAATACGGCTGATCTATTATACCTGTCATTTTCGATATTGCTACCCAATTCTATCTGAGAGCTTACCTTTTTCAGGTTTATGAGCGTAGCTTTGAATTCGTTAGTGAAATACTATCGAAAGATAGCCTGGAACCGAACGAGGTAAAGCTTTATTATTTATTTATTTTTGATGCCTCATTTGTATTGTTGTTTTACCTGCTTTTTCCGTGCATCGTTTAATAGCTCCAAATTAACTTTAGTAGCTTTTTATTTCAAATTTCTGAATTGGTAATCGCTGATTTGCCTATCATCTGAAAATGATAAAAGTGAACACTAATGAAAGGAAAACAGTAAATAAAAGTGAAGTAAACAAGTCAAGATAAGTAAGTTGGTAGTAATAGGTGGGCTGCATTACTGGGGGGGGGGAAGTTAGAGCGATGAATGATAGGTATTGAACTCTTGTATTGTTTTATGTGGATAAAAAATTGGTATTTCGATATACTTTTTTATGTGTCCACATATGCTTCTATGCAATTTTACTTGTAGTTGATTGTAATATTTTCGCCGAATTTGATTGCAAATTTACGAGCACTGAGGAAAAGTCACGAATATCGATTCTACGGATCAGTTGTGGATTCGATTTTGGAAGGACTTGAAAAGGTGAATGAACTATTTGAGGTCATCTTATGCAATTAAAGATCACTTTGCAGTAATCATTAGGCATATTTATAGGCTAATTGCTTGCAATGGAGTCCATACTCGATTCGTACTGCAGCTGTTTTATAGTCACAGAAATTGTTCTTTTCGTCTTTTCTTCCAACTTTGGCACTCGGAAGAAGAGGCCATCTGCTGAATTCTTCCCACCTTTCTCCCCTCCTTCCCTCCCCTCCCCTCCCCCCTTCCCCCAATTCACCTCCCATTCCTAATTTACCGCATCTTGCTAGTGCAGTTATTGCCTCATCAGATGCGTTGAAAGTTTTCTTCATGTATTGTATATGATAAAGTTATTCATTGTTATTTCGAATACATTTCATATATTTCAGTCTCTATCGTCGGGTAAATGGAAAAGGTCAGAGTTGCTAACGCTTCTTGACAACATTGACTCCACTGGTGGTGGCAATTTTGATGAGTATCTACGTAGCAAATTGCGTATCACCGAGAAGATCATCGCTCAGTTAGATAGAAAAGGTGTCGATTCAATTGTAAAGAAGGTGAGTATTGGGGTGTTTTTCAGATTTTATGTTATGCATATGCAAATGAAATTCCTTTCTTAGCATTCAATTTTGAATGGATATTTAGGCAGCCCGATGAAGTTCTAAACCTTTGCACTGGTATGTTTTTTGCTTCTGGAAAATTATCGCCCATTTTCAAAACCACTTTCCCTTCATTCTCTTTTTTTTTGCATTTTTAAAAAAAATATTTTGTATTTATGTGCCGTAATTTTATTAGCCTTTTATTTTTCCACCCCACTGCACCAGGCTTTCGGAAGTACACGAGAACCCCTTCCCACCTCCCCGCCGTGATCGTGGACATAGCAATGGAAGATGCTGACCCCTATATTGTTCACTTCATCAAATTTACCCGCAGGATTACGAATTAAATATTGATTTTGGGTTCATTGTAAGGTTCTTACCATCTGCGATCATATTTCTATCTTTTTTGGTGGATGGTGTTTTGTAAAAGCTTTATGCTCATGTGCCTAATCAGTATTAGTAATTGCTGTAGTTGGCTGCATATTCGTCTTCGTTTCGAAAGTGTTTGATGTTAGGTTGGTTACAGTGAAGTGGTAGTCATATATCACGTGATATTAGATTCTCAATAATTTTCAGGCAATGAATACTGGTGGATGGTCTGTAAGACGCATTGCGAGTGTATTTCCAGTATGGTCGGAGAATGTGAGAGAAGAAGTGCTCATGAAATTAGTGAAGAGTGAAACTCGATCTGAAGAGGTATTCCTTTTCAATTCTATTTTTTTCTTTATATTTCAAGATTAGTGTGATTATTTCAATGAGGGGGAAGAGAGGAACGCGATGGAGATGGTGATATCCTTGAAATTTGGCAGCAATTCCTTTCAATTACTCGTTTGGTTTCTTAAAACTTGTCTTTAATTTTTTGATCGTTTTGAATAAAGGAGATGGAAGGAAGGAAGGAAAGGGGGGAGGGGAGGAGATTATTAAGTTTAAGCGCATAACGCGTCTTTCCCTGTTGTCATCACGTGACCAGTTATAAATGAATACACCATGTAAATAAATAGATATTTGCATTTAAACCGTTCATATAGTTATTTTCTTATGATGCTTTTATATCGAAATTAGATTATTGCTGTTCACTATGGAATTAACCATAAAATATGGAAATAGACGAATTGCAAGCGCATTAGCACTGAGGAGGCGAAAAATCGGCACAGAATGCATGTAGATAGGTAAAACACTATAGCGATGGTTAGGTTCACCCCTCTTGCAGTTCTGTTGAATTAGATTCGGATTGTGGGAGAGATCGATCGTCATTATGGTCCATTCTGTATCAGACGACACTTTTGTTAGGGTTTAGAGTAGCTATGATTGATTCATTAATGTTGATAGAACTCGCATTAAGGAGTATACAAGTAATGGCCCAATCAAACGTAACTGTACTAGGGTAAAAAAAGGATTTGGTGAATATAGATGCATGGGTGGCATTTTCGGTGAAAATCCCATTAATTTAGAAAGTTATAGAGAACACAGTGAACAATTAAAAGTTGCTCATTACTGTTGAACATCTCTTTGTTAATTAACTGTAAACTTTTTTTGGTTACTTGGAAATTATTAACGTTTTCAATAATTTGACGATCTCGTGATGACTTTTTTAGTATCAGACAAACGACACGACACGACACGATTTGTTTCAATCACAACAGCACTTATTCCAACTGCTGGTTTTTCTAGCTTATTGATTTAACAAATAGATAGCAGGTTATAAAAGCATTCAGTAGCGTTTACATGAAATAATTGCCAATCCAGATGTTGAGATGTTTAATTACGTATAGGTGCATACGACATTATGCAAATGCGTCGATTCGATGTTCGTCGTAAATGTTCGTGCGGGTCGAAGCGTAAAAGTGGCATTGAGTGAGGCGAACGAGAATATGCTGAGAAATGTGCTCAACACATGCGCCAAAAAGATTAAATTACCGAACTCTGAGAGCCGGTTGGTCCTATTTTATTATTGGCGATTTTGACTTGTGTTCAACTGCATTTGTGCTAAGACTGTGAAGTTTTTTTCTTTTGTTTTTGTTTGGACATTCTGGAATCCGTAGCGTTTTGATCTGGTCCTGTTTATGGGGTGGTGCAACTCGGTAAGAATGGAGAGAAAATGGGTGAGACTGCTTGAAATCCGTCACAAAAAGATCTATCATTCACTTCAGTAGGAAAACCACATGTTTCTATCTCTCCTTCTTTCTTTCCCTTCCATTCTTCTTTTCCGCCTTATTTCTGGCTGTGAGGAATGTCGCTACTCATGCCAGCACCCACTTTAACTACGTTATATTTTAAAAATTGATTTACATTCCGTTTTGATGCCTCGTAAGTCTAAATTGATTTCAGCACCTCTCCATAACTCGTCAAGGATCAGGAAATGTTTTTGTTATGTAGACAATGCTAACAGAAATGAGCCTATCGTTAGTGTATGAGATGAGGTTGTGATCAGGTTAAGTGTTGTTTTAGCAATGAAATCGAGTTGGAACTTCCATTTTTGTGAGCTTCTCTATTTGCATCTTGAAGCAGATTGTTTGAGCTGACAAACTCGTTGGTGATATCTCTAGGTGTAGTGAAATTTATGCTGTTTTCTTCAATTTATACTATTTTCTGTAGGTTACTTTTCTGAAGGTGTTATAAAACGAATACGATATATGTGATTTAGAGCCAGTCTCACATCTGATTTCCCATAGTACGGTAGCTAAATCTATAAAATTCTTGCAGTGTTATTTTTCTGTCATCTACATGTTTATTGATCTGAGTTGAACGCACTCGCAATTAGCTCATCGAATGTTAACTCATTACAGCAGGTTTTTCTCACATCGTACAACACCTAAACATCGATATTTTGTATCAACAAAGGTAAAAAAGTTTGAGTCGAGTTTATGTTGATTTGAACAGCAAATATAACTATATGACAAGTTCTATGAGTCTTGGTTTTTTTTTTTATTATTCTTTTATTTCTGTAAATTTTCTCCCTGAAGACCTCAAATAAATGCGGTAAAGTCTATTTCCGGCCATAACTCAACGTTCATATGTCGCGGCTTAGGTTCTGTCGATAATCCCTCTATTGATCAGGCAGATTTTCCCATTTCTTTATATTACTGTTCGCTTGCCGATCAGGTAAGTGATAATATTGCAACGATCAATTTTTTTGAAGCAATCAATATCGCTTCGTGATCCGAATGCTGATGGGTCATCGAAACTTTACTCAACTATGAATAAAGATTACATAAAACCGTTTTCGTTAACCCAACAAATCCATGTCTTAATTCGTTTAATTTTAGGTTATTTGGGTGATTTATATATGTTCACATCATTAAGGTCGTTGATCGTTTTGGCATTGATATTGAATCTATGGTCGATTACATGTCCTGATGAAGAACAGCGAAAAGGGTATTTGAAGGGTGTCGCCGAAGTGGTGTCCATTGCAAAGAAACTATCGAAAGAGAACACGGATGAGCCATACTCGGTAGAGTTCACCTGAAAAGCTTCATCTTTCATACGTCATCTGCACCTGTTGATGAAACATTGTTTTTTGCTGTTAGCCTTTTCATATTTGTCGGCACAAATAAATAAGCTTATAATTATACAAAGATTGATAGCTTGTCAGAACATTATATAAATTTAAGTCACACTCAGGCATTCTATCTGTTTTTATAGTTTTGGCTTGCCTAATTCTGCAGATTTCGATCCACAATAGCGATCAAATTGAACAGCAAAATTCTTCTAATTTTCGCTTTGTTGTTAAGCAGTTTATTTATGCTTCACTCGCTTCATCGTTATTTTAGATTGCGACTGCGCTTCTTTGGTAGTCCCACACCTTTTTTTAGTAGAACCTATAAAACCTATAATTTCTTGGATGTACCATCACGTTTATCTTCCTGGATTCTTGCCGGAAGTGACCGGGGGGTCGTCAAGGTTACTCAAGATCTCTGGCGAGGTATTCTAAAGTTGTAAGCAGACGATAGGTTGAAGTGCAAAACGTTATTTCATTCGGAAGAGTCCACAAATCCCATCTACAAAAGGAGACGTTTTTTATTTTCGTGTTATTTTTATTGTTGTTGTTTTTTTTTTAATTTTTCGTCCACCAAACTGGCACTTATTGCGTACTATAATTAAAATTGCTTTCATTAGTCCACAGATTTCATCAAGAAATCTGTTGATCTTCTATAGGATGAATTTTAGGTGTTGATCGACCTTTTGTTATCACTGTTGAGTCGGCCACATCGTTATCATCGCACCCTTGTTCACTTCGTTTTTGCGTCGATTCTTCCACAACTCAGCATCCAGAATCTCCTTCATATCTTTGAGGTTTGCTTGTGTTTTGATCGCTATATATTAAAAATCTTCATATTCTGAGTTGATTTTTTTTGTTTGCTTGAGAAATTTGCGGACGTAAATGTTGGATACAATCGTTTACTGATATTCCTTCATTTTTTTAAAATCCTTTTTTTATAAATGGATGGTTTTAATTTCATTTTAAGACGATTAGATATTCTTTGTTGAATTATGGTTTTATTTCAGACTGTAAGCTTACCTGATGATGAAATGATGGTTGATGAGAAAGACCAAGAAGACGACAGCGAGGATTTAATGTCTATCGAGGATGAGCACGTCGACAACGGTATGATTCGACTGTCAAATTTTTTGCATTTTCGTTTCCGCTGTTTTTTAGTGTGTTTATTTGGTAATTTTAAGTAGCATTTTTTTCTCAACAAGTCATTATAATGTCCGCAATGGTTTAGGTTCACTTATTACCAAGAAATCCTTATTAAATGCAAGTGATAGAGCTCACGATTGCCACAAAATGTTTGTCACTCATGCTGTTCTCTAAAACGGAAGCTTCTGTTCGTCTTTTGCCCAAGGGATATATGCAGGAAGTTTGATGGTTGTATTGACTGAAGATGATCTTCGCATCTTTTTATGGGAATTCTCATCGTAATTTGTGTACTGTACTTTATTGTGATATCCTTGTCTCTGTTGCTTTGGGAAGCGAAAACCTTTTGGTTACATCTTTTGGGATCGGTAGATGAGAACCGAATAAAAACTAATTAGGATAATATCATCTATTAATTTAGCTGAACAATAGATGCTGTTACAAAGTCGTTCTAGATCACGAGCTTGAAATGGTTATCTAGAGGGTGGCTTACTTGAGGAGGAGAGGAGAGATTTCTTCGAGGTAATCCGTCGAATTGGGATTTGCGTTTTTTGCATTCATTGGGATTCGAGTTTCGGTCAAATTAAAGTTTAACGTTTTTTATGAACGCAGAGCATATGTAAATTGTTTGGAACAGCTTGTATCGTGGCTTCAGGTGACGAACAGAATGAGGAAAACGAAGATACGGATGACAGCGAAGGAAATCAGTTGGATAGTGAGTTGGAGTCATCGGGAAGTGACGGAGAAGATGAAGAGGAGCAAGTCGACGAGGAATTCAAAGGAAAGTTGAAGGCTGCGCTTGGTGATGCGGCTATGCCTTCTGATGCCGAAGACGACGATGATAAAGTAAGTATCCTCTTGCTTAGTGCATAGAGTATTAGCTAGTGGACAGATGATGGCCATTGATAAAGGAATTTTAGATGAAGTAGAGAGGATATTAGCCCTTCAGGGACTTTTTTGAAAGATTTATTAAAGTTGATTTGAAAGATTCGTTGCTCAATAAAACACAGAGGGAAATGTGGTCGTCTTTCTCCTCCCACATTCCTTCTTTTTAGGTTTGTCGTAATTACCTGTTCAATTTCTAAGCGGTCCATCGTTTACACGATGTTTCTCAATGAAAGATCCTGCCGGCCATTTTTAACTTACATTTTGCTTGTTTTTTGTCTCATTCACCTTGAATCGAGCGAATGTTGTTTCCCATTTTCGAGTCTGTCGCATTGTTCAACAGCAATAGCAGTTTAGTATAAAAAATTACAATCAGCGTTGAATGCTTGCATATTGCTGCCACCTTGTTCTCTAAGTTTATACAACCTTAATATGCTTTATGCAAATTTCTAATCGGAAGCATACCATAAGGTATGATGTTCATCGCACTTTTATGCTAACAATCCATTCATTATAAGTGGATATGTAAGCTTGTGCATATTGTTGCGTTCTTTTTTAGTTGTTATATTAATGTGTTGAAGGGTAGCATTGAGTCAACAGTAAGTGATGAGACGATGTTTCGTTTGGATGCGGGATTGGCGGCAGTGTTTCGAGAGAGGATGAAAGGTACCCGCAAGGCAAGTGCATCAACTCTAGAACAGATCCATCAATTCCGGATGAAGTGCTTCGATCTGCTATTGTTTGTAGTCTCACATGAAGAAGGTGGCAGATTCATTGCGGTATGCTCCTCTCAATTAATTTTCTTTTATCTGTTTACAATGTGCGAAAATCGGAATCAAATATAGCTGGCAGTGATGAATATGAATAGCGGGGAAGAGTATAGACATTTCGTTTTTCGGCAGACTACTTGTATATCAAACACATAGGAGGTTAGGTTATGTTGCTACTTTTTCTCCATGTACACTGCCTCCTGTCCATTTTCTCATCGCTTCTCCGTCACCTTCCCTCCCGTCATCCCTCCCCACCAGAATCTGAATATATTCCTTGAGCAATAGATGAACAATCCATAGATGAACGTTGCTTATGTAAAAAACAATTTGTCTTACTGTCAAAGGCTATGGGTACCTGTTATTTATGCTGTTATTTTTTGTACCTGCTGGTGTATTTGTACTGTTATAATTTATTCAGTATTTCGCTGCTTGCAATATATTTGAGGGAAACGTTTTTTTGATTAAATTTGTCGATTGCGAAAAGTTGCTTTAAACGGGTTTAGTAATTTTAATTTCAGGATTTCATCTTACCATTATTGCGTATTGCTCGTGAATCCCTTCAAAAGAAGAATGGTGAAGTGGTTTTCAACAAGGCGACAAGTCTTCTTGAAATCATCGTCAAGCATAAGAAGGTTGCTTACTGCTACTGCTATCCTTTTTTATTGCTACTTCCGCCCATATATTCGTTCATATGTCGATATGAAGGCAAAGATCATCATTTACAAATTCTTTTTGGTAGATTTATGTGGATTGTTGAGCCATCAAACATGGAGGCATAACTTATTATATTCTTTAAAGCCCATTTACAAATATCTTTGAATTTGTCTTATAGTTTAATGGTTTATTTTGCATGAATATATTGTCTGTTTGTAACAGAGATAATATGGTAAGTAAAATCTTTGGGTGAACAAAAATTTGGAAGGCATCCTAATTTCACATAGATATATTTATATGGGTAGTCCCATTCTGCCTAATATTGACCCTCAACGGAAGGTGCCGATATTGGGCATATACTTGTCTGAGGTAACTGCGTCACCCAATTTCCTTATTTTTGATACCCATTTGTTTGCTTTAATAATCTTACCATGGAAATAAGATTGACAGTTAATGTAGTGAAAGTTCGTTGAAATGTAAACGATCCGTGATTAAGGGAGATGTAAGCGAGAAGAAGGCAATGAAATTGTTGAAAAAAATGATTGTCGCTTCGTCGCAGATCGTCAATCCAGTGCTTAGAACGCTTGTTGGGACTATTTCTAGCTTCCTGGTTGGTTTCTTCTATTGTTCAGCTTTTATGCTGCTAGTCTTTTATTGTAAAAGTTGAACCTTAACAACCAAACAGACATGATTGTCGCATTGGTTGCTACACGAGACATGAGCCCTATGTTATGCATCTTGACGAATATTTGTGCGGTGCACCTTCTACTCGAATAATAAAACCTGATGCTTGAAGGTTTTCTCCTTCTGAAATGAGGATCGTTAGATTCTACAATGTCGGGGAAATGAAATGTTAATACAGGCGACCAATGTGAAGAGAGAGCATTATTTGTATTTATATTTATGTTTATATTTATATTTATACTATTTATATCTGTATTTATATAACGTGCTGCTTGCAGTTCTCAACGGCTTACAATGTAGAAGAGCAGACTGTTTCTGAGAAGATGCGCTCTCAAGCGGAGGAATTGTTTAGCTCATATATGACGCAGACTGACAATCAAATATTGTCGGAACTTGCTACTGCACCTTTATTTAAGTATCCGGTATGTGCTAATTTTCCTTCACTTTTGCAGTTTTCAGTAAAGGTATGGGTATATTAGCAGCGGGATAAGTTTTATAGGCAAACCTCAAAAATGGAATCCAATAACAATGTTGTGGGTAGATTGTTGGATTCAATTTATGCAATAATAGAGTATTGCGTCCTCTTTGATATGATGGTAATTCGTTTCTATCGTTAACTACGCCTAACTTTAGATATTAGGAACGGAAAACTGCTTACACTTGATAACAATCTATGCCCATTTTTAATCCCAAAAACGTTTCAAAGAGATTCTATAACTTGCGTTCATATTCGTTTTGCTTCTTAAATAGCCAACATTAACATTTATAATATGGAAGGTTGATGAAATTAATGCCCATTTAAGATGTTATCGGGAAGCTTGAGGGGTGAGATAGCATCGTTTATGCAGTGATTTTGTGTTCACCTCTCGGTGCATTTTTTCTAGAAATGGCTATTTAATATATATATATATATATATATATATATATATATATATATATATATATGTATATGTATAACGTAGGCATTAATAAACCACTGTGGTATCTGTCATTTAGGTAGAGATTATTACAAATATGTTATTTCTTGCAATGGCCTCACTTTTAGATGCTTGTGAAGATCACATAACCCTTGATATTATTGACTGTTTTTTGTTGTTTTCAAAGCTGTCCCACTAACCTACATATCGACCTTGGGCATATTAAATTGTTTCATAATCCCCCCCCTCCCCGTTGCAAAGCTTTTTATAACTTAATTGTACTATGCGTAGGTTCCTCAAAATACAATTTTCTGTGTGATTTCTAAGTGTTTCGACAAAGAAAACGCTGAAGTTTAAAATTTTAATGCGAATTTCTCTTATTCCGATTTCTTTCATTGAAAATTTTCTTTCTCTTCTCTCATTTTTCCACTCGAAAAAAATTACCAACTGTATCTTCAGTGGACTATCTTTCTTTCAATTTTTAATGGATAAGGTAAATAATTTCAGTGGGTATTCACTTCGTTTTTGCCTCGCATTATCGATTATGCGTTTAACGATGAAATCAGAATATATAGAAGGGTTTGTATTTTTTGAAATAAATTCGCACAATTTTTTATTCTACCGATTATGGTACTTGTTGGTGAAATGAGGATCTTCCATCTTTATCTTCCCAACCCCCTCCCATCCTTACCTTTTTGCCTCTCTTTTAGTGCCATAAAGACACCGCCTCTTCGGCACCTCATGCATCAGACCGATCTTTTTCCTTGTCAGTAACCCGTTTCATAGTCCTCTTTTCGCTTCCAACTTTCATTTATCATTTCTACGCACAACTGCAAAAAATCAAGAAATGGCTAAAACTTATCACTGAAAAATTCATTCGCGAATGAGGGGTAAGTTAGAAAAGAGACGGATTAAAACTGAATAATTAGTTGTTTTTTTTGCAATTGTATTGCAGACGAACGCTTTTTGAAGAATAGGAAGCAATAGCAGCTTTGATTATTCATTTTTGTTCATTTATTAATTTTCATATTCTAAATTTCAGATGAATAATTATTTATACTTTCATTTTCTTCATAATTTTTCAATGTTTAATTTACTCGATGTTATTTTCAGACTGAAGCGCTTTCTTGTGCAGTTATCTTCATGAGAAAAGATCTTGTAGGTTTTTATTTATTTTCCTCTTTACTTCTGCTCATTAAATGCTCATTGTTGAACTTGAGTAGAGAAAATTGTATTTCCTAACCACTGAGACGTTAATCCTTATGAATCCCTTTATTATACTGCTTACGGTTCAGGTGGATTGAAAAACTATAAGAATATTTCGCTGATGGTGAATTTTTCAGTTTGTAGCAAATTTTTTCGTAATTTCCATTATCCTTAATCCTTAATACACTTTTAGAATGCTCGGTTAGAAATATTTTTGGAATTTTCTATGAGAGGAATGAAGCAGGAAGCTTATTTATATATTTAGAATATGAATTTGTTTTATGATTTTAAATGAAATGCAATCATTACGATTGACGATCATTGAATTAAATTGATTGAAACATTTAAATAGTTTAGAAATTGAAATTGAATGATTTGAATGGGTGAAATACCGGAAATGAATTTGCACGAATGGAGTAATTGAAATATTATATGATAGAAAGTGCAGGCAGATGCATTTATTCAACAAAAAAAATAAAGCTACTAAAACGACGTCATTGTTCACAGTTATTTGGAAGGAGCAAAAAATGATATGAACATATATTACAGTAACAATTATTGGCACAATAATCAGAGCACTTATCTTCCTCATAAGGGAATGAACAGCACTTGAAGTAATTTTGATTCTTTTTAATAAATTTTATAAAACTTCATTGAACAATATTTTGTTATTTAGAAAAATAAACGGAAGTTTTTTTCTTTTGAGTTTTTTATTTTCAGTTCGAATTATTTGAGAACAAATTAATCCTGAATTCTTATAAATTGGTATTATTTTCTACTGAATTTGAAGTCGAACGAAGGAAAGTTTATTGTTAAGTTTTGATTTAAGTAAAATATATGAAGAGCATTTCAATATTCACGTTTAATTTTTAAACATTTTTAAAATAAAATTATTCAAAATGAGCATATTTTCTCGCTTCGAAATATTTCTTCAATATATTCCATCGATGTTTGAACTCGTTTCCTATATTTGATTTAATTATTTAACTTCAGATTGAATAGCACTTTAAGGTTATTTTTGTTTACACGTATAACGGAGCACAAGATATGATTGTGTTGTTTGTTTAAGGCGAAAGAGTCGAAGGCAAATGAAAAACTTTGGAAGAAAGTAGCGAAGAAGATCGCCGCACATATGCATAGTTATTTATCAGCATTAAATGCCAACGATGCAAAACCGAGGTTCTTCGCACTCGCAGTGAAGCTGCTCATCGCATTTGCTGGTGTTGCTTCTTCTGAAAGAAAGGTTCAGTCATTTCCTTATGTGTTTTCTATAAATTCTGATAGCTTAATTGGTAGAGCGTTATGCCAGTAACCTAATGGATGATATTTCACTTCCTGCCTTTATGCAGCTGTTTTCATCTTCTCGTTCCTATCTAGTTTTGGGTAGTTTTTAGGTAGTTCTTAGAAGTGAAGGGGATTGATGATTGGGTAGAATATCATGGGAGATGTGCCATATCTGCCGTGGAATAGAGGTTTCCTACAATTCTTCAATTTTAATGGTTTCCATCAATTTCTCCATATCTTGTGGTGACAGATATTATTTCCTTTCAGAGGCAGTTATCAGAAGAATTAGATGGTGATTTGTGTTCACTATGCGAGAATGAAGATCTCTGGAAGGCGGGTGGTACTATGAAACGTTTCAATTCGGCCTCACAGACTATTTGTGGACGCAATACATTAGCTGCGTTGAGGCAAGCAAGGGTCTTAATCAATGCGTATTAATGCAACTCGAAGAATTGCTTGAATTTGTTTGATGTAACTGTTGAAATAGACGGCTATTATTGATAGAAAATGCTCGGCTAAATTTGTTATTATGGAATTGAATGAAGCAATAAGAGTGGATAGTAAAATTGATCGAAATGAGTTGATCGTATTTAGATAATACTGCCATATATTTTCAATTAATTGTTACTTGTCAACCTAATTCATTTGAAAGAATATCAAATCATTTAACGAGGAGTTATTTATTAATTTTTCTATATAGTAGACAATTGTAATCTCTTTTGCCGTATCGTCCCAATCATTCATTCCTTGCTTGCATTCTGTATCAACTCCTTATGAATCAAAAGTCGCCTTCCTCTAATATGGTGGTTGATTTTGCAATTTTTAGAACCCTATTGATGGGCACTTTTTTATTGTTTCTTCCTTCAAGCAGAATTCTGAGAAAATTTTTTGACTGCTGTAAAAAAGATTTTCAAAAATTAAATAGAAAATTTCAAATGGAAATTTTTTAATGGCTTACTCAAAATTGTAGTTTTGTGTTTATATGAGGAGAGTTGTTAGCACAATTCATCTTCGGCTTCTTGTGCGGCTGTATTCAACCAACCGGCTAACGATAAAAGAACGATCCAATAGATGAAGTTGAACAGCAAAAACTGCAATTTATTTTTATATTCCTTAAGGTTAATTGCATTAACCGGAAGAGGAAGAAGCAGTAATGAGAGCCTTAGTATAGTATTTGTTGGTTTATATAGGCCGTAAAGTCACTTTATGTCTCCATACGATGATAGAAAATTGATTTCAATTTGTAAATGAAAATACTATTTCGATTAGGAAGAGAAGTTAGTCGCGATAAGGTCAGAAATGGGCTGCGGCCATACCGAAATTGGATAGTTGGATGCTAATGAGCTTCTGCTTTGCAGTAACCCTTCTAACTTGTTGCTGTTATATTCGTTGTTGTGTTAGGTCGAAGGAATATTCTGAAGTTGTTGAAAATGAGAGATTTTTGATTTTGAAAGAATTGTTGTTAAATTTTGAGATAAAATAAAATAACATTGCACTGGAAGTTAAACCACTTCTCACAGTATCAATGATATAAGATTTAAGAGTTGGCGAGAATAGACAAAGAAAGGTATAAAGATTACAAAAATTGTATCGTTGGATAATCGTAAAAATTTAGCATATTAGTAATCAAATCGGTTGAAAAATCGATTTTCCACATTTCATCAGCCAAAAATAATCTAAGAATTTCGTATATATTCAAAGAACTCATAAATTGCCAAAGTCAATCAATTGCACTATTATTTCGATGCTATAGATAATTTGCGTTTTTTTTTTTGCTCTTTTCCACTCTCAACAAAAGTTTCCACCACTATCGAAGAGTTTTTTGTTTATATTGGCTATTGTTATGCATTTTCGTTCAATAATCCCAAATCTATTTAATATTTGCAGGAATTGATATTTGATTTTATCAATCCGTGGAAATGTTCTTTAATTGCCATGGGGGATGAATGTTTTTCGCCACTAAGATTTCTTATTCATAAAGTGAAAGATGGATTTTTTTTTCTTAGATTGAGATTGAGTTCTTAGATTTTTCTTAGATTTAGTCGAAGAAATAAATTCTAATGGTATGCCGGAATGTTTATAGTAGTAATTGAAGTAAATTGAAAGAGAAATATACCTAAATGTAAATGTTAATTGTATTAAATCGAGAAAGGAATATGGATGGAATATCAGAATATTTCAAGGGTGTTCATTTAATAAAACTAAATATCAGCTTTTTTGACGAAGTTCATATTTCTGTGATCTTATAAATTCTTAGAGAAATTTCATAAGGCATGCGAAGATTATATTGGAGCAATAATGCCTAATTAATGGGGAGGGGTTGGGAAAGTGCCGATGAAACGACAGAACACGGCATTACGACTTACGAGTTTTCACCTGGATTTCGTTGTTTTGCCTCACATCGGCACCACCATTGGCCATTATATGAGTCTTGTCTAAGAAATATTTGAAGTGATTGTCGGGCAGAGAGCTTATGGAAGGGAGGCAGCGGGCATAATATCGTGGAAAATGTGGATCTGAGGAAGGGATAGAAAAATGTTGAATCCAGAGATCAGGAAAATGAAGAATGAAGGCAAAATAAAGCAAGAATTCAAAAAAGAATATAACAACCGAAATCGGGAAAACGAATCTCGCGATGAGGTCGATACGGCTGTGTTTGACGCATGGACGCAATCTGAACGGGCGCTTAGCTATAGTTGCCAATATCGATGTACCTTGCTCACATGTACACTCGTCGATCCGAGCATCTGAAGGCTCATAATCATTACTTGAATCATGACTCTAACTTTTAAAATGTTCAACTAAAGCATCGCAAGTAATGAAACCCTCTCCCATCGAAATGGGGACACGGGAACTTGAGGCAGGCAAGCAACTTCTGAATGATGTGAGGATCTCCCTATTGTTCACAATCACCGCGACATGAGACTTTTGAGCTTCCGAAACCGGAATTGTGACGCAATCCTGATGTGTGCGTTTTAGCTACGAAGATCAAAATAGAAAATTTGACCCTCCACTCTAAATACAACACCGACGATAAAATCTGTCAAGATGGATCATTCAGTGTTTCTTGGATATTACATCTTGTGCTAGCGGCATAAATTGAAGTTTTTTCTTTGAGTGAAAAAGTTTCGCAGAACAAAAATGGACACCTCTAAGAAGATCGGGAGTTTGTAGTTGAGGTTGTTGATGTTGTGTTTGCATTTCCTCCCGTTTTTGGAATTTTTTCATTTGATCGTTGTGCTTTTTGGTTGCATAAGCAACACAAGCATATTCGATAAGAGCCATCGATACGATCAGATAACAGAATCCCAAATAGACGTCAACAGCCTGAAGCATCGAAAGTCACTTAATTTTTGCATCACCTATAACACAATGACCATTAAGTGACCATTGAGTGACCATTAAGTAATAACTGACCGCAAACATACACAAAATCCGCCCAACACTTGGTATCGTTGAGGTGTTCGTTCATTAGATATCAACCACATAAAGCTATTTTTGAATGGTCACTACTAGATGTTGCATTGAAATATACGCAGATGTCTTCGCTATATTCTCGTAATGTGAGAAAGCATTTCCGGATCGTCGCTAGTATACACAAGTTTCAAAAAATGTTGCAACTTTCGAATCAAATCTCAGTATTCCGAATCAGAACAAAACCAGGAAGTGGAATCCTCTCCTTAAAAAACTATTAAAGACTAAAGAGACAATAATTTCAAGTCTGCATCGTGCATCAACTCAAAATTTTCAATCTAAAAGGCAATTTATGAGGATTTTCATAATTACCGAAAATATAAAAATTAACGAATACGAAGATTATTTCCACTCAACAACAAATATAATAAATACTATCAAACAAACTGCATCAGTATTCGATCGAATTATCAAGACTAAATGCGCAAATTTTAGCAAACATTTAACTAAATCACTTCAATAAAAAATTACCTGAAAGCTATTCGTATTACCTGTGAGTGCTATAGCGGATATGTATAAAGTTTTGAATATACGACTATCTAATAATTTATAAACTCAACATGCATATCAAAAGAATTATCGTTGCGAGAGTGATATTCATCTCCACAAATTTTATTTGAAGCCCACTTCTGAACTAGTATATCCGGCGTAAATTATTAATTATGCAAATTTCTATGCGGAATTTTGTCTCAAACTATAATCGTACGACTTATTGATTTATTGTGCTATTATGATCTATTATGATCTCTCTATTCGCAAATTTTCATAGTCGTATTGATAGTGTTATCGGAAAGATAGATTTTGTTTTATTTTATTTATTTTTTACATTTTTTATAAAAGAATATTATCAGGAAAAAGTTTTTATATTATAAAGTATTTCTTCTCCCTTATTCGACTATAATGCTCGAAAATATGGAAAGCTCTGCGCTCTAATTGATTGCTTGCTTTGAATAGATATGTCATTGACGTGGATTCGATTTGACTTTTATTGAGGATGAAATTTATTGACCTTTATGTAGGAAACGGGAGGGAGGCGTCTGTTGGTACCAGTAAGGAGGTGTGTTTCCGAGAGTATAGTCATGGTACCGATAACGGTTCGAGATGGCGCTGAATCACGATTGATCCAAAACGATACCCAACTGATAAAGACGACCAATGTGGCTGGCACGAAGATTTGCAGCATGTAGAAACCACTCTCACGTTCAAACGAGAATTGTACCCATAGTCGAGAGTATGACCCTGATTCAGGTACAATATTTAACGAGTGATGATATCTTAATTGAGTTGGTTTGAACATCTGCTAAATAAACAATTTAAGAACTAAAGCTGTGATTACCTGTAAACATTCTCGTTTTGAAGACAAAAAATCCAAGCTTCAAGATCTAAAGCTGTAATATATGAATGTAATGGTTATACTGTAATCGAGTACTCTACATCTAACTTCGCCACATACTGTAATTGATATTTATAATATTTATAGAATTAGAATGCCGACTTAGATCGCATATAATAACGAATGAATAATAGTCATGAACGTCGGGGGTACGTATGATTCATTCACAACACTCAGTGAATTTCATTCTTTGCAACATTCCCCACTAGTGACAAGTCAATTCCTCGTCCATTACGCCTGATGCTTTATAATCCTCTGCTGTTACTTTATGGGTACATTAATAAAACCCCTTAATCAGTATCACTGCTACCGCTCAGATGAAGCTAGAACTCGCACTTTTCCACATTGACCTACATTTATTGGTACAAATAAAAAGTGTCTATATTTGATAAGTGATAATAAAATAATAATAAAAATTTGACAATAATGTAACGAAAAGAATATCGAATCAGCAAATCACGAGCTTTGCATATAATTCGCACTTGCAATATGCAAAACATTTTGTTGTCACTTTTAATGAATATGCAGTGATGAGTTCAAAGATATGTCGAGGTAAATCTCTTTGATATGGTTGATGATGGAATGATGCTAGAGATGAGGGAAGGCATATGACTAAACAACACGATTGCGAGTGTTAGGTCAAGAAATATTAGGTGCTAAAATATAATGACGAAAAAATTAGCTTGGAAAGAATATAGATAAATTTTACTGCCAGAGGAGTGAGAAGATGAAACCTAAATACTATATATTTTAATAGAATCACAGTAATTACTAAAATAATGCTTATAGTTTAATTTTTAGCACTTGTAAGTGAATTTTATCAACATCTTTTGTTGCCTTATAGCACTGTCAATTTAGATGAACCAAAAAAAAAAAAACACTTCTCAGAGATCAGTGATATCACTGACCTATGAGAGGGTCAGTGATAAACACAGTGATAAAGAGTTGTGGGAAAGTAAACGATAAACGAATTTTGAGTGGTAGAAAAGAGTAAAGACGCTTGAGAATATTAAAACAACGAATATAATAACCTTTGGGGGATTTTGTTATGATGTTTTCCTTTGCTTAGCGCTAATAATCTTATGATGCAATTTTTTATTGGGAAATTTATGAAAAAAGTGCACGATGGGTAATATTGGGGAATAGGTTGGGAAAAGGTGCTAAAACAAAAGTAGGAAATAAGTGCTAAAATATATTCGAATTGTTATCATCGTTCTTTCATCGAAAATCGTTTACTTTTGATTTCATAGAATCAAATTATTTTTGATTATGTTTTGCAACGTGAACTCTATTCAATTCATCATTCAAAAAGCACTATAAAATTTCAACGCATGCCTTATTATAGAAAAGAACAATAAACCAGCTAAATGTGCAGTTGCAGTATTACTTGGTGAATGGCCATAATACCATCTATGCTTGGATTCATGTGAAATTTTTATGCTTACCGTCTTATCATTGATCTCAATTAAATAAATTTATAAAATTCAGTCATATATTTAATTGTCAAGAAGGAACAAATAAAAAAATTGTCAAAGTGTGAAAAATTAGACAAAAAAGGCGAAATATGGCCAGATGGACAAAATATGAATCTTATCGAACTATCAAATACAACAATAAAAAAAGAACATTCTATTTATATTTGCGTAGTATAATAAAGATTAACTTTTTTAGCATAATTAGTTTTTTTTGAAATATTGTAAAATGATCTTCAAAATCTCCTTAAAATATTGAGTAGTTTTCCACTGATTGTGATAGTGAATGATTCATGCATCTATCATTTATATAGTAATGAAACCGCTTTTCGCTTCCCCCCCCCCCCAACAAATAAATTCAAATTTCTTTCGTTGAATGATACAAATGTTGATTGAATTTTTCAATATTTTTCCCAAAGGAATCGTTTCGAGTTTAGAATATCTATTGGATATGTTTTGCGGGAAATGCTAATAACATTTGCTCTTCTATTATAGAATGGTCGATTAACTTATCCATGTAATCGGCATATATAGAGATAAATTGTATATACTGAAAACTTAGTACTTTTATTAAATCTCCGAATAATTAGAAATTTCTTAAATACAATTTTTATAATGCTTCTCTTCGGTTTTAGATGAACCCTCCAACGACGAGTAGAACAAATGCTTAGCTTTTCTAAGCGTCCCTAATTGAAGACTTCGGTGAGCTCCAGAAATATAGTAGCCGGCTGGTTCGAAGACAGCCGATTGATTATAATTTTATCGCGATTAATTTCGATTTAAATAATAACATTAGATATTTGCTAAGTATCAAATAGCGTTGCGTATGATTTTAATCTGGTAAATCCCTAAGCGTTTGTTATTCGAACTTGAGTGGATCTAAACGAGAGGTAAATGCGCTGTTCAATGAAGTGATTTATGTGTTGCACTTTATTTATGTCATATTGCATTGTGCAAAATCATCGCCCACTTCCACGTGAATTGCTTGAAAGTGTTGACGAAATATGAATTTCTAGAAGCGTCATTTCGGAATGCTTTTGGATGTGAAATCGAAGAAAACAAAACAGTGATATGTTTTTGGAAAGAGTTGGCGAGTATTTTACCACTAAAAAAAAAGTTCTTTCAAAATGACTTCTTTTAAGAAACTATACGATTTATGAAATCACTCACCATATTCATAAATAGTGCAAAGTACCATATGCAAAAAAAAAGCATTATTTTAGAATTCTTTCGCGCTTCTGCATATGAGCACATTGCTTTTGGAACAGAGAAGATGTTCTAATAGGCTCAGTTTTTATTATTTCAAAATAGAAAAACGGAAGTAACAATTGTTCAGTTCCACCTCTTCTGCTTCGTATACGTCGGCTTTTCCGCAAAGTTATTGAGTGCGAAATGTTCTGAGAATGTATTATAACGTAACTATTATGGGGTTTTCTAAAGCTTTCGTAGTAATGATCGTCCGCTAATGTAGCTAATTTGTCTGCTTAACTGAAATAGATTTGATAGTGATAATGCTGCAGTTTTTCTTAGATACTTCCATTAGATGGATGTCGCGAATTCTATATAATAATGCACCATTCTTATTATTTAATTCACCAGATTAATCATTGCAGATATGTGATGTATGACAGGTAATAAACACTTGTAACCATAAAGTGATCAACGTTTGCAAAAAAAAGAATGTAAGCGATCGCATTCTTGTAATGAAATCATGTAGGCACCATAATTCTATAGAGGAGCATAATCATCAGTCAGCTGACTCTAATTCTACGAATGAAATGAGGATCATGAAACTGCTCGTGACAAAGGTATAAGTGCTAAAATTCGAGTTAAATCCGATATTAAATATATAGATCCATACGGTCTTATGATTGGCTAAATCGCTTATTAGAAAAACACGAAGTAAAGTTTATAAAAGGGATTGCCATAGGTGTTCCACGAGAAGACTCCTACACAATCAATCCGTTCAGGTCGAATAGGATATAGTTTTATATTAACTGAGTGACAATTGGGATCTTATAACGACTGAGTGAGGAATTTGTGCCAATGAGGCTAGCGAATTCAATAAGCGAAACCGCCAAAGCAATGGCGACCGGAAAGCTTGGGGAGCTAACCTGAAGCTGTGGTTGCTATTGTTTGATTGACGCATAGACGAGCAAAACGATAGCTGGGTAGTTCGATATTCTCTCCGACACGTACCGCCTTCTTACAGTCGGGTTCCTTCACCGAACACCAATGATAATGTATTGTCGACGTCGTATAGCCGTCTTCAATTTTATTCTTTCTTTTAAACAATTTTTTTTTTCATTACATATATACAAATAATTGTTTTTGTTATTGTTGTTCGCACCATTTGGCACATAAAACTTTTTCAATCGTAGAGCATAACAATGAAGCATATATGCATATATGAATAATCAACGAAGTGAATTATTTCTCACATAGATAAGTTATTAGTAAATCACCACCTTCTTAAGGCAAACTAATCTGATTGCTTGTATTCATAAAAAAAGGTTTGTCAATTAACACGTCTCAAATTTGAGCAACTAAAATGATGGTCTTTTTTTGGAAACAATATCACTAATTAATTCCAATTAAAATATTTTTCAACTCATTTCGATACTCTGAGAAATAAACCACTTCGCTGGAATCGTATTCAATATAACAAAACACGAGTCCTAATAATCTTGCATGATATTCATCGCTAATTTCACATCTTCGCCACTTAATTGCATAAAATTATTGATTGAATATTTTGCTAGGAGATTTCGAACTATAAAAAACACCTCAGGTATTTGTCTCGAATTTTCGGAATCTGAAGTTATTATAAGTAAATTTTGATATTCTTGAAAGTGAAGCTCTTATTAATTGTCTCTTCATATAGAATTGAACTTGTGCTGTCGTCTCAATCGAGATTTTATCAACCCCTTCATACCCCCTCTCCCACCGCCCACATCGGATTGTTTATCCCTTAAGCAACCCTAATTCGAACGAAATTGAAATTTAGCCGATCGGCTCTTATCTTAACAAGTAAATAAAACTAATCTATCCACTTTAAAAACCATAAACGCTTGCGCAAGTTTAATAGAAATGACCCTATATTGGATATGTGCCAAAAGTAATGTGTTTTTCCACATTTCTGTAAAAAATTGTGCACCTACGTTACAAAAGTGAGTTGCGGCTACATATCTGTTCGTGCGTGCGTTTGTCTCTGTCCGTCTGCCCGCCTGTCTAGCAGTTTCAGTTCAAATCATTGAAGCTAGAGCTATAAAATTAGATGAATGACATCTTCTCCCATTATCCACGCTAATCCAGGACTTTATAGGCTTTTAAGTGGGGAGAAATTTACATGAATTTAATCTCGGTTGATTTTTCATTTTCTCCCGCTTGTTTCACAAAAAAGAAGAACTAAAAATCTTTTTTTGGAAAAGCACATTAGTGATCGAGTTGTTTAAGTTTGGATACAGTATTTCATATATCTATCATTTATTTCTAATCTATAAAGTGTTAATGAAAATGCTAAAGCGCATATTGTGCCAATTGCTCTAGTACTTTTATTCACTTATTACTAGCATCAAATAAAACCCCATCTATGAGATTCGAATATACGCTCAAATCTTAATCTAATTTCCCATACTAAAATGTAGTAGCTATATGGGCAATCAATTGAGAGTATTGAATGATTGTGCGAAGAAGCGTACAAAAAATTATATTATTGCATAGTGTCACAAAAACTCTGCAGATTCTAGCCGCATCGTTTTCTATTGTATTCTCTAATGCCAATTGTTTTCTTATTGAAACGTCGAAAAAAGTGTTGATATTCTATAACGGTAATCACTTAAATGAGATTTAAAGATAAGGAATGGATAGGATAATGTCAATCAACATTTCAATTTAATTGGCCAATTGCCCCAGGTAGAACGCAGAAGTGCTACTCCATTGGCCAATTACGAACGTGAAGTGAATCACAATGATGAATTCACGCTAACGAGAACCTACTGAGAGGATTTTTCGCGATGAGGATCGAACTGAGGTCATGCTAGAGAAAATAGTCGGACTTGCTAAAAAAACAATTACTACCTATCCCAAATAGGTGACCACATAGTGTTCATGTAGGATCAAACGTAATCATGATCCTAAGAGATCAAATTTTTTCTAATAAACTCTCAAACGTAGACAACTCTAGAGAATAGTGGAGTTCAGTATAAGAAAAAAAGGATACGAGGCAGCCATCACATGTGATTGTAAAGGAAAAAGAATTTCCTCAAATCGTTTTTGTTGATTAAATTTGCGTTTCTGATCAAAAGAGTTATCGAAACGAATATGCAATATTAGCTAATTCAATCAACAAATAAGCGATGCCATATAATGATGCCCATGACGTTGTTATGATAAAGTCATATATTTATCACAAAGGTTATGTATTAAAATTTCGGATTTTTTTCAGCTTGAGTCATATATACTTACGACATGTAGTAACATATAATTTCGATTTTTCATCGCTTCGATTTTCCTTATAAAAAACTGATATTTTTTAAAGAATTCTATGAATAGAAAGACGAATTTGGAAATTGCTTAGCATTTCATGTGTACATTACCTAGAAAAAACGATTTGTTAATTAAAACGAAAAATTTCAAGCAAATAAATGAGAGAGATGTCTAATCGATGAAAAGGTTTAATCATTTAAAGTCGAACAACCAGCGTGAAGGTAAACAAACCGTCTTGCTGATAGTTTACATGATTAAATGAGTAAACAGGAACGATGAAGTAAGAATAGGTAATTCTTATAACGGTCGAAAGCTTTAGCGAAAACATTTTGAGGCAGTTCGTTCTCAACGGTTTCACATTTTAGGTTTTATCTTAATAGCAATAGTCAGTAATAACTGTTGATGGATTATTATGAAACTAATGCAGCGATAGTGATAAGAAAGTTACATCTAAACCTTCTCTTTACAAACAATATAAAATATCTACAAAATTTAATAACTTTGAAGCATATTTTTACTCATACTTCAAAAGAAATAAACCTCTATTCCTTGGAAAATTATTTTCTTTCAGGAAAGTGATAAAGTTTTCCTTTCTCTATCTCCTTTTAGGTTTGAAAATCTTTAATAAACACTCTAGAAAAAATATGCAAAAGTTTAAAAACCGCAATTCTGAACCAGAAAAAAAAAGTTGCATCTTTCAATATTCAAATTAGATTTTTAGGGTGTCTGTTGACAGAAGCCTGTAGTTGAATAACACGGAACCCAGATGTTACGTGAAAACGTGCGTCATTCAAGTGTACACGATTTTCTTTCTTATAATATAATAATCAACTATTTCGAAAAGTTCGATCTTTCTATCCAACTACGTGATCTTCACGCATCTCACGTGATGATCACTTGCCATGATATTCTAATAAGAGCGATGCGTGAATCTCAGATTGCTCCGAAAGGGAATGTTGAACGTTGTTGCCCGAGAAGGTGATAAAAAGATCGAGAAACGATAGCGGCCAGAATCTGTAACATATGAAGGAGAAGAAAAGGGAAAAAAAAAGGTACGAGGAGAACGATGCATAAAGTATTAAAACAAAATGGAAAATAGGAACACAGTTTGTTTTCTTTTTTTGAGGTGCACCAGCTCCCAACATAATCGAGCGGTTGCGCAATGAACAATTCTTCAACTTATTCATTTGTTCATTATGCCGACAAACACTTTTAAATGGTTCGCTTTGAGTGGACTCATTTAATCGCTCATCTAAACAATTTATGACTAATAAGTACAGCAATGAGATCAACGAATTATATGATAGACACTCAAAGCGGAGACCACACAAAATGTTCGACCGCTTTCCGATAAGAATGAAGATAAAATTTTTAAAGGCCATCGAATTTAATGTGAGTTCTAAAAGAGGGCCAAGTGAATCGAGCCGTATAGATTGTGAGTGTCGAATGTTGACGTCTCAGTCGAACGATATGTACTCACTGGTATCGACGAACGAACTCAATACGGTCATTATAGTCCAATAGCAAACTGAAACAAAAAATTAATTATGAAGAGTTGCCTAATTTCTTCTCCGGACAAGAAAACCTGAAGGAAAATCAGGGAGATGGTGGGAGGAAGAAGGGAGCGGAGAGAGGGAAGACGAATTATTAAGAGCCTTTATTCTTCTCATTTTCTAAGACTGCTTTTTTCTCATTTTCTACGACGAAAAAATGTGAAAAACAAAGGAAAAAAAATCTTGCAAATCTTTTTGATGCTTAGACGATCAAATGAAAGTAAAAACTTGAACGCAATCATTGAAACTATTCTCTTTTTTCTTCTTCTTTCATCTTCTTTTATTCTCCCATCATTGACTCCTTTTCGACTCTTCAAGACCAATTCTGTTCTTCAAGACCAATTCTGTTCATTTTGCTCCTTTTTCGGAGTTCACAGAATTTCACTTCTTTCCTACTTATTTCAATTGATTGAATGAATAGAGAGCTTCGCTTCTCTTTGCCATTATTTTATTTACTATATCAACTTTAAAACCAATCGCTATATATATTTCAACGAAAAAAGGATCTCTAATCTTGTAGAGAATTAATTCAAATGTATATGCCTATGTAATAACGGAAGCAAATTTTAGTTTAGAGATGTTCAAATAATTTGCTTTAGTATTTATTAAACAATCCTCATTCGGATGAAATTACTAGTTAATAACACTTTACAAAGACATTAATCTTGAATCGTTTTGGGGAATATTTGAGCGTTATACGATGTCTATGATTCCTACTTTTATCTTTTGATTTCTTCCTTCCTCTGAATTTCAATGTAAACAAAGTCCTTTTTTTTTGGAATTTATTCATCGATTCAGATTTTTAGTGAAACAGCATGCCAGCGCTTAGTTCGTTTTTTTTTTTTTTGATTAATTAAGGAAGAACCGATACATTTTCGTTTCTTTTGCTTCCAATGAACCAGAAAAATTGCGAAATAAATGAGAAAGAAAAATAAGAGATTCATAGATTATTCATTTATAAAAAATGTAAGTGAAATATACCGTTGAATACTAAGAAGAGAAGTGGAAAGACATATCGAGAGCATTTATCAATCTTCGATGGTGTAACACTGCGACACGTCCGTGTTGGACGTTTCGGTTTTCCGAATGGAGCCGGCCACATTGCATTATCGGCGACAAGTCGTGGATGTTGCATAAGAGGAATTGTACGACAATCACATTCCGGTGGGATCTCCATCATACCCTTCAATAAGAAAACAAAAAACAATCCATCGTACTAAAGTGAAACGTGAGGATTATTACTGTGAAGAAGCGATGCATACAACCACAAGAGGTATTATATAGAGCGAGATATTTTAAGCACGAATGCAATTCATTGCAGGTATATAATGAACACAAATATTCAAATCTACCACGATTGTGCTCACATTGATTGATGTTACATTTTTTGCACCTTTATTGAACAACTATCACAAAATACGGCAGATGCATGCCAATTTAGGTGATTCGATGATATGCGGTTTAAAATGTTGAAATTTTACTTCCTTTTTTCAAAATGCATGTACATGTTAAATCACTCTCATATGAAACGATTTTAATGCTCATGCAAAATGAAATGAGAATATTCAGCGCTCCAAGCTTTGAATGATCGACATAAGGAGTTTTTTTATTAATTTATATATCAGTATTAATATTACTATCTATCTATCTGTCTATACAACGTTTGAATCTGCTTGAATAAAACTAAGAGATGGCGATAATAAACTTAAGATATCAAACATGTACGCATACGTAGAACGATTTGCCTCAACTATGCCACTTTAATCTGACTGTTGGGGTTATTTGTTCATCATGCGTGTTGCATTCATTAGGTGTACACTAAAACCAATTGAACATATGCAAAAAACAATGCCTCTTTAAAACTGTCAAAAGTAGGTTAATGGTAGGGAGTTTGCCCGGTACTCTGAAGGTTTCACGCTCACCTATCCCACCCCCCCCCCCACCCCCGGAGCCAGTTTTGTTTTCATTTTCATCAAGCAATATATACATGAGTGTTCCTATTATACATCTCTGGTCGTGTTGCGGAAATAGCCAACTTAATCAGAAAGCAGTGCAGTGCCTCCATAACGTACGTTGGCAAATGCTCAATGCATACAAATTTTCTTTATACAAATTAGGAATTTTCGCTTGTGTCAGCACCCATCAACACGAATCTTCATGTAGTCCATCTCATCACCACAAGCATCGAATCCATCAATCCATCAGAAAATAGAAATCACTCATCGATAGTTTCATCTTTGCTCTAAACTCCAATAGCACTCAAGTATTAAAAGGGTCAGGTGAAAATTTTAAGTTATCTTTAAAATTTGACAGCAAAAAATGCTGGAACATTTCGAAAAGATATGAATATCGTCTACCTGTCATGGTCTGTAAGCGTTCAAAATTGCGAACTTAAAAAATATGGCTTGTTGAGAAATTTGCACCTTTAGGAGTTGAATTTCTCAGCACATTGTCAATTTTTGTATGAGAGGAAGATTAGCCTCACGCCTCCCTGCCTCTTCTCTTCCTATTGCCCGCATTACTTTATCCCATCCTCATTGATATTTAACGTTTCATGAAAATAATTGATTTCATCAAAACAATCATCATCAACGAATTTATAATAAATGCGATATTTCTCTTCAAAACATTGTTCTTGGGAATTTGTAATGATCCCATTTTGTCGATTTATTGTATAATATCACTAGATATTAAATGTAATCGCCCATAGATATATCATTCCACAATTTTAAAATGAAACGATAGTTGTAAAAAAAAAATTCCTCCATTGTCTTTAATAAGGAGTTTTAATCGATTGTCTTCCTAGAAAAATACTCATCCATTTCTCCTTTTCATCCCCTTCAGCCCTTCCTTCCTTTCTCTTGTCTTCGTTCTCCTCTTTTTCCTCCTCGTTTTATTTCATTAATAAAAGTGATTTTTTTAATTCAGATACGTTATCGATCAATAATAAACACATCATGACATGCATGCATGTGCTTAAGCATGCAAATCAACCATCATACAAGTGCTAAAATGCGGATGCAATAACAAAAAAAACAAAAACAAAACAACAACATTCTAAATCAATCATTACTCCAAACACTACCATATTGGGGTTATGAGGCCCGATATACATATCCATTGGCTGAAATAATTACAGACTCAGCGCTTACGAATGTACAAAAGAGTATTCAGACAATACTTTTGAGCGATTTCTCTTCCATTTGTTGAATACTCTTGCTCAATATTTGAATACGTTTGTGCACTTTTGGAAATTTGCATATGCAAAGCGCATTATGGCGACATCGTGCATGTGTTAGTATGTTTGCCTATCTGTTTAGTAACTTCAACCTGTCAATGACGAAAGGCTGAGTTATGAAATTTGGCAGGTGCAATGTCTACCATAGGATCACCTCTTGTACTATAATTCACCTTGATCCACTAAGTTCTGGAGAAATTCATAGACATTTAAAAAGCGCTAAAAATTTTTTAAAAGCATTTTACACCAGTCCGACTTCCATTTTATGAGAGAGAGAGAGAGAGAGAGAGAGAGAGGCAGATACAGACAGACACATATATGCCACGTTGTAATGATAAATTGTAAAAATGCGTAGAAACCAGTGAGAGGCCCATCCAAAATGAATCTAATAAAAGTTTATGTTGAATATTATACTATGAAAATTTGCGTGACCGCTCGATAGTATGACTTAATGAGAATTAATACCGAAATGAAATCTTGTTGAGTAAATTGAAAGATTCGTCAAAAGATAGATGGACGTTACAGTGAGATGAGTAGCCTACTGTTCAAAATGCTAACTGATTGTATAATTATTGTCAGCGGACGCATACAAACAATCAGACAACAAACAGACACACAGACAAGTTATTGTACTCATCCGTTTACGCATAAGCAAATCTATCACTACTGTAATAACCTCATTCTTGTGCGTTCCAAATGTGCGAATACTTAAATGCTCAATCAGCAATTGACAGAGCTAAGAGGGTTCGAACTGTATCCCTCTTTGCTTTGTCAATTATATTTGCATTGAGCACAAGTTTATACGTAAATTGGTTGGTGCACGTCACAATGATATATTTTGTTGATTGCTAATTTTACGCACTCAAATGTTGGACGTTAGCTATCAATCTAACCGAACCAAAGCCTTTATGAATTATTTTCACTTAAGTGAATCGTTAATGTTAGTAATCAAAAATTTCGATGCTTATTAGTGCAATTTTAATCAACTAAAACAAATAAAATAATCAATTTCTATGGTATTCGCTTAAAAAAAATTAATGAATAGAACGAAAAGCACTGAATAATTCCAAATAAAATTTTTTCAGTGATTTAAAAATTCTTCGCCGATGTTTTATGAAAAAAAAATTCGGCCACTAATAAATTCATCAAAATAGCACACTATGTGCTGCACTGCAACGAAATCAAACGATGAAATTTTCACAAGGGAGATAAATTTTTAAGTTAGCTAATACAGTGCAAAACAATATTGAGAAATGCATGACGAAAAACAACAAACAACATTTACCAATAATACATTCAACCAAAAAAAAACCCAAAAACAATAGACGATAGCATTATGCAGAAAGCTCGAGTTATAATAGAAAAAAGAGGTTTCAACTATATCCACACATTCTTTATAAATAGTATTTCGACTTCTTGTTCTTCTAAAAGCGAGCGGAAGTTGCGTAAAGTTTTCTGTAAGGAACAATTTGAGACGAGAAACAAATCGATCCACATTCGTGGATATTTTCTTAACAATAATTTACTATAGGGAACTTGCCTATGCAATTACAATAATTGCGGAGAAACAATTTCGACTGACATAAGGAACATCAGCTGTTTAAAAAAAAACAACAACGAAACTATGTACGCTTTAAAACATGAGAACGTTGCGATGAAGGTGAGCATTTTAGGACGGAAACAACTATTTCTATATTTACTTTCAACTTCCGCAGAGATTTCCCCTCAAACTGCGAAATGAAACGTTGAAAGCCTAAAATTCTAAAATTAGCTTTCCAACAATAATCTATTTCGAGGGATTATTCTATTGATTTGATTAGATCACGATTTATTTTCATGATTTTTCTATACAACAAATGAGCATTAATTATAAAACTTTCTGCATAAGCAATTTCTAAAACGATATATTTAAAAACTCACACCGGTATAGGTTTTCAGTGGCGATGCGCAACTCAGATTCAACAATTGTGCTTGATATGGCTGAAAAGAATTGTCCCTGTTCATATTCATTGGTTTTCTAATTTAGAAGAAAAGGGAAAAAAGTGTTTAGCTTCTCGAAAATATTTGCAACCGTGACTATCAAAAAAAAGAAAAGATATCTAACATCCTTAGTACCCAACCGCTTTATTTTATCACTACATAAGACAACGACAATTGATGTAATTTAAGAGCAAAAAAAGCGAAATGAATGCGAGCGGGATACAGGTGAACTGTGTTCAGAAAGTGGGCACTTTTTGTACTTTTTGATTTTACATCTATATTTGCTGGCGGATTTCAACACAATCTTTCGTTGTTCATCAGTAAGCTATAAGGATAAAGACAGTGGAAATCTACAATCCGTTCATAGGGATTAGTAAGGTTGAAGCAGTATTATGCTTACGTAAGATTATCTCTGCTTAATTATACAGAGTCTAGACGTGTGTTAATATGTTTAAAAGCATTAATGAGTGTAAGCAGTTTGCTCGTTAACGGACTGGGAGGGAGGAGACGGATAGGGGAGGAGGAGGGGAGGGTGAAGAAATGCCACCCTTTCATTTCTAGCAAATCAGCCAATTGGTTATCTAGCAAATCTAGCAGATCCGCATTATGATAGCTTTGCTAAACTATGAAATTTCTCTTATACGGACGTATGCCGAAATGGTTTGATCGTTTTGATGACAATCTGTTGAAAATATAACATAATTAAAGTGAATCCCCAGCAATTTCTGATTTTCATGAGAACATAAATCCCAGATCATGAACACCTAAAATTTCGAAAAAAAAACTTCCTACTTGGGGGAGATCGAGATGTCGATGAAGAAATTTTAAAGAGAAGCATGCGAATAGTTAGGTGTTGATGAGAGATCACAAGAAATTGTGAAAGGACGTCAAAGATCACTTAACAGAACACTTTTCCATGCAATTTTGACAAGATTTCGAGTAAAAACGAAACGTTTTGCATAATAAGTAAACAGAGGCAAAGCAAAATTTTCGACGTGGAAAAGAATGCAATCGACAGACACTTTCATCATCAAATTCGGTGAAAAGAACATGAAAAATTTGAATCTTCAAGCATCAAAAAACAGATAATAATTTCAACCGACTTTCTGTCAGCGATCTATCAGAATCGAAAGAATTAGGGAAAGACAGATAGCCATCAAATGTTCGCAATTACCTGCACCGGTTGTTCATATATGCAGATAATGTTATGATTTTCATTGATATTTTACTACAATGATTCAATAAGAAACCGAATTTTAAAATGGGAAAAGCTTTCATATTTTATGAATTTTCAAAGAAAATGAGTTAAATAATGAGATCAGCAACGAACCAAGTTAGGTTTGGGCGAGATTTGACTATGAAACATAGGCACTTCGACTGGTGCCTGTTGTTCAGCTTGTTTACGACGCCGCTCCCTTCGTTGTGCCAACTTCTTATTCATATAACTAACAACTGCGTACTCCACCAAACTCGCAAATACCATCACGAAACTGTAATTCAGTTAATATGATCAGTAAATTTCTTTGCTAAATATTTTTGCTTGTTTATCGTCATAAACGTCTGATAGCGATTCTTTCTTGTTCGCTATAGGCTACTAAGCAATGCCCATGAACACTTTCCTAGTTAAATTCAATAGGAAGCAAGTGCAACTTCACAAATCTAAACATTAAACGAGTTCAGTAGTCACTTACATGAGTAGTGCTTCTTTCTTTATAACGCAGTTTCCTAACGTTGCAACCTATACTTGAGCATATGACAGATTTGCGATATTCCTCAACGAAAATTTAACTGCTAACAGTAGTTAGTAGAAGATAGCCTAACGGTGATATTTACACAATGCGTCAATTAATGGTGGCGCTAAATTTTTATTTTCCCTTCTCGACGCTTGAAGTTGCGCAATTGAAATGGCGTATTGTTCATCTTATTTAGATATGACCTCCGCAAATCGATTATTGAATCTCCAAAATGGTGATGAGCTGATATTCTTGCCGTTTCATGCATCATATATTGTCTAATTACAATGTGATCATAAAATGCTGTTAAAGTAGCATCGATAAATTTTAAGAAGTTGGACTTACCAAAAATTTAAGAAAACATCCAGCCCTTTGATATAGCTAACTTTCGGCATGGAATTCTGCAAAAAATTACGGTGCATTTACTTTCTTTGTGCATTCCATATTGAAAAATTCACAAAAAATCTTTGAAATACTTCTAAATATTCCAATTTTACCAAAAAAAAGTCTAAAAAACTTCTTTCAAAAGTAAAAGATTTTAACATAATTATTATGAGGCATATCGAGGATTATTCAACTTTATTCCATTCGTCCTTCACGTCAAAAAAAGTGCACTTATTTTATTTTCTAAATTATGCGTCTATTTGAAAGACGGTTAAGAACGAGAAACTCTAATATATCGTTGTTATTCAATACCAGCAGGTATAAGTACGATCACTTCTAAATGCCATCCGATTTTCGTAGTTTTTCAGTAAAACATTTTTCATTTATTATCCTCTCCCCACTTATTCGAAAAATCTCTACGGTGAAACTAATTTTTATTGATGGAGATCGTGATTTGAATAATTTGAATAACGTGATTTGAATAATTTGAACAACTAATTTGAATAATAAAATTTTATGTGCGGTTACATGAAAAGAATCGAATTTGCACATGCTCAACTTTTCTCGTTAATCAGTCAATATCAGTGACTGTTTTAAGACGAAAAAAGAATTTCAAAAGAATTACTAACATTAGTTGTGGTGATTAGAGTGGTCATTGTGAGCACAGTGGTCACTCCAAGACCAACACGTGCAGGTGACGCTTCACGATTCAACCAGAAGGATACCCATGAAATTGTTACGATGAGCATCGAAGGAATGATTATATTCATGAGGTAGAAGCCGAGATTACGACCGAGAAGCACCTCGAAATAAAGTCGCACATAAACGCCTAAAATTATCACCAAAAATTATATCCTTACAAGATAACAAATAGTGCAGGTTAACGTTTAAGATGAAGTCAAATTTAGTTTTACTCAGATTCAAATGAATAATATTGTTTAGTGATCTATATCCGCAGTTGGAATGCTCTACTGTAGTCTTCTACTAAGAGCAACTTACGGGAAAGAAAACTGTTAGCTCATACTTTTCATAAAATTTTCATTCATCGTTCAATGAAAATTTGCAATTCATTTTAATAATCCATTTTTTCAATTTTTTTTTTTTGAAAATTTTGCCATTCATACACGTTCAGGACACCAATTATAAAGTTCCAATTCCATAATCATATATTTCGAAGTGGATTTCAAAAGCGTATGAATTTAGGATGTTATTATTTATCTATATTGATTAAGGGGTCAATATCGGGTTGTCTCCTCTAGAGTTGAATTGTTTTCACAAAGCCGTCTTAGCATTCCATTCTTATCTGTCCAACTCTACGATGATTGTGATATATGTGCACTAAAGAATTTCGAAAAAGAATTTTAAAAATGGGTCCTCTGACTTGTCATTGTTCGATTCTAACGAAGACTTCATATTTGGATTCTTGCTATTCGTAATACCGAAATATGCGGATGCAACCTAGGGGACAGCATTAAGGTTTTTTATTACATGCAACTTTAGACTACTTGTCGACGTTCACCAATTTAGGTCTGTTTATATTTATGTACAACTATTTGTGCGTGTATATTTATGCGTCTGTCTATCTGCCTTTGAAAGATGCTATAAATGTTTGGAAATGGAAAAAATTGTGTGCATTTTGTATCGATCGATTTTTCATTTTTATCGATCGGATCGCAAAAATAAACAATTATTTGTGGATGGAATGTCCTAAAATGCGAAGACGTTATTTTGCACACATATTATTTATTCGTTATCTAGGAGACTAGTTGATTAGGACAAGAATCTGGCTTATAGCTACTAGGGACCGTATTCGTATATCTAATTCATTTTATTTTCGCAATGAATTTATTTGCAAAACTCTTTAAAGTTCCTATGTTCAACGAATACACAATAACAAATCCATAAATTGCAGGCTGAATTCTCATATAACAATCAAAAATAGGAAAAATAATTTAGAAATTATGAATAAATAATGATATATGTACCTGAAGAAGTGGTCGCACGTGTAACATTCACGCGATAACCGACAGGACGAAATTGTGGTAAAGAAATATTGTTGAAACCGACCACCTGGCCTTGATCTTTCCTGTGTTTACCCCAGAAATAGTCAATATCTGCTGTTGTATAACCGTCTGAAAATGCCACTCGCATGCCGCAGCAATACATTATACTACATCATAGCGCTTACACCATACATGAAATAGTTTATCAGCACGATACTTCATTCCCATATACCCATCGGCGGAGGTATCTGTTACCCTCTCCCACCCACGGCATAATCAATGAGTGATCACCAACCGCCCCAAGTGCACCAGTGTCCTGCAGCTGTTTCGATTTATAAAATGATTACTGCTTTACTGTATGTATTGTTTGAATCGTTCAAACAACAAACATACTTTACACAATAAATTAAAACATCAACAATAACATAACAAATGAAATATATAACGTTGATAAGGATCCACTTGAAGACTTTTCTAAGCAATTGTCATGATTCTCTTTATAAGCAGAGATTTATAAAAAAAAATTAATGCGCTTGGATAATAACAGCAAACATATTTTGTTGTTTACTTAGGAGGAATTGAAGAGTCAGCTCAGCAACACTGATAAATTAACATCAATTGCGTGATTGCGAGTGAAAATTATTATTAATTATGCAACATTTATTTGCTATTTGTATGTTAAATAACATTTAAAAGTACGAATAATTAATTCTAAGGTTATCGATTGCTAGAAGATTGATTCAATTGAGATAATTAAAAGAAATCGGCATCTTGTAGTTCCACTCCACTGATGCTATAGTAGTAAGACCAATAGATGATATTGAATACAATAAAAACCTGAAATTTATTTATTAGTAATGTAGTAATTAGTGCAGATATTGTAAGAGAATATTTTCTGTGATAGAATGCTTTATTCCTTATTAATAAATGTAATTCTTAATGTTTTTAGCACTAAATAATGTTATCATTTGCTGGAAACTTTATCAATAAAATACTCAAACAGATGGTTTAACTGGTCTTATCAATTCTTTTGCAACTATGCAATCCAAATAATAATATTCGTGAATTCCTTTATAATATGAACAAATTATTGATTTTCTGGCTATCATTCGAAAAATTTGCATATGCATTCAGCTTTGGAAAGCGATTTGAGGAGGATTGAAATCAAAAAAGGAGAGGTGGTGATAAGCGAGTAATATTTCGAAATCACAATTTTCTAGATAACTGGTATTCTTAGCAAAATCGCTCCACATAAGAAATTCATTTAAAAAAGAAAAATATACACTATTTTATGAATTCTTCAAATAATTTAGAAAATAATGATAGAATAGTAAAGAAATTAAACAATTATTTAATATCTCTTTATTTGAATTCAAATAAAATCAACGTCATTCTATTATTTGTTTGAGTAATTTATAAAAACTGTTAGTGAGTTTTTATAAATTACTAAAATTTAAAAAAAAATTAGTGAGTTCATTTTTAAAGTGCAATAGAGGAGGAACTTTAAGAGAGAAACACTAATAAAACTTTCGGAAAGAATGATGAAAAATAAAACGAAATGAAACAAAAATATTTTGAAATGGAACCAATGTAACAACAACCATAAAAATGATCTTGCTAAGAATTTATATTGTACCTGCGGAAAGGGAATGAAGAATTTAAAAACCTATTAATTTTTCAGGAACAGATTCAATGACAACTCATTGCTAACTAAAGAGAATGACTTAAGCATATTCTATGATCAAATTATATGTAAATAAAAATTACCAATGGAAAAATTAAGCGAGAATATTTGTCTATTGCACTTGGCCGCATAATGGGTATATTGAAGCAATAAAGTTGTACTTCATCGTGCTCTGAATGCCTAGAGAATATTTTAACCAGACATAAAGATGGTGAACGTGGAACTGCACATTGACACTGATCCTAAATGAATGCATTAAATTTTTACCGAAAAAAAGATTTAAACTAAAAATAGTGAAAAATTTTTCGCTTGTTATGAAACTTCTGAAAAATTTTTTCTAAAACCTGATCTCATGAATACTTTACATTTTCTTCTCTCTTGGAATAAAATTTGAGAAGAAATTCTTTGATGAGATTTATAAGACAAACTCTCTGATGTTCATATATTCGATCAATTAGATTGCATAGATCAAACTCTCCGTTGACTGACATTCAGTTAGTAATATGCCTGAGGTGAATATAATTGATACACTTGAGATAATTATAACTGGTATAGCTTAAGTAAAAACCGTGGTCAACCGAGATCCAACTCAGCTCATAATCAAATCAAACATGATGAAGAAAAAATTATTCACATTACTAGAAATAATTTTATTTTCATTATTAACGACTGATAAGGGTGCCGACAAAAAACTGTTCACACGGGCAGAAGTGAAATAAAGAATAAGAATAAAAAATTCAAAACAAATGAGGTGGTTGCCAAGGCATTTGTAAATAACTGTACCTGCTTTAAAAGAAAAGGTGGCCTCGTTTGACTGTTACTGAAGAAGTTTGATGCCGGATCAGGAGACGAGTAAAATGGTCGATAGCTACTATTCAAATAAGCGGGAAATGAGAGTTGTGGATTCGGCGTCGGTATTGTTGACAACATTTTTCTGAAATATGCTTAATAACCATCATTGAAAGAAATACCTATCGCATTCAACAATGCTACCGAAGGTGATAGACAGGTAGCAATTTTAAGCAGCAAACAACCGAAGATCGTCGTCTATTTTATCATTTCTAAGG
Source organism: Baylisascaris procyonis (assembly GCA_037389465.1). Lineage (NCBI taxonomy): Eukaryota > Metazoa > Nematoda > Chromadorea > Rhabditida > Ascarididae > Baylisascaris > Baylisascaris procyonis. The sequence continues at coordinate 1,187,805 of JAZARR010000206.1, forward strand.
AAGTAAGGAATTATTACGAAATTTTCAGCCTTTGATAGACATTTTCAACCTTGGTCAATATGATGGACAGAATTGCAAAGAGATGCATATCGTGGACGCCCCCATTGGCATATTGGTTTAGCGATATAACGCAAATAAACGGAAATCGAAATAAAGTGGTGTATTTTTTACATATTTTTTCGTTGTTAAATGCAATTGACATTTTCCACTTTAAATTTATGCATGAGCCATAGTTCCCAATTCTTGCCCAGTAATTCATGTCTAAGTGGGGCTCATAATGCTCATCTGACTATCCGAACTCTTCTAATGGGTGAAGCATTATGGGAAACTCTTTTTGGTAGATAATTGCACAAATAGTCCAATCGAAAACAAAAGTCTCAGGAAATTGCTTAGATCACAGCTCTGCGATTAGAGCTTGACAATAAAAGATATGCGACTATCTACTTTCTTTGAAAAAAATTTTTTTTTGAAAATAGTCACATAAGAAAAGTAAAGAATAATATAGAAAAAAGCAAACCTGGCACATTTCCTTCTAATAACTAATTTCATTCGTTTACCTATATAACCAACGGCCGCATATTCGAGCAATGCGCTGAATACCATCAAGAAACAAACACCTAAAATCTTCCACACATCAATATTTGTTATTGAAATCAGATTCTGCTTGATTATGGGATACTAATTTGTAAAATCGATTGTAACATCTCATTGTTCATATCTAAAAATAGTGTTTGGCATTGATGAATGTCCTATAAAGATTTAAATCTGACCTTAGTGACTGAGTATATAAAAAATAAAAGCGACGGAAATAAATGCAGTGATCTCTTGATCATTTGCACTCCTCTTCCCATTGCTGCCCCCTATTTACCTGTTCTCTATCATAGACTCCTCTCCAAAAGAAGGTCCTGCTACAGAATTGCCTCATGCTACTTCATCTAGTGATAACTGAGAACGATGTTATGCGGTGATAGTGATTTTAGATATATCGGAATGAAACGGAGATCCGTAGAATATATAATGGTATCTTATTTTAAGCACTTCTGCCGTTGCACAATTTTGATGGTGCAGGGATATGCTAAAAAAAAATTGCACAAGAGTATAAAAGCAAGCGTGGTACGATGGACGTTCTTCCATTCGGCTCAACTAGCAAACAAATTTCGTAAATTACCAATAATTGAATAATATTTTAAAATGCAAAAATGCATTTTACTTGCAAATCATCCGATCACTTCTAAAAGTTTCCTAAACATTTTATTTTATTTTTTTAAATCAGCAAACCGAATTAAAATGAAAATGCGGCAGATGTAAAATGAGTGGAAATTTTTTGACACCTTCGAATGTCTATTAATCTTCGTGAACTTAATGATTAATTGGGAAAACGGTGAGTAAACTTGAATATTCATTTGTGCATATTACGCTTTTCATATCTCTTGGCCGTAGTAGCTGTGATTCATAATCATTGGCAGAAAGACGTGCGCAACTATAGCGTTGCTACAATATCTTGCGAATGCAAATATGCAAAAATGCTTACTAATCAAAGAGAAGCAATGTTCGCATAACTCCACCAACTTAATAGTCGATAAAAGTGAGTCAGTGCAGTTGATCCCATAGCTCTATTTCCTGCCTATTGATTGGTCGAATCAGACAAAAACCTTCTCATCGTTAAAGAAAATGATTCGACATTTGAATAGGTTTGACTGATCGAACTTTCTAGATTATCGATGGTATAGTATTCGCATACTTAATAACTGTAGTTTTCAAATTTTATCAAGAAATATTCGATAGTCAGCGAAATTTTAAAAAGATATGATATTAGATGGCATTTATTAAAATTAAATAATAGTGTTCGTTTGTACAAAGCGAAAGGATTATTTAATTCCACAGAGTTCACTCCCAATATCAATAGCACTTGTTTTTCCACGTAGACAATTTTGGTCAAGCATTAGTGATTTTTGAACAACTGTGAAATATAAATTATTGAAAAATTGAACAACTCGACAATAGCCTTTTTCTCAACAGTCATATAAACATTATACATAATATATAAAGTGGACTGACGATAGAATAGCAATAGTCGTTCCCTTTTCTCTTTGAAAAGTGCATTCGTATAAGCATTAAACAACAAACAAACATACGATGTATAACCAGCTTTCCATGAATCTCTTTTTAGAGGAACACAGACTCATGAGAGACTACAAAGCTCTTCTGAGGATTTTATGAGATGTGTTTGCAAAACGCATTATGTCAAAACTGTGTCTGTCTGTGCACAATTGTGCTTGCTTACATATGTCCGTCTGTCTCATAATTTCAACCCGAAAACGAGCAAAATTCCAATTATGAAATTTAGTAGGTTTAGGTAGGTTATTGGGCAACTTCCATGCGATAATAAAACGACTCTTTATATCGTATTTTACGTTCATCGATTAATTTGAGAACGACGAGAGACATTTAAAGGAGCCAAAAAATTGCATCCATTTTAAAGGAGATCACTCGCAGATAGCATACAAGCGGGGAAGGGGGGGGGCAGAGATAGCAATAGACGCATTCGGTCTGGACAGCTACCTATTGATTTTATTTTACGCTATTGCATAAAAAACGAACTCGCAGAAGATATATGTGAACGAGCGAGATAATGAGAGTATGAATTCATAATTTTGCATACTTATTTTTTTCTTGCTTATTGGTAATTTATGAAATCGGCTGGTCAAGCGAGCGAGATGCAGAAGTATACATTGTTTTGACTCCTCTCGCATGTTTCTCCACTTGTTCAATATTTGTTATTTATAAATTTTAGAGGCCCATTTTTTCCAGCATAAACTGTGGAAAAATTGAGAAAGATATATGAGTAGGAAAATCTGTGATTTCACTTGTTTTCGATGGGAATTTATTGATGGCTCCCAAACAACGTGTTGTTGTGGAATATTTCCATATCTCTTTGTGACGTATGAGCAAGTTCTATAATGACAATGGTTGTATGGCAGTTGTTCGATCAGTATATAATGCCCGAAGGCAACTCGTGCTCTCTACGTCACTTGTTTACTCAAAAATATGCCCCTAGGGATAAGAAGCAGCAGTTGTATCTCCTCTTCAGCACGATGGAGTGCGTACTCATGTTTCATAAAGCGTTGTACTTGACAACAACTTCTTTAACAAGTGTATAATCTTTGTCGACCATCAGATAATATATGAGAATTCAAAATATCTCATTGCAAAAAAGAACGAATTATTCTCAAATTCCTCCAAAGTCTTTCAAACATTCCTTCTCTTAATACTGAAAGAACTATACGAGAATAGATGATTTTCAGAACCGCTATTATTTTATAACAGCAGCTATAGGGTGAATCAAATCCAAAAAACTGCACCGATCTCATCAGTGCGATAATCAATCTTTCAGATCTCACCGACCCACATGGTTTCGAGGTGAGGAAAATATGCTCCCAAAGGATGAAGTTGGCAGCAAATATTTTGCATTTCAACATTTCCGGAAAGCATTACCAATCTCAAACAAACTACTTTAGTAGCATCAACAGAATGTCCTCTCTCACAGATGCTACTTTTTTAAATTAAAGGTAGCTGAACTTTAAAAAAAAACATACCAAGGAAAATATCGATACTTTTCATGTAGGAAACTTTCGGCATCGCAGCCTGCAAAATAAATAATAACAAAAGAATATTCTAGTATTCTAAAATAATAAAGACAACATAGTACAACGATCAAACTAAAAAATGAGAAAAAAGTCAGAGGTCATTGTTTTTTTTTCGCATTAGAGAATATTATCTTAAAAATTGATAACTCTGTACTATGATCTGATAAAGCGTTCTTTTTCTATGCCTACTCCTTCGATTCTCTTTTTAAAATTTTATTATCACTTTCATTAAATCTCCAATGATTCATTTAATCTCTCTGTGATCATCTACAATGCCCACCATGTAAAAGAAGTGGGAAAGCGCGCCAACAAGGTTTGCACGCTACGTGCTTTTGCATTCCGGTTCATTCATGTAACCGGCCGCTTGGACAATCGAGAACAATGACACGCAAAAATGGTTGCGCATACGAAAGCATCTTGTAGAAAGCCACAAAGAGATAATTAACATACATTTGTTGTCGTCATAAGAGTGGTCATCGTAAGCACTGTTGTGACACCCAAAGCAACACGTGCGGGTGTTGCATCACGATTCAACCAAAAAGAGACCCATGAAATAATAACGATCAAAATTGATGGCAGATAGATTTGAATAATATAGAAGCCAATATTACGCTGGAATAGGAATAGACATACGAGCCTCGAGTAGTCACCTGAATTAAAACATCCCTTATGATGGTTTACTTTTGAATATTGCAGCCTTGCTCTGCATATGATAAACTCGAATTATTTGCATTTTAAGAGCACATTTCGCATTGCTCATCTTTATACCACTTTAAAGTTGCATTTATGAAAAATTGGTCTATTTATTTCGAAAGCCATTTTAGTTGTTTAAAATTTTCAAAGAATTTGTAAACTTTTTTTCGTCGGGTCAAGGTTGACTCTTATATTTGTCGGGTAGCAAAGTAACGATTTTATTTTGCAGAAGATTATAGCAGCTGTCTTATCAGTTGCAATATGAGTGCATTATTCTGTACATTATATTAATTGTTGATAATTTATGAAAGTGGTCGGTCTTTTGAGCGTAAGTAATAAAATAACATCTACCATTCCCTCCGGCAAATTTCTTTACTTGTTGTGCGATATCTGCTATCTATATATTAAGAAACTTCTGGATTCAATTTTTTGCATTGATCTTCCCTCAATTACTATACCAATAATTATATTAGCACTTATTATTCTATATTTTCATTTTAATAGGAATATCTTCGGATCCTATTTGATGTCTTGTATGAACTTTATATTTGCTAAAGAGAAAGATCTTCTTCCCCTATTTATGTCATTATAATTAAAATTTATTGTTTTACAAGATTTTTTTAAAAAATGTTTTAATTACTGCTTAGGTTTAGACATTCAAAGAAGACACCTTGCAGGCAAATACTCTTCATAGTAATTTGTCCCTCGAGGGGCAATTTCTTAACTGATTAAATTTTAACATCTATGCGGTAATGAAAAAGAGAGAAACTATCATCGATTTTCGTTTATTAACGAAGCTGTTTGCTAGTTTATTACACGTTAAAAGTGCAAATTTTCGCCCATAAAAATCTCTCATCACTACGAAAGATCGTAAAACGCGATCATTTTATGCGTAATTTCCAGTTAACTGGTTCAATTAATGTCAGTAATTATCGGTGTCGCTTTTTGAGAGAATTTCGAAAATATTCACCTTTTGGAAGCTTTTTTTTTACTAAATTTAGAATACCACAATCTTAAAAACTTTAAAAAAACTAAAAGCTTGAAAAATTAATGAAATCGACGAAGCAATCATATTCTAGATAAGCATCCTTAAATCCTCCGTTGTACAGCAACAAATCCAAAATCAGGAATCACTAACAATAAAAGACCGATAATAAAGATTGAATCGCTCATGGTTGATAAATCTGCAACCTCAGTCACCTCTCGGGGATCATTTTCTGATCAAATGGGCTTCTGTCTACTTCATTTAATTCATATTAAATATTGTTCTCTTCAGCTTTACATAATTCTTTCATAAAATAGACGAGATTGCACTATCGGATTTGAATATTGCCGTATATACGAACGCTATTCTATCACCTTCCTTCATAGAATGTCACCTTTGCGCTTTAATATAAGCTCTTAATTCACCTTCAATGTAGTCTTTGATAATCAAAATTATTTTCCACCATTAAAAGCAAAACAATTCGCTTTCCTTCAACAATAACAAAAAAACTATTCTGTTATTTAATACCGCTGATCATTTCAGCTGCCAATTAAGTTATTTCTCTGTAAAAAAATAATATGCAAATACAAATACATTGTATTTGCAACTTTTTATGCGTTTTTTCGCGCTATTTTTGACGATTCCAACTAATTCATCGAAATTCTTTTGGGATATATCCTAAATTGCGATAGATTACCCAAGTTTGGCATATTGCTTGAAAAAAAGATGATATGTATTCAACAGAGGGAACAAAACTGCTAAAAAATTGTACTGGGACATGATCTCTTTTCTTTTAAATCCACTCTTAAATTCCGTTTTTTAAAGTTTATTTATTTTTAGGCCTACTCATCAAACTTGCTTCTCCATTTTTTTAGTTACTTCTTTAGCGCATTATGTTTTTCACTATCATCTCACCCCCCATCACCAATCGATTGTAATTTCGAAGTTTTTAGAAAATGTTACGCATAAAAATATTAAAATAATAGCAGTTAGAGATGAAAACTTTGCCAACTGCGTGCAACATTTCGATGAAACATAGAAAAAAGTTCATCCCAATGTGCAAAATTTCTCTCGTCTTTAACGCTTTTTTACCTACTCTCTCAAATTTACATATGCAGAGTGCGCATAGCGAGGTCGTACATTCACAGGTGTATGTGCATGTCTATCTATCAGGTAATTTTAACTTGGGAAACTTTGAAAGCAGTGTTTGGGAATTTGTTTGCCTGTTCGAGTTTCCATTAGATTGCACTTGTGACAAATCGTTTCAATGCAAAAGGAAAAACTACACATCGTAATGTTCGAAACGGGAGATATCAGGACTTGAATAGTGAAATATTGCGATTGCGTGTTGTGATATTTGGAGAGAAGATAAAGATCAAGGTGATGCTCATGCACAAATGCTTAAATCATCGTGTGCTAAATATTAATATGAGAACGATGCTGACTAAAAAGCTAAGAGAGAAGTTTTTCGTTTTCGAATCTAAATTTCTTACAAACGCCCCATCGAGGAAAAAAGTTGTTGATACTTAAATATGCATAAAAATTTGCATGCATCGGATAACTAATTGAACGGCAACATATAATAAAAGAAATAATTATTGTAGAAAATTTGTCTTAATGATTGGCTAAGTTGAAGTGCGAATAAATGATGGGACATTTTTTTTTTTAAATTTCGTTTTCGTAATTTACGATATTGCTTGACGTAAACAGCAATACTGCAAAAGCGCCCTATTGTTCCAGCTCTCCTATTGTGTTTCTTCTCAAATTTTATACAGTTAAAATGAATATGTGTTGCATGCATACTACTGGTAAACTCAAAATATTTGAAATAATTGAAGCCAACTTCTTGCATCGTTTCAGTTCAAGTTGCAATTTTGTACTGCCATAAAATCACTTATAGTAACTTCTGAGGTTCAAATTTTAAATTAGCACCACAAAATTTTCCAGCAACGAAATTCATAAATTGCCAACAATTAATAGAACATATGCAGGAATGAATGCGTATTTCATTTGAAGTGACCGCTGAGAGAAAACGCTGGAAAATAATTTGTCGCCAAGCTAAATGTAGCCGACTTAAAATGCGGCCCGACCGTTCGGAAAATGTGAGCGAATTTTTAGGCATAGTTGTAACTTCCGAAGAAGTCATAGAAATGGTAAGAACATCAACCTTTTCGCTGATAAAATAAGGTACATATTTCACATAAAAATCTTATAAATACAATTTTAGTGGTCTTAGTTTGAAGCAATCGAACGTGCTAATATAAGCGTACATTAGGAACATTGCATTGATATGGGGTATACCGACATAAGGTTACTGTACTCTACACAAAATTGAATTCATGCGTGATTGTAATATAACGGGATACTGTCGCTACTGGAAACGCCTACAAAGCTCAAAAAGAAAGCCGTTGATTTTCTCTCTTCTTCTTTTAGCTGTTTCAAAAACGGTTTGCCAACTAAAATCAATGAGAACCGAATTACCAGAGGAGAAAAAATCGAGAACATTGACGCTAAATTGCTTTGTAGGTGAGGAGGAAGGGTCACGCTTCAATTCAGACAGATCGAACTTTTACCTGAGGTGAGTCGTTCGATCTTCGACATGAATTGTACATCGATAAGGACAAACTGCGGCAGCTCGAACTCAGAGCGTGAGATCGATTCCTTTGACTTGTTGAGAAAATAAATAACGTCGAGAACACTATATCCGTCTGCAAGAGATAACGCTCCCCAACTCAACTCGTAACCTAATGCTGCCAACGAAAAGACAATTCACAATTAGCTTGACAATGCCCTTCAATCCCATTCCTTAGCTGTTATTACCAAATTTAGTGACTCAATTATTCAATCAGTTCAGTTGACTGAATTAAATTTTTTTACCGATTCTCAAATCAAAAATTTTCGATGAATAGTTTCAAAAATAAAAATGAAAATAAAAATCACGAAATTGCCTAATTTTCGTCCACCGTCTTCAAATGCCTTCTTTGCCTCATGCCTTCAGTATGATTTCTATTTTAATGAACAAACTAGACGTCCATTTTTGTTGGGCTGGAATAAGCGTTCTTATCTATTACCAAAACCTCATTTATGCAATTTTCAATCGCTATATTCAGCGTTTTCAAAAAACTTTTTTTATATTTCTCGAAAGGGTAATGACACAATTGCAAACGAACGGATATAAAAATGAATCGATAGCGATAGCTAATAGTTTCCCAAATTTTCAAAAAAAAAAAAAAAAAAAATTCTCCACAATAAATTTTCGAAATCAAATTAGACAGCAATTTTTTGAAAATTTTTTTAAAGTACAAAGTACTGATATGATTATGAAGTTAAATGAACGATGTTAAATAACACTACTTTCATACTTGAAATTATGCTTTGCTAGTTGAAAATTTTTCTACTTGAAAGAAATGATAATTGAGCACATTTGGGGAACAATTGAAGAATAGGAAATGAAAGAAAAAACGATAAAAAGATTGAGAAGTCTAAATAAGATATCATATATATTAATACAAAAAAAAGCGGAAGTTATGTGGAGAAATGATTAGTGGGAATAAACGAAAGCATGCACATTATCAAACCACAAAACATGTCGACTTTCATGCACAATGAACATCAATAAAAACTTCACCCGAAATGATTGAGAAGACAAAAAAGAGAGAGGAATAAAAAGCTCTCAGAAATGTTTTTAGAGATTTCGTCGCCAAATAGAATTTCAATTCTAATAAGTTCATATCAAAAAATGGTATTCATAGTGAAAATTGAAATGCCAAAGATTCTAACAGGGCTTTAGCATCGCCTATGTGGCTTTGAACAAAATCAACACTTTGATATCGCGGAAATGAAATTGTGGTAAAAGAACACGTTCCGTTTATGCGTTGACAAAATTTTGGCCTCAGTGGACAAATTTTTCTCATGCATTAAAGAATATTTCAGTTTTCTTTACTACTTTCTTATTCAAAAATTTTAAGGGGGTTGGAGGAAGGAGAGAGGGGAAATTTCAAGGTAGAGGATGGCGCAGCAAACGTATACGGACGATATGCAAATTTGGTTATGGTTCGAGCACTGTTGAGATGAGACGTGCCTGAAATTTCGCAAGAAGACTAAACAGTCTCGATCAACGAGTGGATGACAGCTGCGCAATCTTCGACTAGGAGACCGATTTTTTTACCAACTGAGCGATCGATTCAATTGCGATCGGTATTCTACTATAAGTGAGCAAAATACAATTCAAGTTGGAGTCACTATCACAAGGAAATTAAGCCAATGAAGAGATGTTATATTTATGTTCTTAATGTTCGCAAGAAAACTTCATTCCGATTACTGATAATTTTTGCACTTTTTGGCAGTTTTCGAACGCAAAATTAGATGAAATTGTTAGGAAGTAAACGTCATCACAAATAACTAGAAATGTGCATTCTCCATAACCAAATATCACGTAATAAAAGTTAGTGGTCTTTGACAAAATTTTGCTAACGTATGGTCAATCTAATTTTAGTGCCAGCAGAGGAAGAGGAACAATGCAAATTTCATTCATCCAAAAAATGCAAAAGCGATCGGATAGGAGATGTTGCGTGTAAAAAATGATTGTGTTATTTGTGGCGCAATTCTTTGCTACTATATGAATCAAAGAGGTTCACTACAATAAGGCAACTCTTTGTCACGTCGAATAATACGCAAACAAATTACTTAAGGATTAACTAATCATGACTGTGAATTACTACATAAGTTTCCTTAGATTTAATTATCCAAAGATATTGATAAACTTTAGTGAATTCGAGGGAGAAAAGAGATAAGCTGAGAGCTGAAATCAGATGGCTTGACTCGCTTACAATAAGGAAACGAGAAGTGAATAAATGAAGGATGAATATTCGACTTCACTATGAGGTCTTTAACTATAGGAAGGAATTCATTCAATGCTATTCCTTATATACCTATGTAAGCACCGTGAAAATTGAACGAAAATCTATTTTGTTCCATTTATGCGCTATGATTCTAAATCGTGCATTCTACATTCAAATTTATATCTTATGCAGTTACTTAACACTTTGGACTACTTCATTTTCTGGTATTTATTAATTTTCATATATTTATTTATTTTAACTATCTACAAAAAGTCAGCTTATTTCCATAAATTTTATTATTCTCATGCATTAAATAAGGAGAATATCACTGCCGAAGTATATAACAATGATTGAGTCATGCATTAGTATGTCTTCATGGATATGCAAAGAGGAGAAGAGAGTGTAATAAACGCCATCAAGGTGAAGGAGTTAATATTTAGCGTGAGATGGATGCATGCACAGAGGCAGAGAATCTTACCTGGCTGCTCACCTTTGTTTTTGTTGTTGCAGGTGATCGTCGATCGATCGAGCACAATGCTTGACGAATCACACAGCTCTCAACGTTGGAACTTCGCTGAATTTTCTATCAACCCTAGCGGTCATTCATTCATTCACTCATTCACTGCTAACCGCTGCAATTGTGGGGAACACTGGTGCACCTTTGCTTTAACACACAAACAATCAACAACGACCCTCGTACCATATTACCAACATTCCACTGCATATCAGCATAAAATTCCGACTTTTCTACTTTGGCATATATCAATGTTTCCGGATCAATATTTTCTCGGAAACATCGCTTCATCGATTTCATTTCCAAAAGCATTTTCTTAATTTCTTCTGCAAAAGAGAATTAATAAGTGGGAATGTTTGCTGAATGCAGTGGAGAGACGCATCATAACAAGAGCTACCTCGCAAAAAATAAAGTCTAGAGGGATTTACATGGTTTGTAATGCAATTCGCTTTAAATGTTGCACTTTGGCATATAAAACTTCTTATCGAAAATGATACCGATGCAAATTCGAAAACATTAAAGCTATTTTTTTTTGCATTTTTCTTTAATATAAATAAAAGACGATGATGTCATTACAAAACGATGTAGATCCCTTAAATGCGAAAAAAAATGCGCATAACAAAAAGACAATAGAGCACTGTGTACATTTTTGCAGCCGGTGATGGGCAGTGATAAAATACACTATTGAAGAAATCTCAATGGAATATGTTTGAAACATCCATTCTAATTTCTTCATTGAACATCACCCAATCGATGGTTCTATTGCCTCTTGTAATGCTGCATTTAAAAAAATGTTAAATGAAAAAAAAAAAGAAACTTACAGCTTTCGATCTCGAGTTTACATTTTTGTGAATCCATCGGAAATAGTTGCAACTTCATCGGGCAGGTAGCCGTTACTGTCAACCTGCAATAATTTTATTATATAATTTTTGAGATTGATTCAGCATTGATAATCAAGGCGTTCTCAAACAAAATAAAAAGCTATATTTGCATTTTACTGCTCCGCTTTTGAAAGCTTTGCTCTCGGTCAAATATTTTGCGTTGTATTTCTAATAGCCTCTTGCCCCTTCCGTAGCATGAGTTTCATTATTTTGATCAAAGACCTCTCATTTACTTGTTTTGGAGTGATAAATGTATCCGCTTTGTTTGTAAGTGAAACATCACTAACACCATTTCTGTATTTTAATGTAGCCTTTGATTAGGGCTAAATGTTTCAGCCTGACAAAGACTCTCTCCTAGAGCATTTTTGGGAAGCGAATAAGGCGGATCGAGGTGTTAATAAAAGGGATGTCCAGGTCAAAAATAGACATTTGCTTTTATACTGAGTTCCAAATATCCAGCAATGCTCCCCAAAGTATCTTCTTGTAGCGCTTCGTTTCCCACACTTTTCATAAATGAATATTTGCATGTGAATAAAATACATCACCTCTATATGCCCAATGATATGTACATGATTTTATTCTAACAATGTTTATTTTCAGTATTGATACCTCTCAATATTCATTTCGAAATGCTC